>CP116450.1:0-600000 GCA_028216015.1 Quercus dentata | reverse complement strand
ATGCAAAACCATTTCAACGATTAGAGGAACTCAAAACTTAGACCATATTTGACAGCAATATCTTTTTAATACAATTTTTTTTTTTTTTCATTTATTCACCAAAAAAGAAAAAAAAATCATTTATAACATCGAGTTTTGGCTTAAAAAAAACTAAGAAATCATTTTCTACTGAATTACTAACAAGCAATCCCTAAAATTAAGCTCACATAAGCTTACATTCCAATTGAACAGGACATCATTTGGTAATTAAAAATGATCCTCAATGTGACTGCTAGAGTATTAATTGGTAGGCTAACAAAACTTCCAAAACTCTGGAATAAAGTAGGAAACTATAAGAAATTTACCCAAGATAAAAAGACCTTAGGCTAACAAAAGATGTATAAGACTGTAATTCTGAATAAATGAAGTAAATTAAATGACAACATAAGCTTTGGAGAAATTATGACAATTATTTATATATATATACACACACATACTAAGAAACAATAGTTTGTGTATTCATTCCTAATCATCATACTGTGCAGTAAAAAAGAGAAAAAAGGAGCATTCTTCAAGACAAACAATGACCTTCTCATTGTCTTTTACAAGTATTACTAACAAGTACTATTAACCAAAAAAAAAAAAAAAACTAACAAGTACTAGTTGGTATATGTTTTTTTTATTCATGGCAAAAAATGTAAAAATCATAATAAGATTTCATTAATTAAATATCTCCATAAGCCAATTAAACACTAACATGATATCATAAAAATCTTATGATAACAGATAATTCCATAGATGATTAATAGAGAACAAACCACTTTTGTCAACATAAAAAAGAAAAAAGACAGCTTCCCTTTTATTCGGCTTTTTTGTCCCAAAAACAAAGAGAGACAACTTACCTCTTATTCCCCTTGTTTTAAACTTCATTTTTCTAGGTGATAATAAAGTAATAAACTGATCCCTTTTAATTTAAGGTATACATATTTATAAATCAAATATATTTTTGGGATACTATTAATCAAATATATTGAAATGAAAATATAATGAGTAAAGAAATTACAGAACACCATTTAATAACTTTTTATTTGATTAATATTTTGAAATTTTCAATGTTTGATTACATGTTTTTTATTTATTTTTATGTATGTATGTCCTTGACTCCTTGATAAAGTGGGTTTTTGGGTTTATCTTTGATTCTCAACTGATGGATATGTATGTGCTTTAAGACTGTATAGATGCATGTATGTATTAGTTGTGTGTAACAGATCACAATGTGAACGAGACACCAACACATCGAATGGTTTTTTTTTTTCTTAGGCCCTGCAAATCCGAACTAAGAAAAAATTGACATAAATAAAAATAATTTAAAAACGTTTGAGATTTTTTTTTTCTCTACTCTTCAGGCGGTTCCAGAATCCTCTATTTCTTTTGCTAAAGTTACAAGCCGTGTCTGATGGCCTAGCCTAGGCTGCCTAGCAGGTGCATGCATGGCACATGGTACCAAATATAAAAACAAAAATTTCACCCCCCCCCCCCACCCCCCACACACGTTATTTTCCAATGAGTGCGGATTATTACATAGCAGTGTGTATGGAGTGTGGTTTGATGAAGAAAATAAAATATTTAAGTATTAGTCGATATCAGTGTACCGTTTTAAAATTACCATAATTATATATATATATATATATATATATATAAAATTTCTATATAAATTAATATATCTAATTACATTTCAAATTTTTACCTCTTTTGTTCAAATTATTTTAAGCCATTTCACTACTCAATAAAAAAAATTAAATAGCATAATATGCCTTCTACATAGGAGTGGTCAAAAAGAAAAAGAATAGTAAACTGTAAATGATTTTCTAAGAAATTAAAAAACAAAAAAAAAATTAAAATCTTCTTTTTAAAAAAAAGTAAAAGAGTGGCAGATAAACCACGTTGGTTTTTCCACCCAGTAGTAACTTTTGTAAAAAAACCAAAAAAGCAGCTTTTAATTAGTAGAAAGTGGCTAGGTGTGAAATAGTGGAAGTCATCTTGACCTCTTGTCCCTGGGTTTCTCTGCTAACATTTTGTTAAGAAACCCAGAAATGCTAAAAGAAAGAGAGTGACAACGAGGAAGAGAATAAAACTGAAGAAACTACTATAAGATGGCAGCGAGCTCAAGCCTCAAGATCTGACAATATCTCACTGGTGGATGAAGGTTCAACAATGGTGAAAAGGCGCTGTAAGTAGCAATTTTTTTTTTTTTTTTTTTTTTTTTTTTTTTTTTTTTTTTTATGAAAACATTGTTGTCTACAAAATTATCTTATATGAAAGTAGGTGAAGGGGCCAAAAAAATTTTCTTGGGAGGTTAGCCCTTACAAAAATGGTGAGGAGTTCCTAGTTTTGTGTAATATAAAAGAGTTTTTAAAAAAATCTGGCCGGGGTCATGGCCCCCTACCAACCAATGTAGTTCCGCCCTTGTCTCTGATAATCCTAAAGAGATTTTAATTGATAAACTATTATAAATTAATAATAATGCAACCCTGAAAAACGTTACTTCAAATCAAAATATTATCTTCTCAAAAAAAAAAAAAAAATATATCAAAATATCAAAATATAACAAAGGATAAGAATAAAAACCTACCTACATCCACCAATATCACCATTCCATTCCAACGCATTAAAACCTCTCAATCAATAGACCAATCAGCATGAATTAATCATACACTTTTATCTAAAACAAAAACTGCAAAGCATTTGTCAGTTGTGAAAGCGTTGATAAGTTAAATTGTCGACTACTCTTCATGAATAAAACGGTAATTATATAGTGAAATTTGTAATTGCTTTTGTAGTTTTAATTAGGAGAACTGGAGAAACCCATAATTTATATAAAAAGAAAAAAAAAATTACTTAGGTTAGTTTGTTTCACCTTAAAATACCAATATATATTCACCTTTTATAATAGGGAAAATATTCATGTTTCAACAATAAAGAGTTTAGATCCTCTTTCTCAAAAAAAAAAAATAAATAAATAAAAAATCTACAAAGACGGCATAAAATCTTATGTATACATAGTGAGTGTTTGGATTGTGCTTATTCTTGCGTTTTCAGTTCCACGTTTTGCCTTTTTTTTTTTTTTCCGCACGTGAACAATAACCTCACATGGGTTCACTATTCACATCTTGTTCATATACTGTTCACGCATTAAAAATATTAAAAATGAGTCCTACGATACTATTCACACATTTAAAAATTATTTTGCTTCAAAGATTTTTCAGGTTTCGGTTTCAAAGAACAATAAGCTCATTTAAATGGAGTATTCCATATATAAGATAGGAAATGACACACAACTACAATCCCAATATTCTTCTCAAAAAAAAAAAAAAAAAAAAAAAAGAAAGAAAGCAATCCCATTATAAAACTCAATATCGAAAAACAAAAACAAAAACATTAAAAAGGAAAAAAAATGCCAAAGACGGCAAATCACTGCATAAATAAAACCATTTACCCTCTCTGTATCAAGACCATCTTATTTTGGATCTGTTTCTAGTGTTTTTTTTTTTAATTTAATTTTTAAATGGAGTATTCCATTTTTTTTCCTTCTTTTTTGGGTACGAAGATTAGGAAGCACTTAAACAAAAATTGTTACTAATTAGCTCCAGTATTATAGTGGATTCTATGCTCAACTAGTAAAATCTTTAATAATTGAATAAGAGATTTGGAGTTTAATTCTCGCCTACACCAACATTATAGACGGCATTTTTATTTAGTGGTCTTTATAACTAAAAAAAAGAAGCTCATTTTGCTATATATAAATGTTATATATAACATTGGTATAAAACAAGATTTTATTTAACAAAACATATATTTAAACTTGATTAACATACCACTTGGAAAGTGAAATCTTTTGGCTTTTATTACCAAAAAAAAAAATTACAGCGTTCCAGTATTTTTACATGAAGTGATAGAAGAATTGGTTAACAATAAGCAAAGACATTTTGCAGTCAAAATTGGGCTATAGAATCAAGTAGATCTATAGCAAGGAGACATTTCATTCCCTTTCTACATGGGCAGCATGTTGATCGCGTCAGATAACACAATCCGACAGCAAAATTCTCTTTCTAGGCAAATGTTGGAGTATGTTGCAACTCAAATGTCAGCAATGTCAGTATGCTTCGAGTCAAAGCACCGCTGCAGTCATACAACTAGCATCATCATACAATCTATAGCCACCTCTTACTCATCTTTGTTGATGGGTGTACTGGAGGAGGTGTCTTAGCATTCCTATTTTCTTTTGTCTCTACAAAAGAAAACAACATTGATCTCAGATCATAAAGACAAAGAAGATTTTGCTTGTAATATGGTTTAAGGATAGTGTAAGTGTGTAACCAATATTAATCTCATGCAATGACACTTGTATTGGTTTACTTACTAGAATCATTTGACTTCCCTCCAACAGAAGATCTTCGAGACTTGTCAGACCCTTATGCTGGAATGCCAGTTAGTGATTGTCTCCTATGAGTCCTAGCATTAGCTGTCACTGGTGACTTGGGACCGATGACATTCGTAGCACCTTTGATGGGTGTCTGGAGTTCCATCAAATTCTGTTGGTTCCTGAAATTTTACATTGAAATGTTGAAATGATATAGTGTGCCAGCCAGAGTTCCTCTCTATTATTAGAAATGAACCATTTTTTCCCCTAAACAAACTAGTCTCACCTTTTCTCAGAGCCGTTAATCAGTTTTCCAATTGTCCGCAGTGATCTCCTTATTTGAGATCCCTTACCATTTGCACCACCAATCAAGTTGGGTGTTTGGAAATTGGTAGAAAGAGTGAGCTCACTTTGCATCATATTCTAAACCTCACTTCTGGCATGTATCGGCGGTTCAGGTGACTTTGGTAGCTGAAGAGTAGGAATTTGTGTTCTAACATCTGTTCTAATAACTTGCTTCTGATAGGTAGTACTAGTAGGACTTGAGGAGCCTTGGCATGAGAGGCCTCCATCGTGATGGAACCACCATTGCTGAAATGCCCAAAAGGCCTTGTCACTGCTTTTGCATCTTGAATTTGGCCATACTTTAAGATTGATACTGCATCAAATGGTTGAGGTTTAATTGCATCATCTGACAATTTTATCAGCAAATTATCCTTCTTAGCATATTTTGGACCTTCGAACTCAATCTTCTTGAACAAGTTGGTATGGAAGGGGTTCCCTTCCTATCTTCATTATTCACTGAAATTTGAGATTTTGGTTTAATAATTGCTAAAAGCAATCAAAGATTAATAGAACTAAAAATTTGATAGCAATATCTTTCTCATCCAAACAATTTTCATTTAGAACATAAAGTTATGGCTTAAATAAACTACGAATCATGTTCTACTGAATTACTAACAAGCAATCCATAGAAGCATCTATAAGCTTACATTCCAATTGAACAAGACATCATTTGGTAATTAAAAATTATCCCCTATGACTGTTAGAGTGGTAGGCTAACAAAACTTCTAAAACTCTAGAATGAAGTAGGAAACTAAAAGAAATTTACACAAGATAAAAATACCTTAGATTAACAAAAAAATGGATAAGACTGTCATTTTGATTAAATGAAGTAAAATGACTACATCTACATACAGTAGTAAAGTAGAAGTTTAGCTTCTACCAATAAAATAAAATAAAATAAAAAATAAAAGAAAGAAAAAGAAAAAGAAAAAGGAAAAAGGTAGAAGTTTAGCTTTTTATAAAAAAAAATGCCAACATTACTTACAATTAAAGTACGACCTACTAACAAGTATTACAACATAATAAAATTTCTATTCCTAGCATTCATTCATTTGAAAAGTAAGAAAAGTTATCACTTATAAATAATTGGACTTATTTTTTGTGAAAATTCACTGATTATTTCATATAGTCTTTTTTTTTTTTTTAATTAGAGACTTCCTTTCACATAAGAGGAGCATAGTCCATCTCCATACAAAACTCCCAATGCAGAGAGTGGGATGGAAGAGATGGGAGGTGTTCCTCCAACATTACACTCACATGCCCTGCAAGTAGAAACAATTGGAGTTAGATCACTCACCAGTTCAGAGATATACTTCATTTGTACTAACTTCTCTGCTATAACAGCAGAAAGTGATAAATTGAGCGTGCAAAACTGCAATGAACAGAAAAATGGAAAATAAATTTTGGGTAAAATGAGTAAATAATTTCCAAATGAAGTATGTAATAAGTAACTTAATTTGAGAAAATAAAGTGAAAGCTACAGTTAAGGAATTGTTACCAACAAAGAATAAAGGCCAATCTCTCAATAATCTTGAACAAAACAACAACCTTCCGTATTGCAATGACAATGAAAATAATCAACACAAAATAAGCAAAAAGATTGACAGCGGCCCTGTTTGTTTCAGGGCAAGCATTTGCAATTGACAGAAGCCCTGTACAAAAGATTAATAATAAAAAATTAATTAGAAAAAAAAAAATGTTACTACCAGGACTACTGAAATCAGTGGGTCGAGGAGCACAAATCAAACTAGTCCTACAATTGCTTTTACAATTTGTTCAGGAAAGAAGGGATGCAATGGGGTTTATATAGATAGCTTTTATCTAAGCATCTGTTAGGTCCAAGGAGGTTGTTGTAAATATCACACTTGTTGTTTAGGTGTTTGAATGTTTACAGATTAGAGAAATAGGATTGAAGAAGAAAGTTTAATTGTGACATAATGGGAGAATGAGATAAAACAAGGAATTATTTAATAAGTGAGAGAATTGAGATCGAGAAGGAACTGGGGAGAGAATTACAGAGAATTCAAGAGAGAAAGATCCAAGCAAATGCATCACTATTCACTAATGAGATTAGAGTTACAAGTTGGGACTTGCTCCAATCCTGATGGTTGTTCATTTGGCACATGTTCCTCAACCAATAGCAATGCTGAGGAATCATATATGAAGCAGAAATAAATAATAATAAAATCTTGGCTTAAACTTGGGGATCAAAATATTGGGTTCTTCCATAGAGTCCATTAGATGTTTGCTGAATGTAGACGGTGTCAAGTTGGAAGACCTTGAAGCAATTAAAAAGAGCTGGTTGTGTCCTATTACAAAAAACTATTGGGCCAACTTCCCTCTCAGCTCTATAATTCAGATATTGCAAGGATCACTAATTTTTTTACCCATACAATTTTCTTGCAGGCAAAAGGAACTGCTGCAGGATGGGTAACTGCTTATGAAATCAAGGATACCATCTTCTCAGTGAAGGATGACAAAGCCTCTGGTCCATACGGGTTTTCTGCACTTCTATAAAAGATCCTGGCCCATTGTTAAGGAGGATGTCACTATGTTGTGAACTGGGATAATTTAATGAATATAAAAGATAGTTAGTCAATTCAAGATGACAAATCTCCTGAACTTAAGAGAGGAAATAGACATGTTTGGTTGATTTTCTGCTTGATTCTCATTAATGCATTTAGCGTACACAAATAGCCCGTATGAGATAACCTCATCAACAAATCCTAAAACATGAGAACTAATCCTATCCTAAAACATAGGAATCAATTTGAATACAAGCAAATAACAATACTAATCTACTACTACCTTATTCAAATAAAGATCTATCACTAAGTCTAAATTTAAATACTTCAAATTCAAATAACAATATATCTTGAATATCATCTCGGGTCATAACACACTAATGCTGTAATATCCTTCTTCAACACAGGGAGGCTGCTCAAAGAGGTTAATTCAAGTTCAACCATCACTACTTTGGTGCCTAACATTCCAAATCCTTCAAAATGGGGACTTTATATCTTGCTGCAACCTTATATAATAGTGCGCTACTAAGATTCTTGCTAATAGACTTAGAACATGCCTTGCTAATATGATTAGAAATAACCAGAAAACATTCATTCCTAATAGGTGCACTGAAGAAAACATTATTCTTGCTCAGGAATTGGTGAAAAACTATCACAGGCAGGGGGGTATTCCAAAATGCCTTACAAAGGTGAATCTCATGAACGCATATGAATATATGATTCCATCCATTTGGACCTCGCATTGTTTAGCTGCCATTGGAGTACCTGAGAAGTTTGTGGCATAAGTTAAAGAATTCATCTCATCTCCCTCATTCTCAATAGCAATCAATTGAAGTCTAGTGGGTTTCTTTAACAGGGGTAAGGGTCTTGCTATTTTCCTTTGGAGAGGTACTGATGGTCTTGTTCAGGGTGAAAAAGCGGCTTGGGATACTGTTTG
The DNA here is from genome assembly GCA_028216015.1 of Quercus dentata. Taxonomy (NCBI): domain Eukaryota; kingdom Viridiplantae; phylum Streptophyta; class Magnoliopsida; order Fagales; family Fagaceae; genus Quercus; species Quercus dentata. The sequence continues at coordinate 591,794 of CP116450.1, read as the reverse complement.
TTGTCCTAAAAAGTTAAGTAGTCATGTCCTTGAAAGGGTGGAGGAATGGGATGAGGCAGCCATTATAAAATTCATATGGCTTCTCTTCACCCAAGCTGAATCCTTAAAGAGTTGCATAAGTCAAGTTGCAGATTCTTAAGGGCCAAAGCTTCTGGTGTGTAAGGAGCTTCCATGACTGCTCTTGGGGATAGGGTGGAGGAAAGTTTTAATGCTCAGGACCTTTTTAGGCCTCTCTAGGACAAGTTTGGTCATCGAGTGGTCTATGAAGCTGCCAGCACTGTGAATGCCAAATTAGCTAGTGTCATGAATGGTAGAAAATTAAACTGGGGTCCTGTTAGGTCAAAAAACCTGGTTACTATCCTACACAAGTTGCCTATGATCAAATTTGGGGATAATGATAAGGCTTGGTGGATTCCTTCCAGAATAGTGTCCATTGTTGTTAGTGCTTGGGATTAAATTATGCAGGCTTATCCTCAAGTAGAATGGTGGAAAGTTACTTGGTTTCCTAAAGCTATACCAAGACTTGCTTTCATCTCATGGTTGGCAACGAAGGACAGGCTGAATACCAGAGAAAGATTGAAAAAATGGGGTATTGGCAGGTACATGCCATGTGTCCTTTACAGGGCAGCTGTGGAGAATAGAAGCTATCTATTTTCCAAGTGTTCCTTTTCCAAAAGATCATGGAGGAAAACTAAATTCATGTTGTCAGGAATCCATTGCTGATGATTGGGATTCCAAATGTTGCTTCCTTGAGATAAGATTGTGGTAAACTAGAACTCAGTGCAGCAACCCTTCATCGCTGCACCCATACGAATGCTGTTATATTCCAAGGATTGGTTAGATCTGAGCAACATACGGGGAAGAAGTCAAAAAACAGCTTAGACCTCGAATTGAGGGTGGAAAAACCTATGCCGATTCTAGGGTTAATAGGGAAACAAGCTATAGATGGGGATATGCAGAAGCTAGCCTCAAGCATCAAGCCCCTACAAGATAAAGAATGTGCTTAGAATCTGCTATGGTTTAGCTGGTTGCAGGAATGTTGTTACAGAAATTTGCTGTGGTCTCCTTAGCTTATTATATTTTGTTGTATCTCTGGTAGACGGATTGTTGGCCTGGGTAAGCTGGATTTATATTCTTTGCAGTCTGTTGCTGCGTGAATAGGCTTTTGTTGTATTTCCTTAGCTTCTGGTTTGTTTAGTTTAGGTGTTTCTATGTGTAGTTGGGGTTGCCTCCATGGTGAGGGTGGTGTTAGTTTCTGGTTTTTGGCTTTGGCCTGTGTGTTGGTTTTGTAATCCTTTTTGTATGTTGGTGCTGGTTTCCCAGAATTTTGGCAATAAAAATCACTTGATAATTGGCTTAAAAAAAAAAAAAAAAAAACTGTAAAATGAGCTCTGAAATTGATCTAATTGATTTTTTTGATAAGTAAAATTGATCTAATTGATCCATGCATGTGCTAATTTTTTTTTTAATGAATCTTGCGCTACTTGTTACTAACTCTAACTTTGACTAATTGGCCTTGATATATGAATTAACCCTGATCTGAGCTTCCCATTCAAGTTAGAATTCCTAACATGTGCATTTAACTATCAAGAATCAGTTATAGGACAATGGAAACAAAAGAAGGCAAGACATATCGGCACTTTGGTCCTGGAATTAAGTGTCGTTTGAAGGCCTTAAAGTGCCGTTCAACACTTGACCTTCTGTACCAAAGGGTCAATCAAGGTCAGAACCTCCCAGTTTTGCCTATTTTTGAGTTCCTCTGTATCTCAAGTCAGCAAGAAGGTGGATTCCAGTTTGAGTTCTTTTCAGTTTCCATCCCTATTATGACTTTTGAAAGTGTTTCAAATAAGAAAATGATTCTGGAATATGATTGGTCTCTAGAGGTGCCCCTTAAGATCCAAAATTTTGCTTGGTACACTAGTTTGGGAATCCTTCAAACAAGGACCAAGGCTTTCAAAAATTGGGAGTCTCCTTGTCTTGAGAACTTCCTCACAGTTGGGTGGAAACTATGGAATCATAGGAATGAAGTTTGTATGGGGGCTGCTATGTCATTGCCTAACATCACAGCTTCTAGTGCTGTCTAGTTAGCCATGTCATCCATTGAACAGAACTAGCAGGAGATTCACTTCAATCCAGATCTAGTTAAGTAGTAACCTCCTGATACAAGCTGTTTTAAGCTATATGTTGCTGGTTTGAGCTTCAGAGATGTGACTGGAGGTGTGGGAGCTGTGATTCGTGATAGTGCAGGTGAAGTGTTTGCTGCATTGTCTGGGAGAGTTTGTGATTCCTAGTTGATTAAAAGAATTTGTATTACAACTCTTTCATGCGTGACGTAATGGAGCCGTGTCACAGGATTTAGTTAAGTGATTGTGGAATGTGAAGACACTGGGCAGATTAATGCACTTACAAATGTAGCAAGCTTTTTCTTTGTTTGATAAATAATGAAGTTTTGTTAATGGCAAAGAATAGAGTCATCCAAGTATAGAAGGAGTATACAACTAGGGACCATACAATCAGCAAAAAGAAGAATCTCAGATGTGGCTTGAGGATTTTCCTTCCTTCTTGCTCCCAACTCCTTATTGAATTCAATCTCTTTACACAATTGTATCTAACATTCACGTGCTGAAAAACTAGGACCCACTTCCTAAAAACCCAACACAACAAGTCAAAAACTACCAAAAGAAAACTAGGAACCCAGTTTCCAGAATTTTACACTTTCTTGGCATGTTATAGTTAATCAAGAACTAGCTTTATCCGAACATAAAAACTATGATAATTTTTCAATAAACGTTATGAAATACCCAGATCAGAAAATTAGAAATATAAAATATGTTATGGTATAGATAATTACTTGCCATCAGCAATCGCGGTTCCTGATTTCCTCTTCAAGCTCTGTTGTGGTTGAAGTGGGTGGTCCCATCGTCACCTTCGCTTCCGGAAAACTCTCCGACTGTGAAACCATGGTTCATGGTGGTATCGCCAAGGGACCAAACCATATGGCTGTAGTTTATGCCGCGTTTTAGACACAACTTTTAAGGAAGTTCTCATTTCGAACTACGGGAGCGCTTGTTAGTTGTTACAAACTTAGAGCATCCAATCAGTCCGCTTAAATTTTCTGTCAATTTTATACGGAAAACTTACTTTTTTTTTATTTTTTTTTATTTTACATATCTACTTTTACGAAATATTCATTTTTACAAAACAGGCATATCAATTTATCTATTCTACACATTTATTCAATAAAATATTCATTATTTTATGATTTTTTATTATTCACTCCCTCACTACCCCTCTCCCTCACGGACCCACAACTACCATCACCACCATCATCACCACCCAGCCAAATCATCACCCACCCAATCGGCGCCAAGATCATCAAAACCCACCAATGAACCGGAAAAGCCAAGCCGATCAAGATCAAAACCACCAACCCACACCCACAATCAACCAATAAACTAGAAAAAATGGATCAAAACCATCGTCGACCTCGACCAAAGTGCCTTGTAGCACTGCCACCAGAAAAGCCAAGCCAATCAAGATCAAATCCCACCAACCCACACCCACAATCAACCAAAAAACTAGAAAAAATGGATCAAAACCCACCTCCTCGTGATGGCCATCGGCCTCAACCAAAGTGCCTCGCAAAGACCGTCACCCGAAAAGCCAAGCCAACCAAGATCAAAACCCACCAACCCACACCCTCAATCAACCAAAAAGCTAGAAAAAATGGATCAAAACCCACCTCCTCGCGACGGCCATCGGCCTCAACCAAAGTGCCTCACAACACCGCCACCTCCTCGCGACGGCCGCCGGCTTTAAACTCAACCAAAAATGGATCAAAACCCACGAGATTCTAAGCGACGAACCCATCGAAGAACTCCGTTCGTGTTGTAGGCGACGGACTCGTCGGCGACTCGGCTTGCTCGACCTCGTTCTCATCGGCGGCGATGGCGATCGGTAAAAGCTAGAGGAAGAAAAATGGATGAGATGAGAGACAAGAAGAGCTGTGTTGTGCGCCCGAGGGAGAGGGAAGTGAGAGTCAGGTAGAGGAAAGAGAAAAAAAACCATTAAAAAATTAAATACACATGCTACAGTGTCCGTGTAAATTTACACGGGTCCTGTAGCTCGTTGAAAATTTTAGATGATTTTACACATTTTTAAATGTACTAATGTGGAAGGTTTTTTGGTTCAAAATATGTAAAAGTTGTCAAAATGTGTATTTTACACATTTATAAAAGAGCTAGTGTGGATGCTCTTACAATAGAAACACGTGCCAACTTTGCAATAACCAATTTTCAAATCTTTAAACAGATTTCTTGTTACAATATGATTTAATGTAGGCGAAAAGCACATTTTAGTTCCTATATTTTCAAGCGATTCCCATTTTAGTTCCTAAATTTTATTTTTACCGCTTTTAGTCTTTATCATGAAAAACGCTTCCCGTTTTAGTCCCTGCCATTACTCATTTAACAGAAATATCCTACGTGGCAAACGGTCCAACAAGAAATGCTAACGTGTCTATTAAAATAATATTAAAAAAAGCCACATCAGATAAAAATAATATTAAAAAATGCCACGTCGAGAATTTAATTTTTGAAAAAAAACCACATCATATAAAAATAATATAAAAATTTCTAACCTAATTATTTTTTAAAAAAAGAAAAGAAATTAGTTAAATTAATTTTTTTTTCCTTTGTTTTGGAAGAACATGTTCTTCATTTTTCTTCCCCAACTAGGCTTGCCAGAAAATTAAAAATTAAAAACTTACTTTTCTTTTCTTGCATTTTCTTAGCAACCAAAACCATAAAATCACTCAGATTACAAAATAAAAAGATATGCCCATAAAAATTTACAAAACACAAACATTCAACAAGATTTTCTTATGCTTTGAAACCAAACACAAAAAACACAAAACTCAAACCTAGATTTTCGGCCTCCATGCACAACCAAACCCAAAGAGCCTGAATAAGATCTTAGAGAAAGCGTAATGAAACTTGGCATGACCACCACTACATCGAATAGAACCCAGCCACCACCAAAACCCGACAACCAACGAAACCCAACTACCAAAAAGACCATCACGAAACCCAGCCACCAAACAGACACAACAAGCACCGAAACCCACCACCAAATGGATCCAGCAAACACCTAAATAAACCCACCACCAAAGCCGGCCATCGATTCAACTCCACAACCGAAACCCACCACCGAAACTCCACCACTAAAACCCGAAAAACACTAAAAAAAAAACCACTACCAAAGCCGGCCACCGATTCAACTCCACAACCGAAACCCACAACCGAAATGCCACCACTAAAACCCAGTAAACACCCAAAAAAACCCACCAACAAAGCCGGCCACCGATTCAACTCCACAACTGAAACCCACCACCGAAACACCACCACTAAAACCTAGAAAACACCAAAAAAAACCCACCACAAAGCCGGCCACCGATTCAACTCCACAAACGAAACCCACCACCGAAATGCCACCACTAAAACCCGGCAAGCACCCAAAAAAACCCACCACCAAAGCTGGCCACCGATTCAACTCCACAACCGAAACCCACCACCGAAACGCCACCACTAAAACCCAGCAACCACCGATTCAATTCAACCAAAACTTAGTCAAATGAGAAGAGATAGATGAGCGAAACATGCTGTGAATAAAGAAAGAGGAATGGGAAACATAGAAGAGAGATATAGAGGGAGAGATGGAGAACTGTTAGTAGAGAAAGAGGAATGGGAAACATCTCCTGGAATGTTCTTCGTGTTCTTCCAAAAAAAAGGAAAAAAATTTAATCTAACTAATTTCTTTTCTTTTTTTAAAAAATAATTAGGTTAGAAATTTTTATATTATTTTTATCTGATTTGGCTTTTTTCAAAAATTAAATTGCTGACGTGGCATTTTTTAATATTATTTTTATCCGACGTTACTTTTTTTAATATTATTTTAATAGACACATCAGCATTTACTGTTGGACCGTTTGCCACGTAGGATATTTCTGTTAAATGAGTAATGGCAGAGACCAAAACGGGAAGCGTTTTTCATGATAGGGACTAAAAGCGGTAAAAATAAAATTTAGGGACTAAAATGGGAATCACCTGAAAATGTAGGGACTAAAATGTGTTTTTCGCCTTTAATTTAACATTTTTCTTTTTTTAGAGAAGAGTAAGAGTATATGACTATTTTCTAGGATGTACACACTACACACATGAAGTTAATATAGGAAGAATTTCATTTAGTGGCTTCAAGATGCCAACAAAAAGTTTCAAACCTAAAATCTCAAAACTTATTATTTAACTTTTTACATTAAAACATTCTCCAAAAAAAAAAAAAACTCTTTACATTAAAACTACACGATCTCTTTAAAATGCAGCATATCTAATCTAATCTAATTTAATCTAATTCTATATATAAAAGCAGAAAATTTTTCCTGCAATTAAGGAAGTGCTGCCACATAAAATTAAAAAAAAAAAAAAAAAAAAAAAGACTCATCTAAAAATCTGCCACCTTCACAATTAAAAAACAATAAATTATATTGTTTCACAGGATTAAAACACCATTTGAGAGGCACAATTAAAAAGTGATAAGTTATATTGTTTCGTAGCGTTAAAACACTATTCGATAGTCTCTTAGTACAAAAATAAGGAGGGAATTTGCAAAGTAGCAATGTGAGGGGGTTCTATGGAGTAAGTTAGCCAACGTTTGAAAGGATTAAGAAAAATAACATCTTGAGTTTTAGAAACTTGAGATCTAATTAAAAATCGAGTTTTAGAAACTCGCTTTGCACTTGCTATGAACTTGCCGACTTGGCCTAAAATGTCCACGTAGATCTCGAGTCTTAAAGACTTAATTTCTACATAGCAAAAACCGAGTCTTTAAGACTCGATATTTAAGTAAGTGTTTAATTAAAATTTAAATAGAACTCGAGTCTTATAGACTCGAGTTTTGTTGAGAAAAATTTTAAACGCACGCTTTCTACAAAATTTTATAAACACAGATACACTCAGCCGCACTAACTCTCACTCACCCATAACTCTCACACCACATTGCCTCTCACTCTCACTCACCACACTACCTCTCTCACTGCTCTTCCTTCTCAACAAATTCATATCTCGGGTAAGGGTTTTTTGATTTGATTGTCATTGTAGTTGGGTATTGTCTATGGGTGTGGGTTAAAGAGTTTGACTATTTATTTTGTAGATAGTTAACATAACTTAGTTAAAATACCAATATTGTGAATTATAGAACTTTGTTTTGTTAGTGATAATTTTTTGAGTATTTATTTGCATGGTTTTTGTTATCAAAATTTTATTCATCATTTCTAGGCTCTTATTTTTATCATGATCTTACAAGTTTTTTTTGGGTACGAAATGGGTAGTGAATGAATGTAATGAATGGGTATGTAATCATGCCCTTTGAATGGGTATGTACTGAAATGAGTGACTTACTCCCTTTGAATGAATTGTAATGAAATGGGTATGTAATTCATGCCCTTTGAATGGGTATGGATTTACTCCCTTCGAATGAATTGTAATGAAATGGGAACGTAATTCATGCCCTTTGAATGTGTATTGAAATGGCTTTTTTTGTATTGGGAATGAAATGGGTATGTAAATGTTATGAGATAAAATGTTTTTTAAAACATAGTAACTTGACTCTAACAGGTTCACAATGCCTGAAATTGATATAATCCTATACCATGGTGGTCCGCTTAATAATGCCAATGCAAACAAGCGATTGCCATTTAAAGGGCCGAGTATAAAGTTGTGTTATACCAAAATTAATTGTAGGTTGAAGACTCTTGATGAATTGAAAATTATAGTTATGGAAGAATTGTGTGCGAATCCTACTGTACACAACATAAAAATTACTTATCGTATGCCACATGAAATCCTCAAGAACCGGATTAATTACAAGTATATGGCAATAGAAACAGACAAACATGTAAAGATGATGTTTGACACGTTGGAGAGAATACCTGAAGTAAATGGTATTAAGTTGTACATATAGTTGGAGCCACATGCAGAAGTTGGTATCGAGGAAATCTAACAAACAACCATAAGTTTACAGATTCTTATTTCCGGATGCTCAATATGAGTATTCTACACATGTAGAGCATGATGATGTTCATACTGATGATGATGATGATGAGGATGAGAATGATGATGACGATGACAATGACGATGACGATGACGATGAGAATGATGATGACGATGACAATGACGATGACGATGAAGACTATGTTGATGAGACTACTACCATTAACAGTGAAGATTTTGTCGATAGAGATGAGTTTGAAGAGAGGATTGAACGAGGGGACTTTGGGGACTTTGAGAGGGACTTTGATGACGATGAGACATTAGACGATAGTGAACCCGATGCAGACAATGTTATTAGGTTGTGTTTGGTTGCCGTAAAACGTTTTCCGGAAAATACATATTTTCCGGAAATGCTAATTTCTGGAAAAGGAAAATATTTCTGTGTGTTTGGTTGCATTTCAAAAAATTTTTCGGAAAATATTTTCTAGTGTTTGGAAAAGAAGAAAGGAAAACACAAATCGAAAAACACAACCCGAAAAACACATCCGGAAAACCCGCCGGCGCGGCGATCTCGCCCGCGCGATCGCGTTCGCGAGATCGCGATCTCGCCCGCGCGCGAACGATCGCGCGAAGGCGAGATAGATCGCCTTCGCGATCGCGTTCGCGAGATCGCGATCTCGCCCGGCGCGATCGCGTTCGCGAGATCGCGATCTCGCCGGCGCGAACGATCGCGAAGGCGAGATCGACGAACGATCGCGATCGTCGATCGCGATCGTCGATCGGCGAGAAGGAAGCGCGCTCGTCGATCGCGCTCGTCGATCGCGATCGTCGATCGACGAGAGAGCAAGCGCGCTCGTCGATCGACGAGACGATCGCGATCGTCGATCGCGCCCGCTCGATCGACGATCGCGATAGTGCACCGCGCCGCTCGTCGGCGCGGTGCGATCGTCGGACGAAGCGGCGCGATCGTCGATCGCGCCGCTTCGTCGGCGCGATCGTCCCTCTCTCTCTCTGATCTGGGCTCTCTCTTCTCTCTCTCTCTCTCTCTCTTTTTCCGGAAGTAAAATGAAGTGAAAATGAAGGCGATTTCATTTTCCGTGGTCAAACGGAAAATTCGTGGTCAACCGGAAATGATTTTCCGGAAAATAACGTTTTCCGTGACAGCCAAACATCGAATTTTCCGGAAAATCATTTCCGGAATTAGTTTGAAGTCAATTCAAACGCACCCTTAGTGTCCAAAACATTACGGACACAATCCTTGCCTACTCTGCCTTGTCATTTTCTACAAATATTTGGAAAAATATGGTTGATCCTTCACATATTGAGATACCATTTGTGTCTACTTGGAGAAAGGGGATGAATTTGTGCAAAGGGTTGACTTTTGCCAATAAAGTGGAGGTGCAACGCATATTAACAATTTGTGCCCTCAAGGAAAACAAACATTTTATGATCAGTAGGTCGACGAAAAAAAAACTTTGTGCGAAATATGTGGATGAGTCATGCAAGTGATATGTTTGCACAATCATAAAGCCCAATCCCCACGGACTATGGATGGTCACCGTGTATATGAGTCCTCACACTGTATACCGATTGGAGTGCGAAATGATGGTAGAATGATGACTTCTCATTTTATTGCATCAGACATCCTTAAGACGTTATGTGAGGATCACACTACCCCAATTAAGCATCCCATATCTATGATAGAGTCAAAATATCAAGGCCATAAGCCTACTTACTACAGGGTATGGGATGCAAAACAAAAGGCTATTGGGAAGATGTTTAGGAATTGGGAAGAGTCTTACTAAAGGTTGCAAAAGTTGTTAATGGCATATATTGATCAGGATCCGACTACCCAGGTGTTTTACCATACCACACCCACCGGTGAAGATGACACCGTTTTTTTGCATTATGTGTTTTGGTCTTTCGGTCCAAGCATATTTGGATTCATATTATGTGTTGAGACTCTAATAACCTTATGAAAAAACATCCATGGCAAGAGCTACTCTAAACCAAATGAAGTACTTGTCGTAATACATATCTGCAAGTTTAGAAGCAAATTGCACAAACTTATAACCAATCATTTAATTCAGTGTTAACTGTACAGATGTTATAGTTATTTACATTGATTTCAATAAAAAAAATCCATCGTCCAATAATTTGCTTTATTGAATCCATAATATGACTACAAGAAGTAGAAATAGTAACTTTTAACCGTTTTTTTTTATTATATAAATAATAGTAACTTTGAACAATCGGACACAAATACCAATTTCCAAAAAGCAAAGTCCTAGATTAGATCAATCCAACCGTCAATATTAGACCTCTCAACAAATTCTCTATCTCCTACTATCACAGCAATCAAAACATTTTCTAGTTAACACTGAAGTTATCATATTTACCAAAGGCCACCAAATAATCATTTTAAAACAGATCCCAGAGTTAGAATTTTTCCATTGTTCATAGACCAAAACCAAGTAAACGAGTTGCCACTCAACCAAGCATTAATAAACTGATAACCTTAGTTGATCTAGTTTCAACAACCAAGAGAAAATAAAGCAAAATCAACACTTTGTTTCCATTTTCTTCCAGTCAATGTTCTCAGAAACTCAGCAACCACACAAACGGTTTCCTGTCAATCAAAGATTGTTTTAGCTCAAGTAGCACCTCCTAGTGTTTGACTTTTTGTTTAATTGCTGTCAACTTTATAGTAGTATTGCAGAGATGCTTATGAATTTAGCCTTGTACAAAGATGTATAGTAGATACCTTGAGTCAAATTGCAGATGGTCTCAATTTCCTCCTTTGACAACTTGAATAGTCCGTCCTTGTCTAAGAGATTACGTATAATCCAAGCTCTTGCTTCTGCATTGTCAAAATCAACTGGTTAGCCATAAAATTATAGCATTGAAATTGTCGGTTAATTAATTGAATATTGTAAATTGCACTGGAGGAGGGCAGGGGTATATAAAGTCTCTTGGTAAGTCGCCTCCATGCTGCTTCATCAAGTTCTTGGGGTCGATTTCTTGCTCTTGGAAAATGTAACCATTTGTAAAAGTTATAGTACAATTGCCACAAAAGATATTTGAATAGTAGATTGTTGAGAGTAGTTCATCCAAATTTGAAACACTTTTAAGAGTGGCATTGGATTTGAAGAGAAAGAAACAAAACTAATATCACATGGAACATAAACAGATATACTTAACTCCCACCAAATCGAAAATGGCACCAATTAAGCCCTAAAACATGGTATGATGGGGCTGGCTTATATAACTTCTATAGTTTACTTAGCTTAGTAATGACGATAGCAAAATGAAAACAAGTAGCAAGCTAATAAAACGTTGAATTGCTCAAAAAAATAAACTAGAACAAAACATTGAATTAAAGTTGAAGTTTCTAGAAACATAGTGTCTCTCAAAAATAAACTACTGATTTTAAGAACCCTTCATTTAAACAATTTACCTATGAGTAGGATTTGCTCACTGCCATTGTCAAAACCTTCCATTTCAATGAGGAGCTGTGTTTTTAGTCGTCTACTTGATTCATGTTCACCTTCTGACTTACGCCGCAACCACACCAAATTTGCCAATGAAATGTAATTACAAGAAAGGAATAGCAACTAATGCAATCATAAACTTGTACTGGTCATTTAGCAAACCACAAAGTATAATCCTCAAGTTTTTTTCTTTTCTTTTCTATAAAAAAAATACATAAATAAATAAATTGATAAGTAATGATATTTTATTGAAAAAAGGAACTTACTTACAAAAGAGTAACAAAGCAGTCCTAAAGAGACACAATAAGTGATAGTAATAATCTACAATGGAATATATCTCACTGTGATCCAAATCACAAGACTAATCCAAAAAAGTTCTTAGGAAAGATGATTTAGCTGAAAGATGATTTAGCTGAATAATGAAGGCATCTACATCCTCAAAAGTATACCGGCTCCTTTCCTTCCACAAAGGCCATAAAAGACATAAACGAGCTAAGTTCTATCCGGAAAGTAGTTCTATTACACTCTTGGGCATTACCCATTGTCCTCCAAAAACTGAAAAGGTAAAAGTCCACATTTCATGAGCAATATCATAATGCAACAACAGATTATCAACATTCTCACCGCTACTTTTACCTGCTACATTGATTTATTAAACTAATCCCTCACTTAACAAGATGGTCACCGTTTAGAATCTTTCCCCAAGCTGTTGTCCACACAAAGAAAGATACCATTTTTGTTGCCTTAGCATACCAAATACTTTTCCAAGGGAACAACATTTCCCTTGTGCCTCTTAAAGCCTCTAAATATGAGCTAACATCAAATTCACCATCACTATTCAATGTCCATCTCATTCTGTCAGAACCCTTGTGGCTTGGAAAATTGGAATATAAAATATCAAATAAAGAGTCAACTAACCCCAATTCTAAGTCAAGAACATCTAGAATAATCCTCAAGTATATACTAGCAAATTGCATTTGATGAAATTCCATGCATATGATCCATAGGTCTAAGCTTCAATAAGAAGAAACTATTTGATTGACAGCAAGAAGAAAATATCTAGCAGTATTCACTAAAATCCAGTCCACAAAAAGCAAAACCTAGAATCAAACAAAATTGTCTTGCAAAATTTAATACCAAAGTACTAAGACCAAGTCCAAGTCCAATACCAATTCACAAATCCCACTACCAAACAATCAATAGGATCACTAAAATCTCCAATGTATGACATCACATTCACAAATCCAACTTCTTTTCCCAATATACATTCAAAAACACCAAGCAACATTAAATCGGACCAAAATTCATCAAGTCCAGTGATTCATCAGAAATTTACCTCTTTAACAAACCTCTTTTTGGGTGGGGGAGGAGGCTGCAGGGCATCATCCTTAGGCTCATCATCATGCTGCAAAGACATTAGATGCATACAATCAATATTTGATGTAATGATAAGAATAAAGTGAATTACAAAATATATCATTACATTGTAATTAATGTTATCATACCATAGAGTAGCCTTGGTGTTCTAGTGGGTAGGTATGAAGGTGTCTCGGGGAGAATTGGGGGGGGTCAAATTTTGATCAATACCAAGATCAAAATTGGGCTACAAAGGTGGGGTGGGTGAAGGGACCTCAAGGCGAGGGGATGCATTTACCATGGGTGGGGGGACCTCGGATTGAGGAGATGCATTTGGGATGGGTGGAGGGACCTTGGGCTGAGGAGATGCGTGCGGGATGGGTGCAGGTATCTCAGGACTAGTTACAACTCGAGGGGTTGTTGCACGCCGACCACGGCCCTTAGCTGCACTTGTGCTTGGGCTTGCTGTAGTAGGCCGACCATGACCCCTAGATATCTACCATGGGTAAGGGGACCTCGGACTGAGGAGATGCATCTAGGATGAGTGGAGGGACCTCGGGCTGAGGAGATGCGTCCGGGATTGGTGTAAGTATCTCAAGACTAGTTACAACCCGAGGGGTTGTTGCACGCCGACCACGGCCCCTAGTTGCACTTGTGCTTGGGCTTGAGCATGGACCATATCCCATGTATTGTACGCCCAAGCACAAGTATGGACCACAGCCCCTAGCTGCGCTTGTGCTACGGTCCATGCTTCTCCCTCCAATTCTTTTCCACCTTCCCACGCAAGTCTATTCTATGCAGTCTATCATCGTACACAACATGGTAAGGCCACTCCTGCACCAACCCAAATTGTTAAAGGACACGGTCTGGGTGGTGTGTCTCTACTATGCAAAAACACACAAATGGCACCCTTGCCGTCCACGTATCCCTCCCTCCCTGCAACGCGAGAAGTTAAGAAGGTGGCCGAAGTCTGCCTCATATGGCTGCCACATAATTTACAATAGAAACAAAAAACAATTATCATAACATCTTAAAATGTGAAACAAGGGAGAATACATAGATAAAGGGAAAAACAAAAATTAAAACAGAAGATATGTTAAAGCAATGATTTTAACATATTCTTAAGGAAAATTAACATAACCAAACATAATTTTTGTATATTATTACCTGGTCCAGCTATATTCTAACTAATTGTTCACGATAATGGATCAACGTCATGCCGGATGGCCTGCTCTTCGGGCTTGGCACCCACTTCATAAGAGGGCTGGTCTGTAGACAATCGGCTAAATGTTAACTTTGAAATATTGGAACTTCATTGAATTTGTTCTTTAATTAGGTTTATTGGATTGAGTTGTATTTTGGGATGAGCATTTATTGGCATGTATTCTACTTGGTTGAATTTTATTGTGCCTTGGTCTTGTCATTTATTACACAAAGGAAAGGCATAAGCCTTACTACCCCTGTTTATGATAGTTTTTGATTTCATGGATGATGTATTGATGTGTGACATTGCTTTGCTAAATTCTTGTTCTTTGAAATAGTGCATTAAAAGGTTCGATGTATGTAATTTGTATTTGGGAACCTCCTTGATGTGGGTTAGGAATCCTTTGTATCTTGTGAGTGCTTAAGTTTGGAAGTTTTATGTTTAATTTCTCTTGGATCAATGAACTAAGAATATTAATCCTGGGTTTAGGTGTTGCGAGTACCCAGGTTTGAGCTCTTTCAAGTTAGGTTCTCATCTCTGCTACTATGAGGTAAGCGAATTTTATTTTTTATTTTTTAAAATAATTGGAATGTCATGAAACTATTTGAAAAGCTTATATTTTATTAAAATGTTTTAGCAAGAACATTATGTGCATAGTTATGTTTTATGCAATTAAACTAGTGGATATGTGATGTTATATTTAAACTTTATAAAAAATGATGGGTTCAAGAAGCAAGATTTGTTTTTATGGTTTTATAGTCAAGTCATATAGAGATGCTACGTTCACAACATTTTCATAATAAATCATAGGTGGTTAGTTATTATTGGTTCAAATTTAAACCTAACACTAAGATTACTTTTTTGTTCGAACAATAACAACCAATAACAACCTAACACTTTAGATTGAATATAGTATGTACCTAGGAATGCCCTACATGGTAGGGATTTTGTTGGATGCCTGGCAAAAGAGGGCTAGATGCCTCACACTTTACAAGCTGACCAGAAAAATTGACCAAAGTAATATTATGAGTAATTTTGTTTTATGATATGATAAAGTAAATTATTACTATTTAATTACCAATAATTATGTTTTAAAGAGATGAGGAAACAAGTTATATGATGTTAAATCATGGAAGTATGATTAAGATGTTATGTTCATGAAGTTAAGAAGTTTTCAAGAACAAAGTTTTCCCATTAGTTGTTAAAAAGTTTCTCATAAGACTCTTTAAAGTTGTTCTAAGGAAATATGATTTATTGATGAAATGAGATGTATTTTTCTAAGGAAAGCGTTTTCTTTATGTGTCCAGGTATATTTTTAAAGAAAGTATGCAAGTTATTTTCCAAAGCTATGTAAAGATTTGTTTATAAAGTTCATTAAAAATTATTTGTGCTTGTTCCTAGAATTTTATCTTGAAGAATATCCACGTATTAGGAAATGTCTTGGTTTAAATGCATTTGTGCATTCTTTCTAAAATCTCATACCACCTAACCCCCTTACTGGATTTTTCAGCTCACCCCCTTTTTAAAAACCTACCCGTGAGCGGGTTTTATGCAATGGTAGAGCAACACAAGCCTTAGTTGAATTTTGTAGGAACTAAGCTTTATTTTGTTAGTTAATACTTTCTACTCTAGTATTTTTAAGCTTATTTATGTAAAAAGTTTGTATTTTTAAATCAATAGTTGGAAGTCAGAAGTTTTGACATAATAAAAAATTTTATTATGTGACCTTGAGATATATCTATAAGAAAAACGTTTTTTTATGCAATTTGGGTTGCGGGAATTTTTATGCAACCCACTACAAGTATGTGGTGGTTAAAAAAAACCATCCACATGTACTTATAGTCACATGACATTTTAACGAGTCATGTGACTTAAATAATACATGTGGATGGTTTTTTTAACTGCCATGGTTGCATAAAAACCTTTCTCTATTTATAATTGATGGTTTTTGTTATGACTTAGACAAAAATATTATATGTTCTGTTTATCAAGTAGCAAAAAGAACTAATTTGTTCACTGGTTTAGTTGGTCATTGTTAATATCAAGTTTAGACTTGTTATTAACACGTTGGTCACGATTGCAATTCTGGAATTTGAGTTTGGGTCTTGACACTAATAGGATTTGGTATATTCTTGTACTTTGTACTTCTATTCTATCATAATGAATTCTATTGCCAAAAGGGTTTTTCTGTCAAGATATTCCCTTTGTAATCATATTGTTGTGTCTCACTTTTCTGCTTCTATTTCTATCTTCAATATGGTTGTACACTTTATTCACTGAATTGGAACTTAATTGGCAATGTAATCAAGTTGGCGTAACATTGAGTAATCCAATCAATTGGGAAATCTAGGATATACATATCATAGTTACTTAAAGACTGTGTTATCATTTCTTGGCCATGGAAGATTACAAAGCAAAACCTACCAAATCTTTTGTTAGGTTTTTCTTTTTGTTGGCATATTCTGTGTCAAAATTTTCTTGTAATTATCATTCAAATACTTTGTATTTTGGTTTTAGTAGGTTGATTTGTAATTTGGTTGAAGTTCAAGTACCGAAAATTGAAGTTTCTGCAAGGAGAACTTCAATTGAGTGAGATTGGATCTTGGTCTCGCGAATTTGAAACATATCTGGTATTTTAAATTGAAGACATTTTTGCCTAACTTTTGGTCAATCAAAATGGTTAGAACAACAGAGAAATCAGGTACGAACTTCTCTATTGTTTCAGCAATTATAGGTCTCATTTCCTATGAAATTAAACCATAATTAACATCTACAGGTTGATAAAAACCTAGCAAATTGTGAGAGCTAAACACTTGGCCTTTCTCTCTACTTTCTCTCTCTCACCATAGTCAAATACGTGAGAGGAGATCAATTCCTTCTCACCCATCGCTACCTTTGTTCCTTTGTGTAATGACGGCTGTTTGAAGCTTGGGAATCATTGGAGCCACTACATATTCAACCAAGGAGACTTAGAGATTGCAATTGGAGCTCAATTATGGATTTGACAACTAGATTAAAGAAAAGACTTGGTAAATTTAGTTGATAGTAGGAGCTTGGACAACATGAGTATATAGATAGCACTAGGCTAGGAGGGTCTTGTGCGTATCTTGTACTGCAACCACTCATTAGGGTAAACCATTTTGGTAATTGTGCCACACAGTTTTTTCCACCCATTTTTTAGGTTTTCCTCATCAATAACACATCTAGTGTTATTTTTGCCTCTTTGGTATTGTGAATTTTGTGGTTTTTACATTTCATAGGCTCTAATATTTTAATCCATGTAATTGTTGGTATCCATATCAATTGGTTAATCACGTAAACTTGGTGTTAAACAATAAATTAGCCTTCATTGATTAAGTCATAATTAAAATTTGGGGTCTAAATCAATACCTTGGGCCCCAACCACCAATATCACTTTGTCATATGTCATATTTCTACTGGTGGTGGGAATCAAACTTTGTCCTTAGGTAATTTCCCAAACTTTGTCCTTAGGTAATTTCTCATCTTTCAAGTGTGTTTAATCAACTAATGAATTACGATTTCAGGATTTTGGCTTCTAATAGAAGCTTGTGTATCTTTCTTGTCCGTTTGGGTTGCACTTATAAGTTAGCTTATTACTTATTTTTCCTACTTTTTTCGAGTCTCATGTGAGTTATTTACTTATTTTATTTAACTTTTGCTTATTTTTCTTGCTATTTTTGGGTTCCATGAGAGTTGCCTAGTTTTTTTTATTTAACATTTAATTTTTATTTAACATTTACTTTTTATTTACATACTTTCAATAAAAGGTTTATAGCAAAAAGCAAGATAAGTTGTTCTTAAACGAATACCTCATGTTTGTTTAATGTGTAATAAGTCTTTGAGAATTTTCTATAAATATAAAATAAAAAATATTTTGAAATCCAATTTGAACATTTTTTGTGAATCACATGAAAGAAAATATCTCGTAACTAAAGACCCAAGAAAATGTTAAAAAAGTGTTCTAGCTATGTTACTCTTTTGTGATACTGACAATATAGGCTGTCTTTGACGAGTATTTCATTTGGTTTACTGAATCAACTAGAAATGTTACAATGAGTCAATATAATCGGGGAAAGCGATCCAGTGTTTCTCATAAAAGCTGCCTATACATAATATTTCAAAAGCATATTATTATGATAAATTACTAATTGTTCCTATTTTTATATTAAAAAATACTAATTATTTCAAAATTTTAATTTTTTTAAAAATATGTTAATATCTTAAAGCTCATAAGTTTTTAAGACATGATGGGTATAATCATTTAATTATATTCTCACATAGAGATGAGATTTTGAATTTTTTCTATTAAAAAAATTGTTTCTTAAAAAAAAATAGTTTAAATTAGATCTCAAGGTAAAAAAACACATTAGTGGTCATGTCCTTTAAGAAATAAGTGATGGAGCATTGAATCATTGACTAATATTTCTCTCTCTCTCACTCTCTCTAGGATTAAATAGAGGGTGTCCCCATCAATATTGGGCCAACCTCTTCTTGGAATTTCCAAGAAGGAGCAACCTCCCTTTGTGGGACAATTAGAATGAGGGAGAGAGAGATTATTCAAAGGTTTTACGCACTGTCAAGTTTAGACTTTTTTGAGCCCTTAAGAGTGGTAAAGGCTAAAGAGAGAGAGAGAGAGAGAGAGAGAGAGAGAGAGAGAGAGAGAGAGAGAGAGAGAGAGAGAGAGAGAGAGAGAGAGAGAGAGAGTAGTAGGAGAAAAAAGAATCAGCAGAGAATGAATCCAAGATAAAAGGCTAAACCCAAACTCACATTAGCCTTACAAAAAGATACATGTATGATCCATCCATACAACACATAAATTGAGCTGATTAATGACCACCGAGCCTTCTAGCCCAGGTGGTACCCGGTTTTCTAGTAACCTAACAACTCAGGGGTTCTATCCCCTGCATAAACACTTACCCAAAAAAAAAAAAAAAAAAAAAAATTGAGCTGATTAACGAAACTCTTATATATATATATATATATATATATATATATATATATATATATATATCATCTGCTAGTGCCTAATTCCCTTACCTCAATCTGAATTATATAGGCTAGGGGATAGAGGAGTTGCCTAGAGGACTCTTCTGGGGTGTGCCTAGCAATGGAGTAGTAGTGTTGTTGTGACTCAACCTTGTTGGAGCTGGGGTATGAGTGTTTGGATTCGGTGGAGGGACATAAGAAGCCTTATGTAGCATAGAGGGAATAACTCAGTGGCGGCTCCACTTGTATGTGAGGGCCTTACTTGCCAAAAAAATTTCTTTTATACTTAGCAAATATATATATTGACATGTTTTTCTCACCACTAACAGCTTGTTGCATAAAATTTGTTATGAAATTATTGTGGTCACTTTATTATTTTCATATCAACATGTTCATTTTCCACTTTATCTCTTATTAGTCTTTTTATTATTATTTATATCTCTTTGCTAGTACAAAAAATTGTAATATTTCGTGTATTTGTGTGTGTGTGTGTGTGTGTGTGTGTTTTTCTTTTTTTTTTTTTTTTTTTTTTTTGTGACATTGATTTATTCAAGTCATCTTTTTATTAAATTTTGTATAATTTAAGTTTCTTAGTGACTACTCTAAAAAAAATTCCTAAAGCTGCCACTAGAATAAGGGTCCCTAGATTGGGGGCAGATGGTGGCACTGAACATGAGGAGCAGCCCAGTCCATTCCGTCGGGCGAAGATGAGACATGAGGAGTGTTGACGCTAGTGGTGGAGGATTCTTCATTAGATTTTGTTGATCTTCTTCATGAAGGATCCTCCTAGCTAGCCTTATAAGCAAGCATGCTCATCATCAGAAAAAGCACCACCGTGGCTGCGAGAAGCAAAAATGGGTTAGAAATCTTTCGATGAAGAATAAGAGGGAGATGGTTCGGCCTTTTGGAAATACTAGTGTGATGATATATTGGAGTGGAAAAGGCTAGAGCTTTATATATAGTGACTAGTGTTGGCAAGCACGTGCTACCACTTAAGTAAAAGAATTAAGATAAAATTTATATTTTAAGAAGTATTAAGTTATATACATAAAAAAAAAAAAATATGTCATACAAAATAATCTCATTAGTATAAGAATTTTTCATATAAAATTAAGTTTTTTAATTTAAAATGGTGTGAAAAGATAAAAATACAATAAAAAAAATATACAAAAACTCCACCCAAGAAAACTGTATGTGAAATAATAAATTTTGACTTAACAAAGTTGACTAAATAAAAAAAAAAAAAATTTAGAAACACAACAGAATGGTATAAAACTTTCATAATACCTTTATAGTTTTGTTATATATATATATATATATATGGAAAATAATTGATAGTTCACCAGTTATGAAAATAAGATGACAACAACAAGATATCTTAACATTTTCACCAAAAAAATGCTATGTCTATAATATTTTTACAACAAATCATACTTAGTAGGTTGTTACGGGTTATTACTAGTGGGCAAAAAAGTTATTTCATTTGTAACTTTAAATTAGAACCAATAACAATTTACCACCAATGATTTTGTTATGAAAATTGTTACAAACTCATGGGTAGAACTCACACTGAAAAATTGGTTTGCAAGGGAATGGTGCCCAAGAGCTTATAAACATATGGTTAAGCTTACACTTAACCAATGTGGGATACTAAAATCATAACAAAAGTGTTGTGTATCATTTCTTTTTTCATAATACCTTTATTTTTAGTTATGGTTTGTTCGTTCTAGTGTGATATTTTATTTTGACCTATAAGAAATTAACACCTCATAAATTGTGAAAATATTGTAACAATTTATTGTGTTACTAACTTATTGCATATAGGCTAGTTAAATAATAGTTCATATGCCAATAAAAAATTAAAAATTAAAAAGTTCAACTGACTATGTTACCAAAAAAAAAAAAAAGGGCCAAGATAGCATGAGTTAAATAAACCAAACACTATGGGTTTATTTGAGATCCGCTTATTTTGCTAAAATTGAAAACTTTATTGCTGAAAGTACTGTAGATAAAAGTAAATTTTAGTTGAAATAATATAATATGACCTATAAATAGTACCAAAAAGTGTAATGAGACTCATAAATAGTAGTAAAAATAAGCTGAATAGTAAAATAAGTTAACAAAAAATAAGCTAACCAAACAGACACTATATTTATAAAAATTGTGAGTTGAATAAATCAAACACTGTAGCTATAAGGATTGACTCTTTTTATATATAAACTAGTAAGGGTTGCACATGCAAGGCACGTGTTGCCCCTTGAGTGAAAAAAATTTAGATATAATTTTTTTTTTTGAAGTAATATCAAATCAAGTACTTAAAATTTAAAATAGTTATTTAACATAAGACTATCTATTTAGTATAATAATTTCTTAGAACTTATTTGCTAAAGACAATATCTACTCACAAAAAAAATTCTACAAATGTTGTAATCTTCCAACAATAAATAACTAAGTTTTGATAAAACATTATCATAATATTTAAATTTTCACAATAAATGATAACTTATGCTACAATTGAAACTCTTCATCAAATTAAATACCAACAACTATTTACAATGAATATTTTGTTACTCATACTTCCTTCTTTATCATTTTATTTTATGAGTCTAACTACAATGCTTAGTTTACTTAATTTTTAATAAACACATTTTTAAGAAATAATAGAAATAAAAAAAATAACAAAAGACATGTCATTGACGTTTCTATTAGACAATTTTTACTTTTTGAGTATGACTAACACATAAAACTCAAAATACACAAAGAAAATTTTTAGGACATTAAAATTTAGTGCGGCATTTTAGACATTGCACAATGAAATATTCTATATATGAATCATAAGATTTTGTTAGGATTTAACAAAGAGAGTATCGGCAAAGACTATATGCTTGTGTACAAAATATAAATGAGGAAATTATTCAATTTTAAAATTGGGGGATGAAACTACTCCAAACATAAAGGAGGAAAGTACACTTTTCTATAATTTTTTTTTTTTTGTTAGTAAAACTATGTGTTTTTTTTACGTTAAACAATTTGTTAAAAAACCCAAGAAAACTGTCCGTAAAATTATGAATTTTGGCTCAACAAATTGACTATACAAAAAAAAAAAAAAAAAAAAAGTCAGAAACACAATAAATGTCACGATATTTTCTTAATACCTTTATTTTAGTTATGGATGGCCCTGGTATGATATTTTATAATTTTATTTTAGAATAATGCTACATCCACAACATTTTCACAATCCTAAATGGTAAATTGTTATTGATTTTTGATTGGAATAACCACTTCAAACTATGCATTAAAAAAAAAAAAAAAAAACCAATAGAATAAAATTGTGCGTGAAACACTAAATTGTTGCTCACCAAATTTGACTAAACCAAAAAAGAAGTCTAGGAACATAATAAAATGTTACAATATTTTCACAATACCTTTATTTTCAGCTGTGATAAATTTAGGTTTGATACATTATTTATTTTATAGAAATGCTATCTCCATGATATTTTCATATCAAATTCTAAATGGCAAGTTATTACAGATTTTAAAATGGACCCACGATCGATATCACTTTTGTATCCATCAATTGTAGCTTACCACCTATGATTTATTGTGAAATTAATGTGAAAATGTTGTGAACTTAGCAATTTTTTATTTGATCTATAAGAAATTGAGATCTTAACAATTGTGAAAATATTGTGATAATAACAAGTGATATAACATTTTCACAAAACATTTATTTTCAGTTGTGGTCGATCGTAGTCTCATATTTTATTATTTTATTTTGACCTATAAAAAATTGACACCTCAATAATTGTGTATTGTGAAATTTGTTGTGTCGAGATAACAATATCTATGCCAACTCATATAAATATTAAAAAAAAAAAAAAAAGAGCACAAACTGATGACTCAAAAAGAAAAGAAAAGGGGGGCTAATAAAGTGATAAACAGTACATATTGAATAAATCATTAAGTATCGTAGCTACTACAGTAGGTTTTACATATTCACATAACAAGTGTTACAACATTTTCATGAAAATAAATCAGTTGTGATTGGTCACGATCTCATATTTTATTATTTTATTTCGACTTATAAGAAATTGACACCTTAATAATTGTGAAAATATTATGAAATTTGTTATATCAGTATAACAATATTTTTATTTTTAGTTGTGATTAGTTTCAATATGATATTTTATTTTGACCTATAAGGAATTAACATCTCAACAATTGTAAAAATATTGTAACAATTTATTGTGTTAACTAATAGCTATATATATATAAATATATAATTTAAAAAAATAAAAAATGTTGTCCGGGCAATATTACCAGAAAAAGAAAAAAAAAGGCAAGTGAATAGTGAAAATTGAACCAACAAAAAAACAAAATTATAGCTACTACCGTAGCTTTACGCATTCACACTTTTGTTATGAAAGTGTTGTGAAAATTGTTGTAGATGTAGCATTTCTTTTTTCACAATACTTTTTTTTTTTAGTTGTGATTGTTTTTTGTATGATATTTTATTTTGACCTATAAAGAATTAACATTTCAACAATTATAAAAATATTGTCACAATTTATTGTGTTAATTAACAGCTCTCTCTCTCTCTCTCTCTCTCTCTCTCTCTCTCTCTCTCTCTCTCTCTCTCTCTCTCTCTATATATATATATATATATATATAAAAAAGAGCAACGAAAAAGTGAAAAGTACTAAATAAACCAAGTTACTGTCACTACAAGAAAAGAGTCTACTAGCGAGGACCATATGCCCTCGCAAAAATTCAAATATCGTCGCAAAAGGTTATTAGCGAGGGCATATGGCCCTCGAAGGCCGTCGTATTTAAACTTCTCACTAAAAGAAATTTTGCGACCATACCTTCGCAAATAAATAATTTACAAGGGCAATTTACTGTCACTATTGAACAAATTCGCCCTCACAAATATATTACCAAACGACGAGAAAAATCGACGACTTATTTTTAGCGAGGGGAAACAGTCATCGTTAACAACTATTTGTGAAGACCCTTATACCATCGCAATTAGTTATTTGCGAATTCCAAATTGACGACATACTTTTTAGTGACAAATAATGACGTCGCTAAAATTTATTTTGTGATGGCTTTTAACCCCTTGTAACTTATTTTTAACGAGGGAAAGCAACTGTCGTTAATAACTATTTGTGAGGACATTTATACCCTCACAATAATAGCATCGCTAAAATTTATTTGTGAAAGCTTTTAACCCCTCGTAACTTATTTTTAACGAGGGAATGTAGTCGTCGTTAATAACTACTTGTGAGAACATTTATACCCTCGCAATAATGGCATCACTAAAATTTATTTGTGAGGGTTTTTAATCCCTCGTAACTTATTTTTAGCGAGGAAAAGCAGTCGTCATTAATAAATATTTGTAAGGATAGTTATACCCTCGCAACTTAATTTTAGCGAGAAAAAGCTTTTAGTGAGAAAAAGCCGTTGTCGTTACTAACTATTTGTGAGGACATTTATACCCTCACAATATTATCGCTAAAATTTATTTGTGAGGACTTTTAACCCCTCGCAACTTATTTTTAGCGATAGGTTAGGGATGTCACTATTTTATTTATTGCGAGAGACTTTGTCATCACTATAAAATTATTTATGACCAAATTTTTACGTCATCGATAGTAATATTTTATATAATTTTTGAAATATTTTATTATTTATTTTTAATTTATTTTATATCATTTTTGTTTAATTTATTTTATATCATTTTTGTTTAACTACCATGTTACAATAAATTGATCCAATGAAAGATAAAAATTTATTTCAAACTTTAAAATATAAAAAATACAAAGAAATCCTGAAATTCAACTTTGTTTTAAACTTAAAACAACTATTCTATGACAAGATCTATATTAGTCTTCCTCTGAGTCACTCTCCAAGTTGTTTTCAACCTCTATGTTATTGTTTGAGTTGTCCTCTTCATCTCCGCTAGTACCATCCTAAAAAATAAATAAAAAAAACATTAAACATGAGTTAAAATGAAACAATTGAAATGAATTCTAGTATCCCAAACCGCTCAAAGTAACTTTTTTTTTTTTTTTGAAATTAACAATAACTTAATTTGATTACTTAAACTACTATCAAAATTAAATATAAATTAAAATAATATAACAATTATGAAAAATGTAAACCACAAAACACATGATATACAAAATTAGATACAAAACCTATACACAATTGTCAAAACTCAAAACAATAGATAGTGTCATAATAGTCCTGTTATCATTTATCAAAACTAAATATAAAATAATAAAATATTATAATAGATGCAAGCGGTAAACCACATCAAACCAATAGAAAGTTGTAGAAGATCAAAGAGGCAAAAGCATAAGTTTGAAATTGTACCGTGGTAGCTGGATCTATGTCAAATTGTTGTAGTATGCCCATCGACTGCAACTTTTGAGCAAACTTCTCCTCAAGCTTCGCCACAACTTTTGCAAGTTTGGAATCCATTTCCTCTCTAAGACGAGCCTCCGAATCTTCTTTTTCTTTTGTAAAATCCTCTCTGCAACGTTTGCTACATCCTTTACCGGATGAAGTTGAGCCGTACACATCCTTAGCCTTAATACCTATTCCCATGCCAAGAACACGACCATGACTTGGTTCACCAACCACTTCACGAAAGATCCGATAATCATTTGTCTTAGTCCCTTCAGAAACAGCTTTGGCCTTTATGGCATCCATTTTTTCCTACACATAAATAAAAACCACGTGGATAATCAAAACAACAAAAAAACTAAAGTTGATAACAAAATTAAAACTTTGGTATAAGTTGCATACATATAATGTCTTAGCATGATCAGTTGCCCATTCTTTGCCATCCTTCTTTGTGTGAAATTTCTTAAAGCAATCAATGGGGCTAGGCTCAGAGTCTGTCTCAAGATACTGCAATATTTAAAAGAATAAAAAAACATTGGTAAAGTTATTAAACTATGTAAATACACAATAAAATGTAAAACTATTTGATGATAGTATAATATACCATTTCATATCTGTACTTGGCCATTGGTACAGAACCCGTAGTTGAGAAAATTTTAGACTTATTTCTGTTACCCTTATTTTTCAAACTTTTCTCCTACATGCATAATTCATACAATAAAACATTAGTTTCTATGAAAATATTAACAAATAATGGTTAGAAAGAGAGTGATAGAATTTATGCCTTGTATTTCATTTATACTCACCCCCCAATCTCCCATCATCCATTTATCCACCATCTCTTTCCAAAAAGGTGTAGGAATGAAGGACGGACCATTCTTGTAACGATCTTCTTTCGCTTCGTACTTCTGAAAAATAGGATTTCTAATGCGAAACATCCAATCAGAATAGCGGTGTTTCACTGATTCTATAAATGCCTTCTTGACTTCCTCATCAGTGCCGCTTATGCTTAAAGCGTTGAGCTCTCAGACGAGCATATAAAGTCTCTAGCTCGAGAATTTGGGTATTCTCGTAAAAGTTGTCCAAGCTCCTTTAAATTTTTGGTGAAAAAGAATGGTAATCTCTCGAGTGGCTTTTGGTGTAATAATTCTGAAAATAGAAATCAAACATGTTAACAATATCATATAACTATAATACCATAATTAATTTCAATAAACCAACACAAAGAATAAGTCACTCACTTGCCATCATAAATCTCAACCTCTATTTCACCATCTCCAAAGATTGATGCCTTTAGCCTTTCCTCGACCCCTCTTCTTTGATCCAACATTAGTACCTATTGATAAAACAAATAATAATAAAAATTTGATAAAGAACATATATTTATTGACATAATTATCTAGAATTATGTCAATTGTTTAAGTAAATGCGATAAAAAAAAAGGTATATAATGTAATACTACCTATTAAAAGGGAATTGGAGGCCTGATGTGCTCCTTCATCGGTTTGAGGGTCGAGATGATGGACGTAGAGTTTGTGAGAGCTCCTGCTCGTAAACTTCATTATGATCAAAGGAAGGCCTAGTTGACTGAGTTTCTTGTAGTTGAGAGTCTTGAGACTCACTAATGCCTTTACCTTTCCTCTTACCTTTCCTTGCCATGCCTACCTACTATTAGAAAAACTAACACTTGTAAACAACACAATGAAATAAACTAAATACATGCTTATCATCCTATAACATTGATAAATTGAAACAGAAAGAAATTCATTATATTACAATACAAAAAGATATCACAGGATTCAAAAAATTATATACCTATAAAATAAACCAAACGAACTATTCTATCACATTAATTCTTAAGATTAATGTTTAAAAAAGCTAGTCATCCTTGTAACATTAGTTTATTCAAAGTTAAAGTAGGTCTTATTTATATAGATAGTAAAACATTAATCTAGATGTATACCTTTGATTGATGGATCACCAAAAGTCGTAATAGATTGAGCAAATCATTAATAGAAAACAAAATATGAAATTAGGAATAGAGAGGAGATATATAAATTAGAGGCACAAAGAATAAAACTAGAGGGGATAAATCAATACCTAGTACCCTTGTACTTGGTTTCGTTCTCGAGACTCTCTCGTGATGAACTAGAGGTGTAGAAAAAACAAGAAATATATAGCAGTTTTGTGCGGGAAATTTTAGCGTAAAGTAGCGGCAAAAGAGTGAAAAAATTATGGGAAATAGCGGCAAAGAGTGAAAAAATTATGGGAAGAGAAAAATAAAAAAATAAATAAAACTCAGTAGGAAATATTTTAGGAAACAACTGAAAGTTTATTCAAAAATCCTATAACCATATACAAAACCCATTAAAAATAAAATATAAACCATAAATTAGATATTGAGAAAAAAAATAATAAGAGCATCTCCGGTACAAACAATTAAGTACAAAGTCATTTTTGGGAGAGCAGACCCCAAAAATCAGCTCCTTTCCTTTTTCTTCACTCTTTCCCTTCTCAACCGAGTTCATTTCTCTCTCCCAAGTGTAATGGTAACACAATCTAAAATTTAAAAAAAAAAAAAATTAATTAGAACAACAACAACAGATCAAGAACATGGAAAAAGACATATTTAATTAGAACAACAAATCTAAAACCGATCTAAGTTGGCTAATCTTCAAGAGGCAGCAGAAAAGAGGCGGTAGTGATCGAGCGGCGGTGAAGAGGCAGCGGTGGACGGACTATTTCTCCTCTCCTCCGTGTCTGCCTATAATGAAACCAAGAAGGAAGGGGTTAGGGTTTCATATTATAAATCTTTGGGTTTACCTGATTTTAACTTTGGATTTCCATAACAAATGAAAGTATGAAACCAACGACACTAACAAAAAAGTAAGATCGGAGAAACAGTGAGTACGACACCGGCGGTAGCTACGGAGAGAGGAGTGGACAAATGACAAAGCAGCAGCCTAGGCATTGGAGGCGAAGAGGGGAGAGGGCTATGGCATTGGAGGCGGCTAGGGTTTGGATTTGGAGCATCGGTTTGAGGATTGAGACTGTGAGAGTTTGAGAGAGGCAAGTAGAGAACCGAGACGGAGTCCCATGACCACGGACAGAGCATTCAATCAACTCGAGACCGAGTCCGAAGTGAAAAGTGAAGAGAGTCAAGAGAGTGAAGAGAGCCATTTGAGATAATGGAGAATTGCCACCGTTAGATTGGGTTGATATTTTGAAGTTACAAATTTATTACCGTTGATTCAATTTTGTGTTATTATATTTATGCCACACGTGACATAGCCCACACACCGAAATCAGTCTTGATTGCTCGCTTTTTACTCTCCTATAAACCGTTGATTTGAATATTAAGTTAAGTTAACGGTTGAAATGGGTATTGGGAATTTGTGTGAGAAAAAGTAAGTCTGCTGGCATGTCAATTCATCAGTACATGACATTTGTATCCCAGAGCAGATATGACAAGCAAGAAAAAGCTACGAGCTTAAGCTCCTTCACTCTCTGTGGGGGTGTGTGTGGGGTTTGGTATTAAATGTGATACACGGAGAAAACAAAGATACTTATTTTTACCGGGTAATCTTAAATCTGAACTATAATAAGTTATTACTATAATTTTTTTTTAAGTAATAATAATAACTATACACATTAATTTATAATTTTTTATAATAATGATTGTCATGATTAGAGTACCATTATTTATACCTAGATTCACTACGGATTATTACACCAATTACATGTATTTACTCAAAAAGAAAAACTATTTAGCATTACTCGTAGATATAACTTTTTTTTTAATAATAACGATTCCAATTTTTTATTTGGTAAAAATAAATCAAAAAAAGTTAAAAGAAGAAGACAAAATTTAAATATATAATATGATGAGATTTAATTAAACCAGTCAGTTATGCCATTCTAAATAATTACAGCTCCCATAAAAAAAAATAATAATAATAATAATTACAAAATGAAATGGGAAAAATTAAATCTGAATTACTTAGATTTTTATTGACCTTTTAGGGTCGGTGACTACCAAAACACACTAATAGATCCACATAAAATGAAATGAAAAGCACAAACCTTTTTTTCTTCTTCCTCATCTGCATTTTCCTTCTTCCTCTTTTCCGTTTTGCTCCTTCTTTCTTCTTCTATCACCAGACGCCACTCCCTAGTATACCCAAAACCGATAGCCAAGTTTTTTTTTTTCTTTTTCAATTAGTGTCTATCACTCACGGCATTGGTCATGTGCGGCACTACCCTTTCTCCATGTGAAGAGTTCGACACGTGGCTACCACTTTACCTTTCATTTGGTTTGTAAATTTTTTTAAACTTATTTGATATTTTTTTTGAGAGGTAAACTTATTTGATTTGATTGCTTCTACATACGGTAAAATCCCACCAATTCCCACAAATTTACTTACTGCATTTATACTGTCAATGTAAATGTTACTGTAGATTAAAAAAATGCACAAAACACATGGCATATATTTATAAAAAGTGTACACAATTTTATATATATTTACATGAAATGAAAGTGTACAATGTTGTAAATATTTATTTAATTTATAATGCAAAATCTTGCTTTGATAATATATTATAAATAAATAATTTTCTTTTTTCTTTTTATTATTATTATTTTGTTTAACAATTGATAATATAGCGTTATTTTTTGAAATACTATAATGGAAGTTGTTATATGAAAAATACATTTGAAAGATGATCTTTATATTTATTTGGTTTATTTTAGTTAAATTTTCTATTTATATTTGTAAGGACTCAATTTGTAACGACCCCAAAATGGTATTGGGTTCGCACGTTTGAGGCCCAAACAATATAATTTGTAGAGCGTGGGCTTGAAAGGCTAGGCTTTGGTCACCGAACGGTGGTTAGTCATGGTACTCGTACAAAAATGAACCATGTTCGCTCGAGAAGTCTTTCTCCTCAACATGGCCTGGGAGGCTCTGGTTCTTGGCCTTTTTTCCCAGCCCCTTTTTCTGGATTGCTTACTTCTCTTTTTATATTAGCCTTTACTCTTCCTCCAACGTCCACGTGTAGGTTCAACTTTCCAAGGCCGATACTTGTCCATCGACCAATAACCAAAGTGGTTGGGGGTGGTTGAAAAAGCTGAAAAGTATTGCTCATCTAACGATAGTATTTAATTGCAGTAATGACAATATTTCCTTTGTCTTTTGTCGCCATATTGTCCAAGGGTCCTTTCTCCATCAACGTGGATCTGTTCGGTTTTTCCCAAAACTGTTCCTATACCATTCTTACTCTTTCTTTTAGGAGTGTCTTAGGGATGCTGAGGACAGAATCATCCTCGATTATGTCTCAAGACTATTTGGGCTTTCATTGTATGTCCTCGGCAATTCCTCTCCTCGGCTCGGGCCTTGGGCCCTAATGTAAAGTGGGCCAGGGAGACTCTGGTTCTTGGCCTTTTTTCCCGGCCCCTTTTTCTGGATTGCTTACTTCTCTTTTTATATTAGCCTTTACTCTTCCTCCAACGTTCACGTGTAGGTTCAACTTTCCAGGGCTGATACTTGTCCCATCGCCCAATACCCAAAGTGGTTGGGGGTGATTGAAAAAACTGAAAAGCATTGCTCTGTCTAACGCATAGTATTTAATTGCAATAATGACAACCTTTCCTTTGTCTTTTGTCGCCATATTGTCCAAGGGTCCTTTCTCCACCAACGTGGATGTGTTCGGTTTTTCCTAAAACTGTTCCTATACCATTCTTACTCTTTCTTTTAGGAGTGTCTTGGGGATGCTAAGGATAGAATCATCCTCGGCTATGTCTCAAGACTATTTGGGCTTTCATTGTATGTCCTCGGCAATTCCTCTCCTCGACTCGGGCCTTGAGTCCTAATGTAAAGTGGGCCGGGGTCACAAATTCTCTGGCCCCACAATACTAATTTAATATATTTATTTACATTAAATTAATTATGACATCATCATAGTTCGATCCCGGTTTAACCTCAATTCAACCTCAAAAACCTTGAACCTCTCCCTTTTATGGTTCAATAAACGATCCGGGTCTGAAAACCTTGATTTTTTTAGTATTGTATCTAAGAATAAATCGTATACTTTTATTTATGGCTATGATTTATTTTTTGATTGACATTTTAGGGTTGGTGACTACCAATAATGCTGAGTTTTATAGCATTATAAAACTTGATCCAAGGTTAACTTTCCTCTCTTTTTTTTCTTTTTTTTTTTTCCCTTAAGACTTACAACTTTTTCGATCAAAATTATGTTTTATTTAGTGTAATGGGGCATATATGTCCGATTCATATAAGATTCTCCTCTCAAATAACAACCTCTTTTCAATAGTAATAATTTTTACTTATTGAATATATGCATTTTTCATCTCATAATATATTAACTCTACAATTATTTTCAATACATTAGATACCTTTTGCCATTGAATTCTTTATATGCATGTGTGATATAGGAGTTACCTCAAATAGATAATAGTTCTATAAAAAATAAATCTAACTTCCTTCTTTTTTCTAGATTTCTCAATTCTTGGATATCAAATTAAATTTTTTTAATCAACAAATTTAAGTAGTGGTCTATCATAAACATAAAGCTGACCTAAATCAATTTTAAATTTTAATCTTTTCTTTATAATATTCTTGTTATTGATGTCACTCACTCACTTACGGTTGTTTCTTTTCTTATATTGATATTAATATTAAAAAGTGGAATTGAAATTAGAAAATACCAACCAAAGATGCCCCCAACAAGTTCTCTATATGTAATGTGCTTCTTGACCACGTCGATGCTACATTACCATAGGAGGTCGCACTGTAGAGGAAAGGCTTCAAGGAGGAGGTCGGTCTTGTCATGTCCGAAGGGATGGAAGCTACAACTACATTTATTGCACCCCACCAAACCCTCTGACTGCATTTATGTGAAGAAGACTCCTGAACAATGCTATCTAGGTAGCCGCAACTCACAAAAGGTTTAGGGAAACGTCTAATGGGACAAGTACTCGAGGGTGGCCTACATAATCAACAAAAGGAGAGCCAAGATCAATAGAAAGAGGCTATATAACATAAAAAACCCTCCGGAGGAAAGGGAGGATCTGAGAATCGGTGGAGAAAATATTGTAGCATGGTAAGAACTGGAATTGTAATCAAGTCTAGAGAGAATATATTCAAGAACTACTCTCCTCTGTTTTTGCTGAGGAAGGATTTATTTGCATAAAGCTTGTTTTTCTTTATTTACTTCCCACCTTTAATCCGTTGTAAGCATCGGTCAATTCATTAAAGCCTAGTTTTTGGCCCACTCTCTACAAATTCATTGTGTTGGGTTATTTGGGTCTTAATCCTATTACTTCTTGGGCTTATGACCCAAACCGCGCACTTACACGCGTGCTTAGATATAAATGGTTTTGATTTTAGAGGGGGAAAATGTTCTTACTTTAAATTCTTTTAAAAAACCCATGGCTAGCGAGGGTTAATGTCGAGATAAAATAAAAATCTCAATGTGTGAGGGCTACCTTGGTCACTCTTATGTGTGATCCATGGGATGCCTACTACCTCAATGTACACCTATTTATTATTGTTTATTATAAAAAATTATACTAACTGTTTAAACTTTAAACCTTATAAGCTTCAAACCACATGCCGCTACATATATTCTAAAATTTAAATTAACAAAAAAAAAATCTTATAACATGCAATTTCTTATAAAACTTTTTCTGAGCTATAGAATTCTTTTATTAAATGTCAAATATAGTCAGACAAAGTAAATTAGTGCATACACTAGCGTAGGTGGGACATTCACTACATGCAGTGTAGTCCCAAATAAAACACCACAGAGAGCCATTAAGCTAAGAAAGACAATTCCATGCCCAACACTACTATATAATTTTATTTAAAAAAAAAAAAAAAAAAATACACCACCATATAATTTCTTATAAAACTTTTTTTTTTTAAATCAAATTTCTTAAAATTTCTCAAACCTTAGCGCCGCATGTCCATCAATTCCCCTTTCCCTCAAAATTTTTTTCACTTTTCCCTCTAACACTCCCTACTCCCAACAGCCTCATAACACAATTCCCCTTTCCCACTAAAGTTTTTCACTTTTCCCTCTAACACTCCCAACTCACGCCAACTGACAGCACGCAATTGCGCGGCAAGACACCCAAATTCTGAACTCCTCACGCCATGGCCTAACTCACTTCTTCTCCATTATCCCAATCACTTTCCTCCTTCTTCTTCTTCTTCTTCTATCTTTCCCTCTTATACTTACACACCGCCACCACCCGTCTCTCGCTACTGCTTCTCTCTCCAAACGACGCCGTTTCCATTTCTCCGCCGACTGCGGCAGGCCCGTCGTCTCCACTTTCTCCGGCGTCGGTGTTACCAACTCTCTCCCGGTGAGTCTTTTATGATTCAGAGAAAGTAGTTATTGGACCAGAGGGATTTTCGTTTTCATTTGTTTATTTATTTATTTGTCACAGTTAAAATTGGAAAGGCTTTTGATGGATATAGTTTTGTTTTATTTTATTTTTATATTAATATAATATGGTTTTCACCATGTCTGCTTAAGAAATGTCTGAACTTTTTTTTTTTTTTGAAACATGTCTGAACTTGAACTTATCGAACATGAATGAATACATAATATAATACATATATCTCAATATCTGTGTCTGCCATTAATTTCTACTATAAATTTTATATGGTGATATTGAAAAATTTTATTCAGACAGAGATTCAGCCATTAATAACTTATATGGTGATATACCTACGCTTGAAAGAAACCAACGAATATACCCAAAATTTTATTTTTGTAATTTTGGGTAGTCCTTTGCGTTCCTTATGCACTTCCTGTGTACCAACGAATTTGCTCTTTCTTTGGTTTTTTTTTTTTTTTTTTTTTTCAATAAAGTTTTTATTTACTGATCAAAAAAGAAAAAAGTAGAACTTTTGATTGAATTGAATGGCCAATCCACTTGCTTGATTGGATCAGTTGTGTTTGCAAATATTCACTCATGTTCATTTGTAAGATTTAGATGCTGTATTTTATCTTCCTAATTATATTATATTTTATATCTCTATCTTCATAATTTTGCTATTTTGTTTTATTTTATACCTGTTTTGGGATTGTAACATGAATTCTAAATTCCCCCAAAAAAAAAAAAAAAGGGACTAGTGTCAATTATTTACAAATAATTGATTTTTCAGATGGGAGGAGATTTTTGTTCTTCAAAAACTTTATTGAAGAACCTGCAACTAAATATTTTTCATTTTTAATGGAGACTTTCTAAGTGGATCTTCTAATTGTGCACCATATTCCTGTGTATGTGACAATAATATTGCTGCAGGTGAGATAGTTTTAAATATATTGAAGCATGTTTTGGCATGCTAAAATGCTATGGCTTTGGTAACTTGTTCATCTGAATAGTTGATTCCCTAGATTGCATGTGCACCTGTTGATCGTCATTCAGTAAACAAGAAATTGAACCTAAACATCAACTTTAATGGTGGAATTTATTTGTGAGAATTTTGTGCCACTTGCAAGATGGAATTTTAGTGAAGCACTCAAACCCTGCTACAAAATTATTAGGAACCCACCCCCCCCCCCACCCCCCTCCTTTTTCCCCATCTTCTTCTCTTATTAGTTGCAGAGGTGGCTCATTTCATCTAGGAAGCACAGACACATCATTTTGGGTGTCGTACACTTCACTTTGGCTCATTCTTGAAGATTCATTTTCAACTACTAAAGGTTTCCTAGTGATACAAATGCTGTATAAACTTGACTGGATATAAGTTGAGAATTTTCTTCTTTTTTTTTTTCCTTTTCATAATTAGTTAAGAATAACTTTTCTTTTGCTTCTTATCTACTTTGATATGGTTGATAATAGCTTTTCTTTAGCTTCTTACGTTGGGACCATAGAAAAAGTTAGGATTCTAAACAACATTTTCTTTAAAGGGTGTTAAAAATTAGAGTGACACTAATGATGTTAAAGTGGTATAAAAAGCTATAGGATTCGCATTCTTCTGGCTTTTGTTCCTTTGTATGATATTTTAAGGTATTAAACATTTTTTTTTTTTTTTTTTTTTTTGGTAATAAACAAGGGGAAAAAAAAAATTACCGAGGTGTTGGAGATCCATGACTACAACTAGGACGAAAAGTACTTCAAATATAATAACAAAAGTATAACTAAGCCTTCACTCAAAAACATAAAACAAAAAAACAAAACAAAAAGTATAACTAAGCCTTTAACTAAGCCTTTCTTTGTCCCTGTTTTTTTCCTCTGTTGTGGGCTAGCTCATGTGATACGATTCTTTGATATATCCTTCTTGTACATGATTACATAATCTTAGACAAAGCAATTAGCCAACAAAAGGTGTTTGGATTATTCCTAATTGTCTACATAAAATATTTGGAGACAGAATGTGATTAGATTGTATGTTCCATTGGTCCATGTGCTTCCTATATTATTATATTTCCCATTGATATATCTTGACAAAGTCTCACCGAAAATATTTCTAAATATAAGAACGCATTATATGTTATTTAATTTATATGTATATGTGTTTCTCCATATCTAGTATCTACTAGGTTTTTGTTAGGGGCAAATATACATATGTGAATACTCTTGTTTCCTCTTAAGTTGTGAGGAATTTTTCCATTTCCCTATATCAAAAAATTCACGGTTGTTCACCAATATTGCAGCACATATACGTCATTTGTCCTGCATATATCTTTGAGCTCATTTGTTGACATTTGACTGCAACGTCAATGTCATAATTGTTGGCTTATTGGCTTGCTAAATATTAATGTACTTTGTGGGGATTTTGGTAGACATCATCTTCTAACTCCCTATATGGTAACTTTGAGGCAGGTCTTATAAGTGCTTATATCATAAACAATTTACTTCTGAAGGTACAATCAAATGCATTCTGTTTTACTTTTTGTTTTTGTTTTTGGCCAGATGTTATTTGTTCAAATCTTTTGTTGCATTGTCTCTTTATCAATCTTCCGATTTCTGAATGTCAAAATTTGTCACTATGAGATCTTTTAGATAGTTTTCAAATGCATACCCAAAACTCAAATGAGTGAGACTCAGCCTAAACATTTCCTTAGGGTAGCAAATAGTACATTATGACTCCTGACTTCATCAAAGATTGGCCTTTTTGTCTTATGACCTCGAAATTGAGAAAGACCAAATGATGTTTCTTTCATTTAACAGTGATCTCAGTTTCAACTACATTAGTGGATCAATTCCTTCTAGTTTCTCTTAGCTCCCTCTTGTCATTCTGTAAGTTACTTTTTTTGTAGTTTGAATCAATATTTGAGCCTGTATGGGACCTGTATTGCTTGTATGGTGTTGCTTCTTACAAGATGGTTGAAGCATAAGCATTGATTTTCTTTGCAATTTGCAGGCCTTAATATTGTTTGCAGAACATTTGTTGAAGAAGCGGTAAAGAGTGGTTTTTGTTCCAATCCGGTATGAAACTTAGCTTATGTTTGTTTAAAATTGACTTATGAATATTTACTATTTGCACCATCAATGTTAGTTATGATTAATACAATGCTTTAAATGGTGTAGATAAAATGACGGTTGATAAATCTTGGATGCATCTTCCTACTAGATCATGCACTGAGTATATTAATGGAGTTGAAAACTTTATTGAGTATGCATTTAAACATTCAACAGATGGAGATATGATAATCAACTGTCCGTGTATTGATTGTAGCAACAGGTATCGTAAGACTCGGGATGAGGTCCAATATCATCTTTTATTTAGGGGTATAAGGAGAGATTATACTACTTGGTACCTTCATGGGGAAGGTGATAGTGAAGAGGAAGGTGATAGTGAAGTGGAAGGTGATGATGATGATGGTATGTTATATGGTGATATGTTTGATATGATCAAGGATGCTTATCCACAAGTGGTGCATGGCAAGGAATCAAGTGGAAATGAACCACAAGAGCCAAATGGAGATGCAAAGAAATTTTATAGATTGTTGGAAGAGGTTAAACAACCTTTGTATCCAGATTGTGAAAAGTATTCAAGCTTGTCCTTCATAGTCAAGTTATTGCACATAAAGTGCATATCATCATGGAGCAACAAGTCCTTTAGTATGTTAATGGAGTTGTTAAAGGATGCATTTCCTATGTGTGAGAGACTACCTAGCTCGAACTATGAGGCAAAAAGATTGTCAACGATCTAGGCCTCCATTATGAGAAGATAGATGTGTGCAAAGATGATTGTGCACTTTATTATAAGGAGTATTCGAGAAGCAACTCAATGTCCAGGTTTGTAAACTTTCAAGATGGCAGCCAAATAAGGGTGGTAAAGGGAAAAATAAAAAGGTACCATGGAAGGTTTTGCGGTATTTTCCACTTAAATCAAGGCTACAACGATTGTTTATGTCAACAAAGACTGCTGCGGATATGAAATGGCACCATGAAAAACGTGTTAATGATGGAGTGTTACGACATCCAAAGATGTGAAGCTTGGAAAAATTTGACCAAATTCATGAGTCATTCGCAATGGATCCTCGTAATGTTAGGCTTGGACTAGCTACGGATGGGTTTAACCCATTTGGAAATATGAGTATTAAATACGATTATCCGGCCTATTATCTTATTTCCATATAATCTTCCTCCTTGGATGTGCATGAAGGAGCCTTACTCATTGATGTCATTACTTATACCAGTCCAAAGGGTCCTGGGAATGACATTGATGTATTCTTGAGGCCGTTGATTGATGAGTCGAAAGAATTGTGGGAAGATGGGGTGTGTACATATGATGCTTCAACAAAGGAGAACTTTCGGATGAAAGCAGAAGTGTTGTGGACTATCCATGACTTTCCCGCATATCTTTCATTATTTCTGGTTGGAGTACAAAGGGAAATTTGGCGTGTCCTTGTTGTCATAATGAAACTACTCATTGCAGGTTACGAAATGGATATAAGATATGTTATATGGGACATCGTCGTTTTTTGGCCTTAGACCACAAATGGCGTAATAAGAAGTCACAATTTAATGGTAAAAAGAAAGGAAGACAAACCCAAACGGTTATCCGGTGATGATGTGTTAAAACAAATTCGTCCATTAAAGCCAATTATATTTGGGAAAGGCCGAAAAAGCAATTTCTAGAAGGGCATGGGCGGTTTCATAATTGGAAGAAGCATAGCATTTTTTTGAATTGCCATATTGGAGAACACTTTTGTTACGTCACAATTTGGATGTGATGCATGTTGAAAAAAATATATTTGACAAAGGTGCTTGGGACAATTATGAATATTAAAGATAAGACGAAGGATTCTTTAAGCACTCGTCTTGATCTAAAAGAAATGGGTATACGACATACGCTCCACCCCATAGAGGTTAATGGGAAGATAGAGCTACCCCCACTTGCTATACACTTTGTCAAATGATGAGAAAAGGGCCATATGCTTATGGCTAAAAATCTTAAATTTCCGGATGGCTATTCTCGCAAATTTATCTCGATGTGTGAATATTGAGGAGAGAAAATTTCTGGTATGAAGACTCATGATTGTCATGTTTTCCTAGAAAGATTACTCCCACTTGCAAAGTGTGACTTTTTACCTAAAAACGTATCGATGCTTTGACTGAGTTAAGTAACTTTTTCAAAGAATTGTGTTCTAAAGTGTTACGAGTGGATGATTTGGATCGTCTTGAAACCCAAATTGCAATAACCCTCTGCAAATTAGAACAAATTTTTCCACCTTCTTTTTTTGATGTAATGGTTCACTTGGCCATTCACCTATCTTGGGAAGCTAAAGTTGCGGGTCCAAAGGCAATACTGAGATGGATGTATCCAGTTGAGAGGTAAAGTTTACAAAATTTCATTATAATCTAAATTACAATTGCACACTAGTATTTTATTTTTGATAAAATTTCATATTATGCCTTCAAATATAGGTATTTGCGCAAGCTTAAGAATTATGTTCGTAATAAGGCACACGCAGAAGGGTCTATTGCAGAAAAGTATTTAGCAGATGAATGTCTAACATTTTGTTCTCGCTATTTACATGGAATAGAAACCAAATTTAATCGGGTAGAGCGAAATTATGATGGAGGTACTTCTGCATGTGCAAATACCTCTCAATTGTCCATATTCTCAACACCTGGACGACATTTAGGGAAAGCAATAAGGTGTGAGTTGAATGATGATCTTCACAATGCAGCAACATTTTATGTTCTTCAAAATTGTGTCGACGCTGACCGATTTGTTGAGTAAGATGATCTTCACAAAAATTACTTTTTTGATATTCTCATGATATGATATTAAAACTGATTAGAATATTTAACGTAGTGCAGAGAACATAAGAACATCCTTACAAATGGAGGTGTTCTTGACATTGACAGGTGCATAAACAAGAATTTATTGCGTGGTTTGAAAAAAGAGTAAGATAGTAGTTTATTTTGAAAATGTATGTTTGTTTATATTTTAATTACTACAACTTGAGTTTAACCTTATTTAGCTTTTATTGTAGATCACCGACTTATATAATACAAGGCAAGTTGATGGGCATATGCTTTCATTAGCTCGGGGTCCCGAGAAAAGGGCTGTTTTTTATCGTGGTTACAATGTTAACGGGTTTAGATTTCATACAAATCAATGTGATGAAAGTAAAAGAACACAAAATAATGGAGTTATGGTGAGAGGGGAGGATCAAAGTTGCAATGTGCCTTATTATGGACAACTAACGGACATTGTTGAACTTCAATATACTGAAGGGAACAAAGTTGTGTTGTTTAAATGTGATTGGTATGATGTATCTCGTGAAGGAATTGGTTATAAGAGAGATCGGCACGGAACCACTATTGTTAATACATCACGAAAGTTGAAAACCGTAGAGCCATTTGTATTAGCAAGTCAAGCAACTCAAGTTTACTATGTTAATGGAATAAAAGATCCCACATGGAATGTTGTGATTGAAACCAAACCACGAAACCTTTATGAAATGCCATCGGATGAAGAAGAGCCATACCAAGAAGAAGACAATTTACATTGTAATGCAAATGTGTCTTTGAAGAAGAAAATGAGGATGATGATATAGATTGGAGAAGGAGTGGTGTTGAGAATATGATAATCGAGTGATTTCAAAGGCTTACAGGCTCAACTCCATCACCGTATTTGGCTTCATCTAGATTAGTTATCCATGTGCATAATACTAAGGATGCTTATTGAAATAGAAATTTAGTCACGTATAAGGTACGGGCAGTTATCTCTCTTGCTATCTTTCTTAATTCTCTAAGGTTATTACCCTAGTATAGAGTGCTCTCATTAACCCCATTGAGTTTAATATATGATTATATTATCTATTTTTATTCTGTCTGAGCTTGAACCATTACTTGCCAGGTCATTTGCTCGGTTATCCCATTCATATCACTAAAAAAGGAGAGGTTAAAGTGCTACCCGAGACAGAATTCTCCCCATACACAAAGGCTAAAGTTCTTGGATCCAAGTCTAAATTACTGCCTCCAATTCTCACCACTTAATTGCCTTGCACTGATTTTAAAACTGATTTTTTTTTTTTTTTTTATATTATTTCCCAGATCTTGAGTGATTGGCATTCACTAATTGCTATGTGTTGTGGATATGTAAATTACATTTTCTCTGTAGTCTAGTTCATGCAACTTTCCAAAGAAGTGATCATGTAGTTCTTGTAGCAGTTAATTACACAGATAGAAAATGATGGATAAATTAGAATTATGAAGTTCAAAGTCAAGTTGAGTCCAAAGGTTTCAAAGAATTTGAGCAAACCATCTATAAGTTGGTGGCCTAATTGAAAACCAGAGATGAAAAACAAGATATTATGAATTTTAATAGGCATAATTTTGAATACAAATTTCCTATCACTTTATGTTTCACCAATCATTATATTCTTGGAATTTTAAAATAACTCTTATCTCCAAAGAAAATTAATAATTTCATGATTATTTGCGAAGGCTAATTGTGGCCCTCGCAAATAATTTAGTATTAGTGAGGGTATATTTTTAACTCACACAAAAAATAAACTTTTTGCAAGGAATTTATATTGTCCCTCGGAAATAATTTGGTGGGAACATTTCCCTCCAAAATTTTTTACATTTTAATAATTATTTGTGAAGGTCAACCTTAGCCCTCGCAAATAATTTAGTATTAGTGATGGTATTTTTTTAACCGTCACAAATAATACACTTTTTGCGAGAGGTTTTAATTGTCCCTCGCAAATAATATGGAGGGAAAATTTCCCTCCAAAATATTAGCATTTGTGACGGTTATAACACATAATTGCGACGGCTTTTTTTGTTGGTCACAAATATTTCACATTTTATCAAGTATTTGCAATGACTTTATTTTGCCATCACAAATAAGATTTTTTGAGAGGGCTTTTTGGGTCCGTCATAAATTTTTGGTCGCTAATAGGCATTTTTTTTGTAGTTGTAGTTTTACCATAGTAAGGGTTGCATGTACTACCTCTTAAGTGGAAAAAATTTAGATAAATTTTTTTTTTGAAGTAGTATCAAATCATGTATTTAAATTTATAATAGTTATTTTACATATTACCATTTATTTAGTATGATAATTTCCTAAAACCTATTTACTAAAGACAATATCTACTCACAAAAAAATTCTACTAAGAATGATAACAAATATATTTATCTTCCAACAATCAACAACAAAGTTTTGATAAAATATTGTTACAATATTTAAATTTTCACAAAAAATGATGACATAATTGAAACTCTTCGTCAAATTAAATACCTACAACCATTTGTAATCAATATTTGGTTATTTATACTTCCTTCTTTATCATTTTATTTTATGAGCCTAACTATGATGCTTAGTTCACTTAAAATTTTTAATGAACACATTTTTAAGAAAGAAAAAAGAAATAACAAAATAACAAAAGACATATGTCATTAAAATTTCTATTAGATAAAATTATGAATCTAGAAGATTTAAACCTCTAATAAATTAGTGTTCTCTAGATAATAAATAGAATACCATAGATTACCATTTTTACTTTTTAAGTATGACTAACATATAAAACTCAAAATAAACAAAAAAAAAGGGACATTAAAATTTAGTGAGGCATTTTAGAAGGCCAATGAACAGCATGGTTTATAGACTTGGACCGGATCGAGAGGTTGGACCATGAAAACAGGAAACCGAGATGAAAATCGGTTTTTTAAGCATAAAGAACCTGATTTTTTGTTAATTCTGTGAACCTCTAAAACCAGGTGAGAACTGTGCGATCCGGTGAGAACCGTGCGATCCAACCCCTTTGCAATTTTTTTTATTTATTTTAAAAAAACAACTTAACACAATTTTATTCTACTTAATTAAATTAGAGAAATAATATGTCTACAATATTT
Organism: Quercus dentata; assembly: GCA_028216015.1. Classification (NCBI taxonomy): domain Eukaryota; kingdom Viridiplantae; phylum Streptophyta; class Magnoliopsida; order Fagales; family Fagaceae; genus Quercus; species Quercus dentata. The sequence goes on along the minus strand of CP116450.1, from coordinate 548,918 downwards.
TTACAACAAATCCTAAATGGCAAGTTGTTACTAGTTGTTATTGTTGGGGCAAAAAAGTAATCTTAACGTTAATTTGAAATTTGAATCAATAACAACTAATCACCTGTGATTTGTTGTAAAAATGTTGTAAATGTAGCATCTCTCATTAAATTATCCATCTTTTACAAGGAAAAATAATTATAATTAAAATCCTTCAAAGATATTCAACTTTACTTCAAAAATTAATCATATATTTTAATGTTTTCATGGTTATTATTTTATTTTATTAACTTTCTTATTTAATTATTAAATATATGCTTGAAAATCATTAAATTTTCCTCACATATATAGATATATTCTCAATTTTGCTAGTTTTATAAATTTAATATCTATATTTAGGCTTTAATTAACTATTAAACTAATTATGACGTCATCACAGTTCGACCTCAAAAATCTTGAACCTCTCCCTTTTACGGTTCAATGAATAATCTGGGTCCGAAAACCTTAGTGAATAGTGCAAATTGAACAAACCAAAAAAATCTTCTTCCCTCTCCCCATGTGTGTGTGTTAATACTTAGTATTCTCAAAAGAAAAAAAAAAGTGTTACAACATTTTCACAAAACATTTATTTTTAGTTGTAGTTAATCACAATTTCATATTTTATTATTTTATTTCGACCTATAAAAAATTGACACCTCAATAATTTTGTATTATGAAATTTGTTGTATTAGTATAACAATATATATGCTACCTCATATAAATATTAAAAAAAAAAAGCACAAACCGATGACTGAAAAAAAAAAAAAAGAAAGAAAGGGCTAATGAAGTGATGAACAACACATATTGAATAAATAAAAAATTAGTGTAGCCACTACAATAGCTTTACATATGCACACAACAAGTGTTACAATATTTTCACAAAATATTTATTTTCAATTGTAGTTGGTTACAGTCTCATATTTTATTATTTTATTTCGACTTATAAGAAATTGATTACTCAATAATTGTGAAAATATTGTAAAATTTATTGTATTAGTATAACAATATCTTTATTTTTAGTTGTGATTAGTTCTAATATGATATTTTATTTTGACTTATAACGAATTAACATTTCAACAATTATGAAAATATTGTGACAATTTATTGTGTTAACTAGCAGTCATATAAAAAAAAAAGTTGACTAAGCGATATTACCCAAAAAAAAAAAAAAAAGGCCAAAGAATGAAAGTGCAAATTGAACAAACTAAATAAAAAATGCAGCTCCTACTATAGTTTTACGCATTCATATTTTTGTTATGAAAGTGTTATGAAATATTATAAACATAATATTTTTTAATATTAAAAAGTTTTTATCTCACCTAATCTCACCATTTTGGCTTCTTTACAAAAGATAGAAGTTGAATAAAGCAAAGGACTACTGTAGCTAAAGCTATTGGCTTTTTTTATTTTATTTTATTTTATATATAGTTAATAGAAATAGAAAATAAAAATAAAAGGAGGGTTGCGCAGCTTTATTATTAATATTATTAGGGTCTGGTTAATGTGTGTCCTAAGGGCACACATTAACAAATCCAATTTTGGAAAAGTTTTATTGGAAATTGAAAAAATTGTCAAAACTTTTTCAATTTCCGATAAACTTTTTCCAAAATTGGTTTATTATTATGTGCCCTTAGAGCACACATTAGTAAAATCTTTATTATTATTATTATTATTATTATTATTTTTTTTTTTACGAAAGGGCGTCGGCCTTTTAATAAATAAATGCTTCTAGAATCTAGAAAAGTCGGTTGAAAATAAAATATCCTCCAAATTTGTACACGTACGAACTTTTCACAATCCTAAATTTGGGAAGATTGCCGAAAACGGAATGCCACCAACTACCAACAGAGTTCCAAGCTACATTATGAGTGCAGTGGTGGGGCCCTCAGTCAATTTGTCCCAACTCCCAACAAAGTTCCAAGCTACTTTATCTCCTTTTACAAGAGCATTTGTTTGAAAATCACCGATTGGATGTGTTGTTTGAGGGTGCACCCTATAACAGTTTTTAACACGTATTCATACTCCCAAAAAAAAAAAAAAAAACACGTATTCATACTGCATCGGGTCCTAGAAAAGTCAATAAACTACACTTAAACTATACGTCTATGAAAAATGCTAATGGATATCATTTTTCTATTATTAATTTCTTTATATCTTGCTTGTTTGAATCTAATTTAGATTTTTAGTCCATGCTTTGGCAGTGGAATTTGGAAATTTCTTGGAAGGTTCGTTGTCTACAAATGCCCCCAACATGTAACTTTATTTACGGAATAGCCAAACTTGCTTTTTTCTTAATAATTAATCCAATCACTTTATTAGGAATTTTCCTAAAACTCTATATTTTTTTTTTTTTTTTTTGAAACCCTAAAACTCTATATTGAATTATAGCCATTAAAAACACTTAATAATAGTAGCAATAATAATAATAATAATAATAATAACAACAACAACAATAACAAAAATTAATAAGTAAAACATTTTTAAGAATGATTATCTCTACAAATATCCAAGGTTCTGAAATCCGGACCGGACCGTACGGTCCGATCGGAAAAACCGCGAACCTTTCTGTTTTGTGGTTTTTTTAGTTTCAAGAACCGTTTTATAGTAAAAAAAAACAAGAATCCGTACAAACCGTGGTCGGATCGTACGGTTTTAAGAACTGTGACTGGTTTTTGAGGTTCGGACGGTTCCTTTTTTTGGGCAAAGTTTCGGCCAATACTTTAGCAGTACTTTGGGTTTTTTCAGATCTGGAACCAAATGAAAGGGAGAAAAATAAAAATAAAAATAAAAAAACAGAGAGAAGAAGAAGAAGCAGAGGAAGAAGAAGACAACGAAGAAGAAGGAAAAAAGCAAAAATGTAGAAATCAACCCTCACAGCAAGCAGCCTTCATCATGTGAACCCAAGCATGTGACTAACTTCCAGATGACTAACCCAAGCATCTTTACTCTTCTTCTTTGTTTCGTCCTTACCTCCAGATGCTAACTTCTCTTTTGCATTTTTTTTTTTTTTTTTGGCTTTCTTTTGTACTGATTTTTAGTTTTATGAACCTAAGCATGTGACTACATTGGAAATGACAAAGGATGGTGGAAAATTGAATGGTGGGAGATGAGAGTGTCAGACTACATGTCATTTCTATTTTGAATCCCTCCCTAGTGCCCACGTCATATTGATATGCTGAGGTCAACGAATTCTTGTTCTTTTTTCTTTTCTTTTTTTTCATTGTTTTTAGGTTCATATGTTATTATTATGCGTGTGTTTGTATAAAAGGTGGGAAAACTGTGAACAAATAAAGAAATAATGGGATTTCTTAATGATTTAAGAAATGAAATTAAAAAATAATATATCAAAAAGTTCTGACTGAGTCATTGACCAACCATCCAAGTAAACTTTGTAATGAACCAAATCCATCAAGGGTGCCAAGGAAACCCCATGTCATTGGTTACCACGCGCAAAGTACTTGGACACTAAAGTGTGACAGTATCGCTTGTAATATTCTAGAAAATTTAGGTGTTAATATTATTATTGAGAAGTAGAGATTTGGGTTTGATATTGATATATTAGTTGAATTATCTTAAAAAAAATTTATATGGATTTTGACTAATAATATATAAAGAAATATATGTTTTAATATTTAATTGAATTATTTTAGTTAATTTTTCTATATTTACTAATTTAATATATTTATTTATATTTTAAATTAATTATGACGTCATCACGGTTCGACCCCCGTTCAACCTCGATTCGACCTTAAGAAGCTTGAACCTCTCTCTTTTACGGTTCAATGAACGGTCCGGGTCCGAAAACCTTGCAAATCTCTCTAAAATATGGTTTATTTACAAAAAAACCAGAATTGATTTTTTTTTCTTTCCAAACAAAGCTTATAATTTTATTTGGAATTTAATAAAAATCTATATTAAATTCATTAATTCAAATTAGTACTTATTTTTTTTAATTAAAATTTCATATTATTTACTATATATATATATATATATATATATTTGGTGCATAACCTGAAAATGACACACCAATACACATCGATACCAAAAATATTTCATTCCCGTAGCCAATCCAATGCGGCCTCGGAAACTGGATTCAAAACATTGGGATTAATTCCAATGTTTAAAAAAAAATAACTCCAGCATACTTGGCTAAGAAAAGAAATTGTAGTGTCCAAAACAGCCAACAGAATTTTGTAGGTGCCCCACGTATGGCGTATGCATAGCCTGCTTTAAACATGCTTAAAAATAAAGTATCGTTCGACATCCCATAAAAAAATAAAGTAGGTCCTTCAAATTGATGTAAAACAAATTGAAAAAAACATCTGAGTGTCTAAAACAGGAGAAATTATTGGAACCTTTGTGGTCCTCCCAGCTCCTCCCACCAGAGAAGAAAGTGCCAGTTAGTTTAAATTTATAACTCAGCTCTGCATCATCACTGATTTGGATAGAGAGCTTTGAAAATCTGCTAAAAAATAAGGTAGGTCCTTCAAGTTGGTGGAGTACCTGCTGGTATTTGGTAAATTAATGTAACCGTAATTAATTAATTAAGAGATGGATGGAAATCTGTTTCTTTAACTTTACTAAGAGTTGTATTTATTCCATCTTATTGTGAAATGACGTCCATCAAAAAAATTATTGATAATGTTAATTTATTTAGAAAATCAACCTGGTTGTTCTAAAATCTTTTTCTAGCTTTCTTGGTCATCTCTTTGAATGAACGTGGTTTTAGATAGACATGGCAAAACGGGTCACACTCGTTTGATCCGAAACCCGTTTGACCCGTTCAAAAATGACCCGTTCTAACCTGTAACCCGTTTTGACCAGCGACCCGATTGACCCGACCTGAACTTGACCCGACCTGTCCTTTTTGCCACGTCTACCAATGTTAAGTAAATTGATATTGAGGTGTAATTTTTATAAAATATTTACTTATTTTTCTTTACTTAATATGTTATGTACTCCGTTATAGTTTGTCATTCTTTACTTGCCACCTTCATTTTCTCTTCCTACTTTAAATAGATCGAAGATTATACCAAGATTAGTTTCTAGAAAGCTGGAACAAGAGTTGCACCAAATTTGGGTATCAAGTCAAGTGTTTAGTAGTAAATGGTAACAATATCACCAAAGAGAATCTAATCACGCTTAAGGAACTCATAAACAATTGATAGATTGCATATATTTCAAAAAAAAAAAAATTGTTTGAAAAATACGAGTCAACTCGAACCGACTCAACCCGCAACCCGATTAACCCGACCTGACCCAACCGTTTTGCCATGTCTAGTTTTAGATATTTTGTCATTTTATTATTTTAGTATTTTACTCTCTTTAGTGCCACACATAGGGTGGACTAGTTACTAGTTAGGGACCTATAATATGATACATCCCACCAAATCCTCCCAGTCCAACAATTTTCAAATAAATTAATATAGAAAATTGGTACACGATAAGATTTATTGTAAACTTTATCATGTAAAAAATATGTGAGGTAAAATGATAGTATAAAAATAGTGTACAAAATTTCAAATATCATTCATAACTAAAATCTTTCAAATTTGCCAAAGACCTTGAAACTGAATTGACCTCCCCATGCATAAAGTGCTTGGGATTCTGTTGATCGTGCCTTGGCCCAAAGCACAACCCACAATAAATATTTGTAGAGGATGGGTTAAAGAACTTGGCCTCAGTGAAACTATTAGGTCTTATGCATGTAAGGTACTGTTTGCAGAAGGAAATAAGAATGTAAAAAAGGATTCCTCAAGTCTGATTTTATTTCTTTAGTCCCTCCTCCAATTCTCCCGTCCCCCTCTTTGAGGGACTCTACTACATTATATAGTTCTCTCCTTTTCATCTCAACCTTACACCTGTTGACCATCTAGGCGTCCACTTGAGCACTGTCCCATCGTACGCCCTCATCGGTCCCTTTGTGAGTTGCAAAGGCCAAGGCGGTCTTGTTCAGAGTCTTTTCCTCATTAATGCGGCCAAGAGGGTGGTTGGGGCGCAATTAATGTGGTGGTAGCTTTCCGCGAGATATTTTGGATTTAATTCATTTTATATGTTGGGAAGGTGAGCTGAAATGGCTGAGCAGAGTTCCTCGTCTGGCTTCGTGATGTCCGAGGAGGAGTTACTTCTCGGACGGGTTTCCTTGGATCTACCGGGATTGAGTAATGCTGCATACGAGACTCCTCCTCGGATAGGACGCTCCTCGGACGGGCCCGAGTTTGGAATAGCCCATCATTTTCTGGGTCGGCCCCACAATAGCCCCTCAAAATCGGTTTTTTAACCTCCCTCCGAGGAGAAAAGCGGGGTTTTGATGTTTGTGAGTGGAGGGAAATAAGGAGATCGTGGGGTGCAAAAAGGACCGTTACTTTTGACGCGCCACAATTTACGAGGCGTGGCCATTAACTTCTGGAGGCGTTATGTTCCCTTCATCCAACGGCTTGGCGTGGATCGAACGGCCATTGTTTTTTCTCGTATTTTTAGGCGGGGATGATCTTTTCTCTCTCCTCCCGGCTATATAAGACGTCGTGGGGTTCGATTCCTTCTTTCATCTGCATTTCACATACCTCAAAAGACTCTAGAGAACTCCACCGAATCCCAGAGACATACAAACACTTGCGTCCGTTACGCCGCCGTAGCCGTTTTTGTGAGGCGTTTCTTCCAAGAGAGATTTCCAGGCGTCCCCTTGAGCGTTTTGTGAAGGTACCAGTACATTTCGCTTTTCTCACCGTTTCAATTTCCTCCTCGGACTCGCTTTTCTTTTCAATCTTTACTTTCATTTCCCAGTTTCGATTCGGATGGGTAGATTCGAAAAATTAGTCAAAACTCCAGCCGCTATGGAAGCCTTTAGGGAGAAATACCACATTCCCCCGAGGGTTGGGCTGCAGATCTTGTCCTATTGAAGGAATACTGACAGATAGAGATGTAGGGGGAAGTTGTTATCCCCATGATTGCTTTCATAGAGGGAAGGATGACACTTCCCATGCGTAGGATTACAAGGGAGTACCTGTTCAACCATAGGTTGACGCCGTATCAGTGTGCCCCGAATATGTTCAAGATACTAGGTGTGTAGACGTCTTAGAGACGAGCGGATGAATCTAGGCCTCACTTGGCATGATGTGGCCTATCTCATGCGAATGTCACCGCCTCGGGGATGATGGGTATTATCTTAAATCCCGAACGAGGATGTTAGGTTGATCTCTTGTCTCCCAAGATTCAATAAGACCGTGAAGAATGACTTCCTCATTGCTTCCGGGGAGTGGTTCGACAGTATTCATTGTCCAACTCGGGCAGGAAACCCAGGTGCGGCGTCTTTAGGATCGATCCTTTTTGGGAAAAGATTTGGTATTAAGGGGTTATTATTATTATTATTTTTTTGTTTTCTCTGTAATTGGAGAATTTCATGGGCTAACCCCACTCTTCTTGGTTGTTTGCAGACAAAACTCACGTCGCTCCTCGGATAGACCTTACGAATGTGCCAGTATTTAACTATCTTCTCGGTCGAGATTTACGCTACCGAGGACGGACGATTGCGTGCAGCCCATCCAGTTCGGGCTATCACCTCGAGCAAAGCTTTCCGGGCAATCGGTCACGCTATAAGGGCGGGCAGTCCGAGGTTGGCTAGGATTGACGTGTCCCGAAACGGGTTCCTAACTCCACACGATCCGCCACCGTAGTGCTACCGGGGTTAGAAATCCTTACTTAGCGGAGCAGACTTCCCCTCCGAGAACGAGCCTGGCGCGCTTTGCTGCCTGTTGAAGAAGAAATCAATCTTCCGTCTTTCTCTTGAGGAAGAAATAGACGAGTTTTACTTGAGGAGGAAATTCAGCAAAATCCCTTAGGGGAGTTTTCCAATCTGGCCGAGCCGAGGACCGACATTCCGCAGCTTGGTGTTCCCTCAATCGTTATCCGCTCGGACGATACTTGATTTAAGAGGCTGAGCCCATGGCAGAAAAGAGAAGTCCCTAAAGGAGTTGATGTCCTCCGAGGGAAAGGTCGATCCACCAAGGGTCGATCTTGAAGGGGCCAACTCCATCACGAGGCCAAGACCCTTCCCCGGTGATCCCCAGGGCGTCTCGGACCACTGGCCTTAAGGTTAATCCGGACTTGAAGAAGAAGAGGCCGGTTGACACGCCCGAGGAAGGCGAGGTGGCTGTCCCGGCCGACCAAGCGGCCAGAAAACCACACGGTGCCAAGGAGCGAAGGGGCACCTCCTCGGACAGAGTAGGGATGAGGGGAACCTTGTCAAGTGCGCACTTCCCCTCGTCCATGGGACCCAAAGTTGGAGCTGGATGGGCTCGCCATTCCTTACACCGCTCGGTCCGAGAGTATAATCGTGGCCGGGCGGTGCGTGGCGGAGGCCTTGGAGCAGCCCCTACTTCTTCCTCGGGACATGGAGGCCTACAGGCGGTGCACTCGGTCCGAGCTCTTCCTATCCCTAAAAAGGGATCTCGCGTTGGTAAGTAATCCTTTCACTATTTTATCAATTTACTTGCTCCTGTCAGATTATATATTTTTCTTTTATGGACATTCTTGTTTCGTCATGATTACTCAAAGAGGTGTTCGTGGCTGAGAAGTTTTGCCGTAATAGCCGCAATCTGGCCGAGGCCGAGACCCGTGCTCGGACAGAGGTGGAGAAAGCCTTGGGGTCCCTCAAGCATGATCACATTAAACTCACGGCTGAGTTCAAGGATTCGGAGAACCGACGTAAAAGTGCAGAGAGGCTGGATTGAAGAGTGCCGAGGACCGGGCGGAGGACCAGCGCAAACAACTCGTACACGGCCCGAGCCTTAACCTTAACACCAAGAGGCGGGGCAAAGTGCAGGACCTCAAAACGCCATGCAAAAAGTAGAGGATGAGCCGAGGCGGGTAAAGGAGGATGCTCGGCTGATCCGAGAGGCAACAGAGGCCGAGAAAGAGGCCGCTCGCCCGGCTCGGGGGTCGAAGAGACGGAGGCCGAGGCTATCTCGAGGAGATTCCCGAGGTATGCGGGGATTACTACGATATTTCATGGGCTCATGCTCTTGATGCTGCAGGAGTTCCTGCGGACTCGACACTAAGATTGCCCAAGAGTATCTTCTATCCTCGGGAGATCCGTGCGAATCCTAATGACGCCCTAGTGGCTCCAGAGCGGAGATCTCGACGGTGCCTGATGCCACACTTGTATCTGATATGACAGAGGATCCCGCCGCAGATCCCACCATCGAGGCTCCTCCTCCTCGGCCGAACGAAAGAAAATCCTCCTGCTGAAGCTTAGCTTTCTAGGTTTTCATCCTTAGTGAATAGTTTTTTTTTTTTTTTTTTTTTTTCTGAATGAGAGTTATCCTACTTTTCCCCCTTTTTTTTTTGTAAGGACCTCTCATGCTAATGTACTTGGAATATTAATATAAGACGTTCGTTTTGCTTACTACGGATGCGTGTCAATAATGCTCTTTTTATTTTAAACATTTGCAACAATGTAGACACAGGATATCACTCAAAACAATAAATGGGTTTTTAGCGCAGTGCACTTGACGATTGCGATAGTGCTAGGCTGCGCGCGCGCACTAAAAATGATTTCCTTTAAGTAATAATCTCCCAATCTATCATAAGTAATAATTTCCCCAAAAGTAGGCGCCTATTTCGGCCACGGATGTGACACGGTATGGTCCCTCCCGGTTGGGCCCCAACTTGCCCCAAGAGGGGTTCTTTGCGTTGCCAAGGATCTTCCTCATCACGAGATCACCTGGACCCAAAGGTCGCAATTTGATGTTAGCATCATACCCTTGTCTCGGCTTTTCGGTGATAATAGGCCATGTGAATCGTGGCCTTTTCCCTTCTCTCCTCGGCTAGGTCCGGACTTCTTCCTAGCAACTCATCGTTATCGCTTAGGGTGAACGGCTAGATCTCAACGTGGGGAAATTGTTCTCGATCGGAAGCACGACTTCAGCCCCATAAGTCATTGAGAAGGGGTTTCACCGGTTGAGCGCCGCGGCGTTATCCGATAGGTCCATAAGACGTCTTGGTAGTTCTTCTACCCATCTCCCTTTGACTCATCTAGTCTTTTCTTCAATCCGTTCACTATGACCTTGTTTACGGTCTTGACTTGCCCATTTCCTTGGGGGTATGCGGGGGTGGAATATCGATTAATGATCCCAAATTCACGGCAATACTCCCTAAAATTCTTCTTTGTCAAAACCGAGACCATTGTCGGAAATGAGTGTTCTCGGAGTTAAGGCGGGTGATAATGTTCTTCCGGACATTTAATTTCGGGCATCCACGTCCCCGATGTTGGCCAAAGGTTCAGCCTCCACCCATTTAGTGAAGTAATCGGTTCCGACTATTATGTATCGCTTGTTCCCCGCAGCCCTTGGGAAAAGGCCCGACAATATCGAGGCCCCATTGCGCGAACGGCCATGGACTGGAGAGTGGGTTGAGTACCCCTCCCGGTTGATGGATATTCGAGCAAATCTTTGGCATTGATCGCACTTCTTGGCGTATTCCTGGGCTGTCTCTGCATGTTCGGCCACCAGGTATCCTTGAGTGAGTGCCTGTGCGCGCTGATCTTCCTCCGGTGTGACTCCCACATACTTCCTCATGCAACTCCTCAAGAAGAGACTCATCCTCTTACGGATGTACACAAAGTAAGTACGGCCCGCAGTAGGAGCGCCGATAGAGTTTACGGTTCTCTGATAGCCAGAAACGAGGAGCTTTTCTACGTATCTTCTCGGCTTCAAGTTTTTCTTCCGGGAGGATATCGTCTTGGAGGAAATTCCTTATGGGGTCCATCCAACTGGGACTCTGTCTTATCTGATGGACTTGGGCTGGGTTTCTGCTGATGGGACTGGCCTTGACTAGATCTTCGACAAGGATTTTTCGAGGCAAACTGCATGCCGAGGACGTGGCTAGAGTGGCCAGCAAGTCTGCATGAGTGTTTACGCTCCCGGAAATGTGCGTCAGATGGAAGGATTCAAAACTCGTCTGTAGTCGTTTGACTTGTCCCGGATACTCTTGCATCCTAGTATCTCGAGCTTCTAGCTCTCCCATCACTTGTCCGACCACTAACCTGGAGTCCGAGAATGCTTCTATTACTCTTCCACCCAATCTTTGAACCATTGTCATCCCTTGAAGTAAGGCTTCGTATTCGGCTTCATTGTTCGTGAGCCGAGAATCCAAGTCTCAATGATTTTTCAATAACAATACCGTCCGCGATATTAAAACTATCCCAACTCCCGATCCTCTCTCGGTTGGCCGCGCCATCCACGTAGATCTTCAATGCATGGTCTCCCGGTTGAAACTAGCCAACCAGTTTTCCACCTAGGTCTTTCTTCTCGATCGTCGTTTCTATAGAGGGTTCAAGAAACTCGCTACCAAGTTTGCGAGGACTCCGTCCTTTGACGGAGGGTCCGGGCATATATTTAATATCAAAAGCCCCCAAAAGAGCACTCCACATGGCGATCCTTCTGTGTAGTCGGCGCTTGAAGCACGGCTCGAAGGGGAAGGCTGAGTCGAACGATGACCGTATGTGCACGAAAGTAATGGGGAAGCTTACGGGTTGCATGCACTATCGCCCGAATGGCCTTTTCTATAGGTAGGTATCGGACCTCGGCCTCGTGCGATGATTTGCTCACATAGTACACCGAGTCGCTGCACCCCATTATCATCCCGTATTAGTACCAGGCTTACGGCGTGGGGAGTTACTGGCGATGTAGGCAAACAACACCTCGTCTGCCTCGGGATCGGACATGATGGGTGGTCGGGACAGAAGTCTTTAAGTCAGCTGGAAAGCCCGAATGCAATCCTCCGACCATTTGAACTCTTTCCACTTGTTTATCGGGAGGTAAAAAGGCCGGCATCGATCCGCCGATCGCGATATGAATCGGTTTAATGCCGCAATCATACCGTGTGAGCTTCGCACTTCCTTCGGGTTCGAAGAGTCTCAGAGGGCTGTTAATGGCTTTGATTTGGTCGGGACTTACTTCTATTCCCCTGTGGGTGACCATGTACCCTAGGAATTTCCCGGACCCGACTCGAACGAGCATTTGGAGGCATTCAAATGCAACCGGTGCTCCCTCAAGATAGCGAAGATGGTTCCAAGGTCTTTCACGTGCTCGGACACCCTTTTGCTCCTCACAACCATATCGTCTATATACACCTCAATGATTTTGCCCGATTGTGGCTCGAACATCCGAGTCATCATCCTTTGGTATGTTGAACCCGCGTTCTTTAGCCCGAACGGCATCACCTTATAATGATAATTTCCGATGGGCGTCATGAAAGCCATTTTCTCTTGGTCCTCTAGCGCAAGGGGTATCGATGATAGCCCTGGAAGGCGTCCAGAAACTCATTCGAGGGTGCCCCACGGTTGCGTCCACCAATCAGTCAATTTTGGGTAGGGGAATGGGTCCTTGGGGCACGCCTTGTTCAGTCCGTGAAGTCTCACGCGGACCCTCCACTTCCCCGTCTTCTTCCTTACCACCACTGTGTTTGCCAACCATTTGGGATAAAAGACCTCTTTGATAGCCCCTGCTCTTTTTAATTTTGCCACCTCGTCTCTCACGGCACTAGCGTGCTCCTTTGAAGGGCGTCGGGGTGGCTGCTTCCTCAGTGGAAGAGGGGTTGACGTTCAAGTGGTGACAAATAAGGCTGGGATCGACTCCGGGGCATCGTGGCGTCCCAAGCGAAAAACATCGACGTTTTCTCTCGAGAAATCTGACCAGTTCCTCCTTTTCTTGAGAGGGCAATTGAGCCGACTTGAAAGAACTTCTCCGGGTCATCGTTGACAATCTTATCTAGGCCATCACACCTTATCTCCTCGGCCAGCCCCTCGTTATGCTTTACCGAGGAGGCTGGTTGCTATAAGCTTTTTGAGTCCGAGGACTCGATCAAGGGCCGATGTAAAACGGCGGCCACCACACATTTCTGGCCAAGGCCCGATCTCCTCGGTTTCTTCTACTCGTCCTTGGGATGGGTATTTTACTTTCTCGGTGAAGTGTGGAGGTCACGGCCTCTAGGTCGTGGATCCATGGCCTTGCAACTATCGCAGGTGTAGGGTGAATAAGCGTCGACCACGATAAAATTCACCTCCACCACTTCCGCCCCATCAGACGGGCGGTCGGATTAGCCCCTTTGGCGTGACAAGCTTCCCCTCAAAGGCGAGGAGGGGGAATCATAAGTCATTAAAGCTTCAGGCGTCAAGTTTAGCCCCTTGTATAGGTTGGGGTACATTATCTCCACCGCACTTCTCGAATCTACTAACACCCTTTTAACATCAAAACCCCCAATCCGCAAGGTGACCACCAAGGCATCATCGTGAGGTTGAATTGTTCCTTCTTTATCCTCATCCGAGAATCCCAGTATCAAAGAGCTTCCCTTTCTTAACCTTTTGGGCTCTCTTTGCCTGCCCTTGTAGGGGAAATGATCCACGGCTAATACCCTGGGGATGGGCGGCCCAGTTCTTCCCGTGCGGCGAGGATGACATGTATCGTCCCAGTGGGGGGTCTTAAAGACACGTCTCTTCGAGGTTCTTGTGTTGCTTGGCCGGAATGATCGCTTGATGGGTGCAGCAGGTGGCGTAGCTTTCCTTCTCGGACTAATTGATCTAGGTGATTCCACGGACTCCTGCAGTCCTCGGTAGTATGCCCGTGGTCCTGATGATAGTGGCAATACAAGTTAAGTTACGTCTGGCGGGGTCTCCACCATCTTTCCCGCCACCGAAATAGGGTTCATCCCTTACTTTCTCCGAGTACCTATTGTACTAGCTCTCACGAATACGGCATTCACTTTGCTGCATGGGCTGCTCTCCCCCAACCTTGTCGCGAAAAATCTCTCCTTAGGCGACCGGGATTGTGACATTCCGTCCTGAAATCATTGGCTTTAGGGGTGGGGGTAACCTTCTCCTTTCCCTTTCTTTGCAGCTGATCTTCCTCCACTCTTTTGTATTTGTCGATCCTATCCATTAGCTGTTGGACGTTAGCAACTGGTTTTCCGGTGAGGGATTTCCTTAAGCCGTGCCCGATGGGGAGACCGCTTTTGAACGTGCTGATAGCAACATTATCATGGTTGTCATCCAAATCGTTATATACCTCCCAATACCTATCCGAGTACGCTTTCGGGGTTTCTCCTTCGTGCATGGACAAGGACAAGAGGCCCGAACCGAGAGGTCGAGGGACTCGGTGTTTGTAATGAAACGGAGCAAAAAGCTTGAGTGAGTCGCTTGTAGGAGCCTACGGAGTTTGTCTTGGTGTTGAACCACCTCATCGCCATCGATCCCAAGCTGGATGGGAAGATTTTGCACATCGGGGCCTCGTTTTGCGAATAAATCGTCATTTTCTGGTTAAATTGGCTCACGTGCTCCACCGGGTCCGTTTTGCCGTAATAGATGGCGAACACCGGTTGGTTGAAGCGTCTCGGCGGCTTAGCCCCTTCGATTCTATTCGTGAAGGTTGACCTTGAGACTGATCCGGCGCCCTCTTCATGGCGTCGCTCCCGGAACCTTTGTTTGGACGGGCTCTCGTACTTCCGTGCAGGCGTGGCTCCTTTTCATAAGAAAAGGTTTCGCTTGGGGGTCCTTGACCTTCGTCTGTAAACTCACGTCTTCCGCGTTAGAAGATTCGCCGAGCCAGGAGGGAGATCGTCTTCGCTGCGCACGTCGCAACTTCCTTTTAAGTCGTCTATTTCTCGCCGCATGGCCTGGTGACTATTTCGCCTGCGAGACACGTGACTTCTGTGTCGAGTGTGACTGCGCTCTCGTCCGGGTGGTATGCACACTCCCTTCACGATTTCCCCTTCCACCTGGGCCAGTTGGGTTATTTTGCCTCTGGGACTCGGCATGTCATGTCCGTTGGGAGTTAGCTTGGTGAGGATCCTCCCAGTGCGGGTCTAGTTCTGACATGCTTGACCGTTGCACTAGCCGATGCCCTAGTTCTTCCCACGAGACGGCGCGCAATTGTGGTTGCACAATTTTCTGGCCCAACTTCTGTTGATCGGGCCTTGGCCCAAAGCACAACCCACAATAAATATTTGTAGAGGATGGGTTAAAAAACTTGGCCTCGGTGAAACTATTAGGTCTTATGCATGTAAGGTCTTGTTTGCGAAAGGAAATAAGAACGTAAAAAAGGATTCCTCAAGTCTGATTTTATTTCTTTAGTCCCTCCTCCAATTCTCCCGTCCCCCTCTTTGAGGGACTCTACTACATTATATAGTTCTCTCCTTTTCATCTCAACCTTACACCTGTTGACCATCTAGGCGTCCACTTGAGCACTGTCCCATCGGGCCCCTCATCGTCCCTTTGTGAGTTGCAGAGGCCAAGGTGGTGCTGTTCAGGAGTCTTTTCCTCATTAATGCGGCCAAGAGGGTGGTTGGGGCGCAATTAATGTGGTGGTAGTTTTCCGCGAGATATTTTGGATTTAATTCATTTTATATGTTGGGAAGGTGAGCTGAAATGGCTGAGCAGAGTTCCTCGTCTGGGCTTCGTGATGTCCGAGGAGGAGTTACTTCTCGGACGGGTTTCCTTGGATCTACTGGGATTGAGTAATGCTGCATACGAGACTCTTCCTCAGATAGGACGCTCCTCGGACGGGCCTGAGTTTGGAATAGCCCATCATTTAAGGGCCGGCCCCCACATACATTTATATCCCATGAGAAAAAATTCACATGACAGAATTTTAAAATGGGAACCTAAGAAACAATACTTAGTATTGTATCTAAGTTTTGCCCATATATATATATATATATATATATATATTCTAAGATGGTGAATTAGTTTTTTTCTTTCTTTTTACATTAAATGAAAAGCAATTTTGCTTACAAATACTCACTTGCAAAAAGTAGATATTTTTATTTCAACACTTTTATTTTCAGTACCTTCTAAAGTAGATCGGATTATGACTGTAATCGGTGCTGAGTAGAGCTGTAGGTAGAGCAAACAAATTGAAGATGTTTTCATTAAAATGTCTTATATTTTCTCAATTCTCAGCATAGAAAAAGGTTGCCATAGAAATTCACATTAAACCAAACATGACCAATTGATGGACTGGTTGTTCGTTTGGTAGGGCTTAAATTAATCAAAATTGAAAAGAAATCAATTGAATATGAGATTACCGAAATGTCATGACTCAAAACTCAAATGTGTTTTCTAACATGCAAGGTTGAATAAAGCCTTAACTTTTTTTTTTTTTTGTAGAAACCTTGAAAAAGAAGAAACTTTGACAAAGAGCCAACTTGGGAGTCCTTTGGTTCACATTGTGGGATCTTTGCCACTTTCAGCAGGGAAAGACTGAAGCGCGTGTTGGTGTATAGAAAAACAAAATAGGGATACGCTTTCTTTTGTTTCTTTGTATATTTTTTTTGTTTTGTTCTTTTCAGCTGGGATTGGGGACTGGGCAAAGGAATTTGTTGCCTGCTGCATTTGGCTATATTCGAGAGAGAAAAAGGGTTTGAGGCTTTGTGTTGGTGGCAGACAGAGATAGCGGAAAGCCATTATAAAATTCAAAATCTAAATTATATTTTCATTGGGGAAAAAAAAAACTGTTATGCAAGATTCTCTCTTTTTCTCAATGCATGGTGTAGCAGTAGAACCAAATGAGTCAAAGACTGAGAGTCGTGTGAAAATAAAAAGGCATCATCACTTGCTCGCACATTATTGTTCCTTGGTAACATGTTATAAAGGAGAGGATGTTTTTTAAGGTGAAAATCAATTTTGTTTCCAAATACTAATTCTCTAAAATAGTAATTTTGAATATAACTAGTGATTAGTAGATGAATGGTACTATGGTAGATACTAGTTAACATTAAAATGTTTTAGATTTTCTCAATTCTCAGCATAGTCTGATAAAATAAAATAAAATAAAATATATATCAGCATAGAAAATGGTTGTAGAATTTGATATCAAACCAAACATGACCGACTTTTTTAGTAAAAGGCGAAAGAATAGTTCGCTCTGTGCTCACTGCGTGGCTGCCAAAAACATGACAGACTGATAGACTACTTTGCTTGTTAATTTGGAGAAAAATATTGCATAAAATGGCGGTGAACTCAATAATTTATGTAGGGGATGGTTGGATGAATTTCTCTTACTGTATTCGACCACTCAAAGTAAAAAAGTTACTTAAAAAGTTAAAACTGTCTAAATTCTCTTCTTTGTGTTAGTGCTATGAGTAAACAAGCTTCTCCATAATTGGTTTGGTTAAAAAATTGTAAATTTGATTTTTACAGCAGTAAAAAAAAATTCCGATATAAAGCAACCAAGGGCTTGCCATATTGTTCATCAAAAATCTTCTGAACTACCTTTTCTTTTTCTTTTTTCTTTTATTTATTTTTTTTTTTTTTGGAGAAGAGAACCACCTTTTCTTCTAAATATGGTACCATCTCTTTTTCTAAGAATGCATCTCGTAGCCACAGTGACAGTGGCGCTTTTTATAATTATGAGCATGGCTGATGCATATAAGGCTAGGAGAATCCTCCATGGCCACGCCCCTCCTTCAACTTTCAACCCAAAGGCCATGGAGTATTCCCAATCCAGGCAATATCCTGCTTATGTTCTGGTGCCCCCCTTTGCACCCAATCCAGGCACCCATATTCCAAGTTCATCATGGAGACAAAGAAAGAGTCATCCACATCCCTTCGCCGGAGATCACAATAATGTCTCTTCATTGCTAGGGGGAACGTAATATCCTCCTCATGTTCTGGTGCCTCCATTTGCATCCAACCCAAGCACCCATATTCCCAATTCATCATGGAGACAAAGAAAGAATCCTCCATGTCCCTATATGCTACATGGGGCTTATTATCGGGGCACTCATATCTAGGGATGACAATTTTTATCCATATCCATGAACCCGCCAATTACCCACCTTATTTGGATAAGTCTTAACCCAACCCATTTAAGTATTTAGCTTAAATGGATAAAGACTCATTTGATTATTTAATTAGATGTGTTTAAATAGATAAATCCACTAATACCCACTAAACTCATCTAAAATTTAAAATTAAATAAGCCCACTAATACCCACTAAACCCTTCTAAAATCTAAAACTTAAATAAATAGTATGACCTCAATCTCACTCTCCCTCGAGTTTTCTCAAGAACCAAACACTTTCCCAAACACTTCACCTCTAGATTTCTAAACATTTTCTCAGAGAGAGAGAGAGAGAGAGAGAGAATTCAAGTCTTTCAAGCCCTAGAAATTTTCAAAGAACGAAGAGAAACCTTAGCTTTTTCGTCGAGTCCCATAGACAATGAGAATCGAGCAATGACGTCGTCGTCTTCTTTGTCGAATTGAAACGCGTTCTCCTTCATATCCAAAGGTTGGCGAGAGGTTCGTGACTCGGCGGACGTGGATATCCAACTCATGCGCCACCGAGCCAACTCGTTTAAGAACTTAGCAACATCGTTCGATCGAGAGCTCGAGAATTTCTTCAACTCGGCTTCGACTTCGTTTTTTGTGCCGGTGATTCAATCGCCTCCGACGGAGATCGATTTCGTGAAGAGGCTCCAGCCCAAGCTTTCGGAGTTCCGGTGGGCGTACTCGTCACCGAATTTTAGCAAGAAGGTTCTAGAAAAGTGGACTCCGAGGTTGTGGCTTTGGATCGATTTGTCGATGATAAGGAACATGATTGTGGCGAAGGTGGAGGATGGGGATGGAGTTGTTGATTTCGATAGGGTTAGGAAGAGGAATGTGGTGAGTTTCAGAGAGTTTTATGGGGAGTGGAAGAGTGCGGTTGAAGGAGATGAAGCGACAGAGAGAAGAAAAAAGTCATGTTTTTTCTCTCTTTGTGGCTTTGTTTGGTTGCAGAGAAATGAATTTTGTGAAGGGAAAATGAAAGGAAAGAACTGGAAAAGTGATTTTTGAACTTTTTAATTTTTGTTTTTAAAGTTTTTAACAAGTTATTTATTTATTTTGGATCATATTGGGTTAAATGGGTGGGTTACTAATTAAATGGGTTGGACAGGTAATGGATAATTAATTTATATATAAACGGGCCATAAATAGATAAATGAGTAATTATACACCCAATCCATTTATGAATCAACCCGCCCATTTGCCACCCTTCCCATATCCTTAATAGCCAGTACTACTGCTCCAATGCTAGGCACACCGTAGAAGAGTTCTCTGACAACTCCCTCTCTATGTCCAAGTGGGGTACCTCCTCCATCCCGCAGCCCCAATGAATCTATGCATGTACGCACACCTGTTCTTTATATATATATATATATATATATATATATATATATATAGGACAGCAGTACTATTCAAATAGAGAGAGAGAGAGAGAGAGAGCACTAGCCAGATGATAAATAGAACAATATATTATATATGTATGTTGTATATGGATGGATTATATAAATCTATGTTTTAGTAACGTGATCGAGTTTGGGTTTATCTTTTGAGTGGTGTCATATAATTAATGTTAGCAAACTTTTTGAATTTTATAATTAAATACCATGCACAATTCTAAATTTCATAGGAGAATAAAAATTATAATCCATATTATGCAAGAATCATATTAAAATTCTAAAAACAGGTGGAGAAAAGGCTTGCAGGATGGAATAAGTTATATAATTGTCCAAAAGAAGGGAGGATTAAAAATAAACTTAAAAATTAATCTTCTATTACTGCTTATTTTATGCCTTCGTTATGATGCATATAATCAAGTTCATGTGACCAATAAAAAAGGTGGCTTGGAAGTTTGGCTCTTTCTATCATGAATCATGCCATATTGGGATGTCTAGCTTTGAAGATCTAATAAAGTTGAAGAGATCATCTTCCCCTCCTCTCTATTGAAAATCGAGTAATTAATGTCGAGGCCCACATTTGAGGTTTCATTCATATTACAATGCCCTCATGGGCTCTACAAGGCACACTTTTCCATTGAACAGCATATAGGGTCCACGTAAGATTGCGCCTTTTGTATGGACAGATTGTTTTATCTGTTCATTTTTTTTCTTTACCTTGCCCGATGATGAGTCATGTGTGTCCCAGTGCCAGTGCCATGTGCTGCTTTTTCCAGCCTAGGTAGTACGTGCACCAATATATCATAAGTTCTTCCCAACCACAGATGCAACAATTAATTTACTGTCATTATCAACATTTTTGACTTTCGAGTTGGGTGAAATACAAAAGATTGTTCCCAATTTATCATCCATTTAAAAACAATAAGGCTATACAAAATAAATGCAAAACCATTTCAACCAGCGATGGAGCCAGACTTTAGACTTTAGGGGACAAAAAATACGTTAAAAAAATTTCTTGACTTGTAGGAGTAACTAAATGAGACGATTTTATAAAAATTAATGTTTTCATTACTTAGTTTCGTTATTTATTTAATTAATTTTTAAATGTTTCATCAATTTCAAACCTGATAGCTCTATTAATTGAAAACTAAAAATAAATAAATATGTAAACAAAGAGAAGATAAGAAAAGCCCTAACCTCAAACGTTTTCCTAAAAAAAAAAAAAAAAAAAAAAAAAACCTCAGACATTTCAACTTTCAAGTTAAACCAATTTAACCAGTTAAATATTAGAAGTATTTCCTTAAAATTTAATAGCCACACACGTAGCCCACTAACTTAGGAAAAAAAGGACAGCTGCCCTTTTATTCCCCTTTTTTGTCCCAAAAAGAAAAAGAAAAAAAGAGACAACTTCCCTCTTATTCCCTTTGTTTTAAACTTCATTTTTCTAGGTGATAATAAACTCCCTTTTAATTTAAGGTATACATATTTATAAATCAAATATATTTTTGAGATACTTATTAATCAAATATATTGAAATAAAAATATAATGAGTAAAGAAATTACAAAACACCATTTAATAACTTTCTATTTGATTAATATTTTTAATGTTTGATTACTTGTTTTTATTTTATTTTTATGTATGTATGTCCTTGACTCCTCGATAATGTGGGTTTTCGGGTTTATCTTTGATTCTCAGCCGATGGATATATATGTGCTTTAAGACTGAATGGATGCATGTACATATGTATAAGCTGTGTGTAATAGATCACAATGTGAATGAGAAACCACACATTGAATGGTTTTTTTCTCTTAGGCCCTACAAATCCGACCTAAGAAAAAATTAACATAAATTAAAATGATTTAAAAACGTTTGAGAATTTTTTTTTCCTCTACTCTTCAGGCGGTTCCAAAATCCTCTATTTCTGTTGCTAAAGTTACAAGCCGTGTCTGATGGACTAGCCTAGAAGATACATGCATGGCACATGGCACCAAAAATAAAACAAAATTTTCACCCACAAAAACTCATTCCATTTTATGTAAAAGCGCGTAATGGGATAGAAGATATCCTTCTGGCTAGACACACACACAATTATTTTCCAATGAATGCGGTTTATTACATAGTACTGTGTACGGAATGTGTGTCTCATGTCTTATTAAATTGTGAAATCGTGTTTTGAAAACATAATTTAATGATTTCAAAATCATAACTAAAATTAAAGGATGTGTGTATGGATATGTGCAACAAACATTAACGTATTCTGATTAAGGGTAGAACCAGAATTTTTGGTTTTTGGGGGCAAGATTAGGCCATCATCTTGATTTGCAATTTAAAAAAAAAAAAAATCAAAGAACATGCGTGTGTTGGAGTGCATGTTTGTACATTAGTTTTTTTTTTTTTAATTCAAATATTTACTCAAAAGTCCAAACTAAGTCATAAATCAAATCATATATATATATATATATATATATATATATATGTTGTCTAAGAGAGTCAATACCGTCTTTGAAGCCATTTCGATTTGGTCAAGAAAATGAAATATTTCAGTACCGATGTACTGTTTTTGAGTTACTGCAATTATATATATATATATATATATATATATATAGACTTAAAAAAAATTCTATATAAATTAATATATCTAATTACATTTCAAATTTTTACCAATTTTTTTAAAATTATTTTAAGCCATTTCACTAAATAAAAAAAAATTAAAAAGCATAATAAGCCTTCTACATAGGAGTGGTCAAAAAGAAAAAGAATAGTAAACTATTGTGGTGGGTCTTTTTTGCAATTGCAGTCAATGTCTCTGTCACGTTATGACCCAATGGTTCTGGGTAGAAGAGTCGGGGTGGCTTGATCCGCAACACACCCCTTTGCTAAGACACCCCAAACAAATTTTACAAGAATTCTTAACAAAGATTCAATTTTTAATCAAACCCAAACTACTTCCGAACATAATCAAATCAAACAAAGGTTTGACTTCAAACCCATCAAACAACCAAACAAACCAAGTCAACGTTTCCCAAAAACAAAAACAAAAAGGCTTTAGTTTTAAGCAATTCTTCAAGGTCCCATTTGTACACAAATTAAAGATGATATCAAGCTTAAGCATTTGTCCGATAAATCCTCCTCTTCAAATAGCACAAAGAAGCTCCTTGTCCTGTTTGGCAAAAAAAAGAGACACTCTATAATGCATATAAGATTTTCATTTTACTTAAACTATCCTCTTTTAAAAAGAAAAGGAGAAAAATCAGATTATCCCAATGAACCCAATAAATTTTCTTTAACAAAAATTAGAAAAGAGAAAAGTAAACATCAATCAATACAATGACAAACACCTTTTGGATACATGATACAAAAATACTAACGCACATTGAACTTTGTTTCTCATCATCAAATTAAACAAAAAACAAACGAGAGTAAAAAAAATCCTTTTAAAAAAAAAATTGAATCATCACGGGGTTCGAGAGAACTTATTGGATTGGGGTTGCTAGGTGGCGGCGATGAGGTGGATTGGGCCACTAAGTTGATGGTTTGGTGGTGGTGGTGGGGTTGTTGTGGAGGTGGCGGTGGTGGTGGGATTTGTGCTGAGGATTGGATCCGAGAGAGAGAGAGAAAGAGCTAGGTGTTTGGGTGGGATTTTGGGTCTCTGAAGAGTTAGAGAGGGAGAGAGAGTGAATACAAAGAGTGTTTTGTTTTTGGGAGTGAAATGAGAAGGTGCTAAAAAAGAAAAGCCAAAAAAACCGAGGGAAAATTTGGGGAGGCGGGGAATTAGAAGGTTTATTGCGGTGGTCTCAATTGCTGCTATAGCTAAGAAGACGCACCGCAAAATAAGTACCTATTGCGGTGGTCATCTCAATGCTGCTACAACTAACATATTGTGCGGTTTTCTATATCGCCGCTATATTATATGTGCGAAATGATATATTTATTGCAGCGGGATTTTGGAGCGCTAATATATCTAAGTTAACGCCGCTAAAACATATATATTGTGGCGATTCTATGTCCCACCGTTGTAGGACACCACAAAAGACTAGAGCTATTGCGACGGTCCATTGAAATGCCGCAATAGACCCCATGTACAGCGGTGGCCAAAACAAATGCTGCAATATGCTGTATAATGGATTTTGCACCCACCACAATGGTACAGATTTCTTGTAGTATGTTTCATTATCTGCTATGTTTGCTGAGATACCTAGTATGCTATAGCACTCCCTGCTTTGTCTGCATGTTGGGAATGCCTTACACACAAGCTAACTTGTGACATAGTTTCATTGGGATAATAGGTCAGTCCCGACTCCCTAACCCACCATTCAATGGGCTTAAGTACAGAAAAATGGGCCCTAACCCCATTAACACAAAAAAAAAAAAAAAAAAACCCTACAATAAGTCATACTTTTTATGATGACCAAAAATAGTTTTTCTTTGACTCATTTTTTTTTTAATACTACCAAATACTAGAAAATACAAAAAACTGTCTTCACATGACATTTTCCATTGAAACAAATGAAACGAAAGTTAGTAATATATGCAATTCATGAAAGATTTAATAAAATGTGATTTTTTTAATAATAAAGATAGAAATTTTATAATCAAGATAGTAGCATAACCCATTCTACAAAAAAAAAAAAAAAAAAAAAAAAAAAAAGAAGAAGAAGATAGTAGCATAACTGTAACATGAGTACAAAGAGTGACCATTATAAAGTCTGTGGCCATATTGCCCAACAGCTGTACAAAACAAATGCATGAAAACCACAATATTGGCCAACGTATGGACGGTCAAATTTTGCGGTGAGAGAGAGGGCGACCACTTTAAAATGGAAACATGATACTACAATTAATAATTAATTTCATGAGCCTATGATTTGACTTTGGAAAGTAAATTTACCATTTGGAAACAAAATTGCTTCCCTTCATTTAAAGGAATTTTTTTCCTATTAACTTTTCAAATGGGGGCTAAGTGCTTCACCTTAAATGGTATCCTCTCCGTTCTAAGACCCTATCCGATTGAGATATGTTTAATTTAAGACTCTACCCAATTCAACAAAAAATCAAAATCCTAAAGCGACCAAAAATGGGCAATGTATGACTTCAAACACGAACAGCAAGTCACACTCACATGCGGCACTATATGACCCAAAAAAATGTACTAGTTTTTTTTTTTTAGAAGGAAATGTACTACTAGCTAGGCAAGAACAAATTACAGGAGTCGGCTTGCGTCCATTTTACACTTAACAAGAGATTTTCAAAAAAAAAAAAAAAAAAGAAGAGATTTTTTCTTTCTTTTTTGCTCCATTCATATCATTTATATGGTCATTTTTATTGCAATCACCACATTTACATGGTCCCCACATTGAGTGCATACATGTATGTGAGAATTGACCACATGGACCACAACGAAAAAGGTTCCGCAACGAAAAAGTTTCTTTTTTGGTAACCAACGAAAAAGTTAAAATACAAAAGCATGGGATGGGATAGGTGCGTGCGTGTTTTGTTAAGAAGAAGGCGCGTAGTGGTGCTGAAAACGGAAATATTTTGGTGAAAAGAATATGATTGAATGAAATTGTTCCTAGTACATTTAAGGTAAGGGGAACTTTTGAAGTCCCAGTTATCAGCATGTCATTAATATAGTTGGGGCCCATTCTGTCTGTACAGCTAAGGATCTAGCAAAAAGCTATCTCCTTAGCCCTGCCCCATTCTTTCTATGACCAACTCTCTCATTATAAGAATAACCATCCAAGCACCCCACTTTCTACACACAAAAATTTTCTGAAACCATCTCTTCCTCTGCTCTAAAGATGCTACCATCTCGGAATATGCTTTTCGTAGTGCTTTTTCTGATAAGCATGCCTGCACTACCTGAGGGTGAGGCTACCGATATGATGATTAAAAACCAGGTCTTAGGTCCACTGCAGCCTCAAGTCCCTCCAAACTCTCTGCCTGTGCCCGATTCTCCGAAGACCGGCGACACCTGGTTCGGCAAAAAGGCCTTGGCTAGTGATTTTCCTTTGCTACGCCGAGAGCTTCTTAAGGGTTATTCTCACCCATCTGCTCCGAATCCAGACACCTATATCCCAGATTCAACAAGCTCTTCAACCAATCACAAAGTGGCACCTGCACCATCGCCGGAGTTTCCTTTCCGACGCCGGAAACTTCTTAAGGGTTACACTCCGCCATCTGCTCCGAATCCAGACACATATATCCCAGCTTCAACAAGTTCTTCAACCAATCACAAAGCAGCACCTGCACCATCGCCGGAGTTTCCTTTCCGACGCCGGA
Source organism: Quercus dentata (assembly GCA_028216015.1). Lineage (NCBI taxonomy): Eukaryota > Viridiplantae > Streptophyta > Magnoliopsida > Fagales > Fagaceae > Quercus > Quercus dentata. The sequence continues at coordinate 523,410 of CP116450.1, read as the reverse complement.
AACTTCTTAAGGGTTACACTCCACCATCTGCTCCGAATCCAGACACTTATATACCAGCTTCAACAATCTCTTCAACCAATCACAAAGCGGCACCTGCACCATTCCCAGGTTCAGTACTGTAAGAGAGTCCTCCGCCTCATACTATGACCTAGCCCCCTACAGGAATATATATTCCCTATCTTTTCTTTATTACCATAATATAGTAGTATTCAAAAAAGAAAAAGCATTAGCAGACATATATGTAACTGTTTGGTTCAACTGATGTTTTGTACGGATCATATATTTATGTCATGATAATATGAACTGGGTTTATCTGTGTATGTGTTTTGCGTGTGTGTTTGGTTAGCTGCATCACCTTTCAAAGATCAAAGGCTTAGTCGTCTTAAGTTATAAAATTTTATATTACGGAACTCCAATATTTGATTCTTTTTCTCTTATCTACTTCATAGCAAATCTGTTTGACAGCCGAGAAAATAGAGGGAAATAAAGGAAAGTTAAAGTCTAGGCCAGACCACAGCGTTAATTGGAGTACTAAATTGATTTCCAAATCTCTTCTAAGCAGTCAAACAAGCCCCATATTAACAAATCTAAATCTAATAGAACAAGCACAGCCAATCATATTTCTCAGAAAAATAGTTCAGTGCAATTTAAGTGTGATTTGAGTTGAAGCTGGATGAGATGTAGAGCAGTTTTGTATTTTGTATTTTTGGGAACAACAAACACACCCTAAACTAAAATCTAAACGACAGCTTAGAGAAGCTTGGCGAGGTCCGCGACCATGCAGGGTCGCCGGCGGGGACGATGCGCCTCAACGGCTTTTCCGATGGGCTATCGTGATCTACTTCGAAGTGCTTCAGTATTAGTAACCAGCTCTCTCCATTTTCATGTTAATATATGTATTCGGTGAATCTCTCAAGAAACTTACTCAGAATTGGACACCGACATAGAGTTAAGAGAGGTGAAAGATGATGGTATTGGAGATAATATTAGAGATCGTAAACTTTAATTTCTCCAGAATTTGATCACCAGTTGCAGTTACAGCACGCAGTCGAATGGTGGTCCCCATTGGAGATAAAAGGAACTTTCTTTTTAATTTAAAAAATAAATAAATAAATAAAAAAACAAAATTTGGGCATATGGCGAAATTTTTGGATGTCGACTTGTAAAATTTTAGGTGGCCAAGTCCCAAGGGATTACCACATGATGTTGAGAAATTTGAATGTAGCATTGCAATGATGTGGGTGTCACATATATATGTGACATATAATCCCTTGTACTCAAAACTTGTACATGCACCATACAATACTTTAATTCATGAAACGATTAAATCTTCATTAAATATGTGTTTATCTGTCAACCTTTTGTAAGATGTTCAATAAGCTTTTCCAATACCAAAATACCATATATATGACTCGCATGAGTGGAGCAAAGCTAGTCCTCTAAACCAAATATTAACAATATCCATATCTTATGATAATATTCTTTTTATAGACAAAGATCCTCAGTTCAAACAAATTTTATAGATAACTTTTTTAAGTACTAAAATACCATCTTTAATTCACATGAAGGGATTTTTTTTTTTTTTTTTTAAAAAAAACATTACTAAAAATTTAAATTGCCATAAATTGTTTTTAAGAAAATGATAAAAACATTTTTAATAACCTTAAACAAATTATATCTGTTAGAACAATGACAACACAAGAGGGTACCAACTAGCAAGTATACACATGTTTATTGAAAACCTCTGGACCAAATATTAACATTACAACCTAACATGTGAAACCAACATTACCAGATGGAATAAAAAACTGCAGTAATTAGAAAATGAAATTGAATGAGATTGATGCAATTGAAACTTGAAACTAAACAAAACCAAAATTGTAAGCAGCTAAGCCAAGCCAAGCCAAGCCACACGCCCAGACTAGGAGAGAGGGAGGAAAAGCTAGTCGCACGGCGGTCTCAGTATTATCTTTGGTTGACATGGACAGATCCAAAAGTGACATTAGAAGCTGGCCTCGAAAGTCAAGTGAGAAACGGATTAGGTAATAGGATATTCAGGGGCGGAGCCACATAGTGGCTTGGGGGCCGTGGCCCCCAAAAAAAAAAAAAAAAAAAAAAAAATTCCCATTAGACTATGAAGAAAAAAAATAAATAGGCCCCCAACATTAGATAGCCGGCCCCCCTACCCATTTCTCACCCATTCTCCCAGCCCTCAATGAAAAATTAGGAACACCCTCAACTTAAAAAAAAAAAAAAAAAAAAAAAAAAAAAAATCAAAAATTTGAACTAAAATCTGAAGAAAAAAAAAAATTAACAGAGAAGCCCACAACAAGCCAAGCCCACGGTGAGCCTAATAGATTACAGAGGTAACTCGCTCACGGCAAGCCCACGAATTCTCAACCAAAAAAAAAAAAAAATACGAAAATCGTAAAATCGAACCCATCACATCGCCGGCGGAGAAATCAAACCCCAATACGGCCTATACAGAGCAAATCAGCAAAAGCAAATCAAACTCAACAACAAACCAAACACAGAGTGACAGAGGTGTTTATCTAAAAATAAAAAAAATCCCCAATACACAAACCAAAACCAAAACCAAAACCAAAACCAAACCCCAACAAACCAAACCCGGTAACCCATGGTCACGTCGCCGCGACGCCGCAGCTCGCTCGTCGTTGTCGTCGTCACTCGCCCCTCATCGCAGATCGCAAATTGCTCTGCCTCTACTCCGGTGCTTGGTGCTCGGTGCTCCCTCTAGCCCTCCCTCAAGGTATTTCCCTCTTTTTCTCTCTCTCTCTTTATCTCACCGAAATGAAAAAATGAAATGAAATTTTCACAAATCGTAGACGGTAGATCGGTCATCGGAGATCGCAGATCGCTCCGCCTCTGCTCCGGTGTAGCGTTGCTCGTTGCTCCCTCCGGCAGTCAGACCCTCCCTCAAGATTTTTCTCTCACTCTCTCTCTCTCTCTCTCTCTCTCTCTCTCTCTCTCTCTCTCTCTGAATGAAAAAATTGAAATGAAATTTATAAACGTCTCTCTCTTTATTCTTTGACTTTAATAGCCTATCTGATCTCACATCTTAGTAAGTCTCTCTCTTTTTTGAACTGTGAGTCTTTTATTGGTTGGATTTTGCTTTTTTCCTGTTTTTGTCTTTTTAAATTTGTCTTTATCTTATCCCTTTTTGTTGGTCAGTGTGTTGGTCTTTTATCTTTAGTGTAACATGTGTTCACTGTGTTATGATTTGTGATTGGCATTGTGAAATTTTCTGATTACAAATTGGCTATTGTGATTGGGGCGCATGTTGTGCTTGTCTGTTGTCTATTGAGTGGGGTGGGGAGGGGGTAGATGGGCTCATGGGGCCGGGTAAACAATAATTAAAGCAATGTAATGTGCAGTACATTACACTTTGCTTTAATTATTGTGTTTACACATGAAATGTATAATGTTCACTCTTTTAATGTAATATGTACAAGGGGCTAAACAATATAACAAATTAAAGCAAGATAATTAATGACAAATAAATTAAAGCAATATAGTTATTGTTACGCTAAACAACAATAATTAAAGCTATATAATTAAATTAACCAATACATTATAAAAGACAAATTAATTAAATTATTTTTGTTTTTGTTTGAGGGGTTATTATTAATTAAAGTTGTATTAAAAATGGGTTGACTGTTTAAATTATAGTGGAAATTTTGTTTTTTTCTTGAATATGAATAACATTCATATAACTAAGCAAAAATTTCTAATTAAAATTTTATTTTTTAAAATTCTTTTCAGGTTAATTTTTGAGTCATATTCTTAAAGCTAAAAGAATTATGAGCAAACGAAAAACAATTGATGCATTTTTTAAGAAAAAAGATGTTAGCAATTTAGAAATTAGGACACCTGTGGGTGTAGAAACAAATGTTAATACTTCGATGCCTGATGAACACCCCTCCAAATGTCCAAAACTTCAATTTGAAGAGATAGATTGTGATCCAGAACACGTAAACAAATATGTGAATTTCCTATCAACAAACAAGATGAAATCCGACGAGCTTATCTCATAGAAGGTCCATACCAACCTAAAGATATAGACTATCCATACAATGATGATACTCATCGTCAATCGTCGATTTCAACTTTCATGATTTGTTTCACATAAGGATTGGTTGGAATACTTACCCTCAATGGATGCGATATATTGTCTACCTTGCTACCTTTTTAGTAAGAAACCAATAGGTTGTCCCGGATCAGATGCATTCATTTCAACAGGTTTTAATAATTGGAAAAAGGTGAAAGATGAAATGAATTGTCCTTTAATTCGTCATGAAGGGAAAGAACCAAACTCCCCACATAAAATTGTTGTGAAATGTTGCAAGGATTTAAAGAATTATTCACGACATATTGACAAGCTAATTGAGAAACAAACGTCAAAAGAATTAGAGAATAATCGGTTGTGGCTCAAAACCTCAATAGAGTGTGCTCGATGGCTAGTATTCCAAGCTTGTGCTTTTAGAGGTCATGATGAAAGCCTTGATTCAAAAAATAGAAGTAATTTTATTGAATTGATAAAATTCACATCAACTTTCAATAACAAAGTAGCTAGTGTTGCCTTAGAAAATGCTCCAGGAAATGCCAAATATACATCACTCACAATTCAAAAGGAGATTTTGCATATTCTTGTTAGTAATGTGTGAAATGCTATTCTTGAAGAAATTGGGGATGCAAAATTTTGCATTCTTGTTGATGAAACCCGGGATGAGTCGAAGAGAGAGCAAATGGCCATCATTTTGAGGTTTGTTGATAAATAAGGTTTCATTAAAGAGCGTTTCTTTCATGTTGTGCATGTTAGAGACACTACTGCATTAACTTTAAAGAATGAGATATGTGCTGTCCTTTCTTGTTACAACCTTCACATTGAAAATATTCGAAGTCAAGGATATGATGGGGCTAGTAACATGCGTGGTGAATGGAATGGATTACAAGCTCTTTTTCTTAAAGATTGCCCATATGCTTATTATGTACATTGTATGGCTCATAGGTTGCAATTAGCTCTAGTTACTGCATCTAAAGAAGTAAAAGATGTTCATTAATTCTTTGATCATTTGGTTAATATTATCAATATTGTTGTTGGTTCTAGTAAGCGTAATGATGAATTGCAACATGCTCAAGCAGAACAAGTTGAGAATATGATTGCTTTTAATGAAATTGAGACTGGAAGAGGTGCAAACCAGATTGGTACTTTGCAACGAGCTGAAGATACTAGGTGGGGATCTCATTTTCAATCTATTTGTAGTTTGATTAAAATGTTTGATGCTACTTGCAAAGTTATCAACACTATCTCTCGGGAAGGGGCTAACTATAAACAACGCGGTGATGCCGAGGGAGCTTATCAGGTATTAACATCATTTGAATTTATTTTAATCTTGCATTTGATGAAAGAGATAATGGGAATTACTAATGTTCTTTGTCAAACTTTGCAACAACATTCTCAAAACCTTTTAAATGCTATGCATTTAGTTTCAACTACAAAATCACTTATTCAAAAGTTGAGAGATGATGGATGGGGGAGCCTTTACTTGCTAGTGTTATATCATTTTGTGAGCAACATGAAATTGATATTCCTAATATGAATGCTCGTTACACTAAAGGTCAAGGTAGATATCGTCGTCAAGATAACAATTTAACAATGGAACATCATTTTAGAATTGGCATATTTACTGTTGCAATAGACTTTCAATTGCAAGAATTGAAAAGTAGATTTTGTAAGTTAACAACGGAACTTGTCATTCTTAGTTCAGCTTTAAATCCCAAGGATGCTTTTAGATTATTCAGAATTGTTGATATATGCAATTTGGTTAAGAAATATTATCCTCAAGATTTCACCGAACATGAACAAGAACTTTTGGAGTCTCAATTGCAACATTATGAGCTTGATGTGATAAAACATCCAGATTTTCAAAATATGAGTACAATTTCCGAGCTATGTAGGGGATTAAAAATTTCAGGAAAGTCTAAAATCTATTTTTTGATTGATAGACTTATTCGTCTTGTGTTGACACTTCCAGGTTTCTCAAAGAACTACGTAACGAGCTTTCTTAGTTATGAAGTTGTTAAAAACAAGACTTCGCAATAGAATGGAGGATGAGCTTTTGGCGGATAATATGATAGTTCATATAGAAAAGGAAATTGCGGGGAATTTCACTATAAAGATGATAATGGATGAATTTTATTCCATGAAAAATCGTCATCGGGCATGATTTGATCCGGTTGATGACCCGACCTGACCCGAATAATGGGAGATTTACTGAGGCTTAGTCCATGGAGCGGAGGCTTGGACCGACAAAAAATTTTTGGCCTGTTTTGTAACCCATTGTGAATCCCGTGCGCAGGATATAAAAGCCATTTTTTTAGTGATTAGGGTTTTGTCTTGTTGTTGTTTTTGAGAAAGAAAAACACCGTAACCGCAAATTGTAATTTTCTTTGATAATAGTGAAATCCCTACAACTCTGTGGACGTAGGCAAATTGTCGAACCACGTAAATACTGTCTTGTGCGTGTGATTGTTTTACTTTTGGCGTTTTGTTTTCTCTATTTTTTTGTTTTTCACAGTTTGGAATTTCGATTGAATTCCCAACATGTTCAAGTATATAATGATATATGAAAGTTGATAATTTTGTATCCAATAGACTTAAGAATTATATTTAGTATATCTCTGTTACAACCCGACCCCCCCAAGTATATATTCCTGGCTACGCCCCTGAGGGTATTCAGTATTCTTCTAAACTGTGACATATTTATTTTTATTGCACTGATGTTTTATTTTTTATTTTTAAAATTTAAAAAGAAAGCTTTTTTTTTTTTTTGAATCAAAGAAAGCTCCTTTTAGGTGGCCAAGTCCCAAGGGATTATATGTCACATATACATGTGACACCCACATCATTGCAATGCTACATTCAAATTTCTCAACATCATGTGGTAATCCCTTGGGACTTGGCCACCTAAAATTTTACAAGTCGACATCCAAAAATTTCGCCATATGCCCAAATTTTGTTTTTATTATTATTTTTTAAAAAATTAAAAAGAAAGCTCCTTTTATTGATTTAACTTTTTAAATATATTTTGTCGGCAAATACGGTCTGGACACAGTTAAAAAGCAACAAAAAAGTGGACCCAAAAAGAAAAGGTTCACCGCGTTTTTTCCACCCAACAAATCTAGAGAGATAAACAACAACGTTGAGAAATCCAAAATCCAAGTTGAATTCATTTTATTTTAGATAGAGTAGATTTTTGTTTTTATACTTGTGGACATAATTTATGAATTTATGATGACTTATCACTTATTACCATTCAAGAAAGCAAGGTTGTATTTCGAATTGGATGTGTGTTTCAATATACACAAGTAATGGATGTGTGTTTCAATATACACAGGTAATGGTTATCTACCCAGGCCAGTGAACACATAACTAGTAACATCACATTGACAACCTCGTGGTCCCCATTCATTTGCTTTTGAATTTTGACAACCTCGCGGACAAGCTCATCCAAAAAAAAATCCTGACAAATTAAATCGTGACATTTTAATTTGAACTCTTTTTTTAATTAAAAGATAGAAAAACTTTAACTCTGATTAAAGACTATCTATACGACTATATACTTACTAAAAATCATTAATTTTTTTTTTTTTTTTTTTTTTTACGTTAATAGAGCAGCTCATTTGGTCGGAGAAAGTAGTTGTCTTTTCTCAATATTAGAGTACAAAGCACAAGAAGATAACAACAACCAAAAAAAAAAAAATTTAAACATAAATAATAAATAGTGACAATATTTTTTAATATATATTGTGGGGGTAAAATTTGCTAGTCAACGTTGGGTCATGGTACTCGTACTAAGCCCAACCACAATAGGAAGTGAAGACACGGGCGGAGGACCCCCAAGCCCAATCATGTTGGGCCGGGCTTGCTTAAGGGGCATCCGAGGAGGAGTACCTCCTCGGACGCACCAAATGGGAGTCCGATTCACACCCTTTACATGGTGAAAGGTCATCCAATATCAAGGGAAAATGCGGGACGTTCAAGGGGCAACCACAATCGCCGCATTACACCTCCTCGGACGCACCAAATGGGAGTCCGATTCACACCCTTTACATGGTGAAAAGTCATCCAATATCAAGGGAAAATGCGGGGCGTTCAAGGGGCAACTACAACCGCCGCATTAAATGCAAGGAAGCTACTTTTTCAGCCGCATTAATGTGGAAATGACAGGAGAACAAAATTATCTTGGCCAGTGCAACTCACAAAAAAGAAGGAGGATATCCTATGGGACAGGCACTCAAGTAGAGGCCCGGATGATTGAGGCCCAGATGATTAACAAGTGTAGGGTCATTATCATTCGAAAGATGCTATATAAGAGAAGAAAATCCCCATGGCCGGAGGATCGAAAGGGGGAAGGGGGGAGAAAAAAGGGAGAGAGAGAAAGGTGTTCTGTAAACAAAGCGCAAGATACAAATCCCACTGGATCGTTATCCTAAGAAGCTTAATGGAATATCCCCACGTCCAAATGGTTGCATGGCTTGCTTATAATTACGTTTACTCACAAGACCCGGTTCTGCGACCTACTCTCTATAAATTCATTGTTGAGGGTCTTTTGGGCCACAGAATCGCTTACTGTCGGACACTGGGCCCCAAAAACGCCCTTACATATATAAACATGGCGTTTAGAATATCATGATTTATAAAGTCTAGGGTTTAAAATGACAATTAATTTATGGTTTAATTTGTAACATGAGATAACCTTTGGGGTTTCTTTTAGGGATTTCCCCAAAATTTTATTTTGATCCATGACTTAAATATAAGGCTTAATTATTATTTTTGATTCTTAATATTTGTTCCATGTGTCAAAATTTTCTTTTAATATTTTAAATGTGTCGATTTAATAATTAACACTTTGATATTATGTCAAACTATTCTCTACTTTTAGAGCATTGACTAGAGTCTCGGCTGAGAGAGAGAGAAGCATGCAGGAGATTAAGATATATGGGGCCACAGAGCTGACAATTTTCCCATAGTTAGGTGCTTCTGTTTTTGTGAACAAAATCAAAGCTAACGTGGGACAGTGAACTGGGTCTCACTCTCACACTTCATTTTCATTCGAGATTTATCACTTACGTATTATTTAAACCAACATTCCACTTGTTCATTTGCCTTCACATTTCTGACTCTCCCTCTCTCTCTCTCTCTCACACACACACCACAAAGAGGTTCTAGGGATTACCACATGATGTTGAGAAATTTGAATGTAGCATTGCAATGATGTAGGTGCCACTACCATGCGCTCCTTTTTTCGGCCATATGTATAAGTTTTAATTGTTTAATGCACCAATATACTATACTCTTCCAATAAGGCAACAATTAATTTCATTGTCATTATCAGCATTTTGAGTTGGGTGAATACAAAGATTTTTCCCAATCTATCACCCATTTAAACAACTAATAATAATAATAATGCTAGAAAAATAATTGCTAAAAGTAATCAACAATTAATAGAACTAAAAATTTGACAGCAATATCTTTCTCATCCAAACAATTTTCATTTTGATCATAGAGTTGTGGCTTAAATAAACTACGAATCATTTTCTACTGAATTTTTTTTCTTTTTTGATAATCATGTTCTACTGAATTACTAACAAGCGATCCATAGAAGCACATATAATCTTACATTCCAATTGAACAGGACATCATTTGGTGATTAAAAATTATCCCCTATGACTGTTTTTTTTTTTTTTGATAAGTAAGAAGAAATATTATTGATAACAGAAAAGCAAGAGAAACAACAAAGAGTTCACGGTAGTGAACAAAGGAAAAGAAGAAACAAAAAGACAGAAACAACCCCTAATCTATTCTAATAGATGAAAGAAAATCCAAAATGGTAGAACTATCCGAAAAACCCCAACATCGAGACCAATCAAAGAGGGTCCGCTGGAATGAAGTAGGAAACTATAAGAAATTTACTCAAGATAAAAATACCTTAGATTAATAAAAAAAAAAAAGGATAAGACTGTCATTTTGATTAAAAGAAGTAAAATGACTACATCTATAAACAATAGTAAAGTAGAAGTTTAGCTTCTACCAAAAAAAAAAAAAAAAAAAAAAAAAGGGTAGAAGTTTAGCTTTTCATTGAATTCAGTGACTCAACATAGGAGAAATTACAAAAACTGCCAACATTACTTACGATTATAGTACTACCTACTAACAAGTATCACAATATAATAAAAATACTATTCCTAGCATTCATTTCATTTGAAAAGTAAAAAGAGTTATCACTTATAAATAATTGAACTTTTTTTTGAAAATTCACTGCTTATTTCAGTCTTTTTTATTTTTTTAATTAGAGACTTTCTTTCATAGAAGAGAAACATAGTCCAATTGGAGTTGGATCACTTACCAGTTCAGAGATATAATTCATTTGTACTAACTTCTCTGCTATAACGACAGCAAGTGAAAAATTGGGAGTGCAAAACTGCAACGAACAGCAAAATGGAAAATAAATTTTGGGTAAAATGAGTAAATAATTTGCAAATGAAGTATGGAATAAGTAAATTAATTTGAGAAAATAAAGTGAAAGCTACAGTTAAGGAATTGTTACCAACAAAGAATAAAGGCCAATCTGTCAATAATATTGAACAAAACAACAGCCATCCGTATTGCGATGACAATGAAGATAATCGGCACAAAATAAGCAAAAAAGATTGAAAGCAGCCCTGTTTGTTTCAGGGCAAGCATTTGCAATTGACAGAAGCCCTGTACAAAAGATTAATAATAAAAAATTAATTAAAAAAAAAAAAAAAACAATGTTACTACCAGGACTACTGAAATCAGTGGGTCGAGTGGAACAAATCAAACTAGTCCTACAATTGCTTTTACAATTTGTTCAGGAAAGAAGGGATGCAATGGGGCATATATAGATAACTTTTATCTAAGCATCTGTTAGGTCCAAGGGAGTTATTGTAAATATCATACTTGTTTAGGTGTTTGAATGTTTAGAGATTAGAGAAATAGGATTGAAGAAGAAACTAGACTAGAGTTTAATTGTGAGATAATGGGAGAATGAGATAAAACAAGGAATTATTTAATAAGTGAGAGTGAGAGAATTGAGATTGAGAAGGAACTGGGGAGAGAATTATAGAGAATTCAAGAGAGAAAGATCCAGGCATATGCATCACTATTCACTAATGAGATTAGAGTTACAAGTTGAGTATTTATATAGGGACTTGCTCCAATCCTGATGGTTGTTCATTTAGCACATGTTCCTCAACCAATAGCAATGCTGAGGAATCAAATATGAAGCAGAAATAAATAATAATAAAAACTTGGCTTAAACTTGGGGATCAAAATATTGGGTTCTTCCATAGAGTCCATTAGATGTTTGCTGAATGTAGAGAGTGTCAAGCTGAAAGACTTGAAGCAATTAAAGAGCTGGTTGTGTCCAATTACAAAAAACTATGGGGCCAACTTCCCTCTCAGCTCTATAATTCAGATATTGCAAGGATCACTAATTTTTTACCCATACAATTTTCTTGCAGGCAAAAGGAACTGCTGCAGGATGGGGGAACTGCTGCTTATGAAATCAGGGATACCATCTTCTCAATGAAGGATGACAAAGCCTCTGGTCTATATGGGTTTTCTGCACTTCTATAAAAGATCCTGGCCCATTGTTAAGGAGGATGTCACTATGTTGTGAACTAGGATAATTTAATGAATATAAAAGATAGTTAGTCAATTCAAGATAACCAATCTCCTGAACTTAAGAGAGGAAATAGACATGTTTGGTTAATTTTCTGCTTGATTCTCATTAATGCATTTAACGTACACAAATAGCCAAGGATGAGATAACCTCATCAACAAATCCTAAAACATGGAAACTAATCCTATCCTAAAACATAGGAATCAATTTGAATACAAGCAAATAACAATACTAATCTACTAATACCTTATTCAGATAAAGATCTATCACTAAGTCTAAATTTAAATACTTCAAATTCAAATAACAATTTATCCTGAATATCATCTCGGGTCATAACACACTAATGCTGTATTATCCTTCTTCAACACAGGGAGGCTGCCCAAAGAGGTTAATTCAAGTTCAACCATCACTACTTTGGTGCCTAACGTTCCAAATCCTTCAAAAATGGGGACTTTAGGCCTACATCTTGCTGCAACCTTATATACAAGTGCACTACTAAGATTCTTGCTAATAGACTTAGACCATGCCTTGCTAATATGATTAGAAATAACCAGACAACATTCATTCCTAATAGGTGCACTGCAGAAAACATTATTATTGCTCAGGAATTGGTGAAAAACTATCACAGGCAGGGGGGTATTCCAAGATGCCTTACAAAGGTGAGTCTCATGAAGGCATATGAATATATGATTCCATCCATTTGGACTCTGCATTGTTTAGCTGCCACTGGAGTACCTGAGAAGTTTGTGGCATAAGTTAAAGAATTCATCTCATCTCCCTCATTCTCAATAGCAATCAATTGAAGTCTAGTGGGTTTCTTTAACAGGGGTAAGGGTCTTGCTATTCTCCTCTGGAGAGGTACTGATGGTCTTGTACACAATGTACAGGATGAAAAAGCGGCTTGGGATGCTGTTTGTTGTCCTAAAAAGGAAAGTGGTCATGTCCTTAAAAGGGTGGAGGAATGGGATACGGCAGCCATTATGAAATTCATATGGCTTCTCTTCACCCAAGCTGAATCCTTAAGAGTTGCATAAGTCAAGTTGCAGATTCTTAAGGGCCAAAGCTTCTGGTGTGTTAGGAGCTTCCATGACTGCTCTTGGGGGTGGGGTGGAGGAAAATTTTAAAGCTCAGGACCTATTTAGGCCTCTCTAGGACAAGTTTGGTCATAGAGTGGTCTATGAAGCTGCCAGCACTGTGAATGCCAAATTAGCTAGTGTCATGAATGGTAGAAAATTAAACTGGGGTCCTGTTAGGTCAAAAAACCTGGTTACTATCCTACACAAGTTGCCTATGATCAAATTTGGGGATAATGATAAGGCTTGGTGGATTCCATCCAGACTAGGGTCCTTCATTGTTGCTTGTGCTTGGGATTAGCAGGATTATCCTAAAGTAGAATGGTGGAAAGTTATTTGGTTTCCTAAAGCTATACCAAGACTTGCTTTCATCTCATGATTGGCAACGAAGGACAGGCTGAAGACCAGATAAAGATTGAAAAAATGGGGTATTGGCAGGGACACGCCATGTGTCCTTTACAGGGCAGCTGTGGAGAATAGAAACCATCTATTCTCCAAGTGTTCCTTTTCCAAAAGGTAATGGAGGAAAATTAAATTCATGTGTTGTCAGGAATCCATTGCTGATGATTGGGATTCCAAATGTTGCTTCCTTGAGATAAGATTGCGGTAAACTAGGACTCAGTGCAGCAACCCTTCATCGCTGCACCCATTCAAATGCTGTTATATTCCAAGGATTGGTTAGATCTGAGGAACATATGGGGAAGAAGTCAAAAAACAGGTTAGACCTCAAATTGAGGATGGAAAAACCTATGCTGATTCAAGAGTTAATAGGGAAACAAGCTATATATGGGGATTTGCAGAAGCTAGCCTCAAGCATCAAGCCCCTACAAGATAATGAATGTGCTGAGTATCCGCTATGGTGTAGCTGGTTGCAGGAATGTTGTTACAGATATTTGCTGTGGGCTCCTTGGCTTATTATATTTTGTTGTCTCTCTGGTAGACGGATTGTTGGCCTGAGTAAGCTGGATTTATATTCTTTGCAGGCTGTTACTGCGTAAACAGGCTTTTGTTGTATTTCCTTAGCTGCTAATTTGTTTAGTTTTGGTGTTTCTATGTGTAGTTGGTGCTGCCTCCATGGTGAGGGTGTTGTTAGTTTCAGGTTTTTGGCTTTGGCCTGTGTGTTGGTTTTGTAATCCTTTTTGTATGTTGGTGCTGGTTTCCCAGAATATTGGCAATAAAAATTACTTGATAATCAGCAAAAAAAAAACCTGTAAAATGAGCTCTAAAATTGATCTAATTGATCCATGCATGTGCTACTTTTTTTTTTATAGCTACTTGTTACTGACTCTAACTTTGACTTATTGGCCTTGATACATGAATTAACCCTAATCTGAGCTTCCCATTCAAGTTAAAAATTCCTAACATGTGCATTTAACTATCAAGAAGCAGTTATAGGAATGGAAAAAAAAGATGGCAAGACATATTGGCACTTTGGTCCAGGAATTAAGTGTCGTTTGAAGGCCTTAAAGTGCCGTTCAACACTTGACCTTCTGTACCAAAGGGTCAATCAAGGTCAGAACCTCCCAGTTTTGCCTATTTTTGAGTTCCTCTGTTTCTCAAGTCAGCAAGAAGGTGGATTCCAGTTTGAGATCTTTTCTGTTTCCATCCCTATTATGACTTTTGAAAGTGTTTCAAATGATAAAATGACAAAATGATTCTGGAATATGATTAGTCTCTAGAGATGCCCCTTAAGATCCAAAATTTTGCTTGGTTCGCTAGTTTGGGAATCCTTCAAACAAGGACCAAGGCTTTCAAAAATTGGGAGTATCCTTGTCTTGAGAACTTCCTCACAGTTGGGTGGAAACTATGGAATCGTAGGAATAAAGTTTGTATGGGGGCTGCTATGTCATTGCCTAACATCACAGCTTCTAGTGCTGTCTAGTTAGCCATGTCATCCATTGAACAGAACTAGCAGGAGATTCACTTCAATCCAGATCTAGTTAAGTAGTAACCTCCTGATACAAGCTGTTTTAAGCTATATGTTGCTGGTTTGAGCTTCAGAGATGTGACTGAAGGTGTGGGAGCTGTGATTCGTGATAGTGCAGGTGAAGTGTTTACTGCATTGTCTGGGAGAGTTTGTGATTCCTAGTTGATTAAAAGAATGTGTATTACAACTCTTTCATGCGTGACGTAATGGAGCCGTGTCACAGGATTTAGTTGAGTGATTGTGGAATGTGAAGACACTGGGCTGGTTAATGCAATTACAAAAGTAGCAAGCTTTCTCTTTGATAAATAATGAAGTTTTATTAATGTCAAAGAATAGAGTGATCCAAGTATAGAAGGAGTATACAACTGGGGACCATACAATCAATCACTCAGATTACATAAATTTATCAAATCACTAACTGAACATATGGAATGATTATGCAAAACTATTGGTAGATGATATTAAGCAACACATGTTAAAGCCTCGAATGTATTTCTTTCCAAGTTGTGCAGAAAATAATGTAACTATGCAACTCAAGAGCTAGCAACGTTTTCTCATTAGCAAAAGGAAGAGCCTCAGATGTGGCTTGAGGATTGTCCTTCCTTCTTGCTCCCCATTCCTTATTGAATTCAATCTCTCTATACGATGGTATCTAACATTCATGTGCTTAAAAACTAGGACCCACTTCCTAAAAACCCAACACAACAAGTCAACAACTACCAAAAAAAAAAAACTAGGAACCCAATTTCCAGAATTTGACACTTTCTTGGCTTTTGACACCTTCAAAAACAAAATTAACACAGAACTGAATATCCCAAATACTTCACAAGAAACAGTTTGATACGAACACAAAAACTACGATAATTTTTCAATAAACGTTATGAAATACCCAGATCGGAAAATTAAACATTTACGTTTATTGGGAAAATTATAAAAAATAAAAAATATGTTAATGGTATAGAAAATTATGTACCAGCAGTGGCGGTGTCTGATTTGATTTCCTCTTCAATCTCTGTTGTGGTTGGAGTGGGTGGGTCCCATCGTCACCTTCGCTTCCGGAAAAAACTCTCCATCTGTGAAACCATGCTTGTATGTATCGCCAAAGGACCAAACCATACGCGGTTTGGAGAGAACTTTCACGGAGATTTCATTTCGAACAAATGGGCGCGCTTGCTACAACTTTAATATAGAAACACGTGCCAACTCTGCAATGAGGCAATGACCAATTAAACGTCAGACTCACACGCAACCATGAGTTATAAATTTATAATTTTGAAACAGGAAAACACAATTTCACCATTTAACTGAAATAGTGTGTGATTTTAGTTTATGCAACAAATATAGTTTATATTGTGGTTTTTCCTTTTAAGGAGAAAAGTTTTTCATATAAATATTGGTGTTTTTGTGTAAGATTGATATTTTGACATTGTAAATTTGGTGACAATATTATTGGTGATTGATTACAATTCTTAGTTAATTTTCTTAATTCACAATACTATATTATGGGGAAATTATTGTGTACTCCCGGAGTACCATAAATGCGTATTCCTCATTCTTACAAGAATGGTAAAAATCATTAATTAAATTTATGGTGGGACTCATTATTTATGTGAGAGGGAGGAGTATGCATTTATGGTACTCAGAAAGTACACAATAATTTTCCCTAGATTGTGACCCAACAAGCGGTATTTTAGAATTCAATTGATTTAGCGATTGTTATCTTCTTCTTCTTTTTTTTTATAAGATAGAATTTTTAGTCTAGCCTAATTTAAGTGTATATGTGTTTGAAACTTCCTCTTGAAAACTTGAACATCGACTTTTGTCCCCTACACTTCATAAGTATTTATACTTATAGAGTGACTATCGCACCAAGGGTGTGCGGTGGTAATGATTGTTATCTTAATGCTTGTAATCAATATAAAATAATTATTATAATTTCATTAAAAATAAATTATTGTTTATATTACTATTTAAGAGGTTTCTCCAGTTTTTGGAATAGGCATTTTTTAGTTTAAAAATACCTCTCTATCCTAGATTTAAGTGAAAATAAAACAAAAGAACAATCCAGAAAAAATATATCTACACATTACCTAAAAATTAGGACCACTTTCCTAAGATCAATAAAAATACATCTCTGCTTAAATCTCTCTCCGATTTACTCCATGTGAGTGAGTTTGCTTTCTTTTCTTTTTCTCTTTTTTATTTAATTTAAATTAGTTTTTTGCATTTTTTTTAGTATAAAAAATTGAAGAAGGAAAAAAAAAAAAAAAAAAACACTTAACGGTATAGCATTAACAGAAGTTAGTGGAATGCCCGAATTGAAACACTTTTGAAACTTAATGGGCTGAATTGACCGAAACTAAAGTTAGATGACTGAAATGACAAAATGTGAAACTTAGAGGGCCAGTTTTGCATTTTAACCTAAATAAAACCATGATTCTCTCTCTCTCCCTCTGTATCAAGACCATATTATTTTGGTTTTGTTTAAATTTTTTTTTTTTTTAATTTTTAAATGGGCTATTCCTATTTTTCCCCCTTTATTTTGGGTATGATGATTAGGAAGCATATAAATAAAATTGCTACTAAGTTACATGGTGTTCCAGATATGCTAATGGGATTATACTATATATAGTGATTGAAATTGCCGAGGCAAATTTGTTGCACTTTCCAGCATTATAGACAGCATTTCTTTCCTATTAATAACAAGTGATATTCAGTTCTCGACTTGTTGCACTTTCTTAGTTGCTATCATATGTGGCCACTCCAGCAATTATGTTCAGAGCTCGTAATTGTTCATATTAATGGTTATAGGCTTCTGTTTACCATATGAATGGCATATCGATGGCAGAGAATAAGATGTGCATAATCATCCAAAAAAAAAAAGAGTTCATGCCTTCTTTAAACTTTTTCTTGCTACATATAAATGTTATATATAACATTGGTATAAAACAAAATTTTATTTAACCAAACATAAATTTAAACTTAAGTAACATACCAGTTGGAAAACGAAACCTTTTATTACAAAAAAACAATCACAGCGTTTCAGTATTTTTACAAGAAGTGATGAAGAATTAGTTAACAAGCAAAGACATTTTGCAGTCAAAATTGGGCTATAGAATCAAGTAGATCAATAACAAGGAGACATTTTATTCCCTTTCTACATGGGCAGCATGTTGATCACGTCAGATAACACAATCCGACAGCAAAAATCTCTTTCTAGGCAAAAATCTCAAATATAATTTTTATTTGGATATCCCCTTCCTTGAGGTCTATTATTATTTTTAAAGGCTCTCTTTTTAGGCTTCAATTGACTATTTCTAGGAAAATGATTTTTGGGCATATTATTATTGGATGAAATAAGGTTTACCTTTGTGGTGGAATTACCATTGCTCTCTTGTGTCATGAGTGCATCTTGTCCTTTAGCCTCCTCCTCCACACGGATGCGTGTGATCAAAGTCTCCAAGGATGTCTCCTTTTGTTTGTGCCGCAAAGTCTTTTAGAACTCCCTCCAAGATTCTGGTAGTTTATCAATTATGCCAGCTACCACCAAATTGTCTCCAATCTTTATGTTTGGGAATGAGACAGTTTAGAGAGAAGATGAACAGTCACAAAAGGAAGAGCCTCAGATGTGGCTTGAGGATTGTCCTTCCTTCTTGCTCCCCATTCCTAATTGAATTCAATCTATCTATACAATGGTATCTAACATTCATGTGCTGAAAAACTAGGACCCACTTCCTAAAAACCCAACACAACAAGTCAAGAACTACCAAAAAAAAACTAGGAACCCAATTTCCAGAATTTGACACTTTCTTGGCTTTTGACACCTTCAAAAACAAAATTAACACAGAACTGAGTATCCCAAATACTTCACAAGAAACAGTTTGATACGAACACAAAAACTACGATAATTTTTCAATAAACGTTATGAAATACCCAGATCGGAAAATTAAACATTTACGTTTATTGGGAAAATTATAAAAAATAAAATATGTTAATGGTATAGAAAATTATGTACCAGCAGTGGCGGTGTCTGATTTGATTTCATCTTCAATCTCTGTTGTGGTTGGAGTGGGTGGGTGGGTCCCATCGTCACCTTCGCTTCCGGAAAAAACTCTCCATCTGCGAAACCATGGTTGTATGTATCGCCGAAGGACCAAACCATACGCGTTTTGGAGAGAACTTTCACGGAGATTTCATTTCGAACAAATGGGCGCGCTTGCTACAACTTTACTATAGAAACACGTGCCAACTCTGCAATGAGGCAATGACCAATTAAACGTCAGACTCACACGCAGCCATGAGTTATAAATTTATAATTTTGAAACAGGAAAACACAATTTCACCATTTAACTGAAATAGTGTGTGATTTACTGATTTTAGTTTATGCAGCACATATAGTTTATATTGTGGTTTTTTCTTTTAGGAGAAAGGTTTTTCATATAAATATTGGTGCTTTTGTGTAAGATTGATATTTTGACATTGTAAATTTGGTGACAATATTATCGGTGACTGATTACAATTCTTAGTTAATTTTCTTAATTCACAATACTAGATCGTGGGGAAATTATTGTGTACTCATAGAATACCATAAATGCGTACTCCCCCTTCTTACAAGAATGATGGATTTCACTCATTAAATTCATGGTGAAACCCACCATTCATGTGAAATGGAGGAGTGCGCATTTATGATGCTCCGAAAGTACACAATAATTTTCCCTAGATGGTGACCCAACAAGCAGTATTTTAGAATTCAATTGATTTAGCGATTGTTATCTTCTTCTTCTTCTTTTTATAAGATAGAATTTTTAGTCTAGCCTAATTTAAGTGTATATGTGTTTGAAACTCCCTCTTGAAAACTTGAACATCGGTTTTTGTCCCCTACATTTCATAAGCATTTATACTTGTAGAGTGACCACCGTACCAAGGGTGTGCGGTGGTAAATGAGCGAGCCGATTGCCTTGCAAAGGCCACTTTAGTAGAACATATGATCATCCCTGGTAATGTACTCTCTTTCGTTCAGTTTTCTCCACTAATAGATTCTAGCAACGTACAGGAAATAGGCTCAGAAAGTAACTGGACCGCACTGTTAATTTCATACTTAAAGGATGGGGTCTTGCTAGACGGAAAGGAGGCTGCAAGAAAGCTCAAGGTCTAGGCGGTGAGATTCATCTTGATAAGAGACGTCCTGTATAAAAGAGGCTTTTCCCGCCCATATCCGAGATGCTTGGGAACGGAAGAGGCAGATTACGTTATGAGGGAGGCACACGAGGGGATCTGCGGAAATCATTCGGGGTCAAGGTCATTAGTGCACAAGCTTGTGCAAGCAGGGTATTATTAGCCCACCATGCAGAAGGATGCCGAGGCTTATGTTAAAACCTGTGACAAATGCCAAAGATTCAAGAATATTATTAGACAACCAACCGAAGAGTCGACCCCGATGATGGCCCCATGGCCGTTCGCTCAATAGGGATTAGATATCATGGGACCATTCCCCTACAAAGAAGACGGCTAAAGTTCCTGGTAGTAGGCATCGACTACTTTACGAAGTGGGTGGAAACTAAAGTTTGGCCACCATTACGGAGAAGAATATACGAAGTTTTTTCTGGAGATGCATCATATGCCGGTTTGGCATTCCTAGAGTCTTTGTCTCGGATAATGGGAGACAATTCGACAATGACTCCTTCCGAGATTTTTGCTCGCAGTTAGGGATAAAGAACCACTACTCCTCCCCCGCCCACCCTCAAACTAATGGCCAGGTTGAGGTCACGAACCGATCCTTGCTCAAGATTATTAAGACTTGGCTCGAGGGGGCAATGGGTATATGGCCTGAAGAATTGCCAAGCATACTATGAGCATACAAGACGACGGTAAGGGCGCCCGCGGGAGAGACACCATTTCGGCTAACGTACGAGAGTGAAGCGGTCATATTAGCCGAGGTCGAACTCACAAGCTATAGGGTGCATAACCATGATGACAGCAAAAATGACGAGGCCATGCGTCTACAGCTTGACCTAGTAGATGAAGTCGAGGCGATGAGCAGAACAAAGGCTAGCACGATACCACGACCGCATGGCTAAGCACTACAACTCATGGGTCCGACGTAGAGACTTCCAAGTTGGAGATCTCATTCTAAAAAGAGTCATGGGCGCTGCTAAAGACCCCACCCAAGGGAACCTCGGCCCCAATTGGGAAGGACCTTACCGGATCATGTCATGGCAAAGGAAAGACACTTACCATTTGGTGACTTTAGACGGACAGAAGCTGCCGCATCCATGGAACACCGAGCACCTGCGAAAGTATTACTAATAAAGATGGCGATATGAAGACCAACCCTTTCTTTTTTATAATTTACCATAGTTAATTTATATACTCCTTAACTCTATCATTTACTTTAGTTTCTGCTACAATATCTCTCTAAAGCCCAAAGGGCGGGACCTTTTTCTTTTTCCTTTTTTAAGAGCTACTTTTTCTATTAATGAATAAGAGGAGTTTATTCAGAATTAACTGAGGTTTCTTTCTACAAGTTAATAGTCCGCGCAAAGTGGACGACTTTAAGTCCATAAAATGGACGATCCCAAGTCCATAGAGTGGGTGACCTTAAGTCCGCACAAAGTAGACGGTCCTAAGCCCATAAGGTGGGCAACCTTAAGTCCGCACAAAGCAGACGGTCCTAAGCCCATAAGGTGGACGACCTTAAGTCCATAAAGTGGACGATTCTAAGTCCATAAAGTGGACGACCTTAAGTACACACCAAGTGGACGGCTCCATAAAACAGACGGCCTTAAGTTCACAAAAAATGGACAATTCTAAATCCATAAGATGGACGAACCCACCTCAAAAAGGATAAAACGCTGTTAAAGTCCCTCAAAAAGAGGAAATTATAAAAGAGACAAGTTCATCAAGTCCATAGCATGAAAGCTAAAAGGCGACGGTCTCACCGGATGGATAAAACCATTGCAAAACCAACGGACCTACAAAAATGGAAGGTCATTAAGTCCACGATGCACGGAAGCCAAAAAGTTGACGGTCCCACCAAATGGATGAGACCATTGTAAAACTAACAGGCTTACATTAAGTCCATAAAATGACTGAAAATTAGAAAACCGACGGTCACATTAAAGTAAGTAAAATTGTAAAAGTGGTGACTATTGATAGGCGAGGTTGTAAAGCCGATGGGCTACCAAAAGCGACGGAAGTAAGGAATGAGTTGACGAAATTAAGGGCGATGGTCTCTCTCTCTCGAAGATCGGCAAGGATGAAATAGAGAAAATGAGGAGGAGGAGCCATTTATATATAGAGTGGAAGTGCGCGGAAGACGAAGCGACGCCCTCGTTAGAAATAGAGCCAATGAGAACACGCCATTTGTCCAGAGCATTAAATGCACGGCGGCTCGAGGAGTTCCTCGTAAATGATTTTCCCACTCCCTTAAAGAATGTAACAATAATCAGTTAACAAAAACATCAACTCCATAACCCGTCAAGATAAAAAGTGACGAGGATATGGAGTAGGGGGCAAATGATGAGGATAAAATAGAGATTATTCACAATAGGATAAGTTGACGATTAAAAGTGGACGGATACAAGCGAACCCGTCAGCCCTCATTTGAAGACTATCGACGGAAGGGATTTGTAGGGAAAAGCACCGGCAAGGCATACCCTAAAGCTGACGGGGTCATGAAGCTAACGGGATCATAAAGCTCAAGGGATCCTAAAGTTGACGGGATTAAGATAGAAGGCATAGGGTAAGCTGACGACATTAGTAAAAGATTGCTTGCCAATCACCTTTGTGTATATAAGGAAATGTCTTGCTCTCTACGTTTTGAGATACCTAAAAGGGATTCCTATATGGAAAGGATCCCACAAAATACGCCTAAGAAGATTCCTATAAAGAAAAGACTTCTACTCCAAGGAAAAAAGGTCAACCCCCTAGTACTATAAAAACCCAAGCACCCTCACAAACCAAGGTACACATAATTTACCCTCTCTAGCACTCTAGAGTTGTGAGAATAGTTCTAACTTGACCTTGAGAGGGTACTTGGGCGGCACCATACCGGTGCTCTTTGTGGGGTCTTCTCTTTTTTGTGCAGGTGCTGTTTCGAGTGTGCAAGAACTGTGTGGCTTCTCGGTGATTTTTTCGATATCATCAATATTAATAACGAAAAAAATTTAAATTACAAAATAGGGAGAGAGCCATAGTATTAAAGAAAATGTGTATATAATGTTATGGTTAACGGTAGTTTTTAGGTGGAAGGATTAACATTGACGATTTGTGGTGATAGAAATTGTCGTGTAATAGATATCAATATTTTAAAGGAAGCTAACATGATATCATCATATATTATTATATGATAAAAGTTAGGCTTAGATGCTGTGGTTGTGCCAAGTGACTTCATCATATTACAAAAAAAAAAAAAAAAAATTAGATTTTTAGATTTTAAAAATATATATAATTTTTCTTCTCCTATAATTTTAATATATATATATATAAATGTTTTAAAAAGAAAACATTCATATAAAAAAAAAATCTAATGCATCTTAAATAGCAATGTATACTACACTAAAAAAAAGGTCTAATGCATCTTGAATTGCAAAGCAACGTAGATATAATGTAATCTAATTCTTCTTATTTTTTAATTACTACACTAAAAAAAAAAAGTCTATTGCATCTTAAACTACAACAACATAGACGTAATGTAATCTAATTTTTTTTTTTTTAATTACTATACCACACATATTTTTCTACAAGATGTAATCATACAAGTCTACCCACTTATACCATTAACCACTTAATCCATTTTGCCTCAAACTTCATTACAGTTAATACAGCTTTCAAAAAAGTCCAATCAACCCTATTATAGGCTTTACTCATGTCTATCTTCAAGACCCCAAAACTAAATTTCCTCCCATTCTTTTTCCTAAGAACATCAAGGAACTGATGTGCTATAAGGATATTATTAGAGATGTTCCTCCCTTTAATGAAAGCATTCTGATAAGGAGTTATAATGCTGTCCATTAGAGGTTTAAGTCTATTAACAAGAATTTTGGATATGACTTTATAGATAACATTACGGAGATTAATTGGCCTAAAGTGAAAAACCTCATCAAGAAAGGGGTTTTTAGAAATAAGAGTAATGAAAGTATGATTGAGAGGTTTGAAGAGAGACCCAGAGTGGAAAAAAAACTAGGACAGTATTGATGACATCTGTTTTAAATATGTTCTATAATTCCTAGAAGAAAAAGGCAGGTATGTCATCAGGTACAGGAGCTTTATGTGAGTCCAATTAGAAGACCATTTCTTCAATTTACAGAACAAAAATAGGTTTACTGAAAAAGCTGCATTGCTAATCAGATAAAATAGGAATAAGTAAGGATTGAAGTTCCTATAAAATGCTATCAAAACTTAAGTTATTCCTGCCCTTAAAACTTTTCTTGAAGTGATTTGTAAGGATGTTTTCAATTTCCTCAGGTTTTTCAGTGATTTTGCCTTGGCTATCCTTGATTTGTAGGATTCTACTTCTAGCTTTTCTCTGTTTATCTATAGTTTAGAAATATTTTGTGTTCCTATCCTTTTGTAGAAGCCACTTTGTTCTTGCCTTTTGAGTCCACATCAACTCCTCTCCATTCAAAAGGTCCTCTAACTCCTCTCTAATAGCAGTGGGTGTCGTGCTCAATTCTAAAGGGTCTTTTTCTAAAGGGGGTCTGGTAGTTAAAGTCAAAAATGATGGGTCCGTGATCAGGATAATAGAAAGGTTTCTAAGGGAGTACATAGGGTACATATTGACCTGGTACACTTAGATGTTGACAAAACAGCCACGTACCTTTTTAAAAAAAAGAAAAGCGGCATAATTTTATTTCTCTCTCTCTCTCTCTCTCTCTCTATATATATATATATATATAATTACAAGAAATAAAAGAGTATAATATAGGGAAACCCATCAATTTAAGATACAAACCGACCCAATTTAAGAAATTAAAGAGGGGGAAACCACCAGGTGGACCAAACAGTGACCAAAGTAAAGGTTGCGGCCATATTGCCCCACAGCTGTCGAATACAAACAAATGACAACTACAATATTGGCCAACGTATGAGTGAGACGGTTTATTGGATGGCAAAAGGAGGCATTATTCATTCTCTTGCCTAATATTTTCATTCACCTTTGGTGTTTCTCTGTCAATTTCCCATCTTTAATTGCAATTCTTTTTTGCCTTACAACAGAACCCATCTAATTTTTTTTTTTTTTTTTTATTTAATATCTTCGCCATCTTCGGAGGAGAGCACTATGATTTTAGATTTTTTTTTAATGAATGCTTTAAGAACATTTATTAATGAACTATTTTAAGAAAATTTTTATGAGAATTTTTTTTTTTTGACAACTTAAGTATCAAAACATTCTTAAAATTCTTCATAAACAAATTTCCTAAGAGCACCAATTAACGGAACCCATTTCTATTTAGATATTTTTAAAAAAATTTAAAATTTTTATGTTGAGAAAGCACGAATGACATGAAAAAAATGAGAGTAATCTACGTTCAAACTATTTTTAAAACATTTTTATAACAAATTTTATGCATCACTAACTTATCTGCCACCTAACATTGTGGATGTAACATTAAAAAAAGAAAAAAAAAGATAACCATTTGTCATGTTTGCTTTTTTTTTTTTTTGGTTCATCTACCAACTTACTAAAAGAACTATTTTAACATAATATCAAAGTGTTAACGACTAAACTAATAGATTCGAAACCATAGTGAACAGTTTGACACATAAAGCAAACATTTAGGAATCAAAATTGTAATTACCCTAAGTTTTTTTTTTTTTTTTTTTTTTTTTTTTTTAAATTTAAGAATCTTACATTTACTTTTTTTTTTTTTAAATCTTATTAACTTAAAATTATCACATGCATCTAGTTATTGCATGGACAGTTATTTGATCTTTATGACTGATATGACTTTGTTGGCACAAAATAATAATAATAACTAGCCTCGGTATATGCGCCTTTGCGCGTGGCTCTTTTTTTTTTTTTAAGGATTTAGTATCATAATTTTTCTTTCATCACACTTTGAAAAAATAGATAGGATTTTTTTTTTTTTTTTTTTCCTGAAGAGAATAGGATGTCTTTTTCAATTAGAAGTTTTCGTGTGTTTATCCAAATCCAAATTGATAACGTAATAGTTAAAAAAAAAATTTTGATAATGTAATAGTTTAAAAAAGAAATGTGGAATAGTTTAGCGTGACACTTTTTTTTTTTTTAAAAACATGGTATAGTTTTTCCTTTTTTTTTTTTTTTTTTGGCAGGGGTAGTTGTTTTCTTTCAAACATAAACGTGGGCAGTGGGAAGTTTAATTAATTATTATTATTTTTCTTGATCAACGTTGACTATTTAGTGGGGAAATTTTTTTATTTTTATTTTTTATGAAACTAGTGGGGAGTTAATAACCATAGCTTTTTTATTATTATTTATTTATGGTTTTAATCTCGAGAGATGCTACGCCCACAATATTTTTTCACAACAAATTATAGGTGATTAGTTGTTATTGGTTCAAATTTGAACTTAACACTAAGATTACTTTTTTGCCCCAATAATAACAAACAGAAACAACCTACCACTTATGATTTGTTGTAAAAATGTTATGGACATATCATTTCTTTTTAATCTCAATTCTTATTTTTAGGAATAAAGATAAATTAATTAAATTAGAGGTATTTTTGGAAGTGAAAAAGGCCGTAACTAATTCTCTGAATCATCTTAATATATAGAGAAGAGATAATTGAAAAAAATATTTAATAATATAATAATGATAACAATAATTCTATAGCAATAAACAAGATTTGAAAATTTTCTTTTAGTTATTGATTTTTTTGAGAGCCTTTTTAGTTATTGATTAAATCATATAAATATGGTATTAACGTATTAGAACCTTGAAATATAAACATTATTCTTTAATCATCTATAGGTAATTTAGTACTTATTGAATAATTTGTTTTGAAAAAATGTCAAGCAATTTTTTTTCAAGAAAATTAAATTAATTCGTCGCAAATAAAGAAAACTAAATTAATTGATTTAATTTAGTTTTATTTATTTCTGAATATTTTTCAATTTGTGTGTCAAGTTTGACTTGCCCCAATGACGGTCTTCCCGATCGACCTCCGCTTTAGGTGAATTTGGTCTTGATACAAAGCTTGCAACCCATGATTTCTAACGATACCCACATTTATATACTTTTTATAAATGGTTGGGAAGTTGCATACGTAATCCTAAAATCACAAATTAAAACTATGTTTAAATGTTTTAATTTCTTTTACTAATTTCTCATTTCTTGATATTATATTCATTTTAAGTCCGATTTAGACATATGAGTAATTGGAAAGGGCGAAATAATTTCACCATATTTTCAATGGAGGTTAGTTTGATGTCCAACAGTCAAATATTTGGCTAGTGCATACAAGTGTATAACTGTATATTTCATTAAAGAAAATGATTTTAAAGAAATTGCAAATAAATTAAAAAAGAAAAAAGAAAATAAAAATAAATAAAACAAAGTATAAAGTATAGAAATAATAAAATTAGAAGTGTCCCCAGGGAAATCTATACACCCTTCTAGAGGATGCTAGATAATATGGTCCATGTGTGTGATATACCACTATTATATATATAATGCTAGAATGGTGTTGTTTATTGATAAGTGATGGGAAGCATGGGATTGGTACGTGCGTGTTTTGATAAAAAGAAGGCGCGTAGTAGTAATGATTCATGAAGATATAGCCAGTTACGTAGTTGAGTGGATAATGTGGCACGTGGAGCTTTTTTTTTTTTTTTGAGAAAGTGTGGCACGTGGAGCTTGAAAACGGAAAAGTTGGTAAAAAGAATATATTGTTGAAAGCAAAAACTTTAGAAGACTCAGCAATCAGCAATCATAAAGAGAGTGAAAAAAAAAAAAAAAAGAGCATAATCTACATGATAATATAATTGGTGGTCCATTCTGTCTGTACGGATACCGATTCAACAAAATCAAAATGGATGGAGAATCATACCGCCGGCACCGTGAAATTCACCCAATTCCCTCACAATTTTTATTTTTTTACCTTTATTTTTTTTTTTTTTTCATTTTTAATATTTAAAGGTTGAGATTTAAAGTTGTAAAATGTAACTTTAAATCTCAACCATCCATATTAATTGCATCAGGTGATACATCCGATTGCGGCCGTTCTGTCTGTTTTTGTTTGTTTGTTTTCCCCCAACATGGTTTTCCTCGAATTCCCATGACTGTGCACCAAAACACGAAGCTTTTCACAAATTCGCAATTTTTTTTTTTTTTGGAAGAGACAAATTCGCAATTTTCATGACACAGATATGGGTGTAGACAAGCGGGCGTGGACCACTTGCTGCACGTGATGAGTTTCATAGTCTCACCTGTACCGCATAAAGTGATCATGCATTTTTTAGTCTCTATAAACCATAAAAGGATTAATTTTAATTTAATAATGTGTATACATTCTTTAATATACAATAATTTTCATAGTTTTTTTTTTCATTGTCGTTAATAAAAATAGCTATTTGAGCCTTATATGTATTTTAATTTTTTTTTCTTTTCCTACATAGTGTCCCTCGAATTCCATTTCCATGACTATACCCTCGGATGTGCACCAAAACCCTCTTCTTCTCTTTTTTCACAAATTCGCAATTTCCACGACAAATATATGATCAGCGTAGACAAGCGTTTGGGCCACTTGTTGCACTTGCACGTGTAACAAAGCTACAGGTCACCGACCATGAATTAATATTCTTTAATATATAAGACCTCGATCGGTTTTTATCCTTCTCTATATATTGAGGAAGGAACCCAGCTTGGTTTGTACTGTACGTGTAGGAAGCTTCAACAGTGAAGAACGAGAGCAACGCTAAAAGAAAAATACATCATGGAGAGAAAAACCTCTACTGCACCTTTCTAGCAGTAAAGGTTTTTCTATAACCACGATCTAGCAGTGCCCTCCTCCAGATAAAAGCTATTTACTGCACCTTTCTATGACCGACCAACTCTCTCACTATATAAGAATAACAACCACCCAAGCACCCCCACTTTCTTCACAGAAGAATTTTCTGAAACCATCTCTTCCTCTAGATTAAGATGCTACCATCTTGGAATATGCTTTTCGTACTGCTTTTTCTGATATGCATGCATTCACTACATGAGGCTGAGGCTACCAATATGATGAAGAAAAACCAGGTCTTTGGTCCACTGCAGCCTCATGTCCCTCCAAACTCTCTGCCTGTGCCCGATTCTCCCAAGACTGGCGACACCTGGTTCGGCAAAAAGGCCTTGGCTAGTGATTTTCCTTTGCTACGCCGAGAGCTTCTTAAGGGTTATTCTCACCCATCTACTCCGAATCCAGCCACATATATCCCACCTTCAACAAGTTCTTCAACCAATCACAAAGCTGCCCCTGCACCATCGCCGGAGTTTCCTTTGCTACGCAGAAAGCTTCTTAAGGGTCACACTCAGCCATCTACTCCGAATCCAGCCACATATATCCCACCTTCAACAAGCTCTTCAACGTATCACACAGCTGCACCTGCACCACCTTCGACAAGCTCTTCAACCAATCACAAAGCTGCCCCTGCACCATCGCCGGAGTTTCCTGTCCTATGCCGGAAGCTTCTTAAGGGTCACACTCGGCCATCTGCTCCAAATCCAGCCACATATATCCCACCTTCGACAAGCTCTTCAACCAATCACAAAGCTGCCCCTGCACCATCGCCGGAGTTTCCTTTGCTACGCAGAAAGCTTCTTAAGGGTCACACTCAGCCATCTACACCGAATCCAGCCACATATATCCCACCTTCAACAAGCTCTTCAACGTATCACAAAGCTGCACCTGCACCACCTTCGACAAGCTCTTCAACCAATCACAAAGCTGCCCCTGCACCATCGCCGGAGTTTCCTGTCCTATGCCGGAAGCTTCTTAAGGGTCACACTCGGCCATCTGCTCCAAATCCAGCCACATATATCCCACCTTCAACAAGCTCTTCAACCAATCACAAAGCTGCCCCTGCACCATCGCCGGAGTTTCCTGTCCTACGCCGGAAGCTTCTTAAGGGTCACACTCGGCCATCTGCTCCAAATCCAGCCACATATATCCCACCTTCAACAAGCTCTTCAACCAATCACAAAGCTGCCCCTGCACCATCGCCGGAGTTTCCTGTCCTACGCCGGAAGCTTCTTAAGGGTCACACTCGGCCATCTGCTCCGAATCCAGCCACATATATCCCACCTTCAACAAGCTCTTCAACCAATCACAAAGCTGCACCTGCATGAATATCTCTATATGAGAGTCCTCCGCCTCATGCTTTGACCTAGCCCACATGAATATCTCTATATTCCCTATCTTTTCTTTATTACCATAATATAGCAGTGTTCAAAAAAGAAAAAGCATTAGCAGACATATATGTAACTGTTTTGGTTCAACTGATGTGTTTTGGTTCATGATAATATGAACTGGGGTTTATATGTGTATGTGCTTTGTGTCATTGTGTGTGTGTGTGTTTGGTAAGCTGCATCACCTTTCAAAGATCAAAGGCTTAGTCTTCTTAAGTTATAAAATTTTATATTACGGAACTCCAAAATTTGAGAGAACTGGGGAGAGAATTACAGAGAATTCGAGAGAGAAAGATCCAAGCAAAAGAATCACTATTCACTAATGAGATCAGAGTTACAAGTTGAGTATTTATATAGGGACTTGCTCCAATCCTGATGGTTGTTCATTTAGCACATGTTCCCCAACCAATAGCAATGCTGAGGAATCATATATGAAGCAGAAATAAATAATAATAAAAACTTGGCTTAAACTTGGGGATCAAAATATTGGGTTCTTCCATAGAGTCCATTAGATGTTTGCTGAATGTAGACGGTGTCAAGCTGGAAGACCTTGAAGCAATTAAAGAGCTGGTTGAGTCCTATTACAAAAAACTATTGGGCCAACTTCCCTCTCAGCTCTATAATTCAGATATTGCAAGGATAACTAATTTTTCACCCATACAATTTTCTTGCAGGCAAAAGGAACTGCTGCAGGATGGGGTAACTGCTTATGAAATCAGGGATACCATCTTCTCAATGAAGGATGACAAAGCCTCTGGTCCATATGGGTTTTCTGCACTTCTATCTGGCCCATTGTTAAGGAGGATGTCACTATGTTGTGAACTGGGATAATTTAATGAATATAAAAGATAGTTAGTCAATTCAAGATGACCAATCTCTTGAATTTAAGAGAAGAAATAGACATGATTGGTTAATTTTCTGCTTAATTCTCATTAATGCATTTAATTTACACAAATAGCCAAGGATGAAATAACCTCATCAACAAATCCTAAAACATGGGAACTAATCCTATCCTAAAACATAGGAATCAATTTGAATACAAGCAAAAAACAATATTAATCTACTACTACCTTATTCATATAAAGATCTATTACTAAGTCTAAACTTAAATACTTCAAATTCAAATAACAATTTACCCTGAATATCATCTCGGGTCATAACACACTAATGCTGTATTATCCTTCTTCAACACAGGGAAGCTGCTCAAAGAGGTTAATTCAAGTTCAACCATCACTACTTTGGTGCCTAACGTTCCAAATCCTTCAAAAATGGGGACTTTAGACCATGTCTAATAGACTTAGACCATGATTTCCTAATATGATTAGAAATAACAAGACAACATTCATTCCTAATAGGTGCACTGCAGAGAACATTATTCTTGGTCAGGAATTGGTAAAAAACTATCACAGGCAGGGGGGGGGTGGTATTCCAAGATGCCTTACAAAGGTGAATCTCATGAAGGCATATGAATATATGATTCCATCCATTTGGACTCTGCATTGTTTAGCTGCCATTGGAGTACCTGAGAAGTTTGTGGCATAAGTTAAAGAATTCATCTCATCTCCCTCATTCTCAATAGCAATCAATTGAAGTCTAGTGGGTTTCTTTAACAGGGGTAAGGGTCTTGCTATTTTCCTTTGGAGAGGTACTGATGGTCTTGTACAGGGCGAAAAAGCAGCTTGGGATGCTGTTTGTTGTCCTAAAAAGGAAAGTGGTCATGTCCTTAAAAGGGTGAAGGAATGGGATAAGGCAGCCATTATGAAATTCATATGGCTTCTCTTCACCCAAGCTGAATCCTTAAGAGTTGCATAAGTCAAGTTGCAGATTCTTAAGGGCCAAAGCTTCTGGTGTGTTAGGAGCTTCCATGACTGCTCTTGGGGGTGGGGTGGAGGAAAATTTTAAAGCTCAGGACCTATTTAGGCCTCTAGGACAAGTTTGGTCATAGAGTGGTCTATGAAGCTGCCAGCACTGTGAATGCCAAATTAGCTAGTGTCATGAATGGTAGAAAATTAAACTGGGGTCCTGTTAGGTCAGAAAACCTGGTTACTATCCTACACAAGTTGCCTATGATCAAATTTGGGGATAATGATAAGGCTTGGTGGATTCCTTCCAGAATAGGGTCCTTCACTGTTGCTAGTGCTTAGGATTAAATTAGGCAGGATTATCCTCAAGTAGAATGGTGGAAAGTTATTTGGTTTCCTAAAGCTATACCAAGGCTTGCTTTCATCTCATGGTTGGCAACGAAGGACAGGCTGAATACCAGAGAAAGATTGAAAAAATGCGGTATTGGCAGGGACATGCCATGTGTCCTTTACAGGGCAGTTGTGGAGAATAGAAACCATCTATTCTCCAAGTGTTCCTTTTCCAAAATGTCTTGGAGGAAAATTAAATTCGTGTTGTCGGGAATCCATTGCTGATGATTGGGATTCCAAATGTTGCTTCCTTGAGATAAGATTGTGGTAAACTATCATTTAGTGCAGCAACCCTTCATCGCTGCACCCATACAAATGCTGTTATATTCCAAGGATTGGTTAGGTCTGAGGAACATATGGGGAAGAAGTCAAAAAACAGGTTAGACCTCGAATTGAGGGTGGAAAAATCTATGCTGATTCCAGAATTAATAGGGAAAAAAACTATAGATCTGGATTTGCAGAAGCTAGCCTCAAGCATCAAGCCCCTACAAGATAAATAATGTGCTGAGTATCTGCTATGGTTTAGCTGGTTGCAGGAATGTTGTTACAGAAATTTACTGTGGTCTCCTTGGCTTATTATATTTTGTTGTATCTCTGGTAGACGGATTGTTGGCCTGAGTAAGCTGGATTTATATTCTTTGCAGGCTGTTGCTGCATAAATAGGCTTTTGTTGTATTTCCTTAGCTTCTGGTTTGTTTAGTTTAGGTGTTTCTATGTGTAGTTGGTGTTGCCTCCATGGTGAGGGTGGTGTTAGTTTCTGGTTTTTGGCTCTGGCCCGTGTGTTGGTTTTGTAATCCTTTTTGTATGTTGGTGCTGGTTTCCCAGAATTTTGGCAATAAAAATTACTTGATAATTGGCAAAAAAAAAAACTGTAAAATGAGCTCTAAAATTGATCTAATTGATCCATGCATGTGCTATTTTTTTTTTAATGAATCTTGTGCTACTTGTTACTAACTCTAACTTTGAATTATTGGCCTTGATATATGAATTAACCCTAATCTTAGCTTCTCATTCAAGTTACAATTCCTAATAGGTGCATTTAACTATCAAGAATCAGTTACAGGACAATGGAAACAAAAGAAGGCAAGACATATCAACATATCAGCACTTTGGTCTGGGAATTAAGTGTTGTTTGAAGGCCTTAAATTGCCGTTCAACAATTGACCTTCTGTACCAAAGGGTCAATCAAGGTCAGAACCTCCCAGTTTTGCCTATTTTTGAGTTCCTCTGTTTCTCAAGTCAGCAAGAAGGTGGATTCCAGTTTGAGTTCTTTTCAGCTTCCATCCCTATTATGACTTTTGAAAGTGTTTCAAATGATCAAATGACAAAATGATTCTGGAATATGTTTGGTCTCTAGAGGTGCCCCTTTAGATCCAAAACTTTGCTTGGTACACTAGTTCAGGAATCCTTCAAACAAGGACCAAGGCTTTCAAAAATTGGGAGTCTCCTTGTCTTGAGAACTTCCTCACAGTTGGGTGGAAACTATGGAATCTTAGGGATGAAGATCGTATGGGGGTTGCTACATCATTGCCTAACATTACAGCTTCTAGTGCTGTCTAGTTAGCCATGTCATCCATTGAACAGAACTAGCAGGAGATTCATTTCAATCCAGATCTAGTAAAGTGGTAACCTCCTGATACAAGCTGTTTTAAGCTATATGTTGCTGGTTTGAGCTTCAGAGATGGGACTGGGGGTGTAGGAGCCATGATTCGTGATAGTGCAGGAAGTGTTTGCTGCATTGTCTGAGAAAGTTTGTGATTCCTAGTTGATTAAAAGAATGTGTATTACAACTCTTTCATGCGTGACATAATGGAGCCGTGTCACAGGATTTAGTTGAGTGATTGTGGAATGTGAAGACACTG
The DNA here is from genome assembly GCA_028216015.1 of Quercus dentata. Taxonomy (NCBI): domain Eukaryota; kingdom Viridiplantae; phylum Streptophyta; class Magnoliopsida; order Fagales; family Fagaceae; genus Quercus; species Quercus dentata. The sequence continues at coordinate 489,253 of CP116450.1, read as the reverse complement.
GGCTGGTTAATGCAATTACAAAAGTAGCAAGCTTTCTCTTTGATAAATAATGAAGTTTTATTAATGTCAAAGAATAGAGTGATCCAAGTATAGAAGGAGTATACAACTGGGGACCATACAATCAATCACTCAGATTACATAAATTTATCAAATCACTAACTGATCATATGGAATGATTATGCAAAACTATTGCTAGATGATATTAGGCAACACATGTTAAAGCCTTGAATGTATTTCTTTCCAAGTTGTGCAGAAAATAATGTAACTATGCAACTCAAGAGCTAGCAACGTTTTCTCATTAGCAAAAGGAAGAGCCTCAGATGTGGCTTGAGGATTGTCCTTCCTTCTTGCTCCCCATTCCTAAGTGAATTCAATCTATCTATACAATGGTATCTAACATTCATGTGCTGAAAAACTAGGACCCACTTCCTAAAAACCCAACACAACAAGTCAAGAACTACCAAAAAAAAAAAAAAAAAAAACTAGGAACCCAATTTCCAGAATTTGACACTTTCTTGGCTTTTGACACCTTCAAAAACAAAATTAACACAGAACTGAATATCCCAAATACTTCACAAGAAACAGTTTGATACGAACACAAAAACTACGATAATTTTTCAATAAACGTTATGAAATACCCAGATCGGAAAATTAAACATTTACGTTTATTGGGAAAATTATAAAAAAATAAAATATGTTAATGGTATAGAAAATTATGTACCAGCAGTGGCGGTGTCTGATTTGATTTCCTCTTCAATCTCTGTTGTGGTTGGAGTGGGTGGGTCCCATCGTCACCTTCGCTTCCGGAAAAAACTCTCCATCTGTGAAACCATGGTTGTATGTATCGCCAAAGGACCAAACCATACACTGTTTTGGAGAGAACTTCCACGGAGATTTCATTTCGAACAAATGGGCGCGCTTGCTACAACTTTACTATAGAAACACGTGCCAACTCTGCAATGAGGCAATGACCAATTAAACGTCAGACTCACACGCAGCCATGAGTTATAACTTTATAATTTTGAAACAGGAAAACACAATTTCACCATTTAACTGAAATAGTGTGTGATTTACTGATTTTAGTTTATGCAACACATATAGTTTATATTGTGGTTTTTTCTTTTAGGAGAAAGGTTTTTCATATAAATATTGGTGCTGTTGTGTAAGATTGATATTTTGACATTGTAAATTTGGTGACAATATTATCGGTGACTGATTACAATTCTTAGTTAATTTTCTTAATTCACAATACTAGATCGTGGGAAAATTATTGTGTACTCATAGAATACCATAAATGCGTACTCCCCCTTCTTACAAGAATGATGGATTTCACTAATTAAATTCATGGTGAAACCCACCATTCATATGAAATGGAGGAGTACGCATTTATGATGCTCCGAAAGTACACAATAATTTTCCCTAGATGGTGACCCAACAAGCAGTATTTTAGAATTCAATTGATTTAGCGATTGTTATCTTCTTCTTCTTCTTTTTATAAGATAAAATTTTTAGTCTAGCCTAATTTAAGTGTATATGTGTTTAAAACTCCCTCTTGAAAACTTGAACATCGGTTTTTGTCCCCTACATTTCATAAGCATTTATACTTGTAGAGTGACCACTGTACCAAGGGTGTGCGGTGGTAACGATTGTTATCTTAATGCTTGTAATCAATATAAAATAATTATTATAATTTCATTAAAAATAAATTATTATTTATATTACTATTTAAGAGGTTTCTCCTGTTTTTGGAATAGGCGTTTTTTTAGTTTAAAAATACCTCTATATCCTAGATTTAAGTGAAAATAAAACAAAAGAACAATCCAATAAAAATATATCTACACATTACCTAGAAATTAGGACCACTTTCCTAAGATCAATAAAAATACATCTCTGCTTAAATCTCTCTCCGATTTACTCCATGTGAGTGAGTTTGCTTTCTTTTCTTTTTCTCTTTTTTTTTTAATTTAAATTAGTTTTTTGCATTTTTTTAATATAAAAATTTGAAGAAGGAAAAAAAAAAAAAAAAACACTCAATGGTAGAGCATTAACAGAAGTTAGTGGAATGCCTAAATTGAAACACTTTTGAAACTTAATGGGCTGAATTGACCGAAATTAAAGTTAGAGGACTAAAATGACAAAATGTGAAACTTGTCAGTTTTGCATTTTAACCTAAATAAAACCATGATTCTCTCTCTCTCCCTCTGTATCAAGACCATATTATTTTGGTTTTGTTTAAATTTTTTTTTTTTTTAATTTTAAATGTGCTATTCCTATTTTCCCCCCCCCTTTTTTTTGGGTATGATGATTAGGAAGCATATAAATAAAATTGCTACTAAGTTACATGGTGTTCCAGATATGCTAATGGGATTATACTATATATAGTGATTGAAATTGCCGAGGCAAATTTGTTGCACTTTCCAGCATTATAGACAGAATTTCTTTCCTATTAATAACAAGTGATATTCAGTTCTCGACTTGTTGCACTTTCTTAGTTGCTATCATATGTGGCCACTCCAGCAATTATGTTCAGAGCTCGTAATTGTTCATATTAATGGTTATAGGCTTCTGTTTACCATATGAATGGCATATCGATGGCAGAGAATAAGATGTGCAGAATCATCAAAAAAAAAAAAAAGAGTTAATGCCTTCTTTAAACTTTTTCTTGCTATATATAAATGTTATATATAACATTGGTATAAAACAAAATTTTATTTAACCAAACATAAATTTAAACTTAAGTAACATACCAGTTGGAAAACGAAACCTTTTATTACAAAAAAAAATCACAGCGTTTCAGTATTTTTACATGAAGTGATGAAGAATTAGTTAACAAGCAAAGACATTTTGCAGTCAAAATTGGGCTATAGAATCAAGTAGATCAATAACAAGGAAACATTTTATTCCCTTTCTACATGGGCAGCATGTTGATCACGTCAGATAACACAATCCGACAGCAAAAATCTCTTTCTAGGCATATGTTGGAGTTATGTTGTAACTCAAATGTCAGCAATGTCAGTATGCTTCGAGTCAAAGCACCGCTGCTGCAGTCATACAACTAGCATCATCATACTATTTATAGCCACCTCTTACTTATCTTTGTTGATGGGTGTACTGGAGGAGGTGTCTTAGCATTCCTATTTTCTTTTGTGTCTACAAAAGAAAACAACATTGATCTCAGATCATAAAGACAAAGAAGATTTCGCTTGTAATATGGTTTAAGGATAGTGTAAGTGTAACCAATACTAATCTCATGCAATGAGCCAATGACACTTGTATTAGTTTACTTACTAGAATCATTTGACTTCCCTCCAAGAGAAGATCTTCGGGACTTGTCAGACCCTGACGCTGGAATGCCAGTTAGCGATTGTCTCCTATGAGTCCTAGCATTAGCTGTCACTGGTGACTTGGGACCAATGACATTAGTAGCACCTTTGATGGGTGTCTGGAGTTCCATCAAATTCTGTTGGTTCCTGAAATTTTACATTGAAATGTTGAAATGATATAGTGTGCCAGCCAGAGTTCCTCTCTATTATTAGAAATGAACCTTTTTTTCCCCTAAACAAACTAGTCTCACCTTTTCTCAGAGACGTTAATCAGTTTTCCAATTGTCCGCAGTGATCTCCTTATTTGAGATCCCTTACCATTTGCGCTACCAATCAAGTTGGGTGTTTGGAAATCTGTAGAAAGAGTGAGCTCACTTTGCATCATATTCTGAACCTCATTTCTGGCATGTATCGGCGGTTCAGGTGACTTTGGTAGCTGAAGAGTAGGAATTTGTGTTCTACCATCTGTTCTAATAACTCGCTTCTGATAGGTAGTACTAGTAGGACTTCGAGGAGCCTTGGCATGAGAGGCCTCCATCATGGAACCACCATTGCTGAAATGCGCAAAAGGCCTTGTAACTGCTTCTGCATCTTGAATTTGGCCATACTTTGGGATTGATACTGCATCAAATGGTTGAGGTTTGATTGCATCATCTGACAATTTTATCAGCAAATTATCCTTCTTAGCATATTTTTGACCTTCTGAACTCAATCTTCTTGAACGAGTTGGTATGGAAGGGGTTCCCTTCCTATCTTCATTATTCATTGCTTTCTCAGTCTTTGTGGCGCTACAATTTTCAATGCTCAGTCTTCGAGGACGTGGAGGGGTTCTCTCAGGCACTGCTTTTGGTCTTTCAGTTGGAGATCTTGGCTCCTTTATTTTGCTGAACTGCATATTCTGTGTTTCCTTTCTTGTCAAGGCCTTTTAAGGCTCTCAATCTGCAGAATTTAATAATCTATGAATAAGAGAAAACATTTCTTGGCTTCTATTAGAGGAGCCAAACATATAGCATACATGACCTATCATAGCCAGACATTTGTCTATCCATTTGTTTTTTCTAAGACACATAAAAGTCAAAGAAACCAACAAAAAGACTAACAATTCTCTATTGTACAATTACAGGCACAAAAGAAAACACGAGCCTTTAAATTAATAAGTTGTTGAAATAGCAATAATCTTCAATTAGAACAGATTTTGTGCCATGAAATTTCCAAACAAAAATATTTCCCTGACAAATGTTCGAACTAGGAAGGGATCCAAATCAATAATACAAACACTGACTATAGCATTCTTTTTTTCTTGAAAAAAACGTTGACATTGGAAATGGTTTCCAACAAGATAATCCTGAAATCACAATTAACCATGACTGGTACTAGTGCCTGAAAAACTACTAATGCTCTATTAAAGCTCCATAGCTGCAGGATGGCCCAAATAAAGTGGGCTTGCAGAAGAAAATCCAGATTCCAGACAGCCGATCAACTTTTAATATGAATGACAGCAACAATTGGTCCAAAGATGGGAGACTGAAGGGAATATAAAATGAAGAATTACAAAGCACAACTGAAATGGAAATTTAAGTGAATTTGATTACCTGTTCTTTGAGTTGCATAACCTCACTGCTCTCCTTGTTCACACGAGCAGCACCAAGTTCAATAGTTGAAACCCTCTGAGCAAACTTCAAAGTACTGACTGTTTCACCAAATGAATCTTCTTCCGGACTCACATGAGCAAACATTAATGTTTTAGCATGTCCACCTATAATACAAATTTCCACGTAGAAGATATTGTCAATACAAAGATCATATGATTTTCTATTTAGAAAATGAATCTAATCCTTTTGAAAGAAACAATCCTATAAAGTAATGTGACATGATCTGATTGGAGAACCAATTAAAAAACAGATTATATTATAAAGAAACAAGCTAGTGGTTTGGAAAGAGGCACATTGCAGACCTAAGGAGTCTTGCAAAAGAAGTGTGAGTTTGCTGTTTCGGTAAGGAATGTGAGAGCTTTTCTGAGCCAAGGCTGTAATAACATCTCCTAAACAAGAAAGAGACTTATTAATATACTGTGCCTCCCTAAGCCTGTCTCCTGTAACTTCAGATTTGTCCACTCGTTCACTTCCGGCAAGGTCTACCAGATGCAGGCAACTATGGAGAGTGCTTCCTGATATATCTTTTCCATGCACATGTACTGTGAGGACACTGCATATACATGCAAAACAACCACATCTTTATCATTTTCAAACTTGACAAACTTCAAATACTGTATAGTCCAGCTGTGAAAAAAAAAAAAAAGATTTCTTTCTCCAATATCTACTAAATTTAAATAGATCCAGAATCAGCTCCTAAATACTAACCTGTGGGAACGACTACTACTGTTGTTAATTGCGGTAGAGCTGACAACACGATTCACCTCACCAAGTTTCATCAAATTCAGAACATCAGTGGTGGACTTAACAGGATGCATTGTAGCATCTGGAAGACTTAAGCCGTTGTCACCAGTACAGCTCCGAATCTCTAATGTATGCTTAGTTAAGAAAATAGATTTACTAAATATACGTAATAAAAACACCATAAGATATAGAGTTTCATCTTCTACGACATATCAAGGTTCATTTGTAAAGTTAGAAAGCCAATATGAAAGGATATTTGGTGGTTGATGAATCTTCTGTAAGAAGGTCTCGTACTTGTTCATTATATATTTCGACCATCTGGACATGAATGTCATAATTTATGATGTCCTTCCTTCTATTAGACAGCTGGAACAGATCTTTCAGAGCAAGATAATTAATCCCCCTGTCCTTCATTGACCCACCTGATGGACCACTCTGTCACCATATAAAAGAGTCAGATGGAAGAATCATGGTTAGAAATTATGAAAAACTCTTAATAGCCTATAGCCACCCTTTGTTCTGTATACATGGATTACAAATCATAAAGGCAATTCATTATCACAGTAAAGGTATCCAGAACAAATAAGAAATAGGATATAGGAAAAGCTGCTGAAGGTAATTATAATCAAGCTTAATCCGAAAATGTATATATGTTACCATGGTATGTGTTTTTCCAGATCCAGTTTGACCATAGGCAAAAATGCATACATTGTAACCATCCATCACAGACCTAATTAGTGGTTGTGTGTCCTTAAAAACCTCATCTGAAAATTAAAAGGACAATATTGATTAAAAATGTGCTTAATGTAAGAGCCATAAATTAGAAGAATCTCATGTGATATTACCTTGGGTGGCAGCTGGACCAAACACCCGTTAAACTGAAAAACTTTCCTTCCATCTTTTTGTGGTTTTAGTGGGTCTAAGATCACAAGTGAACCATTGTCTCCAACGAAATCTATCACAGTTTTGGCTTCATAACTGAAAGATGGTCTAATTCTACAGTAAACTCGAATATTACCTGAAAATCAGGAATTAATCATTAGATTCACCTTAATGCTGAAAATAAAACTGTCCCTTCAAATACAACAACAACAACAAAAAAAGAGACATATACATATAGTCAACTTTTGTGTCTCAAAAGTACACCAACCTTTCAAATCCTGGACCATGTTGTATAAATTTCTGTTCTCTTTTACAACCCTGTAATATCCAACAGCAGCAAAAGACAACTCCTGTACCTGACTTTCTGAACCAACAAAAAAATAGCATATTTTACACTTCAAGAAAAATTCATTGTAAAGGCCTCTATAATGTGCATATGGCAAGATCATTCAAGACATTGATTGATCAGTAAAAAAAAGTATTAATTGCTAAAAAATATGTATATTTTCAAGAACAAAAGTACTAAAGAACCCCCTGCTTTTCAGAAATCATTGATGAATATCAGATTATGCTAAAACGTAGCAAGTGGAGTCACAATTGCAGTTTACTCCGTCAGTATGGATGAAAAAGAACATGGTCTAACAAAAATATCTTTATAAATTGACACAAATTACAAAAATGGGCACTGGTTTGGTCTTTACTTTTTTAAAAGATAATATAAGTTGATTTGAACTTTGATAACTAATTTACAGTTATAATCCATCACCAGAACATTAACAATTCACTGATTCTAGTTCCCCTAGCAACATACCTAGGTCTTTCAAATCTCTCTGCACCTGGGACTGCAAGTAGTTGAATTCCCTCTTTGTTGATGACAAAAGGCCCTTGAGATCCTGCAATATGAACACAACATTCTCAGATTAAGATTAGATATATGCAACACTCCTCCAATGCATGTCTTTTTGTAATCATATTAGAAAACCAACCGCATTTTCCAATTGTCCTTTGATTTAAACAGAAATTTTGTAATAAGATTTGATGTTAAATGGGAATAATTACATTAATCTCTATGCTACCATGTTTAAATTATCAATCAGGATTGAAAGACAATCAAAACTCTTCACTGTAAAAATTAATCAGAATTTTATAATCAAACCAATTTTAAAACTCATCATATCTGATTAGGAACTTGAGTATGCCACATAAGCCATTCAAACAGTGTAAATGGTAACCTTCAGACAATGGAAGAAATTTTTTTCCTCAAAATCTACAAGAAGTTTAGGATTGGGAGCAAATTAAAGGAAAAAAAAAAAAAAAACCCTTACCAAAAGTTCCTTTTCTTGCATTTGAAATAGACTCCTATGTTTGCAGTTACCTTTGCTCAAGCAAGCTCTGCAACTCTATAAAAGAGATGTACAAAAGTCAAATGACAATCAGGTGCAACGTTTAACACAATATTTAAATCAAGCTAAAGTGAGGAATAAAAACATTTCATATGGTGAAATAACATCCTTCTTGGACAAGTTTCCTCCAGACCAGTTTGTAGGAATATCCTCCAACACATTATGTGTCAATTTATAAAACCATCCACATGTAATAAATCACATGACTCATTAAATAGTTCGTGTGACTAAAAGGACACCTGAATGATCGTTTGAATCACCACTTAGTGAATTGGAAGAATTTTTCTACAAACCGGTTTAGAAGTAAACTCTATAATTGACATAACTAGTAATTTTTCTTTGTTTTGAGACTTCAACCCTTTTTATAATAAGATTAAGCATAAGATGATACCTTGAAATTTTCAAGGGGAGATATTTCCTCCAAAGGCATATGTGTCGATCGGAGAGCTGAGCTACTTCTATCTTTCAATAAATCTTTTAACTTCATTTGCAACTGATTTTGGCAGAAGATATAAAAGCTTTTAGGGAAGAGAAACTTAAAATGATAAATAAACCCAAACTTTTCAAATTAAGACTACAAGAAGTTAATTTGAAATTAAATTTCTACCAGGCTAAAATAAAGAAAGGGTAAACAGTTATGCAGTAAGACAACAATTGGAAATAGATGATGCATCTAATTGAAACCAAAGATCCTAGAGTCCCCTTGGTGGTGACAACTAATTTCTAATAGTTCACCGTACACTTTTCTAGCCTATATTTTAAGCTAGGTGATTAAACACCCAGACTGCACAAACCTAATGCCACTGACATATTTCAGTAGCAAACCTACAATAACTTTTTAACTGATGGTCCAAAAGAGCGTTTTCCATCATTACAATAATGAGTTCAGATCTAATAATGTTGATTATTACTTATTTCCATTGACAAGTAAAAAAGAACAAATTATTGATAGTTAAAATGTGGTCAAATAAGATTGTCAAATGTACATGGTACTGTATCAACTCTTATTCTGATTATGATTATATCAATTATGTACTGTTTTAGTAAATAATAATAAGTATACTGTAAACTATTAACCTTCACCTATTTCTGATTGCTGCATCAACTCAACTTAACTAAGCCTTAATCCTGACTAATTGGTAACTGCAGGCCTTAAATTGTTATCTTTATTTAGCTTAGAAATCAGATCGCTTAATAGCTATTACATAACAATTTATCTCTGACATGCAATTGTGATGTGGAAACCAAGTGATTGTCAAACTAATTAACGAAGTCTTTGTGTAGGTTCACAAAGAAATTCAACAGATATAAGTACTGCTTGGTGCACCAGAAAAAGTATTCCCTGGGTTTGACACGAGTATGGGTACAGCAATCCAAGGAAGAAATATACGTTATCACATGTAATGTTCCCTACTTAATCTCCCATTTTAATCATAACAAGACCTACTACAATATAGCAAAGAAAAGTTTCCCTAAACCACAGAGCTTTTCCCGACATCAGTCCCTTACACTAAAACTGATAAAAAAAAGATGAGCCAAACCAAGAATAAAAAAGGTAAAATTTTTTGAAAGTTCTATTTGGTTATCCTAATCTACAGCTGTGTAATTCAATATAAAAATAAATAAATAAACAGACCCTCACACTTGAAAATTAAACATATCTTCAGAATGTGTCTAGAAAAAGAATAAAATTTTTTCATGAGTCAAATAAAACAGACCTCAGGGAACTTATTCTGAACCTGTTCCTCCAAACAACTTGACATGATTCTACTGAATAGCTTTACTGGATCCTGTAGCAGAAGAGAAATATAAGAAGGAAAAAAAAATCAAGTTCAAATCTGACTATAATTCAATATTTATAAGTAGAATCAAAGTAAACTTCTCTAATGATGTAACTTATTGTTACCATGTTTCGATTACGGGAGGAAGCAAGGAGGTTCTCATCAATGTTTTCTTTTGAGTCAACCATGCAGTCAACAATTAACTTGACAATTAATTCTATATCTGCTGCATCACATGGACAAAAGTAGAATGAATAACATTATATTCACCAAGTAAAAGGGAAGACAAAATAGGTACCATCTAAATATTTATTTTACAACATTATGTAAAATCATTCTGGATCTTTCTTTAGCGACCAATGCCATTATGCAAAATTTCTAGAAATGTCTATACAAGTTACCTTATGAAACATTTGATTTGCTATAACAATGAGTGAAAGAATCCTGATAGATTATTTTAGTTCAAGAGCTTTACTACTTGTATATAAATGCAGTTATTTTAACTCAGAAGTCTATTGATGGAATCTTATTACTAACCATATTCGCTGCTATTTAATTCAATGAGTTTGACATTGATTTTGATGATATTTAACAATGACTGTGAAATTGTCTATGTACATTGGCCTTATAAAAAAGATCAAAGCTAAGTAACGCCTCATTGATTTATCTAGCAAATATTAGCACATATGTATAACTACCTAGTAGACTATATGCATATATGAAACATAGACAAATGCATAATGAAGAGTGACAATTTGACCTTCAATAGGTGGCTGTTTTTGATTGTCACTGTCAATAGGTGGCTGTTTCTCACATGTTGCAGACATATCTAAGCGCCTACAGGAGTCTGACGAGATTGCAGCTGAGGCTCTAGCATGCATCCTACTAGCAGAATGCACGGAGAATGGAGATTTAACATTTTTAAAAAATCCATTCCCACCACCCATCTGCTTCCATTCATGATATGATCTAAGAGTCAATATGCAGTCAACAACCTTTGCTGCTGACCCTGCCTCCATTGCATCCTGAGAAAAGTGCATTCCAACAATTACTTAGCAATAGGTACATAGTACATACATATATATGCGCATCCATATACAATAATGTATATAGCTTACTCTGTCAAGATCAGAAGCTTCAAAAGCAGGCAACTTCAGCTCTTCAACAGCCACCAAAAAGTTCCGGACATTCTCAAAGTACTGATAGGCAGGCAGTGGCTGCGATTCCCAGGGGACCGATTGTAAATGTGACGGATTCTCCACAACCTTAAAATATTAATCAAAATCAAAGCAATCAGAATTAAAATTAAAATTTAAAAAAAAATGATGCCTAATCTCAATTTGGGACACACAAAATGACCAATCACAGCCTAATAAGAGTATCGAGCATAATTTGGTAAAGGTGGGATTGTTAACTTTTGAAAAAACGAAATCAACATATAACATAAACATTCAGTGGTTCACTTTCCTCAGGTTTCTCAGCAACCAAACAAGAAGGTAGATAGGTATTAAAACCTCAAGTAGCAATGTAATACCTTGGGCACTGCTCCTGGGTTAATCTTGTTGATGGCATTGCATAAGACCAGACCATTTCTCAAGCAAGAAATGAACTCCCTCTCTGATGGCTGCTTCGATATGTCCAGTGGACCCACCAAACTTTCAAGCCAACTGACTGCTTGGTATCGCCTCCAAGCTGCAAAAATTAACATAAGAAAAGGGATCATTAACACTCATCCCTGAAAAAACCAATAATATTTCCATGTTTGGCTTCCAAGAAAATGCAAGAAATCACAAAAATAAATAAATAACAACAATAATAAGCTAACACTATGACTCAAAAAACTAAAAACCTAAACTTGGATTTGTACCTCATTTCTTGGAAAAACAGAAACAACCGCTCATTAAAAAATTCAAACTTTCCATCACTTTCTTTTCAATTCTTCAACTTTCTTTTTTTTTCTCTCAGCAACCAAACAGATACACAAAAACGTGAAACTAAATTAAGAGAAAGACTGACCTGCTTCTTCAGCCTTTCTTGAAGCCAAATTGAATTCACGCAACCCACTTCTTGCACTGTCCTCCATTGTAAAAAGCCACCCAATCTCTTTGCTTTCTTGAAAAAGCACCTGAAAATATCAGAAACCCATTAAAACCCAGAAATCACATTTCCATTTCAGTGATCAAAAACCCAAGAAAGCAATCACATTCCCATTTTACATACTAGTTCAGTTACTGGGTACAAGTTCTTTCACTGTGGGATTAAAGAAAAACCATAAAGACCCAGAAAACACAGAGAGAGAGAGAGAGAAATTACTTGGAATTGAAATAGAACAGAGAGAGTGAGAGAGTGAACTATGGTTGTTTTGGTTTTGGGTTTTTTTTTTTTTTTTAATAAACTTTTTTATTAGGTTCGGATCCGAACCTGAGGTTTCGAATCGTAACGTTACTAATTGAATTTTTGAATTCAAATGAGTAGGGACAGATGTGCTTTTCTTTAGGTAAGAATGATTGATCCTAGCCGTCTATTTTGTTGACCAAGTAGTATAAATCAAAGGACCAGATTTATAGTAAAGAGTGTTGTATTTTAAAAGAACTTTTGGGTTGGGCTTCTACTAGGGGTCTTTGGGTTTTGGTTTTTTTGTGATTTCAATGTATGAGACTATCGGATTCTCTTCAATGTGATTTCTTTCCATTTGTGTATGGCTTGCCTTATATAGGTACTAGTAATTAGTAATTTCAAATTCAAGCTTTTTCTTTCTTTTAATCAAGATAGGAATTTTATTTCTTGTAAAAAGCTATTTTAAAATTCCATAGTATAATTAATTATGAATAGAAAATAATATTATCACATTTAAGACAAAAAAAAACCCTTATAATTAACAATTAGAACTCATATTTTTCATGTATTGAGTCTCAACTCTCAAGAAGTGTAATTAGTTAATAAACTTTACGTCCTTAAATAAAAGGTGCAAACTTAGAACATTTCTTATTATTTAGTGAAGAAAGAGTAATGAATAAGGGATGGAAGGATATTTTTGTAAGTTTCAATGGGTGTTTTTGCATCTTAAATATTGTTATATGTGCAAATCACATGCGTCAACCTTTGATTATTGTTTTGGTGTGAACGTGTGCATGCACTAGAACCTAAATATTTGTTTACTTCTGTTAATTAAAACTAGTTCTTATTTCCATTTCATGCTTGACTAAGGCTGTTTTGGAAGCTATTCTCTTTAACATTTCCATTTCATACTTGACTTTGACTAAGGCTTGTTTGGCTTCTGTAACTAATTCCTCTCCTTTTTTTTTTTACCTTTTGAATACCCACAATAATTTTAGAGAAACTAGTCAAAATATCATGTTTAAAAGAAAAAGAATATCAAGATATGCAACCACGGTTAAAAATAATGAGTTTTTTTTTTTTTTTTTTTAGAGTTTCAATCTATGGTGTCCGCTTTTGATGATAATTCTTTATTATCGGACCAAGACACCAATCGATTTTTGGTGTAGGCGGGAATTGAACCCCAGATCTCTTATTCAACCATTAAAGACTTTACCAGTTGAGCTAACTGAAACTCACAAAAATAATAAGTATTAATTAGCTTTAACTTGTACAAATTCTTATTGTCAAATAATTTATTTAATAATTGATGTGTATTCGTTAAGAACATATTATATTGTATAGTCAGAAGTTTATAATATACATGAAATTCCTAGGACTACTAAGATTAGTATGATAAACCCTTGGAAATAATTACAAGCAATAGTAAAATGAGCCTAAACTCTCTCTCTCATAATTTTTTTTTCTCTTATGCACGTACTGCATTTTCTCTAGCAAAAATACACACACCATATTCAACTTTTTAACGATTATAACTACACTAGGCATATTTACCCCCCCCCCAAAAAAAAAAAAAAAAAAAAAACTACTCTATGCCATGTATTTAAATAGTTGTGAAAAAGAAGAGAAAAAAAAAAAAATTTGTCACATGCATCACGTCTGCCCACGTCCAATATTTTTTTGGGGGCTTATATATGCTTTTGAAACTCAACTTTTGTGGTTTCGTTTTAGGGCTCATAAAATTTTATATTTTATTTTCGTCATGATTTAAAATATATTTCATTATTATTTTTACCATCATCTAACCAACGAAAATTAAACTACAAAAATACGGTTGTATTTGTGCAACATCTACAATTGGTGGATGATGTAATTTTTATCCTTTTGGTAGAAGGTATTTGTTACTTTACAAAGAAATTGGTCTTTTACAAAAAGAGGCGGATATACTGTCCGGTCTGGGTATTTTGTGGCAAAACAATTAAGGAAGGATGAGTTAAATGTTGGGGAGTCTTGAGAGCACGAGCACTTGGGTCCCTTTGGTCACGTCTATGGAAAGTAGCTGTTCCAAGCAAGATAAAGATTTTTTCATGGAGGGCTTGTCTTAATATTCTGCCCACACAAGATAATCTTATTTGAAGAAGGGTGATGGAGAATGCACGTTGTTGTCTCTGTCATCAAGAAACTAAAACGATTCTGCATGTTCTTTGGAGTTGTGGAGCGGCGCAAGATGTTTGGGCTGGGAGCTTGGGTAGACTTCGAAAAATGCTGCACAAAGACAGACCGATTTTTTGTAGTTGGTCACAGGTCTTCCGATGAAGCTTTCCGATGAGGAATGGAATCTGTTCTGGATTACTTGTTGGCTGATATGGCACCAGAGGAATACGGTTATTCATGGAGGGGTTTTCGGCATCCTCAAGATCAGCCCAACGTGCGATTGATTATTTGAAGGAGTATTTGATTGCACAAGATTCTTTGCATGTGCCTATCCCGAATCATGGTCCAAGATAAAGACATGGCAGCCTCCACCGAAACGTTTTCAAGCTGAACTTCGATGGTGCTTGCTTTGATGAGGGTGCTTTGCATCGGGTTATGGGGCAAAGATTAGAAATGAAAAGGGTGACGTCATGGCTGCTTTAGCGGTTCGAGGAGGAGTGCGTGATGTGTGAGAGGAGGTGGAAGTGATGGCGTGCCTAAAGCGCTTGAGTTTGTCATTGATGCGGGTTTCACAGAGATAGTACTGGAAGGCGATAATGCTTTGGTGATGAAGATGATTACTCAGGCCCAACCGGACCTTTCACGACTTGGCTTAATCTACGAAGACATCCGGTGTTTGGCTGCAGGTTTCAGGTCCATCTCTTATAATTTTATTAGGCGTAGTGCTAATGGTGTTGCTCATTCTTTGGCTAGGTTTGCTAGATTACTTGTCAATGAAATTGTTTGGTTGGAGGAGGATCCTCCACCTGCTGTGGATGCTTTGTATTTGGATTCTTCCTTTCTTAATTAATGATATTGGTTCCGGTTTCAAAAAAAAAAAGAAAAAAAAGAAAAGAAATTGGTCTTTTGGGTAAGGTTGTAATTCTTGGATTAGATGTATCTAATTACATTAATAGATGTGCACATTCTCAAAGGCTCAAGGGGTACATGTTCCATGTTTGCATTAGATACTAGGACCTTCACTTGTATTAAATAACAATTTAATTCTCTCTAGACACAAAGTTGTGATCACCATTCGGACAAGACTGGTCATTACAGGGACCATTCACCGACATAGCTAACAGAATGTTCGGGTACAATTTTTTTTTTTTTTTGAAAGGAACTCATCTATTATTCTTTTTCCTTTTTTTTTTTTTGGTTAAACGACGAATATATTAAAACTAACAAATAGAGTTCAAATCAAAGCCAAGTCCGACCGAGTACAAACCAGAACCATCAAATTCCAACCTACTTCTAATGTCCTCAATCGGACAAGGAAAATATAAAAAGCTACTATCCTCGCTCAAAGACCCATCCTAGCAAGAGCGTCTCGCACAAATGAGTTAGCTTAGCGATAGATGTGTTTAACTTGGACCGATCAAACCTGGACATGAGTTGCCTACAATCGTCAAAATGGGAGAATGAACATTATTCTCATAATTAACATTGTGAAAAATATCAACAACCACTTTAGCATCTAATTCAACTATTAGAGAAGAGATATTTAAATTGTTGCACAAAGTAAGCCCATCCAGCAGCCCCCATATCTTTGCCTCGAAGTCGTTAGTAAATCTCAATCCTCCTTGCAAACCCAACCACCTAGTTGCCTCTTTCATCTCACACAATACCACCACATCCTGCTACACCCGAATTGCCCAAAGAAGCCCCATTCGTGTTCAATTTAGTCCAAATAGATTGGTGGCTTCTCCCATCGAACCAGCTTGCTTGTTCTGCCATAGGAGCTTTAGAAGATGAATAGCAATACATGAATTCCATTGTTTGGTTGGTTATCTCAATAGCTTGACCTTTGGATTTGTTGGTTTCCCATTGAAAACATAGTTGTTTCTGCTCTTCCGGATATGCCGACAAAGAAAGAAATATAGCAACTTCCGGGAAGGAAACCCATCAATGATACTTTTACTCAACTTCCCATTTAAACTCAACCAATCCTTTAACTCGACGCTAAAAGCCATGGTTGCTGTTCCGCACACCTAGCTGTCTCCAAGTAAGCTCAACCTAAGGACAATCCCTTAAGGCGTGGAGTATGGTTTCAGCACCCCCTTGGCATATAGCACACCGATTATCACTACCCACTCCTCGCCCTACAAGGCAATCCTTCTCTCCAATACTATTATGGGCACATTCCACAAAAAAAAACTGGATGCGAGGTAACGTCATTAGTTTCCAAATCCAATCTGGATTGAAGGGCAGATTTGTATCATCTCCCATTGTTATCCCATACCATACGCACTTTTAAAATCAAAAATGCCCCTAGGATTTTACACCCATGCTAATTTGTCACTGCCTCTTCCTTGAAAGGAGATTGGAATAGCTTGAAGCATTAACTTGCAATCCGAAGGAAATTCAAAAGGCAACTTGCTCCAGTTCCACCCCGAGTCTTGAATCACATCCTTGATTTCTAGCATGGATGCTTCTTGAGTTAATGGTCCTTGGATCAACTATCAAATAGAACCTTGTTTAGTCCAATTTCCATACCAAAAGCTGATCTTGCTATCCTTACCAACCGTCCACCTACTACCCTTCATAAAAACCTCCCTTCCCTTTTTGATGGTCAGTCCAAATCCTTGAGCAAAGAAGTCTATCATCATTACTTGAATTTCACCTTCTACTAGTACAATACTTTACATCAAGCACTTTTGCCCATAAGGTGTCTTTTTCATTATGCAATCTCCAATTCAATTTAGCAAAGAAGGCAAAGTGTTCCTCCCCCCGGCTGTTTGCAGGCCAAGACCACCTCTATCCTTCGATTTGGTCACTTTATGCCACCCAACCCAATGAATCTTCCTTGCTACCTCCGATGTTCCCCACAAGAAATTTCTATTCACCCTATCCAACCCATCAAGAATCTTCCCTAGAAGGTGGGCACACTTTGCATGACATAGGCTGGGATTGTTGCTAAGGAGGCTTGAATGAGGACATTTCGACCAGCCATGGAGAGCAAATTAGCCTTCCAGCCAGCTAGCTGTTGCTTAACTCTATCCAGGACAAAATTATAGTCTTGGGAAGATGATCCGAGATGCTTAATAGGAATACCCAAATATTTGCCAAGGTTCGGGGTTGAGACAAAACCCAAAACATCACAAAGGGTCTCCTTGGTAGCATCATCCACATTAGGCGAGAAATACACTCTTGATTTAGCTTCACTAATAGTTTGCCCCGAAACACCACGAGAAGACATCAAGAATCTCTCTAATGGCAGCACAATTAGCATAGTCCACTTTAGCAAATAAAACCACATCATCAAAGAAAGAGTAAATGAGAGAATGTCGTGCCACCGGCGAGGCTTTAATCGCAGCACCACTCCTTCATACTACACTTCTCTTCAATTAGTTGCCTAAGAAAATCCATACAAAGGATAAAAAGGTATGGGAATAAGGGGTCCCCTTGCCTAATCCCTTTCAATGGATAAATTGGGTCTAAGGCTTCTCCATTAACCACAATGGATGTTGACACAAACGAGACATAACTCATTATAATGTCAATGAGATCCTCCGGGAGATTAGCTCTAATTAACATTACTCTTATAAAATTTCATTCAAGCTTGTCATACGCCTTCTCTAACTAAAGTTGGTGGGAATTACATTTTTTACATATCTAGCTAAAGAATGTGCCACGGAGTTAGCACCTCGATTAACATGGCTAAAGCATACCCATCTAATTCCTTTAGCAAGCCATTGGATGTCCTGGATTATATGCCCAAGCCGAGACTAATCAGCCCCTGGTGATGAGATTGAAGACATAACAGCTGTGTTATCCCCCTCAATGACCAAGTCTCAGAAAACCCATCAATAGCGAACTCCGTCACCCTTCTACATGCTAGAATTTTTGCCTCTTCACTGTCACCTACAGTGGGCCTTTTACTGACATAACAGCCATTACCTCACCCTTCCCATTACGAATTATTGCCCCAACCCCTAAATAGTTCAGGTCTAAGAAAATTGCGGCATCGAAATTTAACTTGAACATTGGGTCCAGAGGAGGTTGCCATGTACTTACACTTATGCCCTTTTTGTGCTGGGATATCCAACTATTCTTGGGACTGTTGGAACTCATTCAGATAATCTCACTCCCTTTTGTTTAGCCGCCTCGAGTCCATAACTTTTCCCCCATGTACGATCGCATTCCTTTGGTTCCATATTAGCCAAGCTTGCACTAGGAAAAATTCAAGCTTGGTTCAAACGGGAAAGCATTTCATGAAATAATTGGAGCATGTCTTGTTGGCCTTGATGGCTTTTTTGTAACCTCACAAGACCTCCTGTCGAAACATCCCTTCGCAACTGCACAATCCCATAATGCATGTACCCCTGTTTCGGACCCCCTTGTGCAGAGAATACAGCCATCATCATCAATGATCTTTCTTCTCACGAGGTTTGCACAGGTAGGCGAGGTGTTTTGGCATGCCCTCCATCCAAAGACCTTAATCTTGTTAGGCACTTTTAGCTTCCATAATTTTGAGCAAACCTCAACCCCAAATGGACCCGTGGATGTCTCTCGCCTGTCTTCATTTTTCTTAAGTTGTCTCGCAGCATGGTAGCCCAATTTAACTAAGTATAATCCCTTTTTTGTATGTAACCATATCATTGCATCCGAGGCTTGTCTGTGACTTAGTGGTATCCTCATAATAGCATCAACATCATCCTTGTGGAATTTTGCATCAATTAAATCACTCTTCCACACTTTCGTGTCCTAATTGATGAGATCAAACATATACCATTCCCACTCCTCCTCATTAGG
This sequence comes from Quercus dentata, assembly GCA_028216015.1. Classification (NCBI taxonomy): domain Eukaryota; kingdom Viridiplantae; phylum Streptophyta; class Magnoliopsida; order Fagales; family Fagaceae; genus Quercus; species Quercus dentata. Next base: position 470,183 of record CP116450.1, on the reverse strand, counting down.
TGGATGAATCACCCCATTTGTTGGATGATTCGATATCCACTTCTCTGTTAAGACCTTAACTTCCGATCCATCCCCAATCCTCTAGTAACATCCAAATTTTAAAATTGGTATTGTAGTCATTATGCTCTTCCACATGTATGAACACTTTGGTACATCCTTAGCTTCCAAAAAGTGACACCATGGGAAGTATCTAGCTTTGAAGCACTAGTACATTAAGGAGTCTTGTTGCTAAATTAGCCTTTATCCCCGCTTTACCAAAATGGCTAAATTGAATGTCCGTAAGTCTCTAAAACCCAATTCTCCCATCTTCTTGGCCTCGGTTAGTTTGCTCCAACTTGAATGGATCTTCGTCTCCTCCCCTTCCTGCACCTACCAAAACCTTGCACACATTGCGTCAAGTCCATCACAAAGCTTCTTGGGTAATTGAAATACCCCCATGGAATATGTGGGAATCGATTGAGCCCCCGCCTTAATTAACACCTCCTTCCCAGCTTTTGATAGCATCTTACCCTTCCACCCTTGGAGCTTTTTCCACACCCTATCTTTAAGATAGGCAAATGAATGATATTTTGCTCGACCAACCAACGTGGGTAGACCTAAATAAGTCTTAAATCAGTCTACCTCCTTCACTCCTAAGGAGTTTTTGATCCAGTTCTTTTGCTTTATCGATGTATTACTACTCAAGTACACTCAAGATTTCTCTAGATTAATGCATTGTCTTGAGGCTCTAACATACACTTGCAAAATCTCGGTAATCACCTGCCACATCACACTACCTGGCTTGACAAAAGATCAATGAGTCATCCGCAAATAAAAGGTTGGTAATTCTTGGGGCTCGTTGACAAATAGAGACTCCTTGTATTAGCCCCTTGTAGTGGGCCTTTTTGTGGTTAAAGTGGGCTGGGCTGCCTCCCGTGATATTGGGCCCGAGTATTATGAGTAAGGGAGTTGAGACCGGTTCAACCGCAACTCAATTTGGTCCGGCTTATGCGCAAACTATGTCTCGTCTGCTAGGAGCACGCTTACGGCGGGCAGAACGTGGTGCTTATCCTCTGTTTCTACGCCCGAAGTAACTTTTCCCCAGTTTCTGCCGCAAAATGAACTTTTCTCCAATTTCTACCGCAGATCGACTTTTTTGCTACGTAGCAAAACTTTCTGCTATGTGATAAAGCTTCCTGCTATGCAATAAAGCTTCTTGTTGTGTAGTAAAGTTTTCTCTCGTGCATTGAAGTTGTCTGCAGTGCATTAAAACTTTCTGCCATAAAGCCTTCTACTGTGCAATAAAGCTATCTGCTATACTTTAAAGATGCCTGTTGTATTTTAAAGCTTTCTTCCATCCAAGAAAACCTCATTTACAATGTAAATGACTACTCTTCATTTTTACCGCAGAAATACTTTTCTACTTCCCGCACGTAAACAAATCTAAAACCCAAAAAAAATACCCATCAAACAAATGTTAGTTTAAATGGGTTAGCATATTCTCAAATATATACATACATATATAAGTATATATACTTATACATATTCACATATACATATATAAAATATATGTTGCGTAACATGAGAAACAAGATATATGTATATATATACTTATGGCAGGATAATGATTAGTTTGTGTCAAAAGTAAAACATGTAATAACAAATAAAGAAGAAAGCTTCCGTAGAAAAGGTTTAGCTAGTATAATAGCTAACACGGTACATATAATGAAAGGTATTACAGCAGAATAACTAGTACAAAAAGTAAAGATACCACAAAGAGGGACAACGATGCAAAGCAGACGTGATAAAAAATGTGTTACAACAAAATAACTAAATATAGCAGATATAATTTATAATGAGAGAAATCAAATATATTTGCAATCAAAATCAAGTATTGAATCTTCCCATAGGATAAATAAACCAAGAAAGAACCCAAATCCCAACCCCAACTTGAACAATCTTATCATAGGCTTTTGCCATCAAAGTTGTGCATTTTAGAGAATAGGCCTAAATGGCTACTAGGTATTACTTTTGGGGACATCAAAGAGTGAGTTTGCTAAGAGGGAGGGAAAAGATGGTCTATTGATGCATGCCCCTATTCCCGCCGTATTTTCTCTCTTTGTTTTACCACTTTCTTTCTTTCTCTCCGTTCTTTCTTTATTCTTAGTTTCTTATTACTCTCTTGTCGTGGGTTGTTCTCCTTTTTTGGTCTTTCCCTTTCTCGAGTATTTCCTTCTCGGTGCTACTCTCTTACCATGAGTTTTCCTCCTTAAGTGCTTCCCTTCATTGGGTCTCCCTCTTTTAGTGTTTTTCTCTCTTCCCCTGTTTTTTTTTTCTCCTCATTTCGGTCCCATTTTTTCTGCCGTGGTTACCTTCCTTTTATAACAAACTGATTCAATGGGATTTCTCCCTTTTATCCCTAGGGCTTCACCAACTGTTTTTTGGTTTGTTGTAGGCATCCTTTCAAGATTACCCACTCACCCATTGGTTGCCCCCGCCATTGCTCAAGACATGTTTGCTTTAACGCTACTCATTTCACGACAAAATTCCCTTTTGTTTGTTCCTGCTGTATACCTCTACCTCTAGGTGACTAAATAAGGATTGGGCTACCTCACTACTTAGCTCTATGGCATGCATCAAATGGTCCCAACCATTTATTACTTCTTTTGGGTAAGATACCATCCCAGCAAGATATATTCCCAAAAAAAGTCACAAGAGGGAAACCAAATATAGACCCCCTTTTGCCCCATCACCAAACCATGCACTCTGAATCCCCTTGACCATGGACCCACCTCCCTTATATTGACTGGGTACAAGTTGGTGGTGCCTGACCCTTCCGTGCTTGCTCTACTATCTTCTGTGTTTGCCTCCCACGTCGTTTCTGCCGTAGTAGATTAGCTTTGTTTTGGTCTCCTGCGTGTTTTGTCTTATTTCTTCACGCGTTTCCTGCTACATTTGTTATTTTCCTTTGGTTTGGCTTTTCTTTCCTTCACGTGATTCCTGCTGCCGACACTTCCTGCCGTTCCTTGTTTTTTTTCATTATGCTTCTTCATATCGGTTTTCACGCCTATCCTTTTATACAAAAGAATTTGGGCCTTTGTGGGCCAGATAATGTTGATCGGATCAAAAGGGTCTTGGACCCAATTTGTCTTTGTCTGTCGAAGCCATTCTCGCCAGGAATCGTATTATGCGCGGCGGATCCGTATTCTGCGGTAAATCTGTATTCTGCGGTAGATTTGCGTTTTGCTATAGATTGCTTTTCCTTGCATTTCTTTCTTTGGACCTCTCTTGCTCTTTGGTCTTATTGGTGGGCCTTTGGGCCTTGCTTTTCATTGGACTTTCTTCCTCATGGGTTTTTGGATATGGATTTGCAAAAATGGGCATCAACACCCCTCAACTTTTGATTTCTGCAACAAAGAGGTGAAGCCCTCTGTACACAAAAGAAACAAGAAAGGTGAGAGAGGATCTCCTTGACGGAGTCCCCCGGATGGAGTAATATTACCATATGGTTTTCCGTTTATCAAAACTGAATAAGAGGGTGTGGTGACATAACACATAACTTTACCCACCCATATTTTAGGAAAGCCCAATCTAACCATAACACCTTGAAGAAAATTTCATTCAACTCGATCATAGGCTTTACTAATATCCAGTTTAAAAGCAAAAGAGCCATTTTTTTTCCTTTTTTCCTGCCATGCATGGTGTGTAGTGTCTCATATGCTACCAAGACATTATCGCTATCAAGCAACCTGGGACAAAAGCACTCTATGTTGGGGAGATTATATGTGGGAGGATTTACTTCAATCTATTGGCCAGGACTTTAGAGATGATTTTATATATGACATTACAAAGGCTAATGGGGCGGAATTCAGAAATTTTCTCGGGTGATTTTATTTTGGGAATAAGCGCAATATGAGTATAATTTATTTCAAGCACCATATAACCAGAATTTAAAAAGTCTAACACTACATTAATCATTGTATCACCTACAACATGCCAAAACTTTTGTAAAAGAGACCATCGGGTCCAAGAGCCTTTGTTGGTCCCATTTGGAACAACTCTGTTTTAACCTCTTCTACACTAAACGCACTGGACAATACTTGCTGCATGTCAGGATTAATCTTTGGAATAATAGTGTTGAGACAATCCTCCATCCTTTCACATATTCCCGCCTAAAACAAATTCTTAAAATAATTCACTACTACACCTGCAATATCTTCTACTTCCTCCACCCATATATCATCCGCATTTTTCGGTCTTTGAATATGATTTCTCCTTCGTTGGGATGCTTTTGAATGGAAGAATTTTGTGTTCTTATCCCCATGTTTCAGCCAATGAATTCTAGACCTTTGTGCCCAATAAATCTCTTACTTACGAAGTAAAGCATCAAGATTTTTACTAGCCACCAAAAACTCAGCTCTACTTTCCTTAGTAAGATCAACCGAATTCAATTGTTCTATCTGCTTCTGGAGCTTCTTTATTTCTTCAGCCTTTGGGTTGTGTTTTTGAAGAACCCCAAGCTTGTAAATCTGTGGCACATGCAGCAACTTTCTGCTTCACCAAGCCTAGCCCTAACGATTTGGCCCCACCTCTCGCCACACTCGCTTAACTACATCCTCACAGTAACCAAACAACAACCTTGCTTTCTCGAATTTAAAACTCCTTTAACCTTTATACCATAACTTCCTGGAGCTTTGGGCATGCAAAATGATCGGCAAGTGAATTGAGGCATGAGAAGATAAATGAGTTACTGAACTTATCGGAAATTTTTCTCTCTAATCTACTATCGCCGTTGCTCTATCCAGTCTCGATCCGGTATTTTCATCTCCAGGCCTTTTATTATTCCACGTAAATTGGTAGCCACAAAATCCCAAATCTTTGAGTTGGCAATGGTCTAATGCCTCGCGGAATGCATCCATTTGGCTATGTTGTGGCGGTCTCTTGCTCAACTTCTCTGTAGATTGTAGAATAGTATTAAAGTCACCAATACATACCCATGGACAATCCACCATCGACTTAAGATGTCAAAGAAGCGCCCAAGACTTTACCTTCTGACTAGCTTCGTGCCAACTATAAAATCCAGATAAAAACCAAACAAAGCCATCGTCCTCCATAACCTTGGCCAATATATGATTTGTTGTATAATTGATCATATCTAGCTGGACATCACCCTTCCAAAGTAAAGCTAAACCACCCCCTGCATTTGGATACTTCACAACAAAACGGTTAAGAAACCGTAAATCACCACAGAATCCATTAAAACCCTCATTGTCTAATCTTGTTTCCATCAAAAAAATATTGTGGGAACTTTATCCCTTACAAGTTTGCGAAGGCTTCGAACTGTCCAAAGGTTCCCAAGCCCTTGGCAATTCTAGCTTAATAGTTTCATTGCTTCCGGCAAGGGTGATTATCCACACTCATCGATATCTTGTCTGCGTATTTGTCATGTGCTTCCACCTTACCCCACTTCCCACCATGTGCTTCAGAATCCTTCATGCTATCGTTGTCTATTGTCTCCGAAGCCACCCTTTTCCTTAACATCGATTGATAATCTCTACCTTGTTTTTCTTTAGGCCCACAATCCACACGATGCATCCTAACCCAAGTAGATTTGGGCTTTGGCACGTCCAGCCCATCTTGCATGTTGATATCCACGTAATTAAATTGCATTGGCTCCTCCATGTTGGCTATATTCATAATTAAGGATACGTTATCCCCAACTGTATCATGCATTTCAAGTCTTTCCTTATTAGTGTCCTTGGTAGCCTTCGATTCTGAATTAGCGTTACCCCCATCCTTCTCAATCATGCCAGTTGTTTCCTTCTTTGATTTTGTAACTGAAAATCCGTAACCTCCCCAAAATTTCGGGATTCTCTTTGCGCCCTTCTCTCTGATTCCCTAGGGTTTCCATTAGGAACATCCTTCACCGTCGAATCACCAGGTTTACCTTGTTGCTTGAGCTTATGGACATCGTCACTACCATTTTCTTTCGCCGAACTTGGCTTGTGTGCTTGCTCTGCATAACGTTTCACCAATGACTGGCTGCGTCCCCCCATAGCTTTTAGCCAATCCCCATATGGTATTCTACCTCTGCACCACTCTTAGTTAAATTAAAATGGTTGGCACAGTGACGCAAGTTGTGCCCTAATAGACCACAATAATGACGCAGGGAGTCTCTCATACTTAAATGTTACCCATGAATGTTCACCATCAAACCCCACTAGAAATCCACCACGTCGTAGTGGTTTTGAGACCAAGAACACCACCTTAACTCTCATAAAATAACCGGAGTCATCCTACTTCCTCCTCCTTTCCACTTCCACTACATCTCCCAATCTGCCCCCTACTTTAGTAGCTACTCGAGAGGAGACCATGTCAAAAGGGGCCCTCCATAGCTTTCAATACAATAAAATAACATAAACAACACAATAAAATAATATATATCCACAAACACCTATTTATTATTTTTTTCTCACTATTCATCTTTATCTCTCTGTCTTATCCTTCTCTTCAACCTACAGCCCCTCACGGCACCACCACCACTCACTGCTGTATCAAGCCAACCCAGCCACCAACTCACAACCAATCCATGGCAAAACCCACCATCGATCTGCCACCACCCACGATCCACCACTACAAACCCACAAAACCCATGTTCTTCACCAATCGGCACATCGCCACTAACCACCAATCCAAACCATCAAAAGCCAACACAAGCCAACTGCAAACTCATCCACACCCGAACCCACCACAAAATCTAGCAACCCGCAACCCACGACCACGATCCACCTAAAGAGGGGAGGCACGATGGCAATCTACCTAGCGGCACAACGACGGTCCATCCAAAGGCTGTGCAATGTAGCTCAAAAGCTAAAAATTTTAGATATAGCTACACTAATGCAACCCAATATTTGTAATTTGTGGTGCTAAAAATAGTTTTTTAGCACAACTATTGTGGATGCTCGAATGGTACAATGAGTTCATGAAAAGCTATTAATTTAAGTGGAATAAAATAAAAAAGCTAATTTTTTTGGATGCGTGGATAGTAGAGAGAAGGGAGAGGTGAAGTTTGAAATTCTAACTATTAAATTCCAAATTAAATTAAAAAGAGCTATTGAATGTGTCTTTGTCTCATCTACTAAACAAGTACATTTTTCATGATGTAAAATTTTTATTGGATGGATAATATGTGTGCCAAATAACTATACTAAAAAAAACTACCATTGGTAATAGTAATAATTTTTTTAAAACGTTTATTGAATAATGATATTCATATTGGGGGACTTTTTATTTTAGTTTAAAATGCCAATTTCATTTTCATCGACAATTTATGCATTAAAATTATATAGTTTTGGGATGAGTTGACACATGACAATTAATAGAAAATTCATCAACGGATATAGACAAAGGTTTAAATCTGGATGCTATGTAATGTTAGGGGGTATGATTCTAAATATTCAAATTTTAGGGGACAATCAAAATTATCCCAACCTTTAAATATGTAAATTACAATTAAGTCATAATTTTAAAAGCTTTAGATTTTTTAGATAAATTATAAAGTACACTTCTAGAATTTAAAGTTGTTTGGATTTTATACCTTAAAGTTCACCTCCATTAGCAAAAACATTCTATCTATTAGTGAACTCACCTACATGGCCGTCTAGTGAAAGGCTAGAGTCTAACATGTAATTTTTTTTGCCATGTAGACGAGTTCAGTAATAGAGGGGATGCTTTTGCAAATGGAGATAAACTTTAGGGTTTAAAATTCAATTTTTCAAATTTCAAGGTGTAAAATCCAAGCAACTCCAAACTTTTAGGGTATACTTTGCAATTTACCCTTATTTTGATTTATAGCTTCACCTCTGTGTGTGGACTCTAATTTACTGATAAGCCCTACATATAATAAATATATTTTACCTTCATCTGTTCAATGACTCACTTGATGAAAAAAAAATGATAAATTCAAGTTACATTTGATCTAATTTTTTATGATGTTAATATTAAATCATTCATTTTTTCTAAGGAATATATTGACAAATCAACCTTTGAATTACAATGTTTTGTTATATTTTGTGTACTTACAAATATCAAGATGATCGGAGATCAATAACTATTTCATCATAAAAATTTAAATTTCAAGTATGAAATTTATATGCAAAACATGAGTTTTGCATAAATAATATTACACAAAACATGGGTTTACGGATTACACCGGGGTGATTTTTGCAACATTGCACAACTCAATAATTTTTATTTTGACAAATTCACCATAAAATTACATTCTCTCCTTATACCTTTCCTGCATGCAAAATTTCAATACTATCAAATATCATTAATTATCTCATGTGTAAAAATTTTAAATTTCAAGTTTATTGTATTTTAAAGGATTAGTTGTAAAGTACACCCCTAAATTTTGGGATTACTTGGATTTTATACCCTAAAGTTTGGAAATTTGAATTTTATACCTTGAAGTTTACTTTTGTTAGCAAAAGTAGCCCCACCAAAGTGGGAAAAAAAAAATTATACATTTGATGCTAGTATGTCACTTAACGACTATGTAGATGAGTCCTCTAACAGAGGAGCTGCTTTGCTAATGGAGTTAAACTTCAAGGTATGAAATTCAAATTTTCAAATTTTTTAGGTGTAAAATTCAAATAACCCTAAACTTTAGAGGTGTACTTTGCAATTTACCCTACTTTTTTTTTTTTTTAGGTATAATTGTAATTTTACACATCATTTTCCAAATAAAATAAGATAATAATAGCTTAGTTGTACTTTCCCCTTTTCCTTTTCATATAAGGAAGAGGTTTTTACCCACCATAAATGTATGTGCTAATAAATAATAATATCTCATAAGTTATTTACATTTGATATATACATGTAAAAAAGTTGAATCTTTAAAAAAAAGGTTGAGTTTTTTTTTATTTGAAGAAAAAGAAGAAAGAACTTGAGAAACTAATATAATATAAGAATAATACTATAACCATAAACTATTTTACAACATTATTGCAAAATGTTGATGTGTCAAAGGGTACGTTTGATACGCTATAATAGCTCCTATTATGGAATAGTTATTCATGTGTAATAACAATTTAGTCATTTGGTTACATATTTATTATATGGATTAATTATTACATTGGAATAACTATTCTTTAAATTGAAGAATAGCTATTCCTCTTTAAAATGGATGCAATAGTTATTCCTTACCCCATATAATAGGTTTTAAAATTAATATATTTTCAAAAATATAAACTTTCCTTATATATCATCTTTTACAAGCTTTTCATATGTAACAACCAAACTTATGGATAGTAATAGTTATTCATTTGGTATATTCCTATATTCATGTACCAAACGTACCCTAAATTTTTATTGGTTTTTGTCTAAGTCCACCATTAACGTCACTTTTTCATTTACCAATAACAACTCACTATATCAGTAGTTTGTAAAATTTTTTGTAAAAAAGTTCGTATCTCTAGTATTACTCATAACATAATTGAATGTAAACTCATATGCTTAAAGTTTTTAGTTAATTGATATTATTTCAAAGTGTTATCTCCCTAATAAGTGGTATCCATATAGGCTATAATTCAAGATGTTATCCCTCGAATAAGAAATATCCATTGATATTATACTTGGAGATGAAGATGTGATAAATATGTATGCATCACACAAGGTAAATCCAAAAAAACCACAAAAATGATACTTTGGGAAATTTAAATATTAAAAAAAGCGCCACAATATGAATTTTATATATAGGATTGAGTGTTTACACATGATTTCTATATGAGAATCCATGGGTGACATCCATGAGGTAAATATGTCCAATAGGTTTTTACTTTTATTTATTGAGAGATGTTATGTCTACAACATTTTTATAACAAATTACAAGTGGTTAGTTGTTATTGGTTCAAATTTCAAACTAATGTTAAGATTACTTTTTTGCCCCAACAATACCAACTAGTAGCAACTTGCCACTTAGAATTTGTTGTAAAAAGGTTATAGACATATCATTTCTCTTATATGTATATATATATATATATATATAAAATCCAAACCTCTGGAACTCTTACAATTTTCCACGTCACTACTATTTTCTTTTTTCTTTTTATTTTAGATTCTTTTTATTTTAGGTTTTATATAAGACGTGTACCCTCACAATTTTACAAGATTTTGTCTTTGGAAACCCTAAAACCCCACACACAGAAACCAAAATTATAGAGTCACGTACTCTCAAAATCTTCAACACGTCCACTTTCGGTATCCTTGAATTTAAAGCTAGCAACAAGCACCACATTGAGAGCATGAACGTGAGAAATAAGGGGCTGGAGCAATTGCAAAGGGTTAACATTGCTTGGAATTAAATTACGTTGCTTTCAGTATCCTTGAATTTAAAGCTAGCAACAAGCACCACATTGAGAGCATGAACGTGAGAAATAAGGGGCTGGAGCAATTGCAAAGGGTTAACATTGCTTGGAATTAAATTACGTTGCTTTCAATATCCTTGAATTTAAAGCTAGCAACAAGCACCACATTGAGAGCATGAACGTGAGAAATAAGGGGCTGGAGCAATTGCAAAGGGTTGACATTGCTTGGAATTAAATTACGTTGGATTTCAAGCGAAGTATTATCAGAGTTAAGAGGGTTTTTGTGCTTTTATATAGAAGAGTCACCGACTTTCAAATTGCTTCAACAATTGCTTCCTACAACTTACACCATTGGTCTTCTTTGTCTCTAAAAGCCCCACACTCAGGTAACTTTTCTTAACCTCTGTCTAACCCAATTAGAGCAAAAATTAGGTCACCTTGATTTCACTTTTTAATTCAGTGCTTGGCTATTTTGTTTTTTTTTTTTTGAAGCTTTGATTTATTTGTCTCTTTCTGCCAATCACCCCTCTAAAAAAAATTTCTTTATTATTTTGGTGTGGACTTAATTAATGAGACTCTATGTTTCATGCACTAAAATTGGTTGACAAAATACCTGATTTTTTTGTTCCTAATTTGGAAATTGTACCATGTTCATTTTTGTAGGTCTCATTAGCTTGAATTCAAGTTTGACTCACATTACTAATCAATTATAGAATACATAACAGAGCATGCTCAATGTCTAACAAGCACACACAACAATACATGCTCCATGTCTTACGGATAATCAATATGTAAACAACTAAACCGTAAACCCAACTATGTTACCGTCATATTAGGTGAAAGCTATGTTATTTTGTGGAGATCAAGTTTTTGGTCTCAGGTTCTTAAAAGCTTTCTTTGAATTGTCTATATAATTTTTTTCTTTAATTTTTATTTTGCTCTCTCTTTCTCTTTTTGGTGAAAATTTCTTATTAATCCAGTCATTTAATTTAGCTCTATATACAAAAATCTACTATAGTCATTTAACCTCTATTATAGGCAATCAAAAGGAATAATCTTTGTGCCTTTGTGGTTATTGCTATCCACTAATAGGATTCATCATTCCAAATTTTAAGTTGGGTTATTCTAAGGTATTTTTGTTGGATATTATAGAAGAGATTGTCTATTTGTTAAATAATATTAAATATTCAATATGAAGCAGATTTTGTTAAATGGGTATAGAATTTGATATGTTTGATTTTTTATTTTTATTTTATTGTTTGTGTTTATTTATTTAAATTGGGAATCTATGATTTATGGTTATGAATTATGGATTTTAACAAATTTCTCAAATCAAATGATAGTGTGGGATTAAGGGGTTTTTTGGTTTTATCGACAAGTATTGCAACAAGTTACTATAGTAGACACTCATTAAACAATAAATTTAGGGATATAAAACTTTTTTAATGTGTTAAATTCTTAATTTGTAGATTTTACTTTATCAAGATTCAAGAGTTGCACTTATCAATTTAAAAAAATTAATTAAAAAAGATCAAGAGCTCTATATTACGGAACATATTCAATTTAAGGTGTGTTAACAAATTCTGTTAGTTTATAATCAGTTTATATATATATATATATATATATATATATATTTAATGTTCCATAGCATTTTTATAATCAATATAGGGGGTAAATTGTAAATTACACTCCTAAAGTTTGAAGATGATTGGATTTTACACTGTGAAGTTTTGGAATTTGAATTTTACCCCATAAAGTTTGAAGGTGATTGGATTTTACACCCTGATGTTTCAAAATTTGGATTTTACCCTTTATATTTTAGGGGTGTTTCGATTTTACTCCTAAAATTTGAGGGTGTTTGGATTTAAATCCTAAAGTTTTAGAATTTAGAGGTATAAAATCCCAACATCCCAAAACTTTAAAGGGTAAAATCCAATTCTGAAACGTTAGGATATAAAATCTAAACACTCCAAACTTAAGAGAGTAAAATCCAAATTCTGAAATTTTAGTTTGTAAAATCCAAACACACCCAAACTTTAGGAGTGTAATTTGCAATTTACCCTAATAACAATAACTATACAAGACATTTTTTTTCTTTATTTCATAACATATAACTGTTTAATATATATTTTAGCTATATCATGTTATAAATAAATTCAATATCTATAATTGTAGTAAAATAAACCAAGATTAAATCATATATCATACTCGATAAATTTCCCGTGCATCGCACGGGTTAGCGACTAGTTTTTAATATAGACAAGAATAGGTGGTAGGAGTAGGATTGTCCATTACTTAGAAAAAGAGGTCTTTAAGCCCGCATATGAGTAATGTCTCTCATGTATGAAGGAGAGAATGTTGAGTGTATAAATGAAAATCTCAAAATAAAGACAAATGAAAAACTTAAGAAATTAATACAATATAATATGAATAAAAATGCAAATATCATTTTCCCACAAAAGAAAATCTAAACAATAGCCCCATTATAGACTACAATTGCTTGAGAACGAAGCAAACAAATTTATGTTATTTTATTTTTTTAAAACTAAGCTTACCCAAAATGCTACCAATCGATTTTCTAACAGGAACGAGATTGAGGATTGACTATGCCTTTCTGGGAAATTAAAAACCCTTTAAAAAAATAGTATGTTTTATTTCTCGTTTTTTGCTGAATTAGTATGTTTTATTTCTAATTATTGAAAATCCTTCCCCCTTATTGTTTACTATCAATAGAACATATATATCATTCTTAGGCAATTATTGCCACATATATATATTTTGCTATTTGGTAATAAGGTTGTGTTTGGGAAAAGTCAAAAATATTTTCTTTTCTTTTTCAAAATTAACGTACGGTATTCAAAGTTTTTTCTGTTGAGAAGGACGTACGGCATTCATACTTGATCTTTTCTGAGTCCAACTCTGGTGTCACGGATTTCATAGAATCACATCGGATCAATATCTGACATAACAAGACCAATGAAAATGGAGGATGCAACATTATTTTCAAAATTACTTTAAAAAGAGAATTTTTGTTTTCATAACGAGAAAAAAAAATTTAGGATTTTTAGTAATGTTGTTTAAGGGGATGTTTGATTTATGCACTTAAAACATGTGTTTTGTTATTTGAAAATATATATGAAAATACGTGTGAGTAAAAAGTATGTGGAAAAACGTGTAATATTGTTTAAAAACTAAAAATTGTTATTTGAAATAGTATATCAAACACCTTCTAAGTATTGTGAAAATACGTGTGAGTTAAAAAAAATGTGAAAATACGTGAAAGGTTGGTTAAACAATGAAAACAGTTGTTTAAACATCCCTACTAAACACCCTTTAGTTTTTAGGAATTCAAAGAGTTATACTCTATCTATTTTAATACATTATTTTACAATATATTTAATATTGAATACTTTTACTCAAAAAAAAAAAAAATCAAATACTTTATTCTTTTATTGCTTAAAATATTCTTTTTTTATTATTATTTTCTTTTTTTAATATTTCTTTTACCACTCGAGTCTTTTTTTTTTTTTTTTATTTTTATTTAAATATCATTTTTTGTGTTTACCATCTTGTTAGGTGATAAAAATTATAAGCCTGGCATCTTTAATATTGGTTTTATTTTTTTTTTTATTGTTTTATACTGTACTATTTTAACACACTTGATGTAAATGCTCTAACAAATTAAAGGTTATAATTTCAAGTTTTAAAATGTAAGAATTTAAACCTCAATCCACAAAAACTACAAGCACAACGTAGTTTCACTTAAATAGACTAAAATTTAATTTGTTCTTGTGGGGGCCGGATAGTCACCAAAATTATTAAAGTCAAGTTAATTGGACCTGTGGCCCATCCGAGGATGCAAATCCATCCGAGGAGGCCCATATCAGGTTGTTGGGGTAACCAAACGAAAGGAAGAGTGAATACCACGAAAGGTGAGTTTAGTATTCGTCCGAGGGCAAAATCCTTCTCGGCGATATGAGTCCGAGGACGATCGGGACATCATCTTGTTACAAACGTTTTGAGCTACGTCACTTAAAAGGTGGGATAAGGGACCAAAGGTAAGAAAGAGAGAAGGCAAACAAATATCTATGGCAACAAAATTGCCCTCCGCATTAATTGCCTCTCAACCAACTCTCTGACCGCATTAATGTGAAAGTGATGCCTCGAACAAGAATGAAACAAATTTTTTACGACTACTAAAAGGAGGTTCCAGTAGGTATTAGATGGGACAGAAAGAGATCCCCTAAACCCAATCTACACGTGTGTGGTGAAGATGAAATGAAGATGGTGGTATATAACATGAAAGAAAAGCATGCAAAGGGGGATCGGAACATAAAAAAAAAAAAAAAAAAAAAAAAAAAAAACAAAAAGAACACTTAGGAAAAAAGCTTGAAAACCACAGAATCGTATTTGTTTCAAAGAAAAATAGATTGTTATATCGGCTCTAATCCATCTATAAATGTGAGGTTGAATCTTTTTACTTTTAAAGAAGTTAATCTAATTCTTGAACACCCACGCTCTACAAATTTTATTGTTTAGGCATTTTTAACGTATGAACTCAAGACCGGTTTGGGATCGTTACAAATTGAGTCCTTACAGTTACTTTTAAAATCTAATTATTGAAATTATTATTTTTAAAGTTAAGAGTTTAATTTGTTAAACCTATAAAATAAGGTTCAAAACAAAATTTCATTAAAAAAATCAAACTTTTAAAGATTCTTTTTTAAGACACAACAAAATCTTACAAAATTTTCATAACAAGTTCAAAGTGTCAACACACCAACAATGACAATAATTAAAAAAAAATGATTTTTTTATAAGTTAAAATAAATAAATCTTATAATTTTGAAGTATAAAGTAACAAATTAAAGTTTAGAATTTTAAGTTTTTGAAATGATAAAAATTAAACCTCAATCTACATTAACTACAAGTACAACGCAATAGCACTTAAATAGACTGAGTTTTAATTTGTTACTTTTGAAATCTTATTACTAAATTTATTACTTTCAAAATTACAGAGTTTAGTTTGTTTGTTTGTTAATTTTTATAGCTATGATATAATTTTAGATTTATAGGGTTTGCTATATGATAGTGGTTTTTTTATTTTGAGTCAAAACACCAATTGATTTTTAGTATAGTAGTTATCTCTTACTATTTTAGAATTAGATACTTTACTAATTGAGCTAACTAAAACCCACGAGGTTTAATTTTTTAAACCTATAAATTAAAGTTTAAAAAAGAAGTTTCTAATAATAATAACAAGGATGAAAATAACTTTCAAGTAGTTTTTTTTTTTTTTCTTCTAAAAAAAAGTAGTATTTTTTTTAATGGACAATTACAGTTATTAGTGAATAATCCTAATCACAAAAGAGACCCTATTTGATTAGACTTCATTATACCCCAAACACTTTCTAAAGAAAAGTTCCAAAAGTGGGAAAACCCACTCTTCAAGTAATAGGCAATTCCATTTTTGGATATTTGCCCCATATAGTATACCATCTGTCACCTTTCTATTTTGTATTCTAATTTTGGTCACACTTTCCTTCGTTAGACCTGCCCAAGAATCCCACTCTATTCGAATAACACAGTTTTATTATATATATAGTCTTCTTTTCATTCTGTTCTCTCAAATCATATCTGGTTGTTTCAGTGTTTGGAGGTCAGGAAAAAACAAAAATCTCAAAGAGAAACATAATGGGTAGAGGGAAAATTGAGATAAAGAAGATAGAAAATCTGAACAGCCGTCAGGTCACGTTTTCAAAACGGCGAAGTGGGTTGCTCAAGAAGGCCAAAGAACTCTCGGTTTTATGTGATGCTGAGGTTGCAGTCATAATTTTCTCTAGCACAGGGAAACTCTATGAATTTTCCAACACTAGGTACGTACGTGTTCTTTCTTTCTTTTGTTTTTGATGAATAATTGTATATTTTCTTCCTGTTTGGCTTTTCAATCTTTATTTTTCTTTTTCCAATATTTCAACAATTTTTATTTTTTTTTGAGATTAAAGTTTAATTGTTATTGTTTCTCAAAGCTGATATTTAAAATTTCCATGAAACACGTTAAAAACCCATAAACCGATAGTGTGGTTGCTTAAATTTAAGAATTTCGGGTTTTAGTCCGGATTAAAGTTTTTGACTTTTTAACGATGAGAGGAATTGTAAAACATGATCAAAGATTGTGTTTTTTTTTTTTTTTTTTTTTGAATTTGAGTCCATGAATCAATGCCAGGCAACATTGGATGAGTCTTTTCTGTCGCCGGCAATCTTACGGCACAAGTCAATAACTTATAAAGAAGGTAGTCTCTGATTTGACCTAGTTGACCTTTTACTCTCTAGCCCACAAAAAAAAAAAAAAAAAAAAAAAAAAAAAAAAAAAAAAATTTTACCTTTTTGACATGCGACTAAAACTGAATATATTAGAAAATTACTAAAATAAAATATAACTGACAGGTTGTTCCTTGGTATATTATTACTGAAAATAAAAATTAATTAATGGGAAAATCTAAAAGTAGCAATGTCTGGTATGAAAATATTTTCAAAATAGCTGATTTAAGTGCAGAACTTAGTTTGATAAAATAAGAAATTTCATAAAAAGAAACCTATTTTTGTGTCTACAATGTCTTTGCTTTCACAACTCATTTTCCCATGCCTAAATATCACATATAAGAGAGGGTCTTTAGGAAAAAGTAGATACCCTCTTTTAGAACTTATCAAAAAGAATCCCTCTTTTAGTAAAAGATGGTAATTTTAATTTATTTATTACACAATTATCTTCTGTTTTAGTAAGAGGATATTCATTAGGATTAGCAGATATGAGTTTCTATAATTATTTTTATGGGTTTTTTTTTTGGGTCGTGGTAGTGAATAGGCCCAAGTAGCCCAGAGACCAAGTTTAGGTTTAGGTTGTCTTTTGATTATGTGGGCTAGCCCCTGTAAACTTAGGGCTCCATTAATAATGAGAGTTAAATAGATGTCAAAATAAGATTACTAAGATTTTGGTAAAAGATTATTAGGATGATTAACTTCGGTTTTAAGAGGAAAAATTATTATTATAATATATTTTTATAAATGATATTGGAAGCTTAATTTATTAAAAAAAAAAATTACAATAAATCATGTTCGCAATTATGAAAAAGATTATGTCCCTAGACTTACTGATGTATAAAAGAGTATCATGCTCATTAAAAAAAAGAAAAAGAAAAAAAATCATGATTTTCATCAAAGAATGGGGTCTCTTCTGCCTTGAAATTTCAACGATATATGATATGTTTGAGCCCTTAATCAAAGGGTTAGGGGGTGGCTTAAAGATTTCACAAAGTATTTATACAAATTAGTAAGGTATTTGGTATGTCGGGCATATGTAATGCCCCTCTCACAATAGGGTGAGTCATATACTTGTAGGCTCTACCCCATTCGAGGGGAGCATTACATATGCTTGATACATATGATACTTTTTCTCAAAGTGTCTTCTCCTTAAGATTTTGGTGTTGACCATAGTTACCCATTCATATTATTCACTACAATTTATATTGTTATCTCACAGCCACATGCACCACAGGTGTGTAATGAACCCAACTGAGTGTGAGTTAGTAAATACTACAAATGTAACATTTAGTAAAATAGTTGCAAGATTGCAAGAAAAGCATTAAATTAGTTGCAAAATTGCAACTGGATTAGTTAGTAGGTTATTTGGATTTGTTCATGACTTGTATCAATACTTGTAAGTCAAGGCAATTTAATTATTGAAGAACAAAGAATTTATTTTTTTTACTTCTTCTTTCAAATTCTCTTCTCTTTTTATCTTCTTCCTGAAGAGTGGGTACCTTGATTCAGTCAATTTCCCTTTCATTCTCTTTAATTTCCCCATCCCTTCCCATTTATTTACCTTAAAGCTTAGCAGGTTCTGGTTCATTACATAGTGTAGGACTAATTCTATCAAAATGAATTATATAATATACGTGATAAATATTTCTTATGATTGCCCTTTTTCTCATTCATGCAGCATGGAACACACCCTGTCAAGATACAGCAGGGGCTTGGAAATGGATTATCCACAACATTCTTCAGATGACCTTGCAGTAGAGGTTTGTTACATTGTAGTTGTTACATTTGGTTAAGTTCTATGATATGTTTATTCCATGGACTTGATTATATTCACATGTATACATTGTTCTGTTAATTAAACAGCAGGCGCCAGATGATGTGAATGCATTGAAGAATGAATTGGCAAAGCTACGTGTGGCATACTTGTAAGTCATTTTGATTATTGTTTCCTTTTTCCACCTACTAAAATTATCAAACACCTTGGCCATTAATGGAATTGCTCAAACAGCTATAGGAAAAAAACAGAAAGAAAGAAAAGAAAAGAAATACACACATACCCACACACATTTTTACCAATTCCTCAGAATTGGTTGAATTGGTTATTTGCACGGATTGAGGGGACCAAACCAATAAAGTTCTTTTGTATTATGAGTGTCTAATAAAGTTCCTTGTGAACTATCCTCTTGTATTTATTCTTTACTTTAATTCCTATTCTATGTACTCTGATTTTAAAGGCGAATGCTGGGTAAGGACCTGGAGGACTTGAGCTTGAAAGAGCTGCAGATCCTAGAGGATCAGATGAGTGAAGGGATATTAGCTGTGAAGGACAAGAAGGTACTCAATAGATATTTGCATCTCTGTACACACACACACATACATACCTTTTCCACTTTTGCTGTATGGATGTTCAAAATGAAACTGTAACTGTTTCTTATATGGTTGACACAAATGTTTATGTTCTTTTATGTTAGACCAAGGCTAATGCTGCTGTGATAATTAAAGGTTTTATTTTCATGGTAAAAAGGCTTATGCTTACATGGCAGACTTGTATGGGTTATCTAAGATCAGGCTTTGTCCTATATCTGATGATCTTTCGTCTTAGTTGAATGCAATATCCAGTTTACCAAAAAAAAAAAAAGAAAGCAACCAAATTGATAATATTACTTTAATCTGCAAATTGTCGAACAAACTTGGTTTTTGTGGGTCATATTACTCTTAATGGAAGATTTGGATTTCAGGAAAAAAGTTAATCCTTCTCTTTTCTTTCTTATTTTCAGTCCAAACGTTACAGTAGTAAAAACTAAAATTTTCTAACAGCTTGGCCAAAACTTTTTTGTTTGGGCAAGAAAGTGAAAACCGGAAGTTTCAGAGACCAAAACTGTGGAAATTTCTACCAATAGAAGATCTACTTTCTTTCATATGGGCAACCACCCAAATTGTAATTAGTCCCTCAATTATTAGCAAAATGGCAGCCGTTTTTCAATTTAATAAAGCTTGGTGATTATGTGGCTTCTTCTACAAGTCTTAATTTAAAATTTAATATTGCAGGAGGAAGTTCTTTTGGAGCAACTTAAGAAGTCCAAAATACAGGTAAACTAAGTATTCTCTTTATCTTTCTTCTTCTTCTGGTTGCTTTTATGAACAGCATTTTGATTAGGATCAATAAAAAAAGGGTCTCAACAGTTAGAAAGTATTTCTTTCTGCAAAAGGTTGTTTATGATTGACCCTTTGAGTTATAAAACAGAAAGTTTTCACCTATTAACTTGGTAGGTCACTAATGCTACATGGTCCAACCAGCAAAGGCCCAAAAAGAGGGTGCTTTTGAATGTTTCCCTTTGGTATGAAAAAGTAAAAAAAAAAAAAAAAAAAAATTATATCCTCTTTATAAGATTTTTTTTTTTTTTGTTATATTTCATATATCAATCTGGAGATTTATTATTTAAAATCATTCTTTTGGTGTTTGAGAACTCAATTGGGATTTTGGAATAGTAGTTAGTATAGCTTCTGTATTGGTTCCACCTAAGCACACTTAAAGTTTGCTCCCATGTGGTGATGGTGAACATATAGGCTCAACTGAAATCACATAAAAGAATTCTGGTTTGAAATAATTTGACCAAAGTTGGAAACTTGAAATTTTGTTAAAGAATTCATATGTTATTTTTGAGGTGGTGGGGGGGGGGCATAGCATTTACTAGGGAATTAGTAATTAAATGATATCTTCTGCTGAAGTTTCCATGGTTGTATTATCATAGAAAGCAAGAAACTAACTCAGGCTAATGAAAATAGTAGTGAAGAACCCAATGAGCATGCTTCATTGGATTACCATTCCATTTCCAAATAAATAACTTTGGTATGTCTTTTATCTTCTTTTTGGCTTTATTTACCTTCAGGAACAAAAGGCCCTGCTAGAGAATGAGGCTCTACACAAACAGGTGAAATCAAAACCATTTCTTCTATACAATTATTTTTGCACCCAACAAAAATCTGTTGCCTTAATTTTTCTTGTTCAAATCATAAACAGCTTGATGAAATACGGCGAACCCGCAAAATCACCTTTCCTCGAATTCAACCCTTTGGAGAAGAAGTTTTTACTCTCGGGTTCAAAAGCTGTTTCTACCTCTGCATCCGAGGAAAATGAACATTCAGACACTTCTTTGCATTTGGGGTATGCCTCAATTTTGCTTGAGTTTAGTTATTCCTAGCATTCTCGGATGTCTCTTTTCAATTGTTTGTCCAATGTTTTCCTATTTTCTTGGATATGAAGTAAGGATTTAGGTAAGTTTTATCCTAATATAAAAATTGTCAAGAAAATGGGAAAAGTTTCATATATCCGCTTTGTTCTCAACTTGTTGGTACTGACACTTCCACCAGACTCATGTTAGTGAGCTATGTAGAAAAACTGCAACGTGACTTGATTGAAAAAAGAATATTGCTGCAAGTCACCTAGAATGTCAAGTCTAATAAATATTAACAGCTTTAATCAAATCTAGAAATATTTTTAATCAAAATTCAATGTAAAATTGGTTCTGACTCTTAATTTGATCTTTACTTATTTTTCTTTGACATTTGTTTCTTAGATTGTCCACAGAAGTTCGTCGCAAGAGAAAATCACAGAAGATTGATCACACATGTAATGACTCAGGGAGTCAAGTGGCCTCGGGGTGATATATTTGTTAAGAAGTTATTGTCTTGCAGTTAAAAGTTTTATCTAGTTAGTTTCAGCTATAAAATAGTTAATTTTCTTCTTTGACATATAGTGGTAGATGTCTTGAACTAAATTGAGGTGTTTTAGATTTCTGTAAATGCTAAGGCTAATAAGGCATTTCAACAAAATTTTCAGTTCATTTGATGCGCTAGGGTGGTAATGCAAAATGCAGATTCCCCTAATATAATGTGGGAAACTGAAAGATTAATATATATATATATATATATTTTAAATGCCTTGAATTTTGATATGAAAATGATAAAGCTCTTTCCACCTTTGTGCTGAAACAATAGTTATGTAAAAGAAGCCCCTTTTAGTATTATGTATATCTATTTAATAAGTGGTCAAACAAGGAAGATTATAAGAGGTGTAAACAAAACCACCTTCTTTTTGTATCTCCAATTCTCCATCTCTAAGAAAGTGATCAGAATTCATTTGTAAATCATCTGAGCACAACTCATCTCAATTGAATAGGATGATTTTCTTCCCTAAAGGAAAAGAATATGAAAATTAATTTACAGGACTTATTGTAATATAACTTGATATGCATGCACTAATTTTCTATGAAGTTGCCTACATTTGCTTAACAGCTTCTATATTATTCTTTGATGTCTTTGCTATGTCTAATTGAAAAATGCTGTGAATAAAATTGTGTCCTAGCATAGTAAATTGTGATGAGATTAAAATCATTATCACATTCGTTCACCATTGGTGTCATTTTTATTATGTACCATTATTATAGATCATGTCAATAGTTGTGTTTCTAAACAAGATGCAGCTTAATTGCTCAATGATATTTTCAATGTACATTTCCCATGTAAAAATGACACTCAAGCCAGCAAACCTGCCATGTCACTGAGATATGCAGTTTCAGCCATTTGTATTGACAGTATTCAAAGTTCTCTGCATTCTCTAGTCAGGAATTTGGATATACTTCTATAGCTATTTGCCTCCAACATAATGTTACATCTTAATTTTTAATTTAAGAGTATTATACCAACAATGACTTTTTTTGGGAACAAATATGTTACTAGAGATCCTCCACAAAAATTTAAAAGATTCCCGATTGGACTGGTTCAGAGCTACTGGAAGAGGAAGGACCCTTTGATAGAGATGTTCTTAATAAAACACAAACCAATTGTAGGTGCAATAGACATTTATTCATTTCAACATAAATAGGATTCATCTTTTCTTTGCTTTCGATAATTAAAGGACAGCATTTAAAAAAAAAAATTAATTTAAGGAAAGATTATTTTAACTCATTAATATAGGATTATTCAAATGATTATTTGTGTACTTTTTTTTTTTTGAGAGAGAGACTATTTGTGTACTTTAATGTATTAGATGATTAATTTCTTTAATAATTATATATATTGTTCAAAAGATTTAATAGATCATGTCACATGTGCAGATTAAAATATGTGTGAATAGTTATTTCATCTAGTAGTCACATTCTACATTAATTACATAGAAAAAATTCTATCCCCATCATAAACAAAATATATCTTACTTATATAAAGTATGGTATACATATATTAGACACATGAAAATGAAAGGGAAAAAAAAAACCTTGCTGATTGCTAATGGTGCCTACTTTGCCCACGTGGCACAGTGTATGATGAATTTTCAGAACTCAAAATGGTTAGGCTACCAAAATATGATTGGTCATGGGACAAAGCATGCCTAGTTCGGAACCGCCCAAAATTGATATTAATTTAAATAGTAATGATGATTAATTATAAAAAGGCATAGAGATTAAAAAAAATAAAGTATTGTTTGGCTTTCCAAATAGATGGGGACAAAGTGGCCTCTCACTCTCACACAAAACATAATTTTGTATTGACCTTCATCATCATGCTCGTCACCTTCGTGTCACCTCTCATATCCCCACTTGAAAGGATGGTCTCCTCACGCACCTTTTGGCTGCCAAGCTATATCAACATTATTTATTTATTTATTTATTGGTGCATTTTGAATCTTCATATATGTCATTGTAATTTTATTTCGAAGTGGATTACAAGTTGGTAAACATGAATGCAGCTTTAACAATTCAAGGTTTTGTGGTTTTAGTTAGCTAAATAGATAAAGTTTCTGATAGTTGAATAAGAGATTTGATATTCAATTCTTGTCTACACAAAAAATTAATTTGTGTCTTAATTTCAATAATTTGATGATAAGTTATAAAACTCTAAAAAAAAAAAAAAAAAAAAATTAAAAAATTTTTTCCGTCAAAGATTTGATCATATTGTAGACATACATAAGAATATTTTGGATGAGGATTTATGCTAATTTTTTTTTACTAAAGATCTTGGACTTGAAATCTGAGCAAGTTTAGAATTAGATTAGTCTAAAATTATTTCACGTGATATTGCACTTTTACCAATTAAAACCCTTTTTCTCTTTATTATTGTGCTTCTAAAATGTTGGTTCAAGTTGAGGGTCTATGATGCCTTTTCATTTATGATCTAAAGATTTCTAGCATAAGTTCAAACAAATTGATTAGCTGGTCGGAGAATACAACTCCGGTAAATACAACTCTTAATGGTTTGTCACATAATCATTGGTGTCTCTTTCTTCCCGTTTTAGTATAAAATTATGAATCATATTTTTTTTATATTAGAATTATAGTTAAGTAATTATTTTCTAAAAGTTTAAGTTTTTGGAAGAATTGATAATTTGTCTCGATATCAGAGCATGTGAAAATAAGTTCAAACATGTCTCAATTCTACCTCTTATTTTTTATTTATTTATTTATTTTTAAACAAACAAAACAAAAACCGGTTAAGCTCGACTTACTAAAGAGAAGTTTGGACTCATAAGTAAAAGAGAGTAATAAAATTATGAATAAATGATTAAATTCAAAATTTTCTATAAGTACCTTTTGGAAGAAGTGGTATTTTATGAGTTTCATCCCACTAAAAAATTAGCATCAATTTTACTCAAAGAAGGCATAAATTTTGCTTAAAGAAATCACAAAATAGTCCAATAGCATGTGAGGCTTAAGGACAATCTTTTCACACTAACAATGACGTAGGACTACCATGGTAGGTATTTGACTATTTATCCATCCATCATGTTGGCAAACTTCATATAATAAGAACCCTTGATGTGAGTGACGATAGGCAATATTGGATAAAGTCGAGAGAAATTATTTTAGAAGATTCTGCCCTTTCGTAAGGGCAAACTTTCTTCACCAATGAGCTAACTTGTCCCTAACTCCCAATTGGGAGTTTTGGACTTAGCGCAAAGCCGAGTACATGCATATGATTGTCAAAGCACATTAGTTATATGAGCAGTTAAGAAATTTAGATCTTTTTATAATTTTTAGGATAAATCATTAACTTCATTGTGAAAGTTATTAAATTTTTTATCATTCATGATTAAATTAATAATTTATGTTATTAATACTAAAATTTGAATTGACTCATGAGTTCTAGTTATCTCAAATTGGTAAAATTTTTTGCCGATTGATATTTTGTTATTTTGATTTTCATTTAAAATATTAATTACGCAACAAGATCTAAACCAGTATATATTTATTCAATAATAAAACTTTAAAATTTTATGAAGTTCATTATCAAATTACCATTTGAGCTTAAGAAAATCGTAATCAAGCCGCAGGGTTAAGTTGTTTGGTGACTTTTGTTTGTTTAAAAGCCTGTAAGGAAAATACCCCTTCCGAATAAATTACTTATTGCTTCTGCATCATGTGTGCAACCACTTCAATATTCTTTATGATATCTAATCTAACGGTCAATACGGAATCATAAAATATATAATATGACCAAGAAATCTTACCATGCGATCAAGAACAGATCATTGTGATATTACTTTCTATCAACAAATTAAAAAGATCATTGTGATATTAACAAAAAGCTGTGATAATTACCCATTATACATATAGGAGTCATGTAATTGAAATTATATTTTGAATACAGGATTTTAACTTGAATGTATAATTCAGCGCGTGCAATAATAATTAACTATTAATAAAATTATACTTTCCAAATATCATGTGTGATGATGAAGTGAATCGTAACCCTCGAATGCTCCAATTGATATAATAATATATGATGGAAAAGTTGTGAAGAAAGGAGCTTGGGATGGGATGAGATTGATAAGATAGGAGACTCTGGTTTTGGGCATTGACCAATGAAATTGCTATATGCTAATGTTTAAAGTGGACCCACAAAATGGATGGTGGAGATGCAAGAGTAGTGTGGTGAACGCAATAGTGAGCATATATTGGTGGGTTTTGTAGGACCTATTAAAGTCTCCCCAAAGCACAATATAAATTGTCTAGCAAATTATCATCATCACCACAAGCCTCCATAGTCTCCCTTTATTTTGGCCACCTCCCAACACTATAATCACCTTGTCGGCCTCTTTATTCTCTCCTCTCGCACCCCACAAACCCCTCTCTCCCTCGCTCACACGGCATTGTTCAATCAAAGTTTCCATTTCCTTTGTGTTTGGAAGCATATTACTCAACACAAAAACTTCTTTCTCTCCTCTCTCTCCAAGTCAAGATTTTTCACTTCCTAATTTGTGCTTTAGAGGCATAATAGCAAACCAAAATTGCTTTCTCTGAGCATAATTTGATCAAAGTTTTCATATCCTCAGTGTTTGGAAACATAACACGCCTCAACAAAATCCATTCTTTCCATAATTCAATCAAGATTTTTCACTTCCATTGTGCTTTACAAGCGAAACGCCACCAAACCCACTTCTCTCTCTCTCTCTCCAAGTAAACATTTTTCACTTCCATTGTGCTTTACAAGCAAAACACCACCAAACCCATCTCCTCCCCCCTTCTTTCCAAATCAAGAGTTTGCACTTCCTTTGTGCTTTGAAGGCACAACACTAACAAATCCATCTCTTTCTCTCTCTCTCTTCCCACCATAAGTTCGTATTAGTACATAAAGCTCCCACTTCTACAGCATAATTCAATCAAAGTTTTCATTTCCTTTGTGTTTATCAGCACAACACACACCTCAATACAACCCACTTTCTTTCTCCATAATACAATCAACCTTTTCCACTTCCATTGCGCTATACACTCAAAACACAACCAAACCCATCTCTCTCTCCTTCCTTTCTCTACCATGAAACAGCAAGAACTCACTCTCCAAAGAACCACAAGCACAGCCAGAAGCACCAGAAGAATCCTCCCTTCAAATTCAGGCCACACTCGCTCCATCTCTGACGACAACATCACCACCAACATTTCTCAAAACCTCTTAATCCCAAAACCCTATTCCCCACTAGTTAACAATTCCCTCTCTTCCACCACAAAAACCAAAACCCTCTCTTCCTTCCTTCGCTCTCTCCTCAACTTCTTTTCCTTCCCTTCCGTCCTCCCTTCTTGCAAATGGCTTTCTTTCCCTACAAACCTGTCCTTCAACCCTTCCTCAGGCAGAAAAGTCACCGGAACCCTCTTCGGCCTTCGCCGAGGCCACGTCACCTTCGCTGTCCAGCTCGACCCTCGCTCTGAACCCCTTCTCCTCCTCGAGCTCGCCATGTCAACCTCTTCTCTCGTCAAAGAAATGTCCTCCGGTCTCGTCCGCATTGCCCTGGAGTGTGACAAAGTTAATGTTACCGTTAACAGGAAGCTCTTCCAAGAACCAACGTGGACGATGTACTGTAATGGGAGGAAGTGCGGGTACGCGGTGTCGCGCGCGTGTGGGGAGTTCGACTGGCACGTGTTGAGCACCGTGCAGAGCGTGTCGGTCGGCGCCGGAGTGATTCCGGTGGTGGAGGACGCGAAGAAGAGCGGCGGATCGGAAGGGGAGTTGCTGTACATGAGAGCGAGGTTCGAGAGAGTGGTGGGGAGTCGTGACTCGGAGGCGTTTTACATGATGAACCCAGATGGGAATGGAGGGCCTGACCTTAGTATTTTTCTTCTCAGAATATGAATGGGTATGAAAAATAGCTAGGCAAAGTTGAAAGAGTAAACGAAAGAAAAGGAAAGTAAAAAAAAAAAAAGAAAGGGAAAAGTTATGTTAATGTTGTGATATGTAAGATTAGGAAATTGTAATGTGGAAAAGGAATGTTAATTTGTAATTTTGTATGGTGTATTTTTTTTTATAAAATGTATGTATTATCATGTGAATTTATCTTTGTTCTTAATTTTATTTTTGAATAGGCCTTATTACACACACACATATATATATATACACATGCATATAGAAGAAAAGGTCAAATAGTTTTATTAATTTTCTTTAAGTTAATAATTAAGTATATTTTGTGGATTCTAATTAGTTCAACTAATAAAATATTTTATCATCTAATAAGAGATTTGTGGTTTAAATTTCTCTTATACTAAAAATCAATTAATATCTTAATCGAATAATTATATAGTGAACTTCATAAATTAAAATTCTATCGTATTTATAAACAAAATTATATTTCTATTTTATACATACAACAAGAAGAAAATGTCATGTAGTCTTATTAATCTTATTAATTTTCTTTGAGTTGATAATTTGTGAATTCCAACTAGTTTAACTATTAAAATATTTTATCATCGATTAATATATTTGGAGTTCGAACTTTGCATACACAAAAAATTAACTGATATCTTGACTAAAAGATAAAAAGCAATCATTATTCCTATAAAAAAGCGTGGTTTACAACTAAAATTCGATCGTATTTATAATCAAAATTATATTTTTACTATAAAAAAGTGGGGTTTACAACTCATAACTAAATTGTACTTATTATTCCTATATTGGTGTTAGCACTTCTTAACAAGAACATATTATTTTGATTAAGGAAAAAAAAAAAAACAATACATCTGTATATGCAATTTTTTCACAATTTTTTCTTACAATTAGTGAGATGGTAAAATATTAATGGCAGAAAACAAAATTGTGTTAATAGTAGGACATGTGAAAATCAAAAACAAGTTACTACTCTATCTAGTTGTGAAAAATTATAAAAATGTTGTACATGTGCATGTAGCATTACTTAAAAAAATTACAATTATTATTAGTTAAAAAAAAAAAGGTTTAACTTACTTCTAGTACTTTTTTAACTGGACATCTCCCATTATTTTAAATATACATCGGCAAGTGATTGTGGGTTTTAATCTCCACATTTTATTTAGTTAGTGGGTGATGTGCCAGCTTTAATAATAATAATAACCCTTACAAACTGATTTGATAATAAATATGATTGGTTTTACTTAAATAACATATAATAAATGCATGAATAATATATATATATATATATATATATATTCTTTGGGATAAACTACGTATTTGGTCCCTATCCTTTACACCATATTTCAATTTTATCTCTAATTTTTCAATTGTGTTAATTTAATCTTTAACCTTTCAGTGTTGTGTCAATTTAATACCCGTTTAGATATTGATTATATTGAGTGAGTTTGCATTTTCCAGCGTTTCAAGCTTTTTTTCATTGAGAAGAGTGTTTTAGTACTTTCCAAAGGGTCTCTTGTGCACTATTCACAAGACCCACAAACCTCTTTTTTCATCAAAACTTTCATTAAAAATGAATTTCACGGTACTATTCACATATTTAAAAACTATTTTGCTTCTGATGGGTCTTGTGTCCTATTCACAAGACTCACAAACCTCTTTTTTCACCAAAACTTTCATTAAAAATAAATTTCACGACACTATTCACACATTTAAAAACTATTTTGCTACAGTATTTTCGTTTTCAATTTTCAGTTTTTAGTAAAATAAACGGTACCCAAACGGACCCTTAATCCCTATCGTTATCTCTTGGATGAAAATCACTGACATGAAAAATGGCTAAAATAAAAAAATTAGTTTATTGTCATATCAACAAAAATTAATTTTTTATTTTAGCCGTTAGCCACATCAACAATTTTCATCAAAGAGATAATAGTAGGAATTAAATTAACATGATACTTAAAGGTTAGAGACCAAATTAACACAATTGAAAAATTATGAACCAAATCAAAATATAGTATAAAAGATAGAGACCGAATATGTAGTTTTTCCTTTTTTTTAATGATTAATTTCATATTTAGGATTTAAATCTCTAAGTATCAATAAATATATATATATATATATATATATATATATATATAAAATAAAAAAAAAAAAAAAAAAAAAAAAAAAAAAAAAAAAAACCTTTAAGCAAGCACGGGGATTTTGATTGTAGAGAAAGAGGATCTTTTTTCTTTCCGTGAGTGCGTGCATTTTGGTTGTACCAAATTAAGCGAACATTTTCAAGACTGATGGGCACGCTTGTCATCTCATCTATCCCAAAAACCAGGATTAAGATTACCACAACTTGTTTTTGCGGCGTTTTTTGGCAATATTTTTCTCTGCGTTGATTGGATGAGATTTCTGAAGATTGCTTGGTGAAACTTCTCTAAGCTAAGGTCATGATCTCTTTTTTGATTATTTTAGAAGAATAAGGGCGTGACACTCGGAGTAAGCAAAATGTAAAATTTGGAGGTACGTTGTGTTTATAAAAAGCTGCAAAAGTAAGATTACAACTTATGATAAGTTAAATTAAATGTTATAGTTTATAGTATGTAAGTGCATATTTCTCGTGCCACGCAGTAATCATTAAGGACGATATATTTTAAGGGCAAAATTTAGCTCCAAGTTCTATTAAATCAAATTGAAGTTTAGAAGTGAGGGAAGAAATTAAACTTGGCTTAAAGTGTGTTTTCTTTTAACCATTGAAGCTAGGTAATTGTTCCCTTACAATTTTTTATTTTTTATTTCATTGGGAACATACATTTTCTAAGTTCTGATTGCTTAATTTGCAAATTGCAACCATTGGAACAATAATTTTTCTAGATCCAATCAAATAAATGACATTATAGCAGAATGGTTAAAATACAATCAGTTGGGTTATAAGCAATTTGCTAGAGCCATAGTTTGGAGTAGATGGAATATTCGTATTGATAACTTAGGAATAACTTGTACTGAGGATATTATTATAAGCGGTTCTAGAGCCACTGGTCCCAAGGGATCTTATTGGATAGGGCCAGGGGTCTCTACTAGCATCATTAATTTTAGATGCCATTTGGAGCCATCGAAACAACGTGATACACAACGATGGCAAGGTGAATCTAATAACCACATTGGTTAAATTAGAACAAAATTTTTATGAGCATGTTATTGTCATGGACACAAGAATTTTTTGAGCATGTAGTTGCTGCTGTAAAAATTGAGAAGGCAACCATTGCGTAGTAGCTAGAGATGATAGAGGAGATATACTAAAGGCATGGGCTAGAATTCTCGATATACTTTTGATCCCATTGGGATACATAGTGTGTTTGCCAGTTTATTGACTTAAATGTGAAATAAAAAGTGACTTTAACAAATAATTGGACTTATTTCAAATAAGTGAATTATATCTTTAGTATGTGACCAACTGGCTATATGTTCTTTCAAACGTTTAATGCAATTGTCTAAATAATCAAAGCACAAAAGAAAAATGATCCCACCAAATTTAAGTCCTATCAAATATAGTACATAAATGTCACTTTGATCTTATTAGATTCGTTCTTCGATCAATTGTATGTGACACTTTCAAATTGAAAGATTGTGAAATAGTTTCCTACGCCTCACATTGATCTTTCATTGAATATATATATATATAGGGTTGGGTTTAAGTTACACCTGATGTAACTCTAAGAAATGTTATACTACCCAATAACTTGTTATTGAATTAATATTTTGAAAATCCAACCGTTAAATTACATGCTCTACATATTCTTAACATGCATGCCAATTTCTATATCAATCGGATGCTATTTACCATTTGATCTATAAACTCATCTTTTATGCATTATTTTAAACTATAAAAATTTGAATTTTAACAATTGATTGATGACATGACTATTAATCTTTAATTATTTCGAAATTTTGCAAGTATGAAGAATATACGAAGATAATGTAATTTAACAGTGGATTTGTCAATATTTGCATCCAATTAAAAAATATTGAATGATGTAACATTGTTTAGAATTACACTAAGTGTAACTTGAATCCAAACCATATATATATATAGAGAGAGAGAGATTTACTAACGTGTGCCTTTAGGGCATATATTAGCAATCTATTTTAGAAAACTTTTTATGGAAAAGCGAAAAAGTAATTCATTGAGGAAATAATCAAAGATGGCTGCCCCCCATTTTAGAGTATATCGATGACTTTGAGGAAATAATCAAGCTAGCCCCCCATGCAACTTGGGCATTTGGTCCCCCAAGTGGACAATGTGATAATATATCACTAAGAAAGTGGCTCGACTAGTTGCCCAAACCAGAGAGAGCATTTGGTTAGTTAGAAAAATAATTGGGCGTATAGGCCTAAAATCTTCCAGGATATGAGGAAAGTGTCACTCATATAGTGCATATCATTCGCTATTGTCACACAGACAAGTCACAAGTCTTTTCCTAGCTACATGGTGAATATTCGCCTCTGAAATCTATATGCTGAGTGCAATAAGTTTGAAGATTCGGAATTAGTCAGGAAAGTGTGATAAGTATTTAGTACAACTGAAGGGAAAGATAATTGAAATCCTAAAAAGAAAAAGAAAATAAAAAGAAGAAAAAAGAAAGAATGAAGAAGCACATGTTACTAGAAGCATATCTTGCTATTTTAGAATTGTTGTCAATTTTAAGATAATATAAGAAGTGTTCAAAGTATACACAAACATATACATTCATACAAATACAACAGTCCATATGTTTAGGTATTAACTTATTGATGAATTATTTGACTTTCTTGGCTACACTTAAAAAAACATTTCCTTGATGTAGAAGCTTACAATTAATAATTCGACTTTGAAAGTACAAGCATTTGTATCATACTACTAAGAGATAACTACTACTAGAATCTCTCTCTCTCTCTCTCTCTCTCTCTCTCTCTCTCTCGAAATTAGCAGCATATGATAATACAGAACAATCTAGTGTATATATATACATACCTAGAACATATAACAACAAGAGTTGGTGAGTTTGATCAATACGATCACATTGCACATGCATGCAGATCAAAGACATATGAAACGACAAATCATGGTTGCACTAATATCAGCTAAAATTATGGTTGAGTAGCTAAAATCACTATTTCTTAGCGATTTAAATTTTTGAGATAATCAATAATTTATCATGATACTAAAACAAAGTTTAATCCCTGTTTCCACTCTAATTATGATTTAAAATGTTAAAAATTCCACATTTTCAGTTCACTTTTTAAGGGGGTAATTTATCAATATTAATCTAGATAGATATTACGCTCCAATGTGAACTAATATTTAACTTTTAAGACCAACTAGATCAACACAAAGAATGCAAATATTTTAATGTGCTTCAATGTGAACAGATATTAACTATTAGGACCTACTAGATTAACACAGAGAACGCAAACATTTCAGTGAATTAGAGGAAAAAAAATATAACAAGATATAGTTTCACATAATTGTACATGACTGTGTCCTTTCTTCTCCATTTTATTTTTTCCTATTTTGAAGGATTGAAGCTATATATATATATATATATATATAAACATGTAAGTTTAATTCTATGCATTTGTCCTTTTCATGAATGGAATCAAGCCAGATAGCAGGGAGTACTTTTGACAGCATTTTTCAGTTTTGGTTTTAAATTATTTAACATTGTAAGATGGTATTAGACCACTCATTAATTATTATCATCATGACTCATGAACTTGATTGTAGTCACATGACCACTAGTAACAATAGCAACCAAAGGTCTAGTAGATATATAGCACTAGAGAATAATAAATCAGATGAGAGTATGAGACACGAAATTAAAGAAACCGTGGGTTAATTAGGACCCCACCTAACACGCAAGACAAAAATGCCCTAAAAACAAGCTTACGATATGTCCTCTCTATATTTTCCTTTGTCTTCACCTTATTGGTTATAAGCACAATTCATGGCCTGCAGGAAACGCAAATTCTGGCTAGAGGAGCGGTTGTGCCCCCTTTTCCATCAACAATATGATAAAATTTCTTTGCTTGATTCCTTAGAGAAAAATAAAATAAAAAGGTTTATGATGTATGATTTTGTTTATCACTTTTATTTATTTCCTGTTTTTATTGGGTGATTAGCCAATCTATTGAACAAATTTCAGATATAAATGGATTTGATAATACAATATAAACAAAGTTTAGTTACAAAATTTGTTGTAGCTTAAGGTTACAATCTTACTTAATATCATTAACATTATGACATATTTTGAAAATCTAATCGTTAGATTGCATGTTCTTTACGCTCTTAATACATATCAAATTTTGCGCCAATCTGATATTATTTACTATATAATCTATAAGATTATATTTAATGCATAATTTTAAATTATAAAAACTTGCAATTTAAACAATTTATTGATGACATGGTTATTGATTTTTAATTTTCTAGAAATTTTGCAAGTGTAGAAGATATAAAAATAAAATGTAATCTAGTGGTGGAGATGTCAAAATTTACTTCTAATAAAAAGATATGAATAAAATTTAGCTACAAAATTGGTTGTAGCTTTACTTAATATCATTAACATTACTACATATTTAGAAAATCTAATCGTTGAATTGCATGCTTTTTATGCTCTTAATTCACATATCAAATTTTAATTATGTCAATTAGATATTATTTACGATAAGATTTATAAGATTATATTTTATGAATAATTTAACTTGTAATTTAAATAATTTATTGATGACATAGTTATTGATTTTTAATTTTTTTGAAATTCTGCAAGTATGGAGAATATAAGAAGAAAATGTAATATAATGATGGATTTGTCAAAATTCACCTCTAATAAAAAAATATTGAATAAGATTTTAACCTTAGGTTATAACCAATTTTGTAACTAAACTATGTTTAAAAGATATTAAGTAAAGTTGTAGTTTTAAGTTACAACTACTTTTGTAACTAAACTTTATCCATACAATACTGAGAGTTGCAGACTTGAAGTTAACTTAATTGATAACGTGTTTTAAGGTTTGAATAAGAGTTTTGGAAATAATTGTGCATACACTAAAAGAAATATATTGATATTTTGATTTAATAATAAAACGTTATTATCATAAAGCATATGCAATGGATGAAGATTAGATTACCATGCAAACTGCCTCAGTCCTCACTGTACCAAGAGGACCATGTGATAGTCAAATCTAGTACCGCAGGCATGGCTGCACCTGCACTAACACTAATAGTCAAGAAGGCATTTTTCTTGACTTTCGAAGTATCAAAGTCAGTTTTCCCCGAGAAACAAGGCCACAAGTTTGCCATCCCACAATTATTGGTAATAAAATTACGTTCTTATTATTATTATTTTAGTAAACATTATTACGTACCTCAAAAATGGGAATAGTCAGGAAATTATAAGATATACTTAGGTTGCAATGAAATTTGAGGATTTGGAATAAAGGAGATTTTGACTTTGTCCGCAAAGTAGTTGAATGGATTTTTAATTTTTATTACAAATGAAGTTTGAAACTACAAAAATTAAAAATAGTTTGCCAAATACCCTGTAATTTTTATACGTGCTTTAACTGATTTTTGATGAACTTAAGAAGTTATGATAAAATTCCCAATTTCTTCCTTGACTTTCTTAAGGCTATAATTATATAGTAACAAAATTGGGAGTTGGGAATGGTTGGGAATAACCAATTAGTTAAGTAAACAAATTCTAAAATTCTTCAAGTTATCTCTATTTTTTTTTAAAGATAAAATAAGATTGAACTTATGATGTCTACTCCATATAATAATTATTTTATTTTTTGTGTAGGTGGGATTTGAGCTCAAATTCTTTATTTGGTACAACAAACTTTACTAATTGAGCTAAATTAAACCCTATAGTTTAAATTATTTTTTTAAAAAAATGGGTGATTGTAAATTAATGGAACACTGTACAATGAAAAAATAAATTATATGTTTGAATAATTAGTACTAATTAATAAACATATTTAGCATTCAATTATTAGAAAGAATAACTAAAAAAATTAAACAAGGAATAATTTGTACCGTAATGTACCAACTCTCGTTCATTTGATGTTTTCATTGATCTGGTTAAATTTCATGACAATTAGAATCATAAGGAATAATTTTCTTATATAAAAATTAAAAAAAAAAAAAAAAAAAAAAAAAAAAAAAAAAAAAATAAAGATGCATGCATTTAACTTGCCTGCCTAGACAGTGCATCCTTGTTGGCAATGGCACTGCACAAACGGAAAGTGAAAACTAACATGGTCTTCTTTTTCACCAAGAATAATGACAATAAGATGTTGTATATGTATAAGTTCAAAAAAAAAAAAAAAAAAAAAACTAAACGAGTGACAAAGAAAGCATAAGAGCACATGGAAAAGGAAATCTTGGTCACGGTTAGAGTAGCATATATTATTATTAATCCAAGAAAGATATGCGGTGCAATGCTGTGTGGCTTGTGAAGAAAAAAAATGCAAGACTGCAAGGAAAAGAAAGAAAATGAGTTCGATAAGATATTTGAAGAGAATATACATTGTCGGCCCAAAGACAGTTGATTGATATTTCTTCAATCTCTATAGTCTATACAGCTAATTAACCTAATGCATAAACATATGATTTTTTAAAGCTTTATACACCTGTCCTGGTCAATAGCCTCCGAAAAAAAGAACTTGTGTTAGAATCTCATACAATCATCTAGAATAATAATTGTTAAATGATTAAATTAACATAGTAAGTTTTTGTGATAATTGGTAATTTATACTATGTTTCATTTTCTGTTGTTTGCTTCCTTCCAATTACTTTGAGAATGGAGAATGCTTCCAATCTATGCCCTAGGTTTGGTTTACACATGCAAAGTAGGTATCATCTCCTAATCCAATCCTGAAGAGTCATGACCCAATTTAACAAGTCCAGTTCTACATGACATTGCATGGTGTAAGTGTCTAGATAATTGGGAAAATTGTGAAAATTAATACTGCTTAAACAAGTTTCAGATTGCCAAAGATGTTTAACTACTTCTACTTGTTATAATAAGATTTCCTTCCCAGCTCAAAAGACCAGTAATTAATACAATATTGTGTTAATATTATAGAATATATATATATATATATATATATATATATATATAAAAGGTCCATATTATTAGACACAATCTAATGAATAAATTGTTACAATTGACTTTAATGGAACAATAAAGCAACGGCACAATAAAAGGCTACAAGCATTACTCTTGCTAATGAATAATGCTAGAGATATAAACTATTTTATAAAATTTTTTACAAATTGCTAATGTGATAAGTGATTATTGGTAAATGAAAAAGTGATATAAATAGTTGGCCTAGATAAAAACTAATAAGAGGTTGGTCACATCAACATTTTATAAAAATATTGTAAAATAATTTGTGGATATAAAATTACTCTTGTTAATGAATAATGCTAGAGATACAAATTATTTTATAAAAAAAATTTACAAACTACTAAGGTTGTAAGTAATTATTGGTAAATGAAAAAGTGATATAAATGGTTGGTTTAGATGAAAACCAATAACAGGTTGATCACATCAACATTGTAAAATAATTTGTGACTATAACATTACTCTTGCTAATGAATGATGTTAGAGATACAAACTATTTTACAAAAAATTTTACAAACTGCTAATGTAGTAAGTGATTATTGATGAATGAAAAAAATAATATAAATGGTGGGCTTAGATGAAAACCAATAAGAGGTTAACCACATCAACATTTTGTAAAAATGTAATGCTAAATATACAAACTATTTTACAAAAAAAAAAAAAAAATTACAAACTGCTAATGTGGTAAGTGATTATTGGTAAATGAAACAATGATATAAATGATGGGCCTAGATGAAAACTAATAAAAGGTTGGCCACATTAACATTTTGTAAAAATGTTGTAAAATAATTTGTGGTTATAGCATTACTTTTGCTAATGAATAATGCTAGAGATATAAACTATTATACAAAAAAATTTTACAAACTGCTAATGTAGTAAGTGATTATTAGTAAATGAAAAAGTGATATAAATAATAGGTTTAAATGAAAACCAATAAGAAATTGGTTATATCAACATTTTGTAAAAATATTGTAAAATAATACAAAATATTGTAAAATAATTTGTGGTTATAACATTATTCTTTGCTAATTGAAATTGATTCAAATGTTTGCTCACAAACAATAACTAGAATTCTTCTCAAAAAAAAAAAAAACTAGAACTGCCTACCTCTTTTCCCAGAGGCTAAATGTTGTCATTCAAACACAGTCTAATAAATTTTCTTGTAGTAAGGAAAAAAAAGGGGGAGAAACGGTCGAAGAAAGAAATGAACAGACCAATACATAAGAGGTTGTGGTTCCTGTGAAAGAAAATTTGCTTTTAAATTCTAACTTTATCAGTTATATTTTTACTAATTATAGTTAAACTTTGGTATAAAGAAGTTTATAGAAATTTAGAATATTCAGTTATTAATATAAACTAGTCTCTAACCCGTGCGATGCACGGGATAATTAAACAAAATTTATACACATTCACTTTTATTGGTACAATCATTTGAAAATAATTCTAACTAATACCCAAATGTAAGAGACGCATTGACTTACTATTTAAAGTAGCATTCTCAAGAATTTACATATATTGTGTAACTGAGCCTTAATTTCTCATCAACAATAAAAACATGGAAATTCAAAACATGGAAAGAAAATAAAAATTACAACAATTAATTCCATTATCTTTCATGCTATACTTTGTAATTGTACGGAATTAAGTCAACTCAATTTAAGTAGTTGTAATAAAATTGGCTTCTACTATTCTCTATTCTATAGAGATATGAACATATTGGATTTCTCAAACAATTACCGGTATTGCAATAAAATGATTTATTATTGAAAATAAGAAACAAAGAAAATCTGTCTATAGTTTAAGAAACACAATATAATAAAATTAAAGAGATAAAATTTTCGGAGGACAAAATATTATAGATAATTTTAAAAACAGATTATACACTTAAAAGGGTTAGTAATTTATAGCACTTACCTCCCACTATTAGTATACGACACCAAGTGCGGTCGTCGTAATCCTTTGAAAGAACCTTCCCCAATTGGACTCTATAAAAATAAAAATAAAAAAAATAAAAATAAAAAAACCCAATTAACAAAATTGATCCAAAAGGGTTTGAAAAGCACACAAAATCAATTCAATAAACAAAAATATGAGACAAAGTAATTACTTTCCGCTGCCAATGAAATCATCTTTTGTATTGTTGTTCCAAACCGCAACACTTATCTCTCTAAGACCTTCAATTAATGAAAACACAAATTTCTCTTGGAATACCGGAGTATTATGACCATCTATACACACACACACAAAAAAGAAAATCAGCATAACTCACTATAACTCTATAGAAGCCTCAAAAATATAAAGAGAAATTAAAGGGGTTGAATTTGATATTTACGTTTGGAGAGGGAGAGTTTGCGAAAACCGTAGTTTTATATTTCTTAACTTGAGAGAGGGGTAAGGTGCCTAGGGTTTTGAGGGTAAGGTTGCTAGGGTTTTAAGGTGTTATAATGTTTTTATTTTTATTTTTATTTTTAAATATTGTCTTGACGTGGAAAATTGTGGTGCTAGCAGAGAGGCTTCAGTTTTATATATATATATATATATATATATATATATATATATATATATATATATATATATATATATATATATATATATAATATGGAAAAAGTGTTATTTTTTTCAAAATTCAAAGGAAACTAAGTGTTTTTTCCTTTCAAGTTTAGGATGAAGTTTCATTTTTCAAAATCTCAAGAAATATGAGTGTAATTAGTAATTACCCATTTATTTTATTTTATTTTATTTCATTTTTTTAATTCCAACCAGACTCAACTTAATCCATGTAATACATAAATATATTCAAAACCATATGCATCCTGTTCCCTACTCGCTTTAGGCCTTTATCAACCAAGCAATAAATTCACTTAAAAAATAGACATTCTTCAAAAACCATTAGATAGTTAACTCGCTTAAAAGTTTAAGGTTTAAACCCTAAACCTCCCAGTCTTCCACTATCATTTTCCAGTAATCGTAACCTGAACAATGGTGATAGATATTCCCCCAAGCTAATAAGCCCTCAACTGTTATTGTGTGAATTGCTTCTTCAGCAGCATTGTCTTGAACACTAAAGCCCAACCCGATTACACATAGAGCCCAAAAATACAAATAATTGAACATGAGTTACAATCAAATTACAGGGAATAAAGTCAACAAAAACTATATATATATATATATATATATATATATATATAGCAATACAGATCAAAACAACAAAGTCACCAACCAAAAAAAAAAAAAAAAAAAAGGCAGCGTACCCAGGTCTACCAATGATCAGGACAGACCCAAAAACATACAGCAGAGCAGCTGCACAACGAAACAGCCAGACACACTAGTCACTAACAAAAAGAACTCAACACAAAGCAAACAGCACAAAGACAATGTAAATCAGCTTTATCAACTAGAAACAACCCAAATCATCTAAGCAGCCACCAAAGCACCAAACCAGCAATACAAACTGCTCAAAAGCTCTGAATTAATCCAATGGGTTATATTCAGCTTTAACCCCAAGGAATAATAGCTGCATCCCAAACCAGCTTGTCCCAATCAACCTCAGCACTCCTATATCTAATACCCTCCCAGGCAGTTTTGCAAGCCATTGGTAGCAGGAGTCCAAACCAGAGTTTCTTCCCCATAAAGCTGTACTAACTGACAATCTTGATGCAGATGTTTTTGGTCCAGGGATCTAGGAGATCTCCATTGCCATTGCCCATTTGCAAGAACGCTAGACACCTTAGCAGATGGATAACTACTTGCTGCAAAAATTGCCCGAACATCAAATTTAAAACTAAGAACTCCTTGAGGTTGCCAATTGTCATACTATGTGTGTATTTTGCTACCAGCACCAACCCTCCATTTGAAAAAACCTCTTACAGTCCCTCTAATCTTCAAAATCTGCCTCCAACCCCATGAGCAGTTCTGGTGTTTTAACCTCTCAAAAGATTAGGAGGTTCCATGCCACTAGGCCCTGCTTGATTCATGAAATTGCAATGCTTCTTGTGATTCAAGTGTAGCTATACTTAGTATTTCTTGTCGTTCTCGCCAGCTAGTCCTCCAAAATTTGTTGTGCCAACCATAGGAATAACTTATCTTAAGCTGTATGATAAACATAAGATGAGAATAAATTTAGGAAAAATGTGTGCGCACAAAAGAAAATTAAATATGTAAAACCTTATTGTGCTCATTTTAGTTTTCGTGCCAGTACCTGGTTTTCCAAACGAGCATCACCAAGACGAACCTTTGGTACATGAGCAATCTTTAACCAATCTTCTTTGCATTTTCTAATCAAATCAGGACACACTGTAATATTCAATCGTCTTAGTGTAGTGAGACCTTGCATCCCCTCAGGGAGAGATAACAACTGACAGCAATTGTCAATCCCAAGTTGCTGAAGTGATTTCAGACTTGGCAGCCACTCCGGCAAAGTGGTGAAATTTTCACAATCTCCAATCTCTAGCATCTGTGAAGTGTTTGCAGATCGTCTGAGCCACTGGGGCAAAACCTCCAACTTAGGTAAGCCTCTAATCAGTAATTTCCGAAGGCTCAACTTGAGATTTTGACTGCCTTCTCCCTCCATCAAATTAAGCTCTTTACAATTCACAATGATCAGGATCTCTAGGGCAGTTAGGTCTTTGATATTGAGGGACAAAGAGGTCAAACTTGGACAGTGTGCAATAGTCAATGTTCGAAGATTGATGAGGTTGAGGTGCTTGTCCCCTTCAAACAGACATCTGAGATTCTCACATCTAGCAATAAACAAAACTCGTAGAGAATTCAAGCAGCCTATTGCCTTCTCCAACAAGCATTCTTGATTACTTGTAACCACCAAAAACCTAAGGCTAATCATGTTCCTTATGCCTTTGGGCAACCGTTCAAGATTTTTGCAGTCAAGTATTAAAGTTTGTAAATCATGTAGCTTGCAAATGAAATTAGGAATTTGCTTGATTATGTCATTATCTGATAGGTCAAAAAATCTCAAATGTTTCAAAGAACCAATAGAACTTGACAACACCTCTGTGGGGGGCGAAAAAATTTTCCTTTCAACAAATAAGATTTATATTGGGTTGGAAGTCTAAACCGAAACTCGATGATGGGCTTGATGCACGGCCCAAGGGCTATCGGTGAAGATCCAAGGAGTCCACTATATTTTATGCCTTGGGCCTAGATTGGGACTGACAAGAGTGGCCCACATACATATTTTAACTTTGTTGGTCGCTTAATAGTTGCTCAATTAACTTCATGTTGTGTTAAAGGGTTCAGAGTCCAAGCCTACACAAACAACTTTGGCCTTGTGGTAAATGCATTTCACATCTTAAAAATGAAATCATTCTGTTTAGCCTCAGTGCATTAGATAGCTTATGAAGCGATTATTTAGAGGATTGTGATTTAGGTGATACATCGGACCATTTCTCACCAAAATATGATAATTGACAACCCATTTTCACTTTTCAGTCCACCTTTTACTAGCCTGTGTCAACTGAAAGAAACATACTTCATAACATCATTTATTATCTATTTTGCGCTTCTAAAACTTTTTTTTTTTTTATAATAATTATAACTGCCATCTTGTGTAGGATTGTGGAGACTCCTCGATCATAGGAATGAATTGAGGATTGTAAGATCTTACCTTTTATTAAAAAAAAAAAAAACAATAATTCCACAAATTATCCACAAAAAATATTAAAAATTCAATATACTATATTTTCAAACTTTATATGACTATATCTCTATTAACTTTCCTAGTAGTAGGACTTCAAACTAGTCATGCCAATTATCAAACGTATTTCTAATTTTCTATTAGCTTTCCTACTACTAGGACTTTAAACTAATCAGGCCAAATATCCTTTTGCTGAACTAGTCGGGCCAAATATCAAATGTTCTTTATTGTTCTTTTAATTTTATTTCAAACATGAGCCAAGTTCGAGCTTATTTACAACTTAGATTACATATTTTAGTTTGGTTCATTTAATTGTCAAACAAGAGCTAGTTTGAACAACAGAATTGCCAAGTTTTTTTTAATGATATTCAAAGTCTTCATTCTCAAAATTTTATATCCATTGAATTAATAAATTATAGTGAAAATTATAGTATGATATAATGATTTTTCTTATGAAAATTATTACAATTAGATTTACCAACATTGAAAAATTATATACATATACATATATATATATATATATATATATATATATACATAATATTATATTATATAGATTTAAATCAAGTCTCATACCCACAATCTTGTTCACAAACACATTATTATCTTCGAACTTGACTCGTTCAATAATCGAGCCCAAACTTGGACTTGGATTTGGCTCGTTTAATAAATAAACAAACAAACATATGCAAAAAAAAAAAAAAAAATTCCTTACAAGTTGAGAGTTAAATGGATTTTTTTGGAGAGCTTAATGCGGAAGATGGGTTTTCTTAGTAGATGGGTAGAGTTGGTGATGGCAACAATCAAATCCATCTCATATTCCATTTTAATCACCGGAGTACCTTGAGGTTTCATCAAGCCAACAAGGAGATCCTCTATCTCCCTACCTATTTTTGTTGTGCTCGGGGGGGTTAAATGGACTGCTTGAAAAAGCCATGGCAGCTGGTGATCTTAGGGGTTTCTCACTTTGTAAGAATGGTCCACAAATTTCTCATCCATTCTTCGTCGATGATAGTTTGATTTTTTGTCGTGCGAAGATGGGTGATGTGCAAGCAATTCAATCTGCCTTAGCCAAATATGAGAGAGCATCCGGAAAAAAAATAAATGGCGCCAAGACAAACCTCTTCTTTAGGAAATCTGTCCTTGATAGCACCAAAACAAATTTGAAGAATTTCCTAGGTGTACCGGAAATCAAGGAGTATGAAAAGTATCTTGGGTTGCCGGTGATGGTGGGAAGAAAAAAGAAGGAAAGCTTTATTTATATAAAGGAGAGGATTTGGGGGAACTCCAAGGGTGGAAGGAGAAACTCTTGTCATAAGTTTAAGGGAGGTGTTATTGAAAGCTATTGTTCAAGCTATTCCCACTTTTGCTATGAGTTGTTTTCAACTACCTATGAGTCTTTGCCATGAGATTGAGGTTATGATAAAGAATTTATTTTGGGGTCAACCTGGTGAGAGGTGTAAGATTCATTGGAAAAATTGGGAGTCTTTGTGCTTGCCAAAAATTGAAGGTGGGATGGGTTTTAAAGAGCTTAGAAAATTCAATGATGCCATGTTAGCCAAACAAGTGTGGCGGCTGGTCCATGATAAAGAGTCCTTATTCTACTGGGTTTTCAAGGCTAGTCCCTATTCTACCGGGTTTTCAAGGCTAAGTTCTTCCCATCGGGTGATATTTTTTCAGCTCAATCAAATCTGGTTCCTATGCTTGGCGAAGTATCCTTAAGGCTTGATATTTAATTGCTAAAGGTGCTAGATATAGAGTGGGTAATGGCCAAACAGCCCGGATCTACCAGCTGCTAGCTGCCAAGGGAAGGGTCGGGTAAGGTCATCTCACCCCCCTCTTTGCTATCTGCTGATGCGAAGGTAGCACACTTTATTGATGCTAATTTGGGTTGGTGGAATGTGTATCTATTAGATAGGGTTTTTCTACTGTTTAAGGCACAAAAAATAAAGTCCATCCCCCTCTGTTTGACTCCTCAAGAAGATACTTTGATTTGGCCAAAATCCAAGGATGGTCAATACGTTGTGAAGCTTGGCTACCAAATCATTGTGTGCTAGAGAGAGTAGTGGTTTAGTTTCGGGGTCTGTTGGGCTTTGTGGAGCCTAGTTTTGTTTGATCCGGTTCAGCGATCCGACCCGACTCGAATAATATTGTGTGATTTTTAATGGGAGATTTACTGAGACTTAGTCCATGGAGCGAAGACTTGGGTTGATAGGTCCAAGCCGGATTTTTTGGCCTGTTTAGCCCATTGTGAAATCAACTTTGGTGACTAGGGTTATTATTGTGAGTCGGTTGCCGTGTTTTTATAAAGAGAAAAATTGTAGCCGCACTGTGTATTGTATTTTTCCTTGATAATAGTGAAATCCCCGCA
Source organism: Quercus dentata (assembly GCA_028216015.1). Taxonomy (NCBI): domain Eukaryota; kingdom Viridiplantae; phylum Streptophyta; class Magnoliopsida; order Fagales; family Fagaceae; genus Quercus; species Quercus dentata. The sequence continues at coordinate 425,690 of CP116450.1, read as the reverse complement.
ACTTCATGGACATAGGCAAATTGCCGAACCACGTAAATATTTTCTTGTGCGTTTGATTGCTTTCTTTAACGTGTGTTTTCTCTATTTTTTTTGTTTCTCACGGGTTGGGATTTCGGTTAAATTCCCTACAGGATCAACTAATGAGGTGAACAAAAAAATGTGGTCGGGCCTTTGGAGGTTGAAAGTGCCAAATAAAGTCAAGACCTTTGCGTGGCGGGCTTGTCTTGAGTCACTTCCTACTTTGGCGAATTTGGCCAGGAGAAAGGTGGAGCTTTCAAATAGCTACACTAGCAGTAATAGAGAGCTTGAGTCCGTGATTCAAGCTTTATAGGGCTGTGAGAAGGTGAAGGTGGCTTGGGGTACTAACTTTGATGAGTTGCGTATTGCAACAAATCCAGCTTTATCTTTTGTTGATCTTTTCAAGTTGGTGCTTTGCATCCCGTGGAGTCAAGGATTTATTATGGTTTGCTGGTTCATCGAGAATCAGTGCAATAAAATCAGAATAAATGAGGCAGTTGCACCCTTTGAGAAGACCTCTGATCTTGCATAGAAGTACCTGGCGGACTTTTAGCAGCAATGGGCGAAGCTTGCATCAAAGAAGTCACGAGGAAAGTCATTTGGAAGCCCTCTGATGCAGGTATGTTGAAAACAAATTTTGATGGAGCAGTTTTTGAAGACTTGGGAGCAGCAGGAATTAGCGCCATGGTTAGTAATTCCTCCGGTGAAGTTCTAGCAGCCTTATCCGAGATTATTCCCTTGCCTTCATCCATTGTAGCGCTGGAAACAATTGCAGCTAGACAGGCTGTACTTTTCATCCGTCGACTTGGTTGTAGTGGTTCAATTATGGAAGGGGATTTTGAAGAGGTTATTTTAGCTATCAAAAATCAGAGTTTTTAGCACCCGTTGGTGGGTCATTTAGTTAAAGACATTGTGTCTTCAACGAAGACGTTGCAAAGACTCTTCTTTCTTTTTCTTATACACGTCGGCAAGGCAATGTATTAGCACATGCTCTAGCACGACGAGTGAGATTGTCTTTTCCTGCTTTAGTTTGGATGAACTCCATTCCTTCGGATATTTATAAGTTTTTTGTATTTGATCTTCCATTAATAAAATGATTTTTTCGGCCTGTTCTATCGGGCCTGTTTCTCAAAAAAAAAAAAAAAAAAAAAAACCCTTAAGAAAATGATTAAACAATTACTTTGAAAAAATCTTAAAATTTTAACTTTAATTAATAATTCTTCTATGGTATGGCTTTCACTTCACCTATTCAACTAATAACAAACAATTGCAAATTTAAGCCTATAAAATTTACATACCTAATTATGAAACTCATTATACATAACTCAAGAGCAAATTCTACCATAAAAAGGAAAATATTAAAAACAATATATATCTTGTCTCTATGACAAACCCAAATTATCTTCTATAAACAAATCAATATTAGAAGTTTGGAACAACTGTTTCTTAGGGGAAATGGAACTACTTATTTGGCACCTAAATCTAACCCAAAAGATTAAAAAAGAAGTAAAGAGTGATGTTTAAAGATTAAAAAAGAAGAAGAGAGGGGGGGAGGGGGATGACTCACTAAAGTTCTGTACCAGTTTCAAATGAATCTAAATTATATCAATCAAGTTATGATATTTCTTCCTTAACTTTTTTAAGACTATAGTAACAAACTTAGGATTTTGAAATAGTTGGGAACCAATTAAGTAAACAAATTCTAAAATTCTTCAAGTTATCTCTTTCTTTTATTTTAAGATACAATATGATTGAATTTATGGTGTCCACTTTGTATAATAATAATTATTTATCATTAATTTAAGACACAAATTGTTTTTTTTTTTTTTTTTGTGTAGGTGAGATTCGAACCCAAATTCTTTACTTGGTACTAAAAACTTTACTAATTGAGCTAAATGAACCCTATAGTTTAAATTATTTAAAAAATGGGTGATTGTAAATTAATGGAACACTGTACAGTGTAAAAATACATTATATGTTTGAATAATTAGTACTAATTAAGAAACATATTTAGTGTGTGCGTCGGAAATGAGACTGTTGGGTTTAACCTCACTTGGGCTCACAACTTATTTATAGGGTGGGCTTTAGGATTTCTTACTTTGGGTCGTTCTCGGCACAAAAACTCGTAGTAATATCCCTCCTCCCTTCCTAAATGACTGTTTTTTCTCACTTTTTCTGAACCCCCCTTTCTTCCCCAACTTCTCCTATTTATAGCTCTAAGTTAGTGGGGAGATCATGATTACTGCCATTGTTAGTGCAATTGAAGGTCCAATATTATCTGTTGTAAGTGGATGTTTAGGTGAGAGTGGAATGCAGTGATTATGGCTTTGGAACTTGGTTCCAACTCAGGTGAATATGCTTGGTAGTGATGTTCCCTGAACTGCCGAGCATCCTATGGTACGTCCGGACAAGGTTTCGTTGATTGTTCAGGAAATTTATGCCGAGCACAGGTTAGGGGCCAAGGCTCAAAACTCGTAGTTCGTGAAGATAGTTTCAAGCAGAATTTAAAGTGATGGGGCCGTGCCATTGGGCCCGAGCCCAGGGCCCATTTGGGTCTTAAGACCTCGATGCCGTACATTTAGCATTCAATTATTAGAAAGAATAACTTAAAAAGACAAGGAATAATTTGTACTGTAATATACCAAGCCTCGTTCATTTGATGTTTTCATTGATCTGGTTAAATTCCATGACAATTAGAATCATAAGGACTGAACCATAGTTGAATAATTTTTCTGATAAAAAAATAACCATCAAGATGCATGCATGTAACTTGCCTGCCTAGATAGTGCATACTTGTTGGCAATAGCACTGCAAAAATGGAAAATGAAAACTAACATGGTCTTCTTTTTCACCAAGAATAATGACAATAAGATGTTGTATATATATATAAGTTCAAAAAAAAAAAAAAAAAATACTAAACAAGTGACAAATAAAGCATAAGAGCACATGGGAAAGGAAATCTTGGTCATGGTTAGAGTAGCATATATTATTAATAATCCAAGCAAGATATGTGCTGCAATGCTGTGTGGATTGTAAAGAAAAAAGAACTAAAAGAAAATCACAGAGAATGTAACTATGCCAATAAAAGTGCAAGACTGCAAGGAAAAGAAAGAAAATGAATTCGATAAGATATTTGAAGAGAATATACATTGTCGGCCCAAAGACAGTTGATTGATATTTCTTCAATCTCTATAGTCTATACAGCTAACCTAATGCATAAACATATAATTTTTTAAAGCTTTATACACCTGTCTTGGTCAATGGCCTCCGAAAAAATGAACTTGTGTTAAGAATTTGTACGTGTTAGAATCTAATACAATCATCTGTATAGTGATCGTGCATGTCTCCTTAGAGTAATAATAGTTAAATGATTAAATTAATATGGTACATTTTTATGATAATTGGCAATTTATACTGTGTATCATTTGGCTTCCCTTTGAGCATGGAGAATGCTTCCAATCTATGCCCTAGGTTAGGCGTACACATGCTAATTTCTAAATAGGTATCATCTCCTAATCCAATCCTCAAGAGTCATGACCCAATTTATCAAGTCCATCTCTACATGACATTGCATGGTGTAAGTGTCTAGATAATTAGGAACATTGTGAAAATACTGCTTAAATAAGTTTCAAATTGCCAAAGATAATGTCACGACCCAAATCCATAGAAAATGAATTTAGATGCATGACAACCAGCTAAACTTATACAAATCCATAAACATAATTAATCCAAAATAAATCAATCCTCCAAAAATAATACTGTTAAAAACCTCTTACAAAAAAAAAAAAAAGTCTAAACTCCACAAAACAGAATTACAAAATAAGGTAGCTAAAATTCTATAAGTCCTCAATGCATATTGAAGTCGCCTCAGACTTCCATGCTCTACCTTGCACCTTACAAAAACAACCCAAAGGTTCTATGTTTCCAACTATACTTTAATCTGAAAAAAATAGTAATTGATGGGGTGAGCCACACATCTAGTAAGTAATTATACACAATATACAACAGAATAGAGTCAAGCAAAGCACGAGTTTGATTTCACAATTTCACTCAAAATATTCGATATAATTTTCCAAACATATAAAGAACCACTAAACACATGTATATGATCAAATCTTAAAGTTATTCGAAAACACATACGTATAATTGATCGAGAGCACGTGTCACATATACACATCACATATTCTCACATACAATCCTGTGAGCGGATACCAACATCTAACCCCTGTTGGTGAGGGATCAACACATATTCTCACATACAATCCTGTGAGCGGATTTACACACATATCTGATATATCCGATCAATTCTAAAAATAGTTATTTTAAGTCACATATCACGAAGCAAAGTTTATACAAAATAAAAAAATTAACTTGATATTAACAATTTCTTTTCAAATATAGAAGCATATCAAAGATCACAATATTGAATAGAATATAAATCAAAGGATGCTTGACTCTCTTGGGAAACGAATAGTGACTGAGGAGTTTATGTAAATATATTACAATTCTTGAGTAAATATGAAAATTAAATTTGCTAAAAGAAACATTTCAAATACCATTTGAAAATAGGAATATGACTAAAATCACTTGGTTTTAATCAAATTTAAAGAACAAGAACCTTTTTAGAAAACTTACTTTGAAACTCAATTATTTTCGAAAATAGTTTAGTTTAGAAATCATATTTTAAATGAGATTTGAAAATTCAAAACATTATTTCAAATTCGAAGTCTCTCTTTAAAACATTGTCTAAAAGTCGAAGTTTCTCTTTCAATAATGTAAAAATAATGCTTTCAATAAACTTTAGAAAACGTAAGCTTTAAAAACATAACTTTTGAAAACTTTTGACTTCTAAGAACCTAAAGAATAAAACTTGTGCATATTATGCATAATTACTTACCTCTCTTGCTAATACTTCAACACAGTTTGAACACTTTAATCCTCCGTAAGCTCTAAACAAAAGAATGCTTTAATCAGTAAGCATGAAATCTAATCCTTACAAACCTTTTCTTTCCTACTGTCCTACAGAAATTAGGTATGAAAACTACTTTCATATATACCATTGAATTAAGCAATTTATTATTCCTTATCAAAGTCCCACTGCAACAATATATCCTCAAAACTAATATGTACTAAAGAAGTTCGAACAAAACTCTATAACCACAATTGATATTCTAGGCCAATAATGCTTCCTTGCATTGGGTCAAATCTCGTATTTCCATTAGAGGAGCAATAGCCGAAATATTCTAGACCTTAGATTTAACATTCCCATAGAAAGTGTAAGGATATAGAGCCACCTTTAAAATTAAAAGTTATAATCTTCAAGTCTGTAGGCAACTTGATGAGACCATGTACTGATGACTATTAAAGATTTAAATATATATATATATATATATATATATATATAAATATCATTCTTTGTTAGACCCAAGGTCCACGATTTCAACAGGTAACCAAATATTATATACAAAACTACCATAAACTTAGGAGTACAACAATCGGATCTCTTCGTGACTAACGCCTATATATATAACCTTCGTTCATGAATACATGGTGCGGCAAGCTTTGGATTTAATATATATCTATCCTAATGAAAAAGTAAAAAGCCATCCACATGAATCTAGATTTAAAACCATGGCTTTTGTTCTTGAATACAAACCGTAGGCAACTAACTCATTGATGTAAATCGTATTCTAGGAAAATAACCCTTTTAACAATCTACACACCACTAACATTACCAAGATAAAATTCTAAACCTTTAATTCTTTGTTTCTAATGGATTAAAAATCATACCTGAAACAATCAGCTGCCTCTTCAATTAACTCCAAGGAAAAAAATACCTCTTAGCCTCTTTGATAAAACCCTTCCTATGAAAACCCCGATTATCTCTTCCTCTACCCTGTAGTTTGTATTAGAGATGTGGGCTTTGTGGGTTAGTGGGCTGCAATTACTAAAAAAAAGAATACCTATGGCCCATCAATTATAAAATAATAGTAACTTCAAATAAAAGTATGCAGGGTATTACACTCTTCCCCTCTTAAAATAAGTTTAGTCCTCTAAACTTAACGTACCTCAATTAGAGAATAGATAGGGGTATTTTTCTTTCATGTCTTCCTCTTTTTCCCACGTCGCTTCTTGGACTGTATGATTTCTCCACAACACCTTCACTAAGGATATATTCCTTGAACGTAGCACTTGATCCTTCCTATCAAGAATCGCACCGGTTGCTCCTCATAAGACAAGTCCTCTCTAACATTGATCGGCTCATATTCCAAAACATGTGATGGATCGTGCATGTATTTTCGTAACACCGATACGTGGAATACATTATGAATATGTGACAAGACTGGTGGCAATGCCAACCTGTAAGATACATTGCCCACTCTATCCAAGATCTCAAAAGGGCCAATATACCTCTGACTTAACTTGCCTTTCTTCCCAAACCTCATCACACCCTTAGATGGAGACACCTTTAAGAATACATGATCCCCAACTTGAAACTCTAAGTCTCGCCTTCTATTATCTCGCATAACTCTTTTGCCTCGCTTTGAGCAGCTAGGAGTCTTTCACGAATCAACTCAATCTTCTCCGTAGTCAATTGAACTAGTTCTGGACCAAGCAACTTCCTTTCACCCACTTCATTCCAACAAATAGGTGACCTACACTTCCGGCCATACAATGCCTCAAAAGGAGCCATCTCTATGCTGGAATGGTAACTGTTATTATAAGCAAACTCAATTAAAGGCAAGTGAGTCTCCCAACTACCTTTCAAGTCTAACACACAGGCTCTTAGCATGTCTTCAAGTGTCTGTATAGTTCTTTCCGACCGCCATCGCTTTGAGGATGAAAAGTCAGTACTAAAATCTAACTTGGTTCCCATAGCCTTGTGTAAACTGTTCCAAAACTTAGAGGTGAAACGAGGGTCTCTATCAGAGACTATAGAGACAGGAACTCCATGTAATCTCACTATTTCCATAACATATAATTGAGCCAATCTATCCAATGAAAACGTAGTCTTGATTGGTAGAAAATGGGAAGATTTGGTCAATCTATCCACTATTACCCATATAGCATCATGACCCTTAACTGACTTAGGCAGGTCCGGACACACAGTCCATGGAGATATGTTCCCACTTCCATTCCGGAATACCGAGAGGTCAAGTAATCCAGCAGGCTTTTGATGTTCAACTTTAACTTGCTGACAAATTAAACACCGGGATACAAAATCTGCAATCTCTCTTTTCATATTATTCCACCAATATACCTCTCTGAGATCTCGATACATTTTAGTGCTACCTGGATGAACAAAGTGTATGCGGACTTATGAGCCTCCTCCAAAATTTCCCTTTTTAATTCAACATTATTAGGAACACATAATCGGTTTCTAAATCGTAAAACACCATCACCATGAATGCCAAACTCCGCTCGATTACCTTCCTTTACCTCTTCCATAGTCTTTACCAAATTAGGATCAGATCCTTGAGCAATCTTCACCTTTTCAACTAAGGTCGGTTGTACTCGAAAATGAGCAAGAAGTACCCTTGGTTCCTTAAATTGGAGCTCCACGTTAATCTCCTTCAACTCTTCAAAAAAAAGTCTTTTCCTCAAAATTATACTTGCCATCCTACCGGAGGATTTTCTACTCAAGGCATCCGCCACCACATTTGCTTTGCCTGGGTGATAATGTATTGTACAATCATAGTCTTTCAACAACTCAATCCATCTCCTTTGCCGCATGTTCAATTCTTTTTGAGAGAACAAATATTTCAAACTTTTATGGTCAGTGTAAATCTCACACGTCTCACCATATAAGTAGTGCCTCCATATCTTCAATGCAAAAACCACCGCTGCTAACTCCAAGTCATGAGTAGGGTAATTCTGTTCATACCTTTTTAGTTGCCTAGAAGCATATGCTATCACCTTTCCATGCTGCATAAGCACACAACCAAGACCTTTACGTGAAGCATCACTATAAATTACAAACCCTCCCGAACCTGTTGGCAATGTCAAAATTGGAGCAGAAACCAACCGGTCTTTCAATTCTTGGAAGCTCTTTTCACATTCATCTTTCCACAAAAATTTAGCATTCTTTTGGGTCAACCTAGTCAAGGGACCTGCTATACGTGAAAACCTTCAACAAACCTCCTATAGTAACCTCAAAGACCCAAGAAACTACGAACTTCGGATACATTTGTTGGTCTAGGCCAATTTACCACACTTCCACCTTTTAGGATCCACAAAAATGCCATCCTTAGATATTACATGCCCCAAAAACATTACTTCATCTAACCAAAACTCACACTTCTTAAACTTGGCATATAATTTTTGCTCCCTCAAGACCTGCAACACCATCCTCAAATGCTCCACATGCTCCTCCTCAGTTTTAGAATAGACTAAAATATCATCAATAAAAACAATAACAAACCGATCCAAATAAGGCTTGAACACACGGTTCATTAAATCCATGAAGGCAGCAGGGGCATTAGTCAATCCAAATGGCATCACCAAAAACTCGTAGTGTCCGTAACGAGTACGAAAGGCGATCTTAGGTATATCCTCTTGCTTAACCTTGAGTTGATGATAACTGATCTAAGGTCAATCTTCGAAAAGACTTTAGCACCTTGTAATTGATCAAACAAATCATCAATTCTAGGTAAAGGATATTTGTTCCTCACAGTGACCTTATTCAACCGCCTATAGTCAATGCATAATCTCATAGACCCATCCTTTTTCTTTACAAAAAGCACAGGAGCACCCCAAGGAGATACACTAGGTCGAATAAATCCCTTTTCTAGAAGCTCTTGCAATTGCAATTTAAGTTCTTTCAACTCTGCAGGTGCCATGCGATATGGTGCCATAGAAATAGGTGCAGTTCCTGGCACTAAGTCAATGGCAAATTCTATCTCCCTATCAGACGGTAACCCAGGGAGATCCTCAGGAAATACATCAACAAAGTCCCTCACAATAGGGATGTCATCAATCTTAATCCCTTCCTTCCTTCAAGTTGTTCACCACATATGCGAGATAACCTTTACAACCTTTTTAAGTAATTTATTAGCATGAATGGCGTAAAAACAATATTAGGCACGAGACTCTCTTTTGACCCATGAAATACAAATTTTGGTCGACACGGAATACAAAACACCACTTCCTTCTTGTAATAGTCAACATTAGCATGATAAGTCGCTAACCAATCCATGCCTAATATTACATCAAATTCTTGAATTTCTAAGAGAATCAAATCAGCCAACAACTCATTTCCTCCAATCTTAATCACACAAGACTTACATATAAACTCAAAGAACCATAGTTTCACCCAAAGGAGTAGAAACAGAAAGTTCAAAGTCCAAAGAATTCAGGCACACAATCAGCATATTTTCATATAAGCACAAGATACAAAGGAATGAGTAGAACCAGGATCAATAAGAACTCGTGCAAGATGAGAAAATATGGGAATGGTACCTGTTACCACCGACTTGGATGCCTTAGCATCTTGCTCGATAATAGCAAACACACGTCCTTGGACTTTTGGCCTTTGCTTCATATCGCTTGGCTTAGTCACCAACTCACTCTTCATGGTCGGGCAATCTTTGATACGATGACCCATTTGACCACACTTAAAACAAGCCCCACTTTCACGATAGCAAACACCCTTATGCTTTTTACCACACTTCCGACAAACCTCTATTACCTGCTGCATCATTTTAGTCTCTGGTTCTATTGTAGTCTTCTTCTTAAATGGCTTGTTGTGTTCATTCCCTCTATGAAACCCTTCTCTCTTAGGCCTTTTATTATTCTGACTTCTAATCCTCCGATAGTCCTCACACTCCTTCTCAACAACCTTTGCAGTCTCCACAACCTCGAAATATGACTTCAATCGTAAGGCTGCCATCCTAGTCCTGATACTTGGTCGTAGTCCCCTCTGAAATTTCTTAGCCTTTCTAACATCATCAGCCACAATGTGAGGGGCAAATCGAGACAACTCAAGAAATTTAGCCTCATATTGTAACACCGTTTTATTCCCTTGAATAAGTTCCATAAACTCCACTTCTTTCTCATCCCGTACACTTTCTCGAAAATATTTCTCATAAAAAGCATCAAGGAAAACAGTCCAAGTCAATATCTCATCTTCCTCAAGTGGCACAGTCTTTTTGGTGGATCTCCACCAATGCTCTGCTTCCCCCTTCAGCATAAAGGAAGCAAAAGATACTTTTGCACCTCAAGACAACCAATCACATCAAAAATTTTCTCCATTTGCATTATCCAGGATTCTGCTTCTATAGGATCAGGGTTGCCCAAAAATGAAGGAGGACCCAATTTCCTAAATTGCTCAATAGTACATCCCTCAATCTCAAAGATCTTTGGGCTTAACTATTCCACCAGTACTAACATGCTTCTCCACCACCTCAGCAAGACTTCTGATAGCGCTTAAAACACCCTCAAGGCTCTCAGATTTTGGCTCGAAACTAGAAGGGGCAGAATTGCGGGGTGGCATTTTCCTATAACCAAACAAACAACACTTTAGAGTTGGATAAACCTCAAAGAAAAATTATTGTATACAAGAGATACTAAAGCTTTTACTATTCTTATGATCTTAAGCATATAGGCACACAGCTTCCAACAATTATCAAACCCACAAAATACCCATAGATTATCCAATGATTCAAGCCTATTCTTCCACATCCTATACAAAAACATCAGAAGTCCTAATTGTCTACAGAATCATAACCTAGAGCTCTGATACCAACACTCACACGACCCAAATCCATAGAAAATGAATTTAGATGCATGACAACCAGCTAAACTTATACAAATCCATAAACATAATTAATCCAAAATAAATCAATCCTCCAAAAATAATACTGTTAAAAACCTCTTACAAAAAAAAGTCTAAACTCCACAAAACAGGAATTACAAAATAAGGTAGCTAAAATTCTATAAGTCCTCAATGCATATTGAAGTCGCCTCTGACTTCCATGCTCTACCTTGCACCTTACAAAAACAACCCAAAGGTTCTATGTTTCCAACTATACTTTAATCTGAAAAAAAATAGTAATTGATGGGGTGAGCCACACATCTAGTAAGTAATTATACACAATATACAACAGAATAGAGTCAAGCAAAGCACGAGTTTGATTTCACAATTTCACTCAAAATATTCGATATAATTTTCCAAACATATAAAGAACCACTAAACACATGTATATGATCAAATCTTAAAGTTATTCAAAACACATACGATAATTGATCGAGCACAAAGTGTCACATATACACATCACATATTCTCACATACAATCCTCGTGAGCGGATACCAACATCTAACCCCCGTTGGTGAGGGATCAACACATATTCTCACATACAATCCTGTGAGCGGATTTACACACATATCTCGATATATCCGATCAATTCTAAAAATAGTTATTTTAAGTCACATATCACGAAGCAAAGTTTATACAAAATAAAAAAATTAACTTGATATTAACAATTTCTTTTCAAATATAGAAGCATATCAAAGATCACAATATTGAATAGAATATAAATCAAAGGATGCTTGACTCTCTTGGGAAACGAATAGTGACTGAGGAGTTTATGTAAATATATTACAATTCTTGAGTAAATATGAAAATTAAATTTGCTAAAAGAAACATTTCAAATACCATTTGAAAATAGGAATATGACTAAAATCACTTGGTTTTAATCAAATTTAAAGAACAAGAACCTTTTTAGAAAACTTACTTTGAAACTCAATTATTTTCGGAAAATAGTTTAGTTTAGAAATCATATTTTAAATGAGATTTGAAAATTCAAAACATTATTTCAAATTCAAGTCTCTCTTTAAAACATTGTCTAAAAGTCAAGTTTCTCTTTCAATAATGTAAAAATAATGCTTTCAATAAACTTTAGAAAACGTAAGCTTTAAAAACATAACTTTTGAAAACTTTTGACTTCTAAGAACCTAAAGAATAAAACTTGTGCATATTATGCATAATTACTTACCTCTCTTGCTAATACTTCTGAACACAGTTGAACACTTTAATCCTCCGTAAGCTCTAAACAAAAGAATGCTTTAATCAGTAAGCATGAAATCTAATCCTTACAAACCTTTTCTTTCCTACTGTCCTACAGAAATTAGGTATGAAAACTACTTTCATATATACCATTGAATTAAGCAATTTATTATTCCTTATCAAAGTCCCACTGCAACAATATATCCTCAAAACTAATATGTACTAAAGAAGTTCGAACAAAACTCTATAACCACAATTGATATTCTAGGCCAATAATGCTTCCTTGCATTGGGTCAAATCTCGTATTTCCATTAGAGGAGCAATAGCCGAAATATTCTAGACCTTAGATTTAACATTCCCATAGAAAGTGTAAGGATATAGAGCCACCTTTAAAATTAAAAGTTATAATCTTCAAGTCTGTAGGCAACTTGATGAGACCATGTACTGATGACTATTAAAGATTTAAATATATATATATATATATATATATATATATAAATATCATTCTTTGTTAGACCCAAGGTCCACGATTTCAACAGGTAACCAAATATTATATACAAAACTACCATAAACTTAGGAGTACAACAATCGGATCTCTTCGTGACTAACGCCTATATATATAACCTTCGTTCATGAATACATGGTGCGGCAAGCTTTGGATTTAATATATATCTATCCTAATGAAAAAGTAAAAAGCCATCCACATGAATCTAGATTTAAAACCATGGCTTTTGTTCTTGAATACAAACCGTAGGCAACTAACTCATTGATGTAAATCGTATTCTAGGAAAATAACCCTTTTAACAATCTACACACCACTAACATTACCAAGATAAAATTCTAAACCTTTAATTCTTTGTTTCTAATGGATTAAAAATCATACCTGAAACAATCAGCTGCCTCTTCAATTAACTCCAAGGAAAAAAAAATACCTCTTAGCCTCTTTGATAAAACCCTTCCTATGAAAACCCTGATTATCTCTTCCTCTACCCTGTAGTTTGTATTAGAGATGTGGGCTTTGTGGGTTAGTGGGCTGCAATTACTAAAAAAAAGAATACCTATGGCCCATCAATTATAAAATAATAGTAACTTCAAATAAAAGTATGCAGGGTATTACAGATAACTTGTTATAATAAAATGTCCTACCCAACTCAAAAGCCTAATAATTAATACCATATTGTGTTAATATGGGTTTCAGTTAACTTAACTAGTAAAATCTCAAAACTTTATATGTATATATATATATATATATATAAATTGTGCTAATATTATAAAATATAGGTCCATATTATTAGACACAATCTAATGAATCAATTGTTACAATTGACATTGATGGAACAATAAAGCTACAGCACAATAAAAGCCAAGGCTAGCAGCATAACACTAACATTTGCTAAATGAACTGCTTGCATCAATCACTGACTGTGAGATGGGTCAATAAGTCATTGGTCATTTTGGGATATGGATCACTCTAAATATTGACACCAAACCTTTCCAGTATTTTTTATTATCTTCCTTCTGTGTTAACTCTTGAATTTTTTTATTTTTTTTTAGTTATAGAGTTTCAGCGAACAGTGTCTATTTTTGATGATTATGCTCTTTATTATCAAATCAAGATACCAATCGATTTTTAGTGTAGGTGAAGATTGAACCTCGGATCTTTTATTCAACCATTAAAGATTTTACCATTTGAACTAACTGGAACTCACAATTATCTCTTTAAGTTGATTCCAATGCCTGCTCAAAAACCATAATTAGAATGGCCCATCACACTTCCTAGCAGGCTACATATCTAAGCCTAATGGATTAAAGGGGTTAGGTTATTTTCACTCTTCACTCTTATGAAAATCAAAAGGCATTACAGGGATTTATTCCTAAGTAAGAAGAAGAAAAAGAAAGGAGCAGATCAAACCATAGGCGGTGTCTTATTGGGGCCCAGGGGCTGTGAAAGAAAATTGAAATCCGCCCAATTAAGAAAATGCGGGCTACTGCAACGGGTTTAGCCTGTAGTATCAAATGGACCTCAACGTGACAAAGTTTGGGCCTCTTGAACTACTTTTTCTCTGTTAATTTAATTTCAAGGAGAAAAGTAAATGCGGTGTTGCAGGTGTGTAGCCCAACCCACCTCAAAAAACCTATTATTATTTTTTATTATAGCTCCGTTAATTATATAATTACCCTTTAATTATTTTTTAATAATCATCATGAAATGGATACAAAATTTTAATTCTATTATATCTATTAAATATAATAATAATTGAATAAAAAACTATTTTTATTAAGTCTAAAATTAGCTAAACCAGAGTTAACCTAACCCAATTCAATTTGTATAGCGTTAAATTGAGAGTTTCTTATGACCGACTTAAGAAATACCGAATGTAGTGAAACTTGACTATAATTATTCAGTAATACTATAGACATAAACTATTTAATTCATTTTTACAAATTGTTGTTGTGGTTAACTTCTTACTGATTCTCATTTGGACTTACCACTAATATCATTTTTTTATTTACCAATAACCACTCGCTACATCAATAGTTTGTAAAAAAATTTGTCTCTAACATTTTTCATAATTATTTGTTGGACACACTAGTATACTTGTATTTTTAAGTCAACAGATTTAGTTTGTATGTTTTTTTCCAAACAAAAAAAAAGTATGCTATGACTTACGAGTTATTCTTTTTCCATTTTGATAAAGTCCATCTACACAGTCCCAATATTTATAGATAGTGTAAAATTTGAGAAAGCTATTCAAATAATATGAATGATTTCCTAATAATAATAATAATAATAATAATAATAAAAGGATGCTTTCAAGTTATGTGAATATATAAAATCTTCATATTTTACTAAGGATTGCTAATGCTAATGTATGGCACCGAGGTGCCCGGATCCAATTGGGCCTTGGATTCGGGCCAGCAGCACGACCCACACCTCCAATCCCTTTCTACTCTACCCTCACAAGCTACAAGCCCAAGTTGCATCACCTAACCAGCTCAACATAAAGTTCCCGAATAATAAAGAAATACTAAAATCTGAACACACCATAGCATGTTAGGTAGTTCCCGGGAAACATCACTACCGAGCATTATTACTTGAGTTGGAACCAAGTTGCAAGGCCACATTCGCCACATTCCACTCCCACCTAACCACCCACTTACAACTGATGATATTGGACCCCTAATTGCACTAACTATGGTTGTAATCATAGTCTCCCCACTAATTCAGAGCTATAAATATAGGAAGATGAAAAGGAAAAAGGGGTTGTTGAGAGGTTCACAAAAAATAGAAAGTTGAGAGAAACAGTGATTCAGAAAGAGAGAGGATAAACTACGTTGAGTCTCTATGCCGAGAATGACCCAAAGTAGGAAATCCTAAACCCACCTTATAAGTAAGTTGTGAGTCCAAGTGAGGTCAAGCCCAACAGTCTCATTTTCGGTGTGCACAGCTAAGATTACATGTGAAGATTTTTAAAATTGTAACAATTTGAAACAATGTTTATATTCCTTCATACAACTTTGTATTTTTTTTATATTATAAATATTTAGGTAAAATCAAAGTTGTCAAAATTGGGATCTTATGTAAGATCGTGAGAGGTAGATGGGATTGTGGATCTTATGATCGGATCGTGGATCATAAGATCTTACATTATTTGAGGGGAAAAAAAAATACACATTGGTATATTAAATAATCACATAAATTATACATTCATTGATATAATTACCATACATCACTACATCAATTTGTAAACATCATTTAAAAATGTCAAAAACCTCAAAACGTGACACTTTATTGGGATATTTTTTATTTGGGTCCGACTAACACTTTCTCTATATTAGAGTGCAAAAACTTGGTCTATTGAGATTTTATTTTTCATTTGGGTCCAACTGAGTTTTATGTCAAGTTAAAGAAAATTACAAGAAACTAAGGTCGTTTGAGATCATCAGAATCATACGATCCTACCGATCCTAAATGATCGTAAAGATCCTTGAAAGATCTAGATCGTTTTGGATAGGTGGAATCGTAAAATCGTAGGATCTAGATCGAAATTTTGACAACCATGGGTAAAATTATTATTTTTTAATTGTTACCTTACTACCTACCTCATAAATGTATTCACGTATATGTTTTAAAGAGTAAGTTACTAAAATATTTAAGCTATTAATAATTTGAATATATATATATCTATACACACTATTTATAAGAAGATTCTTTTTTTTGGACTAGACTTTTATATGATTCAAAAATACCCTCTAAACCTTACGTTTAACCAAAAAAAAAAAAAAAAAGTTGAGATCAATTTAGTAAAAATATATTTCAAACTTCACTTAAAATGTCTATAAAATAAGATACTTTCCTATTAATCTGTGTCTTCAAAACAAACTTATCTAAAATTTATAATAAAAAAAAAAAGAAATTATGACACTAAAAAAAAATCTCATCAATTGCAAGAGTGATGAGGCTAATATATATATTCAAATTATATTTTACCTTATATATTTTATATTTAACATAATTTAGTAAAAAAAAAAAAAAGGTAATTACTCTTTATTTTCTTAATTCGAACTAGATTGGATGGAAAGCTCATTTTCAAGTATTTTATTCTGTTTTTTTTTTTTTCAAAACTATATGCATGTTGTTCCCTACTCTCTTTTATCAACCAAGCAATAAATTCACTTTAAAAAGGAAAAAGAAAAAAAAAGACATTGTTCAAAAACAATTCAAGAAGTTACCTGGCTTAAACCCTATACGGCTAAAACCTCCCAGTCTCCCACCATCATGTTATTTCCAGTAATCGTGAGCTGAGACCAATTGTGATCAATAAGCCCTCAACTCAACTGTTATAGAAGAGAAGATGGGATTGGGAGAGGCAAAGAGAGTTGTAACTAACAAGAAATTGAAGGGATTGGGGGAGATGGCTTTCGCCGTCGGCGGTGGCCCCGTCAACTGGTTCCCCGGCCACATGGCCGCCGCCACACGCGCCATCAGAGACCGCCTCAAACTCGCCGACCTCGTCGTCGAAGTCCGCGACGCTCGCATTCCTTTCTCCTCCGCCAGCCACCACCTCCAACCCCAACTCTCCTCTAAACGACGCGTCGTTGCTCTCAACAAGAAAGACTTGGCCAACCCTAACATCATCCCCAAATGGATTCGCTACTTCGATTCCTGCTCCACCAACCAGGATTGCGTCGCCATTAATGCCCATAGCAAGACCTCTGTTAACAAGGTTAGTTCACTGTTACTTATTACTCAATACTGACTAGGTAACGAGCACGGACTCCTTCCAAACGTGTCCGACACGCCGGGATACTCCGCATGCGTGTCCTCTTCTTCGTTTTGTGTGTTTTGGGTTAAAATTCAATAGGCAAATATAGTCTCCCTCAATTTGTAAAAATATGGTCATTTTATGATTTTTATCAATATCTCTTTTAGCAAATTATGCAATTTATTCAAAATATTCTGTGTCATTTAATATATCTTATTGTTGGACGAGTATTAGTTTTTTTTTAAAAAAAATGTTTAAACTGCTTAAGAAGGACTGGATTGACTCATTTTGACAAATTGAGGTACTAAATTGACAATTTTTAAATGTTAAGGACTAATTTGACAATTGAAGTAAATGTCAAGAGACTAAATTGAAATATTAAATGTATCTATATTAATTAATTAATTATTTGTTGTCCCGAGTCCCGAAACGCACCCGTGCTTCATAGTCTTTTGCTGAATACTTCTGTTTAAACATTTTTGTATGTTTAGTTGTTGACATTGAGTTTTTTAACCGCAGATTGCACATTAGCCTAGCATATATGTCCTAGACACTCCAGTTGTATTGGTTCCAAGTATCCCAACATAGAGACAGGACTGAAGCTAGCTGTTACAGGTATCATCCTCTTGCAAATAATTTCTCTTAAGTTTCTTATGAGATCTCTGGATCAGCTTAAGTAATTTTGGGTGAGGCCGAAAGTTTTATGCCTAAAGTTGTGTTGGTTTAATCCTTCTTTTGACCTCCAACCAACACAGGTTGCCCAAATTGCCACTTGTAAAATTTTCAACCTTGGTGTCTTGAATTTTATCCATCTTTTTTCTTTTACTATTGCTCTCGTGTTTTTTTTTGGGTTTTTGTGTGCGTAGGGGAGGGTGGGGGAAGGAGGAGGGGGGTGTGGGGCTAGTATTGGTTCAGGTCAACATAAAATTACTATTGCCACATTGTATTGCTTGTTCTATCAAATAAAGCTTACCAATTTCTTAAATTCACATGAAGGGTTTGTGAAAGATTCCGTGGTAGGTAAGGAGCGTATTGCACAATACTTGCTGGCGGTTTTAAATTCTCGGGGAACCCCCCTTCATTGGAAGCACTTGTACAACAGGAGATTGGAAGGGATTCGGTATGATTCTAAGGAAAAACATGAGTATAACCTTAAAGATCTTCGGCCAAAAAGGAGGAAGCCGCCAAATGACTTTGACATGCTTTACGTTGAGGTAATATAGGACGGTTCTCATTTACTCAATTTATGTAGGATGGCCAAAGTATTTTAAAACTTTTTTTCATTGGGACAACATAGATCCGAATGAACTTCATGATAAGTCTTGTCATAGGATTATTACATGGGTATTGATATCATCTTCATTCTCCTGAATGGATGGCAAATGATCAGCATAAGAAACTTGTTTTGGGACAG
Organism: Quercus dentata; assembly: GCA_028216015.1. NCBI lineage: Eukaryota > Viridiplantae > Streptophyta > Magnoliopsida > Fagales > Fagaceae > Quercus > Quercus dentata. Next base: position 406,986 of record CP116450.1, on the reverse strand, counting down.
TTAGTTTTCTTGTCATGAACGAATTAAGTTTTAATAACATATTTTCTGCTCATGAATGATTTACATAGAGCTTTTAGTTTTGATAAAATGTTTTACTTGTTGGTTATGGACATTCGTATAGAACATCATGAAGTTATTCTACTGTGCTTAGTGTATGAAGGGGTTTTTCATGACCAGGCAAGATAATGTAAATCTAGAAATGTTGGTAAATGCCAGACAGAGTAAATGAACTATCATTTTAAATATGGCATGCTTAATTTGAAACAGATGATCAGCAATTCAAAGAAAAATTATCTTTATTTATTTATTTAGCTTCAGTTGATGGCTTTTTAAGAAGGATAAGAAGCTTTTTTATTTTCGGTGACTGTAATATTCTTTTGTTAATACTTAAAAAAAGAAGAAGAATTGTTGAAAGAGTGAATGACAATAATTTATGGTAGGGATAAATGAGCAAACAACAAAAGCTTGTTCTGGGATGGTTGAGATGATGTCAAGGTAAGCAAAAGGGTAGTATATTGGTATTTGATTTAGAAGTAGATAAGAGAAAACTTACAAGGAACCCTATAGATAATACATAAATTGAGGAAGAGTAAATTCACATGTTTTGCAATATCATTGAGAAAGATTGTGTTACTCGAGGTCGATATTTTGATTTTAATGAGAAGATTTGAAAAAGAATAAATGGGATTAGTGGTAAGAGATAGGAGAACAAACATTTGTCACTACATGGAATCAAAAGCTGCCAAGCTTTTCCAAATATATATATATACACACACACACACACTCTAGCTCTTTTTCAGGTTACTTTTTATGCCATTTGTAGTTCTTATTGTTGTAGCTTAGATCGGGTCTCCATATGACCTGCGAATATCTTGTTTTATTTTGTCATTTCTGAATTTCTTGTTCTTTACGTTTTCCCTTTCAGGATCTTGTCACAGAAGTCCAATGTGCTTTGTATTTAACTCAGTTAGAATTCACTGGTAATGTAGAAGATGAGAGTGACTTGGAGGGTCTTATAGAGCAGCAGTTTGTAACACTGCAGAAGGCATTTAAGATACCTCATAAGGCCTCAGAAGCTCATTTAATGGTATCAAAAAAGCTTCTTACTTTATTTAGGGCAGGTAAACTTGGTCCATTCATCCTTGATGATGTCCCTGATGCAAATACTGTGTCTTGACTTGTTAGTCACTTTTTTTACCAAACCTACCAAGACTTGGCCAACCCTAACATCATCACCAAATGGATTCGCTACTTCGATTCCTGCTCCACCAACCAGGATTGCGTCGCCATTAATGCCCATAGCACCTCTGTTAACAAGGTTAGTTCACTATTACTTATTATTGAATACTAACTAGGTAACGAGCACGGACACCTTCCAAATGTGTCCGACACGCCAGGATACTCCTCATGCGTGTCCTCCTCTTTGTTTTGTTTTGTGTGTTTCTATCAATAGGCAAATTTAGTCTGTAAAAATTTGGTCATTTTATCAATATCTGTTAGCAAATGACGCAATTTGTTCAAAACATTTCTGTGCCATTTAATATATCATATTTTTTTATGAATATTAGCTTAAAAAAATGTTTAAATGGCCAAATTTGCTAAAATATTTGGACAGAAGGACATGATTTACTCATTTTGACAAACTGAGGTACTAAATTGACAAATTTTAAAATTTATGGACTAATTTGACAATTGAAGTAAATGTCAACAGACTAAATTGAATTTTTAGTAAAAATATTATAATTGGATTTTAGATTTTTTTTTTAATAATTTTATAAAATTAATAGTTATTATTATTTTTAAAACTTAAAAAAAATGCCTATAAATGAAAATATGTATTTATATTAACTATCCATTCTTCTTATATAGTGTGATAGTAACTTGTCCTCTCTCTTGTCTTATCATGGTTCATGTACCGAAAGCTTCTTGAGCTTGTGGAGTTCAAGCTAAGGGAAGTGATTTCAAGGGAACCTACTCTACTTGTTTTGGTGGTTGGTGTTCCTAATGTTGGCCAGTCGGCTTTAATTAATTCGATCCATCAAATTGCATCGTCTCGATTTCCTGGTAAGTTGTTACTATGTTTTTGCTAGATTCTGGTTGGATGTCTGTCTTGAAATGGGACTGTGGTGAAGGTTATTAAATTATTTTAACAATAACAGCTTTGGTTTTCTTTCATAGTGCAGGAGAAGATGAAGCGAGCTACAGTCGGCCCATTGCCTGGAGTTACTCAAGATATTGCTGGATACAAGGTCAACTGATTCTGTGTTTTATGGTTTATATACCTTTGAAAGTAATAAGAGACTTAAATTTTAGCTTCATGTGTTTTTCATCCTTGTTAGCATTCAATAATTTAGACTAGATGTTTGGGATTGGACCCTAATATTGATAATGTTGGTAGGAAGATGTAGGTTTGGTTGTGAATTGTTTGATTGACCATTATTGCTTAATATTTAGATGACGTTCTTGCTTTTATGAGCAACAGACTGTCTGTAAGGAGGTTATTTACTCGTGTTATATTATTTAACCACAGGTAAAGTGCAGGGGTTATACTTCTGCAGAAAACACACAGCAAATCTCCCTGCCATCCCCATTTAGCTAATCTATCACAAGTAGATAGTCTGTTTTGTATAGCCCGCCAAAGGAAGAAAGCATGTTCAGGCATAATAGCTGCATCCCAAACCAGCTTGTCCCAATTAACCTCAGCACTCCTATATCTAATAGCCTCCCAGGCAGTTTTGCAAGCCATTGGTAGCAGGAGTCCAAACCAGAGTTTCTTCCCCATAAAGCTGTACTAACTGACAATCTTGATGCAGAAGTTTTTAGTCCAGGGATCAAGGAGATCTCCATTGCCATTGCCCATTTGCAAGAACACTAGACACCTTACCAGATGGGTTAACTACTTGCTGCAAAAATTGCCCGAACATCAAATTTAAAACTAAGAACTCCTTGAGGGTGCCAGTTGTCATACTATATGTGTATTTTGCTACCATCACCAACCCTCCATTTGAAAAAACCTCTTACAGTCCCTCTAATCTTCAAAATCTGCCTCCAACCCCATGAGCAGTTCTGGTGTTTTAACCTCCCAAAAGATTAGGAGGTTCCATGCCACCCATAAAGGCCCTGCTTGATTCACGAGATTGCAATGCTTGTGATACAAGTGTAGCTATACGTCGTATTTCTTGTCATTCTCGCCAGCTAGTCCTCCAAAATTTGTTGTGCCAACCAGAGGAATATCTTATCTTAAGCTGTATGATAAACATAAGATGAGAATAAATTTAGGAAAAATGTGTGCGCACAAAAGAAAATTAAATATGTAAAACCTTATTGTGCTCATTTTAGTTTTCGTGCCAGTACCTAGTCTTCCAAACAAGCATCACCAAGACGAACCTTTGGTACATGAGCAATCTTTAACCAATCTTCTTTGCATTTTCTAATTAAATCAGGACAGTGTAATTTTCAATCGTCTTAGTGTAGTGAGTCCATGCATGCCCTCAGGGAGATATAACAACTTACAGCAATTGTCAATCCCAAGTTGCTGAAGTGATTTCAGACATGGCAGCCACTCCGGCAAAGTGGTGAAATTTTCACAATCTCCAATCACTAGCATCTGTGAAGTGTTTGTAGATCGTCTGAGCAACCAGGGCAAAACCTCCAACTTAGGTAAGCCTCTAATCATTAATTTCCTAAGGCTCAACTTGAGATTTTGACTTCCTTCTCCCTCCATCAAATTAAGCTCTTTACAATTCACAACGATCAGGATCTCTAGGGCAGTTGGGTCTTTGATATTGAGGGACAAAGAGGTCAAACTTGGACAGTGTGCAATAGTCAATGTTCAAAGATTGATTAGGTTAAGGTGCCTGTCCCCTTCAAACAGACATTTGAGATTCTCACATCTAGCAACAAGCAAAACTTGTCGAATTCAAGCAGCCAATTGCCTTCTCCAACAAGCATTCTTGATTAGTTGTAACCACCAAAAACCTAAGGCTAATCATGTTCCTTACACCTTTGGGCAACCGTTTAGGATTTTTGCAATCAAGTATTAAAGTTTGTAAATTGTGTAGCTTGCAAATGGAATTAGGAATTTGCTTGATTATGTCATTACCTGATAGGTCAAAAAATCTCAAATGTTTCAAAGAACCGATAGAACTTGACAACACCTCAAAAGACGAACCTTTTAAATTAAGTACTTGTAAGTACTTAAATCTTGAGATGCATGCTTCAACTAAGGACACGGGTTGTTCAGTTTGGAAAATAATTGTCTGAACTTTGCTCAACTTCTTGGCCATTGGCACTGTTTGAAAAATACAAACAAGAAACTTCTACAAAAAAAGTGGACTTCGTGGTCACTACTGAACACTCACCTTTGGCAATTGAGAGTGCAAGATCATGGTAAAGATCATGCATTTTAAAGGTATAACAAAAAATTTCTTCTTGAGCATCTTGAAAGAATGATCTTGACAACAACTCCTTGATATACAAGTCACCAACATCTTCCCACTGTTGATTTTCATCGGCTGAAAATGGAAGAATTCCATGTGCCATCCAAATTTGAATCAATTCAACACTTTTGAATTCATAATCCTTTGGAAAAAGAGAGCAACAAGCAAAGCATTGTTTCAAGTGAAATAGTAATTGATTGTAACTGAGTTGCAATATAGGTAAGATATCATCAACCCCTTGTTTTAAACACCACATGTCATTATATTTCACTCGTCAGAAACGAATGTCATAAGTTGAAAATCCTAAAAAAAAAAAAAAGTCATGACCCAATTTAACAAGTCCACATGGTGTAAGTGTCCAGATAATTGGGAAAATTGTGAAAATTAATACCACTTAATCAAGTTTTAGATTGCCAAAAATTTCTAACTACTTGTTATAATAAGATGTCCTTCCCAGCTCAAAAGACCAGTAATTAATACAATATTGTGTTAATATTGTAAAATATAGGTCCATATATTATTAGACACAATCTAATGGATCAATTGTTACAATTTCTTTCATAAAAATAATAATAATAATAATAATAATTGTAACAATTGACTTTAATGAAACAATAAAGCTACGGCACAATAAATGTCTAAAAGCCAAGGCTAGCATAACACTAACATTTGCTAATTGAAGTTGATTCAAATGTTTGCTCACAAACAATAACTAGAATAGAATTGCCTATCACTTTTCCCAGCAGGCTAGATATCTAAGCGTAAATGCTAGTGGACACAACCTAATGGGATTTCTTCTTAGTAAAGAAAAAAAAAAAAGAAGAGAAATGATCGAAGAAAGAAAGGAATGGACCAATACATAAGCGGTTGTGGTTCCTGTGAAAGAAAATTTGCTTTTAATACTAACCCTTTCAATTATATTTTTACTGATTATAGTTTTTTTTTTTTTTTTTTTGAGCAGAAACGATAGTAGACTTTATTGATGTATATTACTTTATACAATTGGGAAGAGAAAAGAGGGGCATTCTTCTAACCAAACAATGACCTCCTCTTTCTCTTTTGCAGCATTAGCTAAAGCTAGTGCAACTCGATTACATCTTAGAGGAATACTAGAAAAAGAAATAAAATTAAAACTATCCTTAATAATAGCAATATCTTCCAAAATCCGCGTCACCTCTAGAGAGCATATTCGGTCGAGTTCAAAGAAGTCCACCAATTCTGCAAAATTACACTCCACCTGCACATGGGAAAAGCTGGTACTTTGACAGAACAATAAAGCTTTCCTCACCACACAAGCGGCTATACATAGTGGATTCAACTCCTTCACACCTTTATCACAAGCAGCAGCTAACACTTCTCTAACATTATTTCGGATAATGAGTCTACCCACTAAAGATGACTGTTTTGATTGGGAAAAAGCCACATTAAGTTTGTAAATACCATCTGACCGAGGGGGAGTCCACCTTGTTGCCTTCAAACTGCCTTCCTACGTGTTTTTTTGCTGCACTTTGTGAGAGTGCCTTTTTCGTGACACTCGGACCCAAGGATCCCGGGCCTAAATGAAAAAGGAGGATTTGGTGGACCGGGCCTTGACTCACCGCAGCTAACGAGCTGTTTAAGAATCAAGTGGATGCAGAGAATACTCCTGACAATATAAAGAAAATGACAAACAAGGACATCGAAGAGTGCCAAAAATTAACAAGGTAAATTCAGAAGGAAAGAAACAGGATTAGCAAAGCGATAAAAATTAGTGTTGTGGGGATCCTGGGAAATATGAAGCAATGTTTCATTAATACATTATCTGTTTGATTACAGAAAGCTCACTAGGACGTGATACAAGGTTCAATCAAGCTCAAAAATTGCAGTCTTGAATGACTATTTCAGCCTTCAAAACTTACAAAGTTTGATTCTCGTTGAATCCGAGTATGTGCAATAGTGGCTTTTACAGGATACCGGGAAGCAATACTTGTTTTTCCCTTAGTATTTTCCTTTCTGCATAGATTTTTTAATAGTTTTTTCCTGGAGAATTTCTTCTTTCTTGTGTTTCTTTCTTTTTTTTCCGCTCTCCCTTCTTCACAACCCATCCCCTCCTTTTATAATGGAGTTTTAAGGCTTCCTGGGAACCGTTGGTTCCCCTGTTTTGCTCTTTTTTGCAAACAGAGCATGTCCTGTCCCCGTCGTCTCTCGTAAGTCCCTTTTCCGTTTTTTTCTCATTCTTTCCTTTTCTCGCTTCGATTCTTTTGAAAGCTTCTGGTTGGCCATCTTCTTTGGGACGTGCTGAGGTATGCCCTTCTCGGCATCCCCATTTCTGGTGTCTTCCACTTTTCCCTTTTCTTTCCTATTTGGGCGGAATCCTGTTCTGCCATTTTTGAAAGTTGTTTGTTATCATTCTTCTTCCCCGTCCTGGTTCCCCGAGACCTTTTCTGTCTGTGCCATGAGAGGTCGCTTGCGTTTTGCTTTTATTTCTTGTTTTCTTCTTCTGTCTTCTTTCTATCAATCTGTCCCAGTCTTCCTTTTTCTTTGTGCCTGAAGGGATCCGTGCTTATTGATGGTTCCCGAGGATCCTTGCTTCTTATACTTTGTCGTGGTCCTCTTTTTTGGATGCTTCTTTTTTCTAGGCTTCGGGATCCTCTGGACCTTTCTTTTATTCCCTCATGGGTCTCCCGTATCTATTACTTTGGGCTTAGCTTGAATTTTCCTTTTGGGCTGGACTTGTTCTTTTTTGGGCTTATTTCACTATGACCCTTTTTTAGACCTCAACACACTTCCACAAACTCCAATTTGTACAGGTCAGCCCAATTCCATAGCCCAGGATAAGAAGGAGCCATGTTATTAAAAACGACTTTGTTCCTGCATTTCCAAATCGTCCAACAAGCTATGCACAATGTATCAAAGACAGCAGCAGATAATTTCTGAAGGGCAGCATTCATTGCATCAATGAATTTCATCTTCGGATAGAGGGGATTGCAGCCAAACGGCTTGAGCAAATGAGCACTCCAAGAAAAGATGATCACAAGTTTCAACTTCCTCATTACAAAGCACACAACAGAAAGAATGCAGCACCTTCCTTTCAAACAACTTTGTACAAGTCGGTAAGTCGTCATTACATGCTCACCAGATGAATGTTTTGATCTTGGGAGGAACCTGAGCAGACCAAATGCCATTCCAAAATGAGTGAAGCCGAGCTGGGTTGGATGATGAAGCTTCATTACCAGTGGACTTTCTTTCAATCTCAAGTTGTAAAAAGTATGCACTTCCGACAGAGAACACCTCGGATCTATTTCTAGTCAATCTTTCTCTATTTTTCAAGATTACATTATTAAGTACATGTTAATTCATTATTATTTTACCGCTGGATGCAAGTTACTTTAATATCATCTCACTATTTAATAAACATGATCTCGCTAATGCTTCATTAATGAACATACATATTAATAAATCGATAGATAAGTTAATACTTTCTCCATCTTTGAAGTTACATTATGAAGTATATGTTAACTCACTATTATTTTATCACTAGATGCAAGTTACTTTAATATCATCTCACTATTTAATAAACATAATCTCACTAATACTTCATTAATGAACATACATATTAATAAATCAATCCACCACTGCTGCGCATATATTATTTGGACATAAACCATCCTTGGACACATATTTGTTGGAAATGAATTACCATTGGATATATATTATTTGGATATGGACTATTGCTAGACATACCTTATTATGTTGAACGTGAACCATAAACTGCAGTTTGATATGGACTATTGGACTCATCCCATTATTGGATATTTGATAGCTAATTAGTTATTTTCTAATGTTGGACATTACTCAATATACATTATAATAACGTATCAACTCACCATTTAATCAAAGCTATCATGCTAAGCATGTTATTTATTTATTTCAACCATTATCATGATTCTAAGACTTTGGGTTTCATCTATTTTGTAGGCTTAAAAATACACCGGAAGTCATTGGTCTATGCGGCCCAATGTTGAGTTCCAAGTTGAACTCTCTAAAACAAATCCGGGCTTAGCAAAGTGACACTTCCAGTAGAGGACACGTGGCTACGCGCAAAAAACCGCCCTCGACACACAAAGCCCACAATTACAAATAATTGAACATGAGTTACAATCAAATTGTGACATGGAATAAAGTTAACAAAAATTACAAAATATTACAACCTAACGTGTGCGTGTGTGTGTGTATATATATATAAAACTTATTGCTACTCTTGTTCAATGATTTTTTTTTTATTTTTGTTGAGAACATTGTTCAATGAAACTTAGTGTTGATCGTTGTGCATATAAAGATACTCTTATTTTATCTTGTATTTGTCGGTGTTTTTCTTCTTGTTGTTGTCGTAGTTCTTCTTCTCGCCAGCAATACTTCCAAAACCGGTTGTGCCAACCATAGGAATAACTTATCTTAATCTGTATGATAAACATAAGATGAGAATAAATTTAGGAAAAATGTGTGCGCACAAAAGAAAATTAAATATGTAAAACCTTATTGTGTTCATTTTAGTTTTCGTGCTAGTACCTGGTTTTCCAAACGAGCACCACCAAGACAAACCTCTGGTACATGAGCAATCTTTGACCAATCTTCTTCGCATTTTCTAATCAAATCAGGGCACATTGTAATATTCAATTGTCTTAGTGTAGTGAGACCTTGCATCCCCTCAGGGAGAGATAACAACTTACAGCAATTGTCAATCCCAAGTTGTTGAAGTGATTTCGGACATGGCAGCCACTCTTATCCAATATCCACTGCTGTGGATGCTCTTATCCAATATCCACTTTTCAACCACAACATTTATTAATAATGGAAAATAATCAATAATGATTTTTGTGGGTGAGCGTTGTTGATCGTTGCACATCAACCATTCAGGGAAATTATTGGGTAGGCCCCACTACAAGCTTAGCAAAATTTTAAGAATATCTTCTATTTCTATAAAATTTTAAGAATATTAAAGATCATTAGTGTAATACCCGGAAAAATAAATAAATAAATAAATAAATAAAAGGAAGGGTAATTAAGTAAATCTTTTGTGGGGTCAATTTTTATAATTTATAATTATAAGGGAGTTTTTAGAAAATAAAGTTGAAATCCTAGCAATATATATAAACTTATCATGTCAACATACATGGGGGAGATATTTTGGAGAGAGGAGACTACTCAAATTACTCAAGTAGAGAATATTTGACGGCACAATTGAGGTTAGAGTTTAAGAATTTCCTTCTTGTCAAATCTAAGTTTTATTTAGAATTAGAGTATTTCTTTTATGAGAGTATTGTGGTCAGTAGTGAAACTATTTAAATATTCAAGAGTTTGAATAATACAAACGAAGTTTAGTTTTATTTTTGGGTAAATTGAATGATGTGCCTGCAGATTTTCTCTAGGTGATGAGATTTAATCTTTTTTTTGAGTTTTATTGAGTTATGCGAAAATAGAGGCTATAAACTTTTGGGCTTAATGGTCAGGTTTCTCCACAGTTTTCTTTGATAAATAGTACTTGATGTGGACTTCTTAGGGTATATTGCATAACCAAAGTGGTATTGGGGGAAAATCAGAAGCCCAGTAGTCTAGGCATGCTTGGAGATTTGACATAGAGTCATGTGTGTAACAAAAACAAATCAACGAGAAAACATTAACAAAGCAAAGCTCAACTTCTTTCTTTCTTCTGCTTATTATTATTATTTGTTTATTGATCTTGGTAGAAGTGAATAGAAAAGTCAATGAGGTCTGGCCAGTAATTAAAAAAAAAAAAAAAAAAAAAAAAAAAAAAAAAGAAAGAAAGAAAGAAAGAAAGAGAAACAAACAAAGGAACACTTGAAATTGAAGATGGCCCACGTGTCTACATAGTAATAGGAGTTATAGTCTTATCTTTGGGGCTTTAGTTGTGGCAGAAGGAAAATATATATATATATATATATATATATACAAAGAAAAATATTATGGATAGGAGGAATTTTGGTGTGAGATAGCAATTGATAATTATTGGATATTTTAGTAATCTCTTTATCTGACTGGGTACCATTATAATTCTTTCTTAAATTATTTGATTATTAAGTAAGAATATTTGAAAATTGTTCTAGGTGATATTTAAAGATTTTAGAGGAACTATTAAAGAAAAGTTTCTTTTGAAATAGCTGTTGGAGGTAAGTAACCTTATCCTAATTAGTTTTGTCTCTGCATAATTTAACTACTGAAAATTGTGTACAATTGTTACTATTTATTTTTATTGTATTAATGATTTCAAGTAAAGAATGGATAAATTCCACAAATAAATATGAGCATTGAATATATGATTTATTTATTTAGTTGTTCCTTTAACTAAATTGATTTAAAGTACAAAATATAGAAATATCACAAATATATTTGAATACTGAAAATATGATTATATATGTATATATATGTACTTGAATAAGATATATTTTTGTTAGAAACTATGATTTCATATATATATGATTATGGACAAATTGACTATGAATTGATTTTGATACCCAAACCAATGGGGGTTATTCATTGGTACTCTGATACCCAGCCAATGGAGGTCATTCATTGGTATTCTGATACCCATACCAATGGGGGTTGTTCATTGGTATTCTGATACCCAAACCAATGGGGGTCGTTCATTGGTCTTCGATACCCAAATCACGGGGATATAGCGTGACCATAGTCATAAGGTTGTTAAGAATATGAATTATGTTTGAGTATTTGAACCCTTTTGAGTCCTTAAAACTACATATGTGATTTTGGAAATGTTTGAGTATTTAACTATTTTGAGTCACTTAAACTGGTTATGTATTTTTGGAACCTATTGTAAGTTATAGCTTTTGATATCCGGAAAACTGATTGCTTTCTAAACCATCTATGATATATATTTATACGATTAAAGTATGTGATCTATTTGCAACTTATTATTTTAAGACTATGAAACTTCTTTAGTTATTTTGAAAACTCATAGTATATTATAACTTTTGAAAACTCATATTACATCTTATTACTTTACTGATTTATTGTTTGATAGAACTTATTAGGATTTTGGTTACTTATTGAGTTTTCAACTCACCCATTTTTCCCATCCAGTTTCAGATTATGAAGAATAGCAAGTCTTGGGAGTTTTGATGTTGTGTTGTGAGCAAGAAAAGAAGCTTAGTGATTTTGGGATTAGATGGTTTTCTAATAGTTTTATATTTATTGGCCAATTAGCATTATGTATATGAGGTTTGGATTTCGTTCCTATTAAATTATTGGAGATCTATTTCATAAAGAAATTGTTGAAGTATTTTGGTTTTATTTGATGTAATTTTTGAGGACAAATTTTTAGTTACTAAGAAGGCCTTGCACACTTGTAGGGTGCTTACTATATAAGCGTGCGGCGGTTGTCACGTGCCTATCTTTGTAGTTGGGTTCGGGGCGTGACAATTAGCTATATCATTAATCAAATGTTTAAATTTTAAGTTTTTATGATTAAAATTATGTATAAAAAATAAATTTATTGATCAAATAGTAAATAATATTTAATTTGAATGAAATTTGACATGTGTATTAAGAACATAAAATTCATACAATTTAACAATCAGATTTTCAAAATTTACCTTCAGTAAAAAGATATACTAGGAGTTTGAAGAGTTTTTATTACATACAAAATATTTTACATAGTCGGTGTAGTTAAGAATTTGCACTTCGTTGAATTATGTATTGGTAGTCATAATCAATCAATATATATATAAAAGCAGAGACCTCATACGGAAGTGTATGAGGTCTTGCTAAGTGGCGCTCTAATTTTGCATTTAGCATTTTTTTACCTCCTTCATTAAGTTTTTTTTACCTCTTGCCTTTAGCACTCATAAGAAGTTAAATCAAAATCAAACCACAAAAATCATATAAAAATCACCAAATTAGAGTTTAAATTATAATTAAATTTTTAAAAGAAATCTAGGCACAACGGCACAAAAATTCCATGTAACTAAGTCACACTCAAGAGTATTGGATCTTTTTTCCTTTGTATAAATAGGGAGGTCCCAATGGGATGGGGGGCTAACAATTTTCTCTCCAAAATATTTATTGTAAGAACATAAAAGTTTTCTATTGTAGACTTTTCACGCTTAAAGAACATGACTTGCCAACTAATCAAACTAGAGTTTTCAATATCTACAGCAATTTCACAACATCAAGAACAAACCTCGGTGTATGCAAAGTCAAATTCCATAGTCTCCTGTTACATCAAATGAGTGTTTAATTTTTCTCACAAAATATTGAATAGTAAAGCTTTTGGGCCATAGTCTCAACTACAACTCCCAATCATGTTGGACTTGGATGACACCTTTCCACAACATATCATTATGAGATGCAGAAAAAATTTGGAATGTACACAACGTTTAGTGTGAATAGGAAGAAATTTCATACTATTCCAATTGGTTGGGTCAATAAGGGACCTATTCCATTTTAATGATCCTGGAATTTTGTATACAAGTAATAATCAAGGAAACTTCCGCCTAAAATAAGTCGGACTTTTGGCAAGAGAGAAAATTGATGTCTAAACAAATCAAGCTAAGGCCGACCAAAATCTTAATTTCTTATCTCAATTTGTTCCATGTACAAGACTTACAATCAATGCTTGGCGTATAAAAGTTGAACAACTTATCTAAAGTCCATCCTCTGAAAGCTTGAGAAAAAATTCATTTAAATCAATACAATATATAAATTATAAAGGAATCAAAGAAAATTTTTCAAAAATAATGAAAATTTAATCTATGCTTAAATTCTTATAAGGATGAACACAATAGCAATATCCTTTTTTTTTTTAAAATAAAGATTAAAAAAAAAAAAAAAAATGCCTATTTTGTACGTATGATAAAGTCCTATTACAAAGTTTTTTTAAACTCATGCTAATTAGTGATTAGGAGTTATAAAGGAATAATCATCAATATATATATATATATATATATATATATATATATATAAAAGCAGAGATCTCATGCGGGAGTGAATGAGGTCTTGCCAGGTGGCGTTTTAATTTTGCATTTAGCATTTTTTTACCTCTTTCATTAAGTTTTTTTTTTTTACTGTTACTCAAAAGTTTACATTAACTTATTTTACTGTTATTTTATTAATCTCTCATTTATTACCTAAGCTTACATTACACATTTCTTTCTTTTTCATGTGTTTTAGCATACCCACCTTTTTAATATTTTTTTTAAAAAAAGCAAAAAATAATAATAATTAAAGACTAATAGTAATAACTAACCAATAAGGCTTTAGAGAGAGATAGAGAGACACAAAAATGTTGTGAATTGTTAAATAAAATGCATTGTTTCATTACATATTACCAAAATAAAAGACTTGAGACTAACAAAACATTTAAAAGAGAGAGAGAGAGAGAAATCTAAGGGGCTGCCGCCTTCGTCATATTGGCCTCCCACCACCATCAAGACACTGAAACCCTTATTGGTATTTTTTTTTTCTTTTTAAATTAGGGGATTAAATATGATTTAGGTTTGGGTCATTTGGTTGGATAATTTTTGTTTTGGGTATATAAGTAGAGAGAATACTTGGTATGCAATGTAAAGCCATATTCTACCATGGTTTTAAATCATCTATAAGACACGCATACACACTTGCCCACATCATGTTTTAATGTCACACTATCGATGAGTGGAAGACAATGAGAGAGTTGGACATACTTTTATTTCATAGTATCAAATATGTGAACATAACACAAATTAGTTGATTTTCATGGTGTTGTTACTCTTTTGCATTTATTTTTGGTTTCATGATTTAAAAAAAAAATTAATCTTACCTTGAAAAGGCTATAAATATGCACTGAAACTATTAAATTAATTTTTAATATCTCAAAATGTATATGTTTCTTTACTCTAATTTAGTTTACTTTTTTTATAATATATGTACAACACTATCCAAAACCATCTTATCGCACGGGCAACTTACTAATTATATATATATATATAGAGAGAGAGAGAGAGATATATATATATATATATATATATTTATTTATTTATTGCATATAAAATTTTCATATTAAAAAAATTATAATATTACTAAACCCAAATGAATATAAAAAGATTATTTAATTTGTTATAAAGATGAACAAAATATATTAAATGAAGAATTTAGTATCTTCCATCAAAGTTATGCCTCAAGATATCTTTCATAGAATAAAATTCATCCATTATCATCTCTTAATCTTTAAGAAAATGATTAAACAATTACTTTGAAAAAATCTTAAAATTTTAACTTTAATTGATAATTATTCTATGGTATGGCTTTCACTTCACCTATTCAACTAATAACAAACAATTGCAAATTTAAGCCGATAAAATTTACATACCTAATCATTATACATAACTCGAGCAAATTCTACCATAAAAAGGAAAATATTAAAAACAATATATATCTTGTCTCTATGACAAACCCAAATTATCTTCTATAAACAAATCAATATTAATTAGAAGTTTGGAACAACGGTTTCTTAGGGGAAAAATGGAACTACTTATTTGGCACCAAAATCTAACCCAAAAGATTAAAAAAGAAGTAAAGAGTGATGTTTAAAGATTAAAAAAGAAGAAAGGGGTGGGGGGGGGAGGGGGTGTGGAATGACTCACTAAATTCCGGTACATGTTTCCAATGAATCTAAATTATATCAATCAAGTTATGATATTTCTTCCTTAACTTTTTTAAGACTATAGTAACAAACTTGGGATTTTGAAATAGTTGGGAACCAATTAAGTAAACAAATTCTAAAATTCTTCAAGTTATCTCTTTCTTTTATTTTAAGATACAATATGCTTGAATTTATGGTGTCCACTCTGTATAATAATTATTATTTATCATTAATTCAAGTCACAAACTGGTTTTTCTTTTGTGTAGATGAGATTCGAACCCAAATTCTTTATTTGGTACTACAAACTTTACTAATTGAGCTAAATGAAACCCTATAGTTTAAATTATTTAAAAATTGGGTGATTGTAAATTAATGGAACACTGTACAGTGTAAAAATACATTATATGTTTGAATAATTAGAACTAATTAAGAAACATATTTAGCATTCAATTATTAGAAAGAATAAATTTAAAAAACAAGGAATAATTTGTACTGTAATATACCAAGTCTCGTTCATTTGATGTTTTCATTGATCTGGTTAAATTCCATGACAATTAGAATCATAGGGACTGAACTATAGTTGAATAATTTTTCTGATAAAAAAAAATAACCATCAAGATGCATGCATGTAACTTGCCTGCCTAGACAGTGCATCCTTGTTGGCAATAGCACTGCACAAATTAATGGAAAATGAAAACTAACATGGTCCTCTTTTTCACCAAGAATAATGACAATAAGATGTTGTATATATATAAGTTCAAAAAAAAAAAAAAATACTAAGCAAGTGACAAAGAAAGCATAAGAGCACATGGGAATGGAAATCTTGGTCATGGTTAGAGTGGCATATATTATTAATAATCCAAGCAAGATATGCGCTGCAATGCTGTATGGCTTGTAAAGAAAAAAGAACTTAAAGAAAATCACAGAGAATGTAACTATGCCAATAAAAGTGCAAGACTGCAAGGAAAAGAAAGAAAATGTATAAACATTTGAAGAGAATATACATTTGAAGAGAAAATGTAAAAATGTAGCTATGATAAAAAAAAAAAAAAAAAAAGAGTTTTTTTTTTTTTTTTTTTGAAGAGAAAAAAAAAAAGAGTTCGATAAGACATTTGAAGAGAATATACATTGTCGGCCCAAAGACAGCATTGATTGATATTTCTTCAGTATCTATATTCTATTCAGCTAACCTAATGCATAAACATAATTTTTTAAGCCTTTATACACCTGTCTTGGTCAATAGCCTCCGAAAAAATGAACTTGTGTTAAGAATTTGTGTTAGAATCTCATACACTCATCTGTATAGCGATCATGCATGTTTCGTTAGAATAATAATAGTTAAATGATTCAATTAATATAGTACGCTTTTATGATAATTGGTAATTTATATTGCATGTGTATCATTTGTCTTCCCTTTGAGCATGGAGAATGCTTCCCTAGGTTAGGCGTACACATGCTAAATATGTATTATCGCCTAATCCAATCCTCAAGAGTCATGACCCAATTTATCAAGTCCATCTCTACATGACATTGCATGGTGTAAGTGTCTAGATAATTAGGAAAATTGTGAAAATATTGCTTAAATAAGTTTCAAATTGCCAAAGATAACTTGTTTTAATAAAATGCCTTACCCAGCTCAAAAGTCTAGCAATTAATATAATATTGTGTTACTTAATATGAGTTTCAATTAATTCAATTGGTAAAGTCTCAAAACTTTATATATATATATATATATATAAAATTGTGTTAATATTATAAAATATAGGTCCATATTATTAGACACAATCTAATGAATCAATTGTTACAATTGACGTTGATGGAACAATAAAGCTACAACACAATAAAAGCCAAGGCTAGCAGCATAACACTAACATTTGCTAAATGAACTGCTTGCATCAATCACTGTGACTGTGAGATGGGTCATTGGTCATTTTGGGACATGGATCATTCTAAATATTGACACTAAACCTTTTCGGTATTTTTTATTATAAAGTTTTAACATTCGGTGTTTGCTTTTGATTTCAAGACACTAATCGATTTTTAATGTAAACGAGGATTGAATTTCAGATTTTTTATTCAATCATCAAAGACAGTTAGGCTAACTGAAACCCAAAATTATCTCTTAAATTTGATTCCAATGCTGGCTCAAAAACCATAATTAGAATGGCCCATCACATTTCCTAGCAGGCTACATATCTAAGCCTAATGGATTAAAGGGGTTAGTTTATTTTCACACTTCACTCTTATGAAAAGGCCGTAGAGGGATTTCCTAAGTAAGAAGAAGAAAAAAGAAAGGAGCAGATCAAACCATAGAAGCTGTCTTATTAGGGATCAGGGGATGTGGGAAGAAAATCAAAATCAGCCCAAATAAGAAAATGCGGGCTACCACAACGGGTTTAGCCTGTAGTATTAAATGGACCTCAAGGTGACAATGTTTGGGCCTCTTGAACTACTTTTTCTTTGTTAATTTAATTTCAAGGAGAAAAGTAAATGCAGTGTTGCAGGTGTGTATCCCAACCCACCTCAAAAAAACCTATTCTTATTTTTATTATAGCTCCCTTAATTATATAATTACCCTTTAATTATTTTTTAATAATCATCATGAAATGGACACAAAATTTTAATCCTATTATATCTATTAAAAATAATAATAATTGGATAAAAAACTATTTTTATAAAGTCTAAAATTAGCTAAACCAGGGTTAACCCAACCCAATTCAATTTGTACAGTGTTAAATTGAGAGTTTCTTATGAACGACTTAAGAAATACCAAATGCAATGAAACTTGACTATAATTATTCAGTAATACTATAGAAATAAACTATTTTAATTCATTTTTACAAACTGTTTCTGTGGCTAACTTCTTACTAATTCTTATTTGGACCTACCACTAATATCATTTTTTTGTTTACCAATAATCACTCGCCACATCAATAATTTGTAAAAAAATTTGTGTCTAGCATTTTTCATAATTATTTGTTGGACACACTAGGATACTTGTATTTTTAAGTCAACAGATTTAGTTTGTATGTTTTTTTCCACACAAAAAAAAAAAAAAAAATGTATGCTATGACTTACGAGTTATTCTTTTTCCATTTGATAAAGTCCATCTTCACAGTCCCAATATTTATAGATAGTTGTAAGGACACGATTTGTAGCAACCCAAAACGATGCTGGGTTCGCACGTAAATAGGCCCAAATAATATAATTTGTAGAGCGTGGGTGTTAAGAACTAGATTAACTTTTGTGGAATGAAAAGATTCACCCTCACGTATATTGAAGGCTCGTGAGTCGCACAACGATCATTTTCTTTTGGTAATCGATACAGTTCTTTTTCTTTTTATGTTCTTCTTCCTCAGCCTATGCTTTCTTTTTCTTTCTTATGTTCTTCTACCCCATCAGGCCGATGCTCCTTCTTCAGTTATTAACCTCAACGAGGAGGTTTCGCCTCACAGTTTTCCTCCCCTTGGCCAGCCGGAATTAGCTAAAGGGGGACTTGCCCCTCCAGGAGCTTCCCTAGACAAGACCACCACCGCCGGAGGCGCGAGACGGCTTTCCAAGGTTTTCAACAGGATTTGGACTCCACAGTTTTACCAACTCGGGGCGTTATCAAAGCCAAAGAGGGAGTCACCATTTCGGAGGCAGAGATATCCGCCGGTCAAAACCCAAAGATCCAATTGAAATTGAAAAAGTAGAACTTGCTTTGTAGTTTAACTAGACATTTAGTAGGGGACTTCCTTGCTCATTTTCTTACCGCTCTTATCGCTTTATGTTATTTTTGTACTCGTTCACTGTGTTATTGTAATTTGGATAGGTTCATTTCAACTACCTTTTGCTTGTACGGGGCAATTTTACTCACACATATCGTCAATCGATAATTAGCAATAGGCAATAAGCGTTAATACAACAGAGTCTTAGGGAGACGTTTTAGATATGCACGTATTCTTTCCAATCAATCGCAATTCTTTATGAAAGTTCATAAACTAAATAAAATCATGCCTTGAGTACCTTGATTGTACGCCAACTAACATCCATAGATCTCTCTTTAATTCCCCAATGGGTGATACAAGGTGTTGCTTCCCATTAAGTTTGCGATCAGAAGATTCATCATAACTCGATTCTTGCTCAACAATTCAATACACATCATAGGACGTTAATTTCCACCAAGTTTACGGTCCGAGGACCTAACATAACTTAGCTTCTGCTTAACATTTCAACATACATCATAGAACGTTAATTTCCACCAAGTTTGCGGTCCAAGGACCTGACATAACTTAGTTTTTGTTTAACGTTTCAACATACATCATAGGACGTTAATTTCCACCAAGTTTGCGGTCCGAGGACCTGACATAACTTAGTTTCTGTCTAACATTTCAACATACATCATAGGACGTTAATTTCCACCAAGTTTGTGGTCCGAGGACCTGACATAACTTAGTTTCTGTTTAACATTTCAATATACATCATAGGACGTTAATTTCCACCAAGTTTGCGGTCCCAGGACTTGACATAACTTAGTTTCTGTTTAACATTTCAATATACATCGTAGGACGTTAATTTCTACCAAGTTTGCGGTCCGAGGACCTGACATAACTTAGTTTCATTTTAACATTTCAATATAAATCGTAGGATGTTAATTTCCACCAAGTTTGCGGTCCGAGGACCTGACATAACTTAGTTTCTGTTTAAAATTTCAATATAAATCATAGGACGTTAATTTCCACCAAGTTTACGGTCCGAGGACCTGACATAACTTAGTTTCTGTTTAACATTTCAATATAAATCATAGGACATTAATTTCCACCAAGTTTGCGGTCCGAGGACCTGATATAACTTAGTTTTTGTTTAACATTTCAATATACATCGTAGGACGTTAATTTCCACCAAGTTTGTGGTCCGAGGACCCGACATAACTTAGTTTCTGTTTAACATTTCAATATACATCATAGGACGTTAATTTCCACCAAGTTTGCGGTCCCGTGACTTGACATAACTTAGTTTCTGTTTAACATTTCAATATACATCGTAGGGGCGTTAATTTCTACCAAGTTTGCGGTCCGAGGACCTGACATAACTTAGTTTCTGTTTAACATTTCAATATAAATCGTAGGATGTTAATTTCCACCAAGTTTGCGGTCCGAGGACCCGACATAACTTAGTTTCTGTTTAACATTTCAATATAAATCGTAGGATGTTAATTTCCACCAAGTTTGCGGTCCGAGGACCTGACATAACTTAGTTTCTGTTTAACATTTCAATATAAATCATAGGACGTTAATTTCCACCAAGTTTACGGTCCGAGGACCTGGCATAACTTAGTTTCTGTTTAACATTTCAATATAAATCATAGGACATTAATTTCCACCAAGTTTGCGGTCCGAGGACCTGATATAACTTAGTTTTTGTTTAACATTTCAATATACATCGTAGGACGTTAATTTCCACCAAGTTTGCAGTCTGAGGACCCGACATAACTTAGTTTCTGTTTAACATTTCAATATAAATCATAGGACGCAGGAGTACAGGATGTATGGTTGACGTAAATTAAAAGAAATATTTGAATTGAAATACTTTTATTAATAATAATACCTCTTGAGATTATTTACATTCCAAGGATGAAGTACAACTTTTTCATCTAAGTCTTCCGGATAATAGGCTCCTATTCCCGCTACTGAAGTGATCCGATATGGCCCCTCCCAATTAGGTCCCGTTTTCCCTAATTTGGATTCTTGGTGGCCCCTTAACTTTCCTCAAAGACTAAATCTCCTACGGCTAACGGCCTCATCTTCACATTATTATCATAGCCTTACTTGAGTTTATGTTGGTAGTAAGCCGCTTGAACCATTGCGCTCTCCCTTTGTTCTTCAATCAGGTCCAAACTTTTCCCCAACATCGCATCATTACTATCCGAAGAGAATGTACTGGTTCTTAACGTTGGGAATCCAGTTTCCAGGGGAATGACGGCCTCGGCTCCATAGGTCATGGAAAAGGGAGTTTCCCCCGTTGAACGTCGGTGTGTTGTCCGATACGTCCAAAGCACATGTGGCGCTTCTTCCACCCACTTTCCTTTCGCGTCATCCAGTCTCTTCTTAAGCCCACTTACTATTACTTTGTAACAGACTTGACCGCCCATTGCCTTGTGGATAAGCCGGAGTGGAATATCTGTTTCTTATACCCAGTTCAGAACAATATTCCTTAAAGGCATTGCTATCAAATTGGAGTCCATTGTCCGAGACAAGAGTGCGGAGAACTCCAAATCACGTAACAATGTTCCTCCAAATAAACTTCTTCACATCTACGTCTCTGATGTTCGCCAAGGGCTCAGCTTCGACCCATTTAGTGAAGTAGTCTCTGTCGACTAGCAGGTACTTCTTGTTTCCTATGACTTTGGGAAAAGGGTCGACAATGTCCAGCCCTCATTGGGCAAAGGGCCAAGGGCTAGAGAGAGGATTAAGAACTCCTCCCGGTTGATGGATATTTGGAGCATATCTTTGACACTGATCGCATTTCCTAACGTACTCCTGCGCTTCCTTCCGCATTTTTGGCCACCAATATCCTTGTGTGATGGCTCGACATGATAGAGACCTTCCTCCCGTATGACTTCCACAAATGTCCTCATGCAATTCTTCCAGGATTGACTCTGTTGTCTCGGGAGGCACACAGAGCAGGTATGGCCCCGAGAAGGACCGTTTGTATAACTTTTTATCTTCAGATAACCAGTACCGAGGAGCTTTCCTTCGTATTTTCTCGCCTTCCACCTTATCTTCGGGCAATATGTCACTTTCAAGAAATTTTAATATGGGATCCATCCAGTTTGGCGACAAACTGGTTTGATTGATTTGGCAAAATCCTTTTTTGGTGAGGTAAGGGTACACAGGTCTTCGACGATAATCACCCGAGGATAATTTCAGATCGAGGAGGTGGCAAGGGTTGCCAAGGAATCAACGTGGATATTTTCACCTCGAGGAATATGCAATAAGTCGAAAGACTCAAACTTCGTTCAGAGACGCCTAACCCGGTCCAGATACCCTTGCATCCTTGGGTCTCGGGCCTCCAACTCTCCTCTCACCTGGCCGCCTACCAATCTCAAGTCCGAGAATAATTTCACCGCCTTTCCACCCATTTTTCGAACCATACTCATTCCCATTATCAAAACTTCGTATTCTGATTCGTTGTTAGTAGCCGAGAACCCTAGTCTTAACGACTTCTCGATGATGACCTCCTCGGGGGATATCAACACCAATCCCAATCCTGCTCCCCGCTGGTTTGCGGCCCCATCCACGTACACCCTCCAAAAGGACCCACCTTGTGCGGCTATTAGGCCAACCGATTTTTCATCCATGTGACCTTGATTCACATTAACTTCTTCCGGGCATTCGGCGAACTCAGCCACCGGATCGGCAAGGACTTGACCTTTCACAGAGGTGCGAGGCATGTATTTGATATCGAAAGCACCCAGAATCGTGCCCCACTTAGCAATTCTTCCGGTGCAGTCAGCATTTCCGAGTATGGACTTAAGAGGCGCTTAGGTCAAGACAACCACGGTATGGGCCTGAAAGTAGTGCGGAAGTTTGCGTGTTACATGGACCACCGCCAATATAGCCTTTTCTAATGACAAATATCTCACCTCGGCCTCATGAAGGGATTTACTTACATAATAAACTGGCCTTTGGACGCCATTGTCCTCTCGTATTAAGACGAAACTAATCGCATGAGGGGCTACCGCCAGATAAGCAAACAACACCTCATCCACCTCGGGGCTAGACATGATAGGTGGCCTGGACAGGTATTCTTTCAACTGCTGGAACGCTTCAGCACACTCCACGGTCCATTCAAATCCTTGCCACTTATGTAATAGGCGGAAAAAAGGACGACACCTCTCAACCGACCTGGAGATGAACTGATTCAACACAGCAGTCATCCCAATCAATTTCTGCACTTCTTTTGGATTCCGAGGTGCTTGCAAATCGTTAATGGCCCTAATCTGGTCCGGGTTCACCTCAATTCCTCTATGGGTCACCATGTACCCCAAGAACTTTCCTGAACCTACACCAAAAGAGCACTTTGAAGCATTCAAGCGTAACTTATGTTTTCTCAAGATCCCGAAGATACTCGTGAGATCCTCCACGTGTTCGGACACCACTTTACTTTTCACAACCATATCATCGATATAAACTTCAATACTTCTACCCAGTTGCGGTTCAAACATTTTCGTCATCATGCGCCGGTAGGTAGATCCAGCATTTTTCAAGCCGAAGGGCATCACCTTGTAATGGTAGTTCCCAATCGGGGTCACAAAAGTAGTCTTTTCCCGATCGTCGACGGCCGGTGGTATTTGGTGATACCCTTGGAAGGCATCCAAGAAACTCATCCTGGGGTGACTCACAATCGCATCCACCAACTGATCGATCTTCGGCATGGGAAACGGATCCTTGGGGCAAGCCTTATTGAGATCCGTGAAGTCCACGCACACTCGCTATTTTCCAGTCTTCTTTTTTACTACCACCGTATTGGCTAACCACCGAGGATAAAAAACTTCCTTGATAGCCCCAGCCTGTTTGAACTTGGCAACTTCGCTTCTAACCGCCTCGGCGTGTTCCTTCGATGGTCGCCAAGGAGGTTGCCTTCTGGGCATAACGACGGGGTTCACGTTGAGTCGATGACAAATGAAATTCGGGTCCACCCTTGGGGCTTCATACGGGTTCCATGCGAAAACGTCCACATTGGCTCGGAGGAATTCCAAAAACCTCGCCTTCTCTTGCAAAGGCAATTTAGCCCCAACCTAGAAGAATTTTTTCGGATCGCCAGAAACAACTACCTTCTCCAGATTTTCGCACTCTACCCCATCGGCCGGTAGGTCCAAGCCCGATCATGGGGACTTTAATTGCTATAACTCATTGTCGGCCGTAGTCGAGGTTTCTGCCTCTAGCCGATGCTGTATAGCCGCTACTAGGCATTGTTGAACAGCCGCCTGACTCCCTACTATTTCCAACACTTGGTCTCCGGATGGGTACTTCACTTTCTGATGCAGAGTAGACGAGACCGCTTTAAGAATGTGAAGCCAAGGTCTGCCCATAATAGCCGTGTACGGAGAAAAAACATCTACGACAATAAAGTCCACCTCCACCACATCCGTGCACGCTTGCACACGCAGCTTGATCGATCCTTTGGGAGCGACCAGCCTTCCCTCAAAACTTACTAGAGGAGAGTTGTAGGTTGTTAAGTCCTCTGGTTTCAAGCCTAGCCCCTTGTACAAGTCGGGATACATTACATCCACAGCGCTACCCTGATCAACTATCACCCTTCCGACATCGTACCCGCCAATTCTCAACGTTACCACCAAAGCATCTTCATGAGGCTGTATGGTCCCAACCATGTCCTCATCCGAAAAGCCCAGAATCAGGGGGACACGCACCCTAGCTCTCTTCGTGGCTTGGGAATGATCCTCGGCCGGGGATTGGCACACCGACAATACCTTGGAGGGGCAAGACCCGATCCTTCCCGGGGCAACAAAAATGACGTTAATCATACCCAGAGGGAGTCTTGATGAAGCGTCTCCACGCACCTCTGAACCTGCTTGGCTCGCCCTTCCACCGGAGTGATGCAAGAGTTG
The DNA here is from genome assembly GCA_028216015.1 of Quercus dentata. Lineage (NCBI taxonomy): Eukaryota > Viridiplantae > Streptophyta > Magnoliopsida > Fagales > Fagaceae > Quercus > Quercus dentata. Next base: position 382,298 of record CP116450.1, on the reverse strand, counting down.
TTTTAATTTCCCTTCACGGACCAACTGTTCCAAATGATCCCATAAATTCCTGCAATTATCCGTTGTGTGCCCATGATCTTGATGATAGTGGCAATATAAGTTCGGGTTGCGTTTCCTAGGCTCTCCCGCCATCTTGTTCGGCCACTTGAAGAATGGCTCATTCTTTATTTTCTCCAAAACCTGCTGCACCGGCTCTCGAAATATTGCATTAACCACCTGGCGAACCCGATCGCCCAACAAAATCCCTCCGGGTCGGGCCGCTATTATAACGGTCCGACCTAAAATCCCTCCTCTCCCGAGGGATCACTTTGGCCTTTCCTTTTCCCCCAAGTTGATCTTCCTCTACCCTTCAGTACTTATCTATCATGTCCATCGGTTGGTGCACACTGGTGACAGGTTTACCCGTCGTGGATTTCCTTAAATCGTGATCAACTGGGAGGCCAGCTTTGAAAGTGGTTATGGCCACATCATCGTTCTTTTCCTCTATTTCATTAAACATTTCCCAAGACTGTCCGAGTAATTCTTGAGAGTCTCGCCCTCTCGCATAGACAAACCAAAGAAAGATCCCAAAGGCCGAGGAGTCCTGTAGATGTGATAAAGCGAGCACCAAAAGCTCGAGTTAGTGTTTTGAAAGATCCTGCTGCACTGGCCCTTAAGCCATTGAACCACCTCATCGCCATCGGGCCCAAACTCGATGGAAAAACTTTGCACATCAAAACCTCATCTCTGGAGTAGATAGCCATCTTCCTCGGCCGAAATAGCTTACATGTTCTACCGGGTCCGAATGGCCATCATATAGAGCGAATGTAGGCTGATGGAATCACCGAGGATGAATCGCATCGTCTATGTTTTTCGTAAAGGGTGACTTGGAAATTTGACTCAAGGCCTTGTTCATGGCATCGTTACCCAAGCCCCTGCTAGGTGAACTTCTATGCTTACGTCGATGACGATGCTCCTCCTCATAGGAGAAAGTCTCGCTTGGCGAAATCCTCGATCTCTGCTTATAACAAGCCCCATCCGACTCCTCGGATGATGGTTCAGAGCAAGGTGGGGAGCGCTCCCGCCGTGCATAGCGCAACTTTCTCTTCAAATCGGCAATCTCACGCCGCAGATTCCCATCATGCTTTGCGTGGGAGACATGACTCTTCCCACGAGAGTGGCTTCTGGTGGTATGAGTTGTACATACACTCCCCTCATGGCCTTCTCTCCGTTCGGGACTCCTTCGGGGATCACCATGCTGGGAGCCCCCTTGACTCTCGCCCGTGCAGGTTGGCATCCTCCTGATGCGGTCCCGCCGCGTGGTGATGTGGACCCTCTTCCTCTATCAGAAACGCGTTGCACTTTGAAGTCTTTTAAGTTAATACAAGCTCTTCCCACAGACGGCGCCAATTGTAAGGACACGATTTGTAGCAACCCAAAACGATCTTTGGTTCGCACGTAAATAGGTCCAAACAATATAATTTGTAGAGCGTGGGTGTTAAGAACTAGATTAACTTTTGTGGAATGAAAAAATTCACCCTCACGTATATTGAAGGCTCGTAGTCGCACAACGATCGTTTTCTTTTGGAAATCGATACGCTTCTTTTTCTTTTTCCGTTCTTCTTCCTCAGTCTATGCTTTCTTTTTATTTTATTCTGTTTTTTTTTTCAAAACTATATGCATCTTGTTCCCTTCTCTGTTTTATCAACCAAGCAATAAATTCACTTTAAAAAAGAAAAAGAAAAAAAAGACACTGTTCAAAAACAATACAAGAAGTTACCTGGCTTAAACCCTATACGGCTAAAACCTCCCAGTCTACCACCATCATATTATTTCCAGTAATCGTGAGCTGAGACCAATTGTGATCAATAAGCCCACAACTCAACTCAACTGTTATAGAAGAGAAGATGGGATTGGGAGAGGCAAAGAGAGTGGTAACTAACAAGAAATTGAAGGGGTTGGGGGAGATGGCTTTCGCCGTCGGCGGTGGCCCCGTCAACTGGTTCCCCGGCCACATGGCCGCCGCCACACGCGCCATCAGAGACCGCCTCAAACTCGCCGACCTCGTCGTCGAAGTCCGCGACGCTCGCATTCCTTTCTCCTCCGCCAGCCACCACCTCCAACCCCAGCTCTCCTCCAAACGACGCGTCGTTGCTCTCAACAAGAAAGACTTGGCCAACCCTAACATCATGCCCAAATGGATTCGCTACTTCGATTCCTGCTCCACCAACCAGGATTGCGTCGCCATTAATGCCCATAGCAAGACCTCTGTTAACAAGGTTAGTTCTCTGTTACTTATTGCTGAATACTGACTAGGTAACGAGTACGGACACCTTCCAAACGTGTCCGACACGCCGGGATACTCCGCATGCGTGTCCTCTTCTTCGTTTTGTGTGTTTTGGGTTAAAATTCAATAGGCAAATATAGTCTCCCTCAATTTGTAAAAATATGGTCATTTTATGATTTTTATCAATATCTCTGTTAGCAAATGATGCAATTTATTCAAAATATTCTGTGTCATTTAATATATCTTATTGTTTGATGAGTATTAGTTTTAAAAAAAATGTTTAAACTGCTTAAGAAGGACTGGATTGACTCATTTTGACAAATTGAGGTACTAAATTGACAATTTTTAAATGTTAAGGACTAATTTGACAATTGAAGTAAATGTCAACAGACTAAATTGAATTTTTGTAAAAATATTAATTGGATTTTAGATATGTATCTATATTAATTAATTAATTATTTGTTGTATCAATTGTGTCCTAAATTTTTAAGAATTATGGTGTTGTGTGTGTTAATGTCAGTGTCCTTGACTCATTATTTATGCTTCTTATATAGTGATAGTAACTTGTCCTCTCTCTTGTCTTATCATGGTTCATGTACTGAAAGCTTCTTGAGCTTGTGGAGTTCAAGCTAAGGGAAGTGATTTCAAGGGAACCTACACTACTTGTTTTGGTGGTTGGTGTTCCTAATGTTGGCAAGTCGGCTTTAATTAATTCAATCCATCAAATTGCATCATCTCGATTTCCTGGTAAGTTGTTACTTTGTTTTTGCTAGATTATGGTTGGATGTCATTGTCTTGAAATGGGACTGTGGTGAAAGTTATTAAATTGTTTTAACAATAACAGCTTCGGTTTTCTTTCATAGTGCAGGAGAAGATGAAGCGAGCTACAGTCGGCCCATTGCCTGGAGTTACTCAAGATATTGCTGGATACAAGGTCAACTGATTCTGTGTTTTATGGTTTATATACCTTTGAAAGTAATAAGAGACTGAAATTTTAGCTTCATGTGTTTTTCATACTTGTTAAACATTCAATAATTAAGACTAGATGTTTGGGATTGGACCCTGGTATTGATAATGTTGGTAGGAAGATGTAGGTTTGGTTGTGAATTGTTTGATCGACCATTATCGCTTTATATTTAGATGATGTTCTTGCTTTTATGAGCATTAGACTGTTTGCAAGGAAGTTATTTCTGACTCATGTTATATTATTTGACCACAGGTAAAGTGCAGGGGGTTATACTATGAGTCTATGACTTGGATCATATTTTTGCCCCATTCGATTGGTTGTCCCCCCCCCAAAACACACACACACACACACAAATTCCATCCTCTGATTTGCTAGCTTTCTACTATTTTATTCATTTATTGTTTTACTTCTGATTTTCTTTTAAGCTGGTAAGTTTTGGTAGGTTTATATGTATTGTGGAATAAACTATTAGGCTTAGGTCTCTGGTTTAATTATCAAAAGTTTGTAATAACTAAATCAGTTGCATATGCCTTACTTAAAGACATGTTTTGAAAATCGGGTCAAATCATCAAGCATTTGGCTTAAATCTCACTGTTTCTTCTATATGCTGCTACCATTCTCCTTCCATTTATATCTTTTGCTGAATATTTCTGTTTGAACATTTTTGAAACCCCCACCCAACACACACACAAAGACACAAAAACCCCATCCTTCGATTTGCTAGCTTGCTTACTATTTTATTCGTTTTATTGTTTTACTGTTGATTTTCTTTTTAAGCTGGTATCTTTCAGACTTTCAACAGGTTAATATTTATAGTGGAATAAACTATTAGGCTTAGGTCTTTGGTTTAATTATCAAAAGTTTGTAACAACTAAATCAGTTGCATACGCCTTATTTAAAGAAATGTTTTGAACATCAGGCCAAATCATCAAGCATTTGGCTTAAATTTTAATGTTTTCTTCTATCTACTGCTACCTTTCTCCTTCTATTGTATATCTTTTGCTGAATACTTTTGTTTAAACATTTTCGTATGTTTAGTTGTTGACATTGAATTTTTTAACTGCAGATTGCACATCAGCCTAGCATTTATGTCCTAGACACTCCAGGTGTATTGGTTCCAAGTATCCCCGACATAGAGACAGGACTGAAGCTAGCTCTTACAGGTATCATCCTCTTGCAAATAATTTCTCTTAAGTTTCTTATGAGATCTCTGGATCAGCTTAAGTAATTTTGGGTGAGGCCTAAAGTTTTATGCCTGAAAGTTGTGTTTCTTTAATCCTTCTTTTGACCTCCAACCAACACAGGTTGCCCAAATTGCTGCTTGTAAAATTTTCAACCTTGGTGTCTTGAATTTTATCCTTATTTTTTCTTTTACCATTGCTCTTTTTTTTTGGGGGGTTTTGTGTGCGTGGGGGAGGGTGGGGGAAGGAGGAAGGGGGGTGTGGGGCTGGTATTGGTTCAGGTCAACATAAAATTACTATTGCCACATTGTATTGCTTGTTCTATCAAATAAAGCTTACCAATTTCTTAAATTCACATGAAGGGTCTGTGAAAGATTCAGTGGTAGGTGAGGAGCGTATTGCACAATACTTGCTAGCGGTTTTAAATACTGGGACCCCCTTCATTGGAAGCACTTGAACAACAGGAGACTGGAAGGGATTCGGTATGATTCTAAGGAAAAACATGAGTATAACCTTAAAGATCTTCGGCCAAAAAGGAGGAAGCCGCCAAATGACTCTGATGTGTTTTATGTTGAGGTAATATAGGATGGTTCTCATTTACTCAATTTATGTAGGATGGCCTAAGTATTTTAAAACTTTTTGTCATTGGGACAACATAGATCCGAATGAACTACATGATAAGTCTTGTCGTAGGATTATTACATGGGTATTGATATCATCTTCATTCTCCTGAATTGATGGCAAATGATCAGCATGAGAAACTAGTTTTGGGACAGTTAGTTTTCTTGTCACGAACGAATTAAGTTTTGATAACATATTTTCTGGTCATGAATGATTTACAAAGAGCTTTTAGTTTTGATAAAATGTTTTACTTGCTGGTTATGGACATTCGTGTAGAACATCATGAAGTTATTCTAATGTGCTTAGTGTATGAAGGGGTTTTTCATGACCAGGCAAGATAATGTAAATCTAGAAATGTTGGTAAATGCTAGACAGTGTAAATGAACTATCATTTTAAATATGGCATGCTTAATTTGAAACAGACGATCAGCAATTCAGAGAAAAATTATCTTTATTTATTTATTTAGTTTTAGTTGATGGCTTTTTAAGAAGGATGAGAAGCTTTTTTTATTTTCGGTGACTGTAATGTTCTTTTGTTAATACTTAAAAAAAGAAGAAGAATTGTTGAAAGAGTGAATGACAATAATTTATGGTAGGGATAAATGAGCAAACAACAAAAGCTTGTTCTGGGGTGGTTGAGATGATGTCAAGGTAAGCAAAAGGTAGTATATTGGTATTTGATTTAGAAGTAGATAAGAGAAAACTTACAAGGAACCCTATAGACAATACATAAATTGAGGAAGAGTAAATTCACATGTTTTGCAATATCATTGAGAAAGATTGTGTTGCTCAAGGTCGATATTTTCATTTTAATGAGAAGATTTGAAAAAGAATAAATGAGATTAGTGGTAAGAGATAGGAGAACAAACATTTGTCACTACATGGAATCAAAAGCTGCCAAGCTTTTCCAAATATACACACACACACACACACACACACACATATACACACACACTCTAGCTCTTTTTCAGGTTACTTTTTATGCCATGTGTAGTTCTTATTGTTGTAGCTTAGATTGGTTCTCCATATAACCTGTGAATATTTTGTTTTATTTTGTCATTTCTGAATTTCTTGTTCTTTATGTTTTCCCTTTCAGGATCTTGTCACGTAAGTCCAATGTGCTTTGTACTTAACTCTATTAGAATTCACCGGTAATGTAGAAGATGAGAGTGACTTGGAGGGTCTTATAGAGCACCAGTTTGTAGCACTCGCAGAAGGCATTTAAGATACCTATAAGGCCTCGTAAGCTCGTTTGATGGTATCAAAAAGCTTCTTACTTTATTTAGGGCAGGTAAACTTGGTCCATTCATCCTTGATGATGTCCCCGATGCAAATATCGTGTCTTGACTTGTTAGTCACTTTTTTTTTTTTTGGTGTAACATTACAATTGTATATGCAGGTCTTTTATTTTTCCTCCTCTTTTCCCTCCTACTTTGTTGTGTTAATGTCTCAAATTTACTCAAGTTGTATTACAAAGCTAACAGATGCTTGCATGTGTTGGTGAGTTCTTGTCACATTCTTAATGAAAAATCTGCATTCCAAATGCTAATGATGCTCCATTTTGGACACACTAGATGATAGCAATCTTTTTATTTTTATTTTTTATGGGATTATAGCTATCTTTGTGTCCAAAATTAGTAGTTAGGACTCAATAAAACTAATTACAAATTGCTGCTTAGATTGATAAGCGTTTTTTTTATTCCAGGTAAAAAAAAAAAAAAAAAAACAAAAACAAAAACAAAATGGCTGGCTCTTAAAATTCCATTACATGGTCTGTCTGGTTGGGTGTAAAAGGGAGAGGATGGAAAATGAGAGACTTCCCTTGATTGGTGTGGTGGAAAATGAGAGACTTCCCTTTTTTTTTTTTTATTACAATCTTTTCTTTCATCTTTTGAGTAAAAAGAGTATAATAGTAGGGTTTTATTTCAACATGATCACTAATTATTCTAGTGAGTAGCAAGCAGTTGATTCAAAAAAAAATTCAAAGCTGAATCTAATTTAGAAAATGATTAAAATTCAGGAGAGGAGACCAAAGTTCATTGGTCCTTTGCTTGTATGATGTAGAGCAAAGTTGATCAATATGAGATATTATTTTTTAAAAATTGAAGGCATTACTCAACAAGACTGTTTGGAAATGGTTGTTGCGTTTGAGGATTGAAATTTTTTTTGGGTTTTTGGGTGTGTTTGATTTGTGGAGCTCTGGGTTTGAATTACGATGAAGTTAGCTTCCCTAGGATTTCGATTTTTGGGCAAGATGACAGGGACCTCATCAAGGTGGTTTTTTTTTTTTTTGGCCAAGGACCTTTGCATTGTTCGAAATTGAGTAACACATTTCTACCCAAAAAAAAAAAAAATTGCGTAACATTTGCCTTAGAAAAAAGTTGGATTGATTGCATAATTTCTATTACTACTAAATACATTTTTTATTAAAAAAAAATTGTGTAACATTTGCATTAGTTTGTGCAAAAATTCATGTTCATTTTAGTTTAAGAACCTTTTTTTTTTTTTAATTTCACACTCCTTTTTCAAAAACACTTACATCATATTATCTATTATACTATACATTTTATTTTATTTAAATAATCACTATTCATTCTTTATTTATTATTATCTTCACAAAGAAATGGAGAAAAAAAAAGAGAGGAATTTGATGAGAAAAAAGGTGAGAGAAAAAAAATTAAAAATAATGATATACAAATCTACAGTGTGTATATTTACAAGTTTACTATAGTAACTTTGCAAATTTACACATCTTTAATTTGACTGATATGAGTAATTTTAGGGCTTAAATGTGTAAATTAAACATATTTTTCTATTATATACATCTTCATGATACAAATGCCCTAGTATAAATGTCATCATAAAGTATAGTTTGGTTAATAGCAATGGTAGTTTGGAAGAGTTTATTTTCATAAGTTTGTATTGTATTTATAAAATACATTAGGCAAAAGCCGCAAAAGTATACTTCAAAATATTGTAAATAAGCTAAATAAACTTCTTAAATTAAAGCTGTAAATAAACCTGATAAACTTCTCAGGTTAAAGCTATAAGCCTATAAATAAGCTTGATAAATTTCTTAATTTCTCTTAAAATAAATAAATAATTTGAAAATGTAAAGTTATTAAATCTTAAACATTTATCTCATATTTGTTCTTTAACATGCACAATAAAATCCCACAACAAGCTAAGATGTTAGATTACCGTAAGTCAAAATAAAAAGAAATAAAATAATAATAAAAAATTACAACTCAAAATAAGAGTGTTGTGAAAATGTTTTACTCCTAATTCCTAAACTTTCTAATCTCAAAAAACTAGATATAGTTTGTGTCAATGTAAGTTCTTCAACAAACAAAAAGAAACATACTATAGACTAGGCAGAAAAAGAAGCAGCAACAAGACACTCTGTTGGACAATATGGGTCTCAAAACCCATTTAGAGCATTGATGATTGAACTGGGACCTTATCATAAAAAAGGCTTTTAACTCGCAAGACAAGGGAAAAAAGACTTATGCTTATCCTAAAGTAGAAAATGGGCGACAAAGACCCAAGACTTGCTAATTTTGATTAACTCGTTACTAATTCAAAACTTGTACTTCCGACCGCCACCCCTTTTCAATGTCAACTCCGATTCTAAGAGCAAATTACCATTCTTATGTCTTTGGCTTTCAACTAATTTTGTGTTTGATGTAGAATGGATTATCTCATATGTTGTGCCAATAATAGCTGTCTTCTATGAAATTTTAAATTAAGAGAAATATAAAGCTTAAATCTTAAATTTCATTATAACTTAGGAAGTCAATTGTTTATTTCGATAATTTAAGAGACGAAGTGTAAAATATGATATAATTTTATGGTAGAAAAGTGTAATCCCCCTAAGAAGAATGAATAAAATTAAAGTTTAAGTTCCAAAAGAGATGGGAAAATTAGGGTATAAACTTGATGAAATATTTACGTATCTCTACAAAAGTTCACTTCAACATTATAACATTATTATTCTCATACCACCTACCATTACTATAGTTGCTAATCATTGCCACAACCAACACCATAACAATGCTACTGCTACAATTTTCATAGCCACCCATTGCCATCACCATTACAGTTATACATTATCATCACCACTACCGTCCACCTTCGTCACCACCACCACCATCATCACTAAATCATTACCCCAATAATACAATAGTTCTTTTACTTCTATAATATCTAATATCTTAATTATTAAAAATATAAATTTATACTGGAAGGACTAAAATTCCTAACAATTTAAATCATGCCATTTTCAAATTCCATTAATACCATATATGTTGTATGGAAAATTTTATGCTACAAATAATCTCTTGAAATAGAAATAGGTTATAGGGGGAAAGTACTACATTCCACTAACAAAAATTTACTATTTTTTGTGCAATTTAACATTTGTTGTGCTTCTTTGAAAAAAACGCTAAAAAAGAAGGGGAAAAGCTAACGGATTCTCTAAAAGTAATGGTTAATGAAATATTTTTTAAACTTTTTTATTAGAAAAGAGAAAAGCAACTAAATTTTTTTATAGTTTTTTTTTTTTTTTTTTTTTTTTCATAAAAGTGATATTAAAACTTCCTTAAAATAATTTATTAACAAATGTTTTAAGAGCGTCCATTAACTAAACCAAAAAAGAAACACTAGAAAAGAGATCATAAACCATGCTTCATTAAATGAAGGTTTACTTTAAGCCTAACCTTATGAGCTTCAAAGGAGTTGAATACGAGATTGTTAACAAGTAGGTTTAAGTATTAAAAGTTCAAACTGGTTAATTTAATTTTATTTCAAACACGCTCATCACCAAATTAGATTATAAGTTCAAATTTAGTTCATTTACTTATTTTGCAAGTTCGAGCTTATTCACAAATTAATTGATTATTTTATTTCCTACATTAAGTAAAATCCCAACTAAAATCTTTTACCCCTTCACAAATCTAAAATTTTTTTCTACAAATAGATTGTTTATGCTATAAATAAACTACAAATAATGATTTAACATCATATGAACCAATTTAGAACGTTATGCAATCCAATTTCAAGTCTATATAAATATATAGTTAATTCAAGCCCTTGCCCTTATCTTCACTGGCTTGGCTTGTCCACAAATTCATAATTATGTTTGAGCTTAACTCATTTTATAATTGAGCCTAAAGTTGACTTGAACTTAAACAAATGAACATTAACAAGTTTTTCTCAAGTCCAACTCAAATTGTTTATAAATAACTTGATTCATTTACTAATTCTACTTAAGTGTGCTTTTAACAACACTATTATAGATAGTATTTATTACACACACTTGTTGCATACACTTTTACGGATGAGAAAGTTGCACAAAAATAGTGATTTGAGTCACAATTTCCAAGCTCAAAATTGTAATTTAAAAAAAAAAATTATTTAGAGATACTTGTATAAAACAAGTATTTCCCTAAAAATAATAAAACTTAAGTATTCATTAAAATTCCCAATTAAATTCAATCACAATTGTATTGAATTTAATTGTCTTAGGAAAATTAAATGCTATTTATGTATGTTTCATTTAATTAAGAAACCTAATATATCGCATCTAAACTATTCTGCCTAAATTTTACCCCCACTAACAAATATGACTGCAGACAGCAAACCCACCAATGCGGCGTCGTTGAATGCCCTAAATATGTTGGGTAGGAAAAGTCCAAAAACACCCTTAACCACAATGCCATATGCTTTCATCACATTTAGCCCACCACTATATATCCAGGCATCCTACCATCATAAACATCCATGTAAAATCGTGAATTTATAAACCTTAGAATCTTGATCTCATAACCAGTTACCCAAATATATGTATGCCACAACTGGGTCATTCCAAAATAACAAACCACACAAATGAACAAACAAATCACGAAAGACAACCATTTACAAATAAAATGAAAGAAATATCATGAAAGAAAACCAATCACAGTCCAGATATACATTACCATGTACATAAATCGTGAACCAAACAAAACTGAATCACAAAATGTTATTCATCTGAAAAATAAAACTAAGGCTATGAATTGTTCACAATAAAAAAACTGCATATGAGATAAGAACACAATGTGTATCATGGCCCAGCACCGTCGCTCAATTTTCTTACCAGGTTATAATGGCATCACCACTACCAGGACCAAAACTAAAACAATCGTGCCATATATGAAGGGGAATATATTTTTTATCATTGAATCGTACAATAGCTACATACAACAAAGTAACAAGATGACCTACTCATTTGCACGCCTAGACTAAAGGAACATGAATTCTCATTTAACCCCAAAGGAACCCCCCAACCCTCCCCAACAACTTCCAAAAACATTTTTTTTCCTCTCCTTTTCCCTGTTTTCTTCCTTTATTTCCTCCAGCCAAATGTAAAAAGGGCAAAATAAATGGCCAACCCACCCTAGAATAATTGAGATAATTAAACACTTGTTCGATAGCTGAAGCAATATCTTCATTGATGAGGGTCTGCCGAGCTCACAACAGAAAACACCTTTCAGAACATTCTATCATCTCAAAAATGTAAATCCTGACCAATTTAGTCACAATCATGTTAGCACAGTTTGCAGAATCTCAAAAGACAAATCTATACGGTGGGGGTACTTTGCATGCAGTCATGTGATCAAGCAACTGTCAATGAAAAAATAAAAATGTGCAAATCACAGACTGCCAAGTGGCAAGGAAATGCTTGTGACCTTGTTTGTGCTTAAGCTGCAAGGCCAGTGAAGAAGTCAACAAATGCCCACACATTCCATATCCCACTTCATGACCAAAACAAAAGGCAGTACAAGCTAAAAGATTCCCAGATATGAATGGATGCATCAACACATGGCCAGGAAACATCAAGAAATTAATGTTTTATTCCAGTACTCCAAGAAATTCTTCAACAATCAATGTTAAGCTAAACTTTTAAAGCCCCAAATGTCTAACTAGAACCTCATTCAATGCAAAACCTAAAGATATATAGAACAGACTTCCTATTTCAATTTCTAACATAGGAATCAGAAAATGCTGGACCCCACCCCTGCCTAAACAAGCAAAATGATTATAAGCTCAACATAGAAATTTTCTTTTGACAAAAATTTCCCCTTCTCATCTCTTACAAACAAGACAACAATTTCAAGGTAGAAAACATTCTCTAGACTTCCACAGCCATGGATAGAACTAAAATTTCTCTTGCCTCACAATAGCTAACAAACAGCAACCCTCATGGCGTAAAAAAGTTAGGTTCCTTTCCAAGCCCAACATGAGGGCCAGCTCCACAGGATAATTCTAGAATTACCTGACACATGGGTGAGGGCATTTGCTATGTTCTTGGAGGAACAGTCTCATCTAAAGTGAATAAGTCAAAAAGGCTAATCAGCCTATAAAAGGAGAAACTGCAATTGTATTAACTGTTGCTTTAGCAGTACAGAAGATGCAAGACACATTGCAAAGAGCAAAAGGGAATAACTGGATAAGTCAAAAGTTAATAACAAATCATGCTCATAGAGAATGACAAGAGCATCAGTCCCTGGTAATTTGTTCAATTAGAAATTTGTTGTCAAGAAAAGCACAGTCCAGATAACAAGAAATATACAGATAAGTTATAGCTCATACAAAACAAGTGATACATACATAAAAGAATCTATGTACCAGCTATTAGTGTAGCTGTTATCATCATCCAATACTAAGGACAAGACAGAAAACTTTAGGTCCATTCTACTTCTAGTTATTATTATTATTAGTATTAGAATTTGGAGTTCTCTTACATACAAAAGAAAATATTTTCCAAGAACATCAAAGTAATTTCCTCTTTTTTCCTTGGGGGGGATGGGGGAGATGTTTCTGTCACACAAAAACACAAACTTTAGAAGTATGAAAAAGAACTCTCAGTTGCCAATTAGTTCTAGCTCAAATGACTTAAGAATGGGGTAGAGGGTGACAACTTGTGTTCAGACTTCAGAATCCATTGTGTGAATTTGTTAATTATCAATTAAAAAAAAGCCAGTTAACCTAAAAAAGACAAATGAGAAAACAAACTACTTTCCAAAAAATCATTTTTACTTTATTAAACATGGAAGGTGGAGTATTATAGAAGACACACAACATATTCCACCTTTCTTAATCTCATGGCACAAAAGTTATTCAATAGCTTACATGTCTACAGCCACAAATATACACAGCCTAACCCTAGAGAAAGATTATCTCACACTATTAACATCAACAAAAGACAAGTAGCTTGAACACTACTGTTCCATTCAATATGTAACCAATTTACCATAACAAACCATAAACTCTTATTTCAGAGCTTGCAAGGAGAATAGTTGTAAACTGACGTTATCATTAAGATTTGTTGTCAGAATTTTCAATTTATTTAGTTAGAAGAATGATTTGGGGATCATCTAAACATGTAAACCAAATAACCAATTTCTAAGAAAAATAAAGCATAATCTGTTAAAAATCGTGACCATCTAAGGAGTTGTGTTACAAACTTTGTTTGCTATATACATGTATATTGAGTACCAACAAATTTTTTAAGAAGCCCATATTATGCAAGGCATTGCCAAGTAAAGAGCATGTATGTGATAGCAAAAGCAACCAAGGCATCTACAATTATTGTTTAATAGGTGTGCATGAAAACTGGAAAATATCAACACAAATGGATTCTAGACTATTACACATGAATCAGAACAAGTGGGATCACAAGTGCCCCTTATGAAGTGAACAGATTGTATGCACTACCAGACACACATATATAACATGCAAAATGAAAATTTAAAACCTGCCAATGTATGATGGACCTTTATACTCTTCTAGGGCCTAACTTGCAAATGTTTTATGACTAAAATATGCAATAATAACTTCATTGAAGTCATCGTTTTGAGCACTTTCTGAAATCAGTGCCAATCAAATGATGGACATAATCAAATTATGGCCAAAATATTGAATTACAAAGTACTTACCTTATAACCCTGCCTCCTTTGGAAACACTAAGAGGTGCCAACCAATTGAGCTATAGGGCTATTGGATACTATTTAGAAATATTAAATCCACACCGAGTCCATAAACATGTATAACACCTTTAGGTATCCATGGATGGGAATAAAGCTGTTTAAGTGCAACATGCACACACAATCACTTGCAAGACTCTATTCCTAATTCCAAAGTAGGAGATGTGCATTTAAAATTATCCGTATTGCCTTTTGTAACCACATGATGAATTTAAAAGAGTTTATGCCATAAAATTCTTTTTATATTCTTTTTTTATCATTCTGAAAATATATTCCATAACTTGTTAACTTACGTGGGTAAATGTCACCTCTTCCTAATCAAAGTAAACCTTACTTCTAGAACACTTAGGAGCTGATATCTGGGGGGAAATCGTACAAACCAATTGTTTTGCTAATGGAAAAGATTTGGCTCCAACCACCAATAGAAAGATGCCATGTGGCTTGTTATGTGCATTGCACATGACTCACTTGGTTAGTTCGGTTAAGTGAGTCATGTGCAGTGCACATGACAAGTATAAATGGCATCTTCCTATTGGTGGTTGGAGCCAAACTCTGTCCTCTGCTAATGCTCTTCTTAACATTGTTTATTAATTTCTGCTCACCAGAAAACAATACTTCAATCAAACTACTCACAGGCTTGACTGACATTTCATCCATACCATAGACCATACCATCATAATGACTTCAACTAAAAACAAAAAATGCCACTAATTTTATAATTTTGTAACTTAATAAATCAAGTCAAACCCCTCAAAAATTTCAAACCCTGCACAATTGGTCAATTTAACAGTTAATGGAGGAAATATGCAGACTGCCAAAATCTAATATCTTTAATAGCCACACAATTCTGAATTCTTTTACCTGCCACATAAGAACTGAAAGAAGACATCAAAAGACATTGTGTACGCTTAGAAGCATAATGAATATAAGAACAAAGTCATAAGCAAGGTACTTCTTCCACCTACCCCAAAATACCTTAAATAATAAGGCATATTTACCTTCTTTACAGTATGGAAAAGGGCGTGCAAGAGACAGCTTCAGCACCATGGCATTAGGATAGCCAAAAAATCCTCAAAATAAAAATGGTCATTATGATCAAAACTAAAAACAAGTTAGGAAAAGCAATCAACAAAAGTTAGCAACCCAAAAAGGTCGAATGAGATGTAACATAAAACGTCAGTAACATAATATTGGAAAAAAGTTCAGATAACTGATAGAAAGAAAACATTAGGAGACAGACACTCTGTAAAAGGTAACAAGCAAGCAACAAAAGAATTTTAAGTCCTACAAGAGCACCCAGAGATTCATAATAATAATCATATAAGTGGCTTCTCCAATACAAGACTCTACAAGCTGAACTACTCCAAGTCTCTGCAAATGTCATAACAGCACAGCAAGGTTAAAGATGTGAGTCCCAACTTCAACAAAATCATGGCAAGAGGAAAGAAATCAGGTTGACACATCTCCATGAAACATCAGCCTGTCAAAATTTTACATAATAACAATGAAGAAGAGTTAAGAACAGCAAAAATAAGATAAGAAACTAATTTTACAGTGAGAGGTATACACTAAATCTTAATTATACAAAATAATTTATTACAGGTAGAAAATTATTGTTTAGAAAAGAAATAAATCTTTTGCTCAGAACAAGATGTGGGAACTGTAAGTGAAATTATAGACACAAGATTTAACTCCATCACTGCATGCTAATGCTTTGAGGATGAAAAAAGTAATGGGGAAAAAAAGGAAAACCTTTATTAAAGCAGCACCTAAAACATAGGCTTTCCTCTCCAAATGTTGGCATGTCAATGAATATCAAACCAGGATTTTGAATAATATCATAATAATTTATTTGGATTGCTGTCTCACCTGTTCTCTAAAAAACCCGTCATATAAACAAATGACCAAGAGACCTATAATGTATCCAAGTATAACAGGGTACACGGATACATCATCTTTAAAATCATTATGCTATAGCTTTTTACATTCTTGCATCCTCTATTCCTCTTTCTAAAATGCTGCACACTCATAACACGGTAGAAGAAGATTGCTCTAGAACAAAAAAATTATAATCTAACAGAAGGGCAATTTACCATAGAAACACACAACTTTAAATAAAAACGTTTTTATTTTCCCAATTACATGTGACTTAAAATCTTAACTAAGATCCTTGAATTTCTAACAATGCCAACAAGAGATCTATGAGATGCTATCATTTTGATTTAGCTTTCACAGGTGAAAAAGATATTCACTTGCCACAACATATAGTTATGTGCCCTTCATACCTAGCTCCATTTTGACTAAACTGGATGCTGCAAAGACCACTTGTTAATCTTATAAAAAAAAAAAAAGGGGGCAAAGACCACTTGTTAATCAAAATAAAAATCAATTAAGTAGTAGAAATTTAAACCATCATATTCACAAAATTAAAGGATAAAATAGTTAGTGACCAAATCAGGTTCAAGCTTCATCAGATGGGCAGAGAAGCTATCAAGTCAATGAGCTTTAGAAACAAACCAAAATGTAAATGTAAACAGGACCAAATTGAAGCAAAAGGATGTGAAAGGCATACCTATCAACTTGTTGGTAACAAAAGAACCCAAATTATTTCATCTCTGACATGAACTTCTCATACTCTGCATCTGCACCATAGTTTGTCTTCTCTGCAGAAGAACCAGGAGGGGGAACCTGTGGATTTGTGGCCCAAGGAACATTTCCAATGCTCTGTGATTGATCAGCAGTTGAGCCAGGAACAGATGCAGGAGGCGGAGGTGGCGGTGGAACTGCACTGTAATAAGATGGATAGCCATATGAAGATGTGGGATATGTAGGTTGTGGCGCTGCAGCCATAGAGTTCCCATACATATTGGTTGGTATAGATTGAGCAGAAGTACTGTTTTCAGTTTGCACTCCAAGAGGGTAACTTTGTTGTGCTTCACTTGAAGTTGGAGGCTGAGAAGGGGCACCAGGGGGAACTGGCTGCACAGGTGGAGGATACTGTACACCATAAGGTGGCATAGGTTGACCCTGGACAGGAGGATACATGGTTGAACCAGGGGGAGGAGGAGCATAAGGAGAATAGTGAGGAGGAACAGGAGGTCCCCATGGAACTGGAGTGCCCCCGTAACTTGGAGGTGGCGCATTCCCAAGAGGGCCACCTGCTGCAAATTGTTGAGATGGATAGGCACCGAGGGGCTGGCTTGAAACAGGATATGTGGGCATTGCCGAGGCCGGTGGGCCAGGAGGCACAACAGGCTGAGGAGGCCTACCAGCAACTCTCACCGCAATAGTCCGCCCCTCTAGCCGATAACCATTCATGCTTGCAATGGCATTATTGGCCATTTGAATATCTCCATACTTCACAAAACCATAACCTTTGCTCAGTCCAGTAACCCTGTCCTTGATAACCTTAGCCATCACAATATCACCAAAAGGTGAAAACAAACTGATCAAACCATCATCGTCAAGAGTAGGTGGCAAGTACCCAATATACAAGTTTGTATCGTCAATTTCCTTCGTGGGTTTGACCACAGTTGCCCCTAATCCAGCATGTGATGTACTAACAGCATTCCTAGTATTATTAGCCCAAGGAGGATTGCTTTCTGAATTACTAGTTCCAGAACCAAGTGCCAACATAGTGCTTTGTTTGGTTGATGACTCAGGAACTGAACCTCCTAACTCTGCCAAAAGTTCTGATACTCATCATCCATCTTCTTCCCAGTAGTCCCTTTCACTGGACAATCAATAGTCGGATGCCCACCATCACCACATATCTTACACAACACATCACTCTTAAAAGTCGAAGCACGCGATGGGCACGCATACTGCCGATGCCCCGGTTCACCACACAACCTACAATACTCTTCGTCCCTTATTGTCCCGTTCAATGCCGCCAGCTCCCTAAGCTGCTGCCTCTTATGCTCATTCAACACCTCATCCACCGGCTGCAACAGCTTCTCCACCATCCCCGCCGCAGCATCAAGTGCATCCTGCGTATCCGCCTCAACCAACACATGCAAATCCTCATTTTCAGAAGGATCAGGCTTCAAATCCCTCTTCTGCTGCAACCTACCCTCCTTCACTGACCCTTTACCCCGGATCACAATCTTAGCACCCGTCTCCCTCTCCATCCTCTTCTGGGTATTCCCTCTTGGCCCGATAATAAGCCCGATGAAATTATAACCCGGTACTCCTTCATCGGTATATAAAGCTTCTTCTGAAGCTTGGGTGGCCTATAATCCGCAGGCGGCTTAAAAGCCGGGTTACGTTTAATAATCTGGGAAATAATCTCAGTCCTCTCTCGGTTCAATCTCTCTCGAGCACGATACTCCCTAGTGTTAATCCTAATTCCCATATTATCATAAATCGGTTCGGGTGAAGGAGATCGAGCCCCTTCAGGTCTATCATCTAAAGGCAAACCAGACGATAACATTCGACTAATCTCTAAAAGCCTACTATTCAAAGCTTGAATTTCAGGATCAAATTCAATACCTCCAGTGAGTTCTTTCATGAAATCAGGAAGCTGAATCGGCAGCGAAGTCGGCAGGGGCTTGGGCTCATCGTCGGCCCATCGAGACTTCCTCTTCCGCGGCCCGCTGCCCGATTCGCCACTGCCGTTGCCATTCTGGTTGCTGCTGTCGACGCCGTAGACAACGATGCTGTTATTGTTGTTAGAATCGGGCTGCGGATCCCATCGGCTGCGGCGGCGACTACGTCGGCTTGTGGTTTCCTCTTCGCCGCCGGAGCAATCCTTGTCGGTGGTGCCGGTGCCGCTGTGGGTGTTGTTGGTCAAGCCGCCGTTTTCGGAGAGCAAGGGTTTGTTGGTGGGAAAAGAGGAATTATTATTGTCGTCGAGGGTATTTTGGGGAAAATCGTTGCAAGGGTTTTGATCTGGAATTAGGGTTTCGGAGTGAGGAGGTGGTGGTTGTGGTTGGTTTTGGTGGTAGTAAGAGGATTCTAGGGTTTCCGGTGGAGGAGGAAGAGGAGGGTCTAGGGTTTCGATTTGCGCTTCGTTGATGTTTGCTGCTGCTGCTGCTGCTGCTTCCATGATTTTTCACTGTTTGTTTGTGTATCTGAGAAATGGGAATCTCTCAAGAGATTTATGAGGCAGAGGAAAAAAGCTAGAGGCTAGAGCTTTATTTGATGTAGGAGACTTGGTGATATACGTGCCCCAAGTGCAAGTTTAAATACAATTCCCTTCAATGGGCTAGAGTTGTAGGCCCAAGCCCTGACATTATTAATTTGGGCTGGCCTTGTGGGGGCCCGAAAGGAAGTGACTGTTGGGATTAGAGAAGACTTTTTAGAGTTTTGGAAGAAATGGGGCATCGAGACCTGTCCAATTCCTTCTCATTTCTGACCTCTAGAGTTTGCTTATAATTGTTGTCCATGCATCTCGTAATTCATAGGATGGTTGTGGACTAGTGGTTGTGGTTGGTGTGAGCTCGTTTAGTTGATAATTGTTGGTTTCTTAGTAGATTATTTGTCTTTTGTTGTTGTACAAGGAATACTGGATCAAATGTGATCAATATGAAGGAATTAGACTTCAGGGAAAACAAATATACATATATAATATAATTAATAGATCTAATGAGGCTTTAATACGACTTATTAGTTTGGTGGTATTGTTTGGTTTTCCTTTAAGTAGAACCCAAGTTTGAATCTCTCACCCCCACTTGTATAGAGCACTCTATGAAACCTACAATCCCCTCTTTTGTGAACTCAACCACAAAAGTGTGGCCAAACAAGGTCCACATTACGGCCAATAACTAGTATTCAATGAGCCAACATTATTGGCGGCCCAAGTTTGGCCCCCAACAAACTGTGCCCCATAGTTGGATGTATGGCTCCTTAAGCCCAAGGCCAATAATGCTTCACATGACCTACTCTCTTGCAATTGAGCCAAGGGCAAGCTAAACCAAGCATCACCAACCTACTTTGCTAAGAGCAATGCTGAGGACACAAAAAAGTCAACAATTTTTGCCACAATTCACCAAGTGGCGAGTTGTAAGTGGTGGAGGTGTGGACCCACTATTTTATCTCCACTATTCACATCTCGCCACGTGGCGAGTTGTGACAAAAGTTGTGAATTTTTTTTGTGTCCCTAGCATTTTCCCTTTGCTAATGAACCGTAGCTATACTAGCCTAAACACTTAATCTCAAAGCTTAACCCACCATTGAAGATCCTTTTAGGAAGGAACTATATAACACGCCTACGTGGCAAGCTAAGCTGACCTAGCACCACGCCGACCTAGCACCACCACATGTTCTAATCAACTATGTCGATCAATCGCTCATCCATATCTACTAAATAGGGTAAGTGAAACTTAGGTGACATGGACAATACTTATGATTATACATAAGGTCTTTGAGTTGATCCCTAATCTTTAGGGGTAGGGCACTTACATATACTCAAATTTGTATTATGGTTAATGCCACTTGCTCAAAATACCAAATTGAAGTTAGCCTCTAACTAAACCAAAAGGTTAGAAGTCATTCGCAACCATTTTACCTTGAATACATTGATAAACAAACTCGGCATGGCGTTTTGTGTGCCCTATTAGGATATGGCTAATGCTATTAACCCTTGGCCTTGAGTATAGCATAAGGATGACATGTAGTTAAAGGGAGCATGAACATACTTGATAGGAGTGTGCATGTGTCGGGTTGAGGGGTTTTTCAATCCAACCCACCATGGTCGGGTTGTAAAAACTCAATCCAATCCAACCCATCATAGGTTTCCAACCCAACCCAAACCATGTGGATCGGGTTAGACCCATGGTTTGAGCATTTTCAAAAAAAATATTTTTAAAAGACAAGTATTAGAATAACAAATTTATAAGATCACCAACACAAATAATAGATTTACTAATCAAACTTGAGCACAGTACCAAATTTTTACAAACTATTTGGTTAATGCATCAAACCAACACAAAATAAAAGTAAATTTATAATCTTATAAATTTGTTGGTAGTTCACCAAACCAAAAGAGTAAATAATAAAACCATATGATATATATTTAAAATATATATTAAATATAGGCAAAGCAGGTTGGGTTTGGTGGATTTTTGAATTTACTGATTCACACCCAACCCAACCCACTGTAAATAAAAAAAAAAAAAAAAATGGCAACCCAACCTAATCCACCAACCCCTAAAAACCGACCCAACTCGACGGGTTAGTTTGGATTGGATCGGTTTTGCGAGATCAATGGGTTGATTGCACACCTCTAGTACTTAACGACAATGTGTTAATTAGCAAGTACACCTACACTGTTGATGGACTACTACTGAGAATATTACATTAACAGTTTACATGCCTAACCAATACCTAAGTGATAATAGCTTAATTTTGCATATTTATATAATTATTAGAGAGTATTATTGTACTTATTTTGTGTTAATTCAAGCATTTTACATTCTTTGATTTGGTTAAATGCTAAGAATTCATCAAATTTATGCCATCCTTGAATTTGTCAAAGTCATGGATTTTAAAGAATTATCACAATCCTTAAGAGATGATTTTAGGCTATCTTTGTTTATTTTGAACCTTTATTTTTTTTTCTTGGTACATTACCGCCAAGAACCCATTTAAGCCTATTATTCTAGCTATTATTTCTCAAACCCTTTACCAAGTATTCCAAGAATGAGTACAATCAAATTGTCTTATTGTGATAAAATAGTTGGAAGAAAAGGACTCAAGAAAAAAAAGATTCACAATCAAAAAGGGAGAAAAATGTTGAAAAAAAAGGAGAATGTGAAGGAGGAAGAAATTTAGAATGAATTTGTTGAAATTTTGAAGGAAAAGAACCAACAATGTGGCTCATGCCCATATTGGAGTCGAGGAGGCATTTGAAGAAGTAGTTTGGAAGGTTTCAAGTAGGCATTTAGCGATTCACTCAAGAGATTGATGAGTATTGCCAATGTCAAGCCTTGGGATATTAGTTTAACTAATTAGACACTTTGTTGCTAGTCAATTACTTTACTACATAGTACAAAGTTCTTGTGGGGTGAGGAGGCAAGGGCTTGGGTGGAAGTCTCCAGGTGAGAACTTTATACACATATATACTTAGATTAGATTATAGTAGAATTTCTATCTTGTTAAAAAAAAAAAAATGATACACCATAAATAACCTTCATGGTTTTCTATTATAAGACAATCTAAAAGGTCCTAAAAGGATTAACTATTTAAATATGGATTGAACTTTAAATTTCTTATTCAACCATAAGAAACTTTATTAGTAACTCAAACCCACGTACACACATATATATAACATAAGCTCAACCCGAGATTTTGCGATTTGGGTTGTTTAGTGCTCTCCAAGCTTGACATGTGACAAAATCCACAATAAACTTAAGAAAAATTGCATAGATTTCTAATGGCAAATAGCAAAATAAAATTAGGACATGTCATTTATACTTAGCACATGTTAGGTTTATAGCCTATTATGCACCACTTACCCTTTCCTCAAAAAAAAAAAAAAAAAAAGGCCTATTATGCACCATGTGTCGAGACATCTAATTATAAAATTCTTTATTACATACATCCTTCTTCTTCTTATTTTTTTGGGAAAATTATTAGGTACTCTTAGAGTACTATAAATACGTACTCTCCCATCTCACATAAATGTTGGATCCCATCATGAATTTAATTAGTAGGACCCACCATTCATGTGAGAGGAGGAGACGCATTTATTGTACTTTGAGAGTACACAATAATTTTTCATTTTTTAGCACTATTACGTACACCCTTAAATTACTCTTAAATAAATGATATTATTGATTTACCCCTTATGGAAAATGCTAGGAGCTACAAATAATTTTACAATTTTTTTATAAAATGCTAATGTGGTAAATGATTATGGTAAGTGATAAAATGATATTAACT
This sequence comes from Quercus dentata, assembly GCA_028216015.1. Classification (NCBI taxonomy): domain Eukaryota; kingdom Viridiplantae; phylum Streptophyta; class Magnoliopsida; order Fagales; family Fagaceae; genus Quercus; species Quercus dentata. Next base: position 359,354 of record CP116450.1, on the reverse strand, counting down.
GTGGACTCAAATTTTGAGGGAAAATACTAAAATCACAAACTATTTTACAAACTGCTAATGTGGTGAATGATAATTGATACGTAGGAGAAAACATTTTCCATCTATCAAGGACTAAATTAGCATATTACCAAAAAGTTATGGACCAAATTAACACATTTGAAAAATTGGTGACCAAATTGACACACAAACTAAAATTAGGAACCAAATAAATAATTTAGCCAAAAAACTCATCTAACTTCAATAGACTAAGAAGTTACCTGCCTATCAAAAAAATCTGATCTCACTAACTCACTCTAAAGTTCTAAACTATAGAGTCATTCTTTAACTTATATATATATATATATATATATATATATATATATATATATATATATATAAGATAGAAATTCTATTCTAACCTAATCTAAGTGTATATGTGTGTGTGAAACTCCCTCTTGGAGACTTGAACCCCTGCCTTTACCTCCCACACCCTACAAGCATTTATGCTTGTAGAGTAACCACCGCACCAAGGGTGTGTGGTGTTTAACTATTTTTTCACTTTGCTCTACATATACGGTAATAAACAAAATCCACAAATCTCAATCATGAAACATCAAAGAAACAGAGTCCTTATTTAACTACAAAAAACACAATGAAACCCACTTAATCAATCATGAACAACCAATAGTAAGTTCCTTATTTTTCCTTTTCGTTTTTCAACACTCGCATATATTTTCTTCATTATTTGATTTTTTAAATATAAATTTTAGTGATTATTTGTTCAAGATTTTGCTAATGGCTGACTTCTCCTTTTGGAAATCTTTACTGCCCCTTAAATTTGTGGTGAGTTTTTACACTTCCTTTGAGTTTCTAATTTTTCTTTTTTCTTTTTTAAAAATGTTAATTTTAGTGATTTGGAAAATGATTACAAATGAAATTAGTAAATACTTTGAGGGTTTTCAGATTGATTATTATTTTATTTGATAATTGGTGCTCAAAGTTTATATTTTTATATTTTTTTTTCTTCTTAATTTTCAAAATAACTCCTTTGTAGACAAATACATTTCACATCAATATTCTTTTTTTTTTAGTTGAAAATACAATTTTGGTCCTACCTTTTGGGGTTACTATTTGTTAACGTGTATAGTGTTGTGGGTTTTAGGCCCAACTAGATTACTTGTATAGCATACATTCTTGTACTACACTCTTATTTGTATCAGTATTCACATGCCTCTTATATAAAGGCACTCATGTATATTCTTTCATTTGAGAAATACAATACTATTGCATTCAGTATTTCTAACATGGTATCGTAGTCATTGCTCTAATTTTTGTGTTCTGCAGTCTTGTCTTTGTCGGTAATTTCACTTTGCCTCAACTTCTCCGGTCAAGAAGCCTTTCTAGAGCCTCTTCTAACCGCCACGCCGCCGTCAGAGGCCTCGGGGTTGAATCTCCGCCGCCAAGACCACTACCATCATCGGATTTGTCGTTTTTGACCTTTGACTAAGACACAAATCATATAAGTGTGTAGGTCGTAAAATGATCTACCCAACCGAGCCGGACTAGTCACCATCAGACGTCCCACGCGCCCTCACACGCTGGAACAGTTTTGGTGAGTTCTGCCACACGCTTCACGTGCAAATTTTATTATAACCGCACGCACCTTCACGCGCTCTCACGCGCCTGTTGACATCATTGCTAACGTCATTCTGCCATGTCAGCCCTAGTTGCGTCATCCGCTAACGTCTTCTCTACCACGCCACGCCGACGTCGCCAGCTCGCATCATTGCTGATGTCATCTCAGCTTGACTTTGACCTTAGGTAGTTGACTCTTTCAAGCATTGACTTTGACTTCTACAGGGTTGACCGTTGACTTTTTCCCAGGGTTGACTTTTTGCGGTCAAGTGCTCCTTACCCAGCTTTTCGCGTAGATTTCATTTTTGCAGTCCATTTTTGCATATTTTACTTCTAAATGGAGAATAAGGACTAGTTTTCTTCTGGTTGCCATAATCGTTGTTTACAATCCAACAAACGTTTTTGCAATTTTTGTAAACGTTTTGGCCACAATATTGAGACTTGCTATCATTGCAACAAATCAACTGTTTCAATTTCTGCTGCTACTATTGCTAACACCGAGAGTGTCTAACCAATGACTCCCGTCTTTGTACAATCTAAGTCTTCAGGTTGCACTTTCACCATGTCCACAGATGACCTTAAAAACATCATCGCCAATGTCATTCGTATGGTTGGTAATGCATCTTATTCCTCTTCTCTCTCAGCTTTATCTGGTATGTCTCCTTCCTCTTGGCTTATGGATTCCGCTTGTTGCAATCACATGACTCCTCACTCGTCCTTATTTTCTGAACTTAAACTTGCACCACACCCTCTTAATATTCACACAAAGAAATGGTTCCACAATGTCCGGTTATAATATAGGTTCTGTTTCGACCTCTAACCTCTCGGTTCTTGGAGTCTTTAATGTTCCCGACCTTTCTTACAATTTATTTTTTGTGGGACAATTAGCTGAGTTGGATTATCGTATTATATTTTATTATTTTGGGTGTATTGTGCAGGATCCGAGGACGGGACAAGAGCTTGGGACCGGTCCCAGAGTTGGGCGTATGTTTTCCGTGGACAACCTTTGTCTTCCACTTGTTGCTCCTGTTTTTGTTGCTGCAGCTACTACGCTTCTTCAATTCCTTCCCCTACACTTTGGCATGCTTGACTTGGTCATGCATCTTCCTCTTGGGTACAACAATTGGCTTCTAGAGGTTTGTTAGGTTCGGTGTCTACCGAAAATTTTGATTGTGTCTTATGTCGCTTAGGAAAACAACCAGCTTTGCCTTTCAATACTAGTGAATCAATATCCACCGATATCTTTGACCTTATTCATTTTCATGTTTGGGGGCCTTCCTCTGTCTCTAGTATTGGTGGGTCTCGATATTTTGTTGTATTTGTTGATGATTACTCTCGCTATAGCTGGATTTTTAATATGAAATATCGTTTTGAATTATTACAAGTATATTCTAATTTTGAAAAAATGGTTGAAACTCGCTTTTCTAAACGCATCAAAATTTTTCGATCCGATAATGCTCTTGAATACACTCAATATGCTTTCCAAGCTATTTTGCATTCCTATGGCACCGTTCATCAACTAACTTGTCCAGATACCTCTCAAGAAAATGGTAGAGTCGAATGAAAACTTCGTCATATTCTTGACACTATTTGTGCTCTTCTTCTCTCTGCCAAAGTTTCTGCTCCTTTTTGGGGCGAAACTACTCTTCATGTTGTTCATGCTATTAATCGCATTCCAAGTCCTGTTATCCAAAATCAAACTCCATATGAGCTCCTTTTTGGGTCACCTCCGGACTATCACCACCTTCATTCCTTCGGATCTGCTTGTTTCGTTCTTCTTCGACCACATGAGCATAACAAACTTGAGCCTCGATCAAGGCTTTGTTGTTTTCTTGGCTATGGCGAAACTTAAAAGGGATATCGGTGTTATGATCCTATCTCTCATCATCTTCGTATCTCTCGCAATATTGTCTTTTGGGAACATCGCCTCTTTGTCGAGCTCTCTCACTTCCGTGTCTCTCTATCTTCCTCCTCTGTCTTAGATCTTTTTTTAGATGAGGCACATATTCCTTCCAGTAGTCGCTCCCCGATCCTCCCGTAGTTGCTCATGATTCTTCTATAGACTTCTCTGTTCAACCACCCAATATCATTGATCCCTTTCCAATTCACCCTTTAATGAACAGTGGGAAGATGAACAGGTTGAAGACAAGCTACCTAACCCCAACCCCGAGCTTAGGTCCCCTGCTCCTACTCTGTCTCAAGATCTTGCATAAGACATTCCACCTCGTCACTCAACTCGGGTAAGGTCCATTCTTGCACATTTACTTGACTATCATTGTTACACTACCCTTGCTACACTACACGAGCCTCACACCTATCATGAGGCTTCCACCGACCCTTTATGGCAGATTGTAATGAAAGAGGAACTTGATGCATTATCTAAAAACCATACTTGGGATTTGGTGACACTCCCTCCTAGGAAATCTATAGTTGGTTGTAAGTGGATCTACAAGATTAAGACTCACTTTGATGGGTCCATTGAGCGCTACAAAACTCGTCTCATTGCAAAAGATTTTACACAGGAGTATGGGATTGATTATGAAGAGACCATTGCTCCGATTGCTCGAATCTCATCTGTTCGTGCTCTCTTAGCTATTGTTCCGCCAAGAAATGAGACCTTTTTCGGATGGATGTCAAAAATGCATTCCTTAATGGAGATTTAAGTGAAGAAGTTTATATGCAACCTCCTCTTGGTCTCTTTGTTGACTCCAACAAGATTTGTCACCTTCGACGAGCACTTTATGGCCTTAAACAAGCTCCACGAGCTTGGTTTACCAAATTCAGCTCTACCATCTCTTGCTTGGGTTACATGGCCAGTCATTATGATTCTGCCTTATTTCTTCGTCGCACTAACAAAGACACTATTTTACTTCTCCTGTATGTGGATGATATGATCATAATTGGTGATGACCTCGGTGGCATTCAAGAACTCAAGAATTTTCTCGGTCAGCTTTTGAGATGAAAGATCTTAGACATCTCGGCTACTTCTTGGGTCTTGAAATCACTTATTCTATAGATGGACTTTATATTACTAAAGCCAAGTATGCCTCTGAACTCTTGTCTCGAATCGACTCACCGATAGCAAGACTCAAGTGACACTTCGGTTGAGCTTAATGCGCATTTGACTCCCTCAGGGGGGGAAACCATTGTCTAATCCCTCTCTTTACGGACGCTTGGTTGGCGGTCTAGTTTATCTCACTCACACTCGTCCCGACATTTCCTATCTTGTTCATTAGATGAGCCAAGATTCTGTCATGCTCTACGATCGACTTACTATGCTGTTGTTCTGCGCATTCTTCGATACCTAAAAGACACTCTCTTCCATGGTCTTTTCTACTCTACTTAGTCTCCTCTTATTCTCCATGTATTTTCTAATGCCGATTGGGCAGGAGATTCCACTGATCGTAGGTCCACCACTGGTTATTGCTTTCTTCTTGGTTCTTCTTTGATTTATTGGTGAAGTAAGAAACAAATTCATGTGGCCCGCTCCAATATTGAAGCAGAATATCATGCCCTTACTGATACCACATCCGAGCTCTTTTGGCTACGATGGCTTCTTAAAGACTTAGGTGTGTCTACATCCTTTGCTACTCCTCTTTATTGTGACAACTAGAGTGCCATTCATATTGCTCACAAAGATGTCTTCCATGAACGGACTAAACATATCCCGATTGATTGTCATTTTATCCGTTATCATCTTGTCCATGGTGCTTTCAATCGATCTCGCCTCCTCTAAAGATCAACTTGCAGATATCTTCACCAAGTCACATCCTAAAGGACGCCTTCGTATTTTGGTTGACAACCTCAAGTTGGTCTCACATCCACCTTGAGTTTGAGGGGGGCTGTTAACGTGTATAGTGTTTGGGCTTTAGGCCCAACTAGATTACTTGTATAACACACATTCTTGTACTACACTCTTACTTGTACTGTACTCATATGCCTCCTATATAAAGGCACTCATGTATATTCTTTCATTTGAGAAATACAATACTATTGCATTCAGTATTTCTAACACTATTAATTTGGTCATTACATTTTGTTAATAGTCAATTTAGTCCATACATTTTGAACCTGGGACATGTAATCGAAAGACACGCGTGTTAACCACTAAGGTAATATAAACTTACATGATAAAATTTACCTACACTAATATATATATATATATATATATATATATATTAGTGTTGGTTTCGATTTAGTTTGGTAAAATCTTCACTAAAATCGGGACTAAATCGACCAATTTAGTTTTTCAAAAATCCAAATCAAACTAAGAAAAAACTGGATTCGGTTCGGACAATTTCAGTTGGTCCATTCGTTCGTCTTTTTCTCTTTTTAGCCCTACTTTGTTTTTATTTTGGTTCTTTCCTCTAATGGTATGTGAATAAGTTAATGTAAAGAGAGAAAGAGAGAAATTGAGGCTGAATAAAAGTTCTCATTTTGGAACTTTTCTTCCATTTACTTTTGGTTCCTCCCCCTCCTTGGTTTCTTTTTCTTCTTCATTATTTTTTTTAGGGGTAATTACACATAACTCACCCGAGGTTTGGGCGAAGATCACTTTGCCTACCCATAGTTTGAAAAGTGTCACTTAACCCACCTGTGGTATGTTTCGTTTGTTTTCCGTAACCCACCTCCGTTAAAATCGGGGGTAAATAGGTATTTTTGCTCAAATTTTATATCTCTCTCCTCCCAAAACAAAAAAATAGCACAAAAATGAAAGAGAAACAAGATCACAAGGGAGAGTTTTGGGAGAAACAAGGTGTTGCATAATACTCTAGCATCACCACCCATCGATTCCTCGCGCAATCTTGATTAGAATCTTCACCAAAAACAAAGGAGGAAGAAGAAATAGGGGCAATACTACTCTCCACCAGTAGTAGTATTACCGATCGTCGTCGTTGTTATTGTTGTTGTAGCTGATTTGAACCCATCATCCCATAACAAGCCCTTGAGCTCTTTGTGCACAAAAGAGTACAAATTGGTCAACAAATAATCCGGAGCATCCGGACCGTTGAACCCATCGTAAATCCCAACGAAAAGCCACCCATGCTCCTTCGAAACGACGATATGTACTCCATCCTCCCCTGCTTTCCCTTGAGCCCATTGTAGATTCTGACTCTCCAATGACTCATCGTCTTCCAAACTACCATCATTGCTCAAGAAATTCACGCTATTCACCGTCAAATTCTTATTGTGTTGTTACTTTTCGTTATAATTCCAATCTGGGTCTTTTAGTCCACCGCCTTTGATCGGAGCTACAATCGAGTTCTGTTGCCCACCACCGATTTGTGAAATAAGGGTCTTCAATATCGCTCTCTATAAAACCCATATGAGTTTCCCTTTCCTCGATCTGGGCCTGAATGGCCCAGACCTGAACTCGAGTCCAAACCCACCACCGTGAGAGAAGCTTCTCTGGAAGTTAATCAAAACCCTCCCTTTTTGATCTTTTTTCTCTTGCATTTTTGTGCTATTTTTGGTTTTGGGAGGAGAGAGACATAAAATTTGAGCAAAAAAAATACATATTTACTCTTGATTTTAACAAATATGGGTTACGGAAAACAAACGAAACATATCACAAGTGGGTTAAGTGACACTTTCAAGCCACGGGTAGGCAAAGTGATTTTCGTCCAAACCACAGGTGGGTTATGTGTAATTACCCCTTTTTTTATTTTTTATTTTTTAAAAAAGCTTGAAATTTGAATATGGAAAATTCTTCAAGGAGTATTTAATAAAAATGAAAGGGAAAGATTCTACAAGGATAGTGAATACTAGACTTTGCTTTGTCAAGGCATGATATACCTGGGTAAAATGAAGGCTTTATGGCTAGCTAGGAATGATGTATCATGGTTGTCGGTGAATGTGATACTAAAAAGATAACGCCCTTCATCCTCTTATCACACCTTCTAATTTCGATCCATCAATGAAAGCCTTGGAGTTCCATTAAAAGAGGGGAAATGAAGAGAAACCAAAAGCATTGAAGGCGAAGCTCAACGCTAGTTTATTGAGTTTTCCAAAGCGAAAGTTGTTGTTTTAAGGCCTGCTTAGGGCTGAATTTTAGGAAGAGAACTTAAGCCAGAAAAATGGCTACTTACCTTTTATTTTTAAATTATTTAGCCAAACAGCCATTTATTCGAAGTATTTAGCAAAAAACATATGTTTTGAAACTTGATATTGTTAGCATTACATAGTATTCACATTTAATTGTGACTTGTGTGTGCTATATGTATTTTCACATTGGTAATGTCTAGCTAGTTCTATGCAAAATTTTCAAAAAAATTAAGTGGCAAAATATGCATAGAATGTTGAGTTCGATATTAGCAATATCGAGTTCCAAAAACAAGGGTATTTTGCTAAATATTTTGTAAAAAATGGCTGTTGTGTTATATACTTTAAAAATAAAAGGTATTTAGTCATTTTTTCCAAACTTAAGTACTACACCTAAATTTTGAACTATGCTTATTTAAACCTCCAATAACAATATGTTACATCAGCATTATCACAATTTAATGAATAGAACCTGCAACACACAATACTTAGAATACATTTGGATATAGCGTTTTGTATCAACATTTGCGTCTTTCAAGAATGCGTTTGTCGGTGGGTCCCGTGCAATCGCTCACGGGACCCACAAAACTCTTTTTTTAGCAAAATTTTCATTAAAAATGGGTCCTACGTCACTATTTACACATTTAAAAATTATTTTGCTACAGTATTTTCAGTTTTCAACAATAAGCGGTATCCAAACAGACCCTTATTCATCAATACAGTGTATACATTATGATTAAAACTCATGATATCAAACACCCATCCTCCTACAACTCAAGAACCATCTATCTCCAACCAGCTGTAGACGTTACGAGCTTGGAAAAGAAGCTGAAGTTGCTGCGAGCATGGTACCTTTTAAGATCCGGCCTTTGTCATTTTGAACAACAATCTGGTCTTTGTCAAGAATAAGGACCTTCCTTCAATTCTTTTTAGATTGCATTGCAACTACAATTAGAAAGAAAAAAGAAAAATGCAGGACAAATACATAATCTTCAAATAAATAAATCTAATGTTTTAATCTTAACAAAACAAAAAGAAATTGTTGAGTCTCTCTCATGAATCCAAACCTCCAATTTTTTTTAAGAAATTAGTGACTACACAAAAGCAGGAAAGTTAAAACCAATCTTTTGGGGATTTTTCTTTTACAAAATAAACAGATAAATATACAACTATATCATCCTATTATTAATAATAATTAAAGGTTCAGAAACCCCAAAAGCCAAAAAGCTATCTTATGGGAAAAGCTTTATCCCCCAAACAAAATTTCTTAAATTTTCACAACTAGTCAAATAAACTATTTTAAAATTTTTACTTAAATGAAAGTTTACATTTGTGTGGTTCAGTTAGCTCAATTGGTAAAGTCTTTGATAATTGCATAGGAGACCCGAGGTTCAATCCCCGCCTATACCAAAACCTGAATGGTGTATTGGTTTGATGATAAAGAGTTATCATCAAGAGTGGATGCCAAATGTTGAAACTCTCTAAAAAAAAAAGAAGTTTACATTCATGTCTCGTATCTGGCCTTTGTCATTTTGAGCAACAGTGGACCATCGAAAGGTCACAACCACCACACTCATGGTGGCTCTGACTTCTTTTCCAAACCCCTCACAATGTCTCCGCTAGCTTTTGGCAGTATCTCTGGAAGGTTTGGAGGTTGGTTGGTCTTGAGTGGTAGGAGATGGGTTTTTCATCTCTTGGATATTGATTTTGATTTTGATTTTTTTTAATTGGGTATTAATGAGTATGCATGTAAATATTGAGTTTTGCCTCCTTATTAAATTTAAGGCTAAACTACAATTTAGTCCCTTAAATTTACTTTATGAGCACAATTGATTTTTTAAGCTTTAAATGTGCGCTATTTGTCCCTTAAATTTAAACCCACCGATCTGTCAAAGAAAAGTATGTTAATTTCTTTGACGGAAAGCTTATATTCAATATATTAAAAGGAGGTATGACTTTTATTATTTCAACTTGAGCTCCTACTCAACATTTTAGCATGGGCCACATGTCGATAAGGTTTGTTTAAAATTTAGACTTGTTAAAATTTAAAACTAATTATTTTATGGGTTCGTGTATTTTTTTTCTTTTTCTTATATTTCTTTTTTGAATTGTCATATATTTTTTGAATTGTTTCAATAACTTATTCTTTAATTATATATCTTTTTTGACATTTTTGAAGTTTTAACATCTAAATTTGTTCAGTCACACACACACACACACACACACACATATATATATATATATATATATTTATCTATAATTTGTAGGCTCTAAATCTTTTGATTCCTTTCAATAGTTATAGTCATGAATTATTCTTTTGTATATAACCCATCTTTCTCTTATATTTCTCTATTGTTTAGTCATATATATTTTGTTTTGTTTCAATAATTTATAAACAATGAATTATCTGATTGTTTAATATTTTTTGGTCTTTTAAAAGTTTTAATATCTGAATTTTTGAGCTATTTTTTTGCTATATCTCAAACTGTCTGAAAAATTTTTTGTAAGCCATTGCATGTTCAAACAATGACTTTTTCATTAAGTTGTAACATAATTTGAAGTCATATAAGAGCAAATTATACAACGGTGTAGTTTCTTAATCAATTTAAGATTTTATAAAATTATTTTAATGTACCTCACAAATAGGTAGGTTCTTGTGTATAGCACGAGTTAGCGACTAGTTATTAATATTAATGTAGCGATAATAATATTATTAAATTTATAGAAAAAAAAAATTAAATTAAAATAATAAAATTGATTTAAAAAAAACTAAAATACTAAATGAAATGAAATAATCAGGTAATAAAACTTTGCGATTTGTGATGTGATGTTAGCATATTCCCCTTTTATTTATTATTATTCGGCTATTCCTACGGAGTACGAGAAAGAGAAAAGGAATCTTTGTTCCTTAATTTTTTGTGGATAATATCTATTAATCAGAATCAGATGACAACAAAATCGCCGGCGGCTTTCCCTCGTTAAGAATTAGAAGTCTTTTGTTTTACCAAAACCAAATCGGATCAAATTTACTGAAATATGGTACTACTGTATCTATCTATCTATCTATGTGGTTTGTTTGCTAAAATATAGTATAAAAAGTGTAGTGTGTTATATTATTGAATTGAATTGAATTGAAATGATTTTATGGGTTAGGCAAGCGTAAGCGGTGATAATAAGAAAGAAAGTGAATTGAAGCTGAAGCTGAAACTGTATTCATACTGGAGGAGCAGTTGTTCGTTCCGCGTTCGTATTGCCCTCAACTTGAAAGGTACTTCTTTCTTATTTCTCTTTATTTATTTATTAATTCTTCAATCTATCTTAATTTTTGATGATGATGATGATGATTAGGGCTGGAATATGAGTACAAAGCAGTTAACTTGGTGAAGGGAGAGCAATTCAGCCCCGGTGAGAATAGAATTAGTATTACATGACCTTTACTTTACTTTACTTTCTACTATTGTTTTTAATAATAGTAATAATAATAATAATAATTATGTATGTATGTATGCATGTATGGTGTAACTAAACAGAGTTTACAGAGCTCAATCCTATTGGTTATGTCCCCGTGCTTGTCGATGGGGACTTGGTGCTTTCCGACTCTTTTGCCATCTTACTGGTTCGTATCTCTATCTATCTATTTCTTTTTCTCATTCTACTTTCCCTATTATTATAATTATTTATTATCATCAATTCTTCATACAGTTTTTAACTAACTAACTAACTAACTTACACAGTATTTAGAAGAAAAGTACCCCCACCACCATCCATTGTTGCCTCAGGATCTTCACAAAAAAGCCATCAATTTCCAGGTATCAACTGCATCTCATACTGCCTATAAACTTAATTACACTCATCTCATTTTTAACCATCTTTTTTCCATTTCTTTCCTTTCTTTTTTGGATTTTACACTTTTCTTAATCGTAACTATAATCTACAATTAATTGATGCTCACACCATAAAAAGCTTGAAACAGTTCTTTTTTTTTTTTTTTTTTTTTCTCTTTTGTTGATAAATAACGAAAGTTTATTAATCAAAATACCCATGTACATCAATCTCTTAAATTACAATGATCAAGCATATCGAAAAAATTAGAACATGGAAAAGAATAAAAAACACAACTCCAATCCAGTAAAGAGTGGAGAAAGAAATATTTTAACTCAAGAATAGACCATTCTATTCCCTCAAAGCATCTTGTGCTCTGTTCTCTCCAAATACACCATAAGACACAATGTGGCACAGCCCTCCACAAATCCATCTTTCGATGTTTTCCAAAAAGGACCTTGCAAAGCTGAAAATAGGTCAGTAACACTTTGTGGCATAACCCATAGAAGACCAAACAGAGCCCATACCATAGTCAATGGGACAATGAAGAAGAAGATGATTCACTGATTCCCCACTCCTTTCACACATATAGCACCAATCCAAAACTGTAACTCCCTTATTCCATAGAATATCAAGAGTCAGAATCTTCCTAAGGCGGCAGTCCACGAGAAGAAAGCAACCCTGGGAGAGATCTTTGAGCGCCACACAAGTTTTCCAAGGAAAAAGAGTATCAGGAGTTGAGTAAAGGGAGAAATAGTACTCACGACATGAGGCTGCAAGGAGCTGATGGCATATAATTGCACTTGGAGCTACCTCTATCATTTTTTGCCACATTAATAACTTGAAAATTGTTTCTGCTTCAAATTCTATCTTTGTGAAACTTATGCAAATAACCACCTATAATTTACATTGAAGAATGTATATAAAGCCTATTCACTTGCTAAGCAAACTGGGGTACACATTGAAAAGGATGCCTATGCCTCTATGCCAGCTATGGCTATTTTGAAATAGACTAAATTATTTCTTGTGGATTGGTGCCTAGGATCAGGATCCTCACCAATTTCTTTGAAAATGAGAGTTTCCATCTCATGTTTAAGATATAGTTTTCATGAATCTAAACATGTATATATATGGTGCAACTTCATTTAAAATTCTATTCCACCAAATAATGAATGATTTCTACTTTTAAATGAGGTGGCATCATGTTCACCCCTAGATTTGTTAAATACTAGATCTTCACTTTGAATTGGACACTCTCTATTTCAAAAGCAAATGGGGAGTATTATTTTCCAAACAACCTTGCAAGCATGCGTACAAGTAATTGTGTCTCACATGGTGAATAACACTAGTATTGTTCTTCTTTACATGTTGGATAATATGTTTGAAAATCCCTCTTTGGCTTTACTTTCTTTTCCAGCCTCGAGGATATGGTATAATGTTTTGAGCTTCCTGATCTAATCAGGCATAATTCTTTCTTGTACCTTATCCATTTTTGCTAATATTCACATATGTTTTTGCAAGTATGTTTCAGATTTAGACACTAATGGGGTTGCTTTTATAACTGGATATGTAGGCTGCCAATATTATTTCCTCAAGCGTACAGCCTCTCCAAAATCTAGCTACACTGGTATATATCTGAGTGAGACTGTTGTGGTTATATACCCCTATGTTATTATTTTCATGAAATTGTTAGAACTTATATGATATAAATTTTGTTTTGCTGCTTTTCCTCCTATATACAGAAGTGCATTGAGGAAAAAATTAGTTCTGATCCTGATGTGAAACTTGCTTGGGCTCAACATTATACCAAAAAGGCTTTGTAGGTAAGATTTGACTAAGCTGCACAGTACTCCCCCCTTCCCTGGCAGGTGGGCCCCAAAGCAGGAAAAAAATAAAGATTTAAGATTTGAAAGAATAAGTAGATACCAGATCAGTTCTGGATTGTGCTACACACTATAACATTTAGACATTGTTAGATTAAATGATTAAACTCACAATTTCCTAATAGCTTAAACTTTTGGGGCAATTTGTAATTTATTATGGTATTAAAGTAGGAGGAGCTGGGTTCAAACCATGTCTTCAGCTTACCTCCCATTTATAAAATTCCCACATGTTGGACCCTACTTAATAAGGGCAGTTTAGGCCCACGCGTGACGGGAGAGTGTTAGATTAAGATGAAATTCATCATTTTCTAGTAGTTTAAGCTTTTGGGACAATTGGTAATTTATCAAACATAATACTTAGAATTAAAATTAAGAAGTTTTTGTGGCCCATGAAGGCAGAAAACTCAAAAATATCTTTCTACCATGCTAGTCTCGCATGTTTGAAGGCTGGTTTAATTTAAAAGTCGATGACAAGACCAATCCCTCCAATCCTGTTACACTTTCTTTTAAATTGAGAAAACGCATTGTAAAGTTGTGATTTACAAATATGTATTTTGTTGGCTTTTATTTCGTACAAATTTAATTGTAATTTTATTCAATCTTTTGTACCTCAGATCTCATTGTGAGACTTTATTGTAAGGGTTGTGTGATAGTGAGAGAGAGTATGAAGACTCAAGCTATTGAAGCAAGGAAGGTTTTCGCGAGTATCTCGCGACTAAGCATCCTGCGAAAAGATGCATGTGCCCCGCACATGACTAGAATGCGAAGAGTCTGTACAGATGGAGACAGCTGTGTCTCGCGAGTATCTCGCGGGTAAGGCCTTCCTGCGAGACACCCGTGAGACATTATGTTCTGCCAACAGATCTTGCTGATACACACTTTCTGTACCCTCATTATATATACCCATATTACCCACAAATGTAATCGAGAGTTTCTGAGAGAAAACCGTAGCAAAAACACTTGAGAGTTAGAAATTGTTATACCAACAATTCTATACACATTTTTTTGTGGAATTTCCTCATTTCCTACCTCTCCATTTCCATACCATTGAGAGATCAATAGCCCAAACACTTACCACACCTTTTGAGAGTGTCCAGTGAGGTTGTTTTGGTGTTGCTGGGAAACATTGAAAGAAGCCAAGGATGGCGGATGCAACATGGAGCTTGTTGCGGGATTCGGAGAGTTAGACAAGACACGGTTCCGAGAAGCCTTGTTTTAGTAGGAGCTTGGAGGGCTTAAGTACAGAGGGTAAATTAGGCTTGGAGGGTCTCTTGCTTATCCATGTATTTCAACCGATTGTCTAGTGGATCGATTACCGCTTGGAGGGCGGTGGAGAGGTTTTTCCCCGAGTTTTTCGGTTTCCTCCTCGATAATACGTCTCGGTGTTATCTGTGTTTGCATCTCTCTTCCCTACTCTTGTTCATTTCATTTTATTGCTATGTTGCTTTAAATATGGATTAGAGTAGCTCTTGTGCTTATATGTTTGTGTTTACACTATTCCGCACTTAGTATTAAGTTAGTGTAAAATCAACCAAGCCGTAATTCAAATTGGGGGTCTAAATAAGCTCTTGTGTTTTCACACATTTCGAGCTTTCACGCATATAGAAATTTAGCAAGATGTAAGTGAAGTTATCTGATAAATAGTATTTTTCAAACATACGTGCACTATAAAGTTACAAGCTGAGAAATTAGTCCTTCCATGAGCTATTTAGGAGATGCAGCTAACTAATGATATTGGATCCTGATTTTAATTATCTGTATCAGTTCCAAACTCCCTCCATGGTCCGTGGTTAATGAGATTAGCAAATAACTTTGGCACATTGTCAATAGACTGGATACTAATTTCTTTTGTAAGTTCAATAGAGCTTACTTCAAATGGACACTCAATTGGAGTAAGGAAGACATGTTAAGTAGACAATTGACTCTTGATCTGGTGGAGGGATTATACATGTTTGTTTGTTTGGACAATCAGATTAGTGTTCATATCTCCCAAAAAAATCATCCAAATAGTTTGGGGAAAACAAGGGCTTGTATAATTTTATTTTCATGGATTGTCTTGATCTTTTTAACAACTGGGTTCCTCTCCCTGGAAATTCCAGTCACATGTGAACTTTTTGTGCCACTATGGGATGGTTTCTGCTCCTTAATGGCTTTAGGCTTACTTTGATTATTATTTGCATTTGTTTCAGCACTCGAGAGGCTTTTAAAAGACTATGCTGGAAGATTTGCTACTGGAGATGAAGTTTACCTGGTTTGGTTTCCTGCATCATCTGTGTCTGTGCCTGCAAACTTTCATATACAATATGCTGCACTGTGTGCAAACATTTGAAGAGTCAGGGTTTTGGAAGTTTCTACCAATGTTTTACAGCTGTTACAAATGCTTTTCCCTTTTTCTCTATCTACATTGAATGTACAAGGTGCCTAACCATAAACACATAATCATGCACCCTAAATCTGTTGACACTAAATTTAAAATTGATCACTGCATAGAGAAAGACTAAAAGAATGGCCATCGCTATGAATTTTCATTTTACTACCAAAATGTTCCAATATTGGTAGGGGCTCTGGCTTTGCTAAGGAAGTCGTCAACCATCCTGAAGTTGGTCTATCTTCTACAACCAAACAAAGATTTTCTTTTGCTAGCTTGTAAATCTATTACAACCATAAGTATTGAGACCAACTGAGAGCAGAACACAAAATAAAATAGCAGAACCCACTTCTCAATCTTTAAGATTGCAATCTGAAGATGGTTCTTCTCCCAAACCCAAACCATGGATTATGAGACATGAAGGCTCTAAGCACTAAGTTTTTGACTTAAGTATATAAATATACATAATTGTGCTGAAGTCAGTATTTTGATGCAGGGAATGTGATGTGCTTCTGTTTAGGCTAGATTGAATTTGGGAATACATTCTAATCACATGCTATGTCACATGGGACATATGAAATACAGCCCTGAAGCTTAGCTGGCCATGTGCCATGTCACTCCCTCGTGCCATGTCACCATACCATGTCACTCCCTCGTGCCATGTCACCATACCATGTCAACATCTTCCATGTATTGCATTAGACTCGCATCTTCCATGTATTAAATTAGACTCTTGCATCAGTCTTATACTCTACACTTATTAGTTTCACAGTGCATGACATGCTAGAATTTCACTTCCTAAAATACTACATAACAGCAGCTTGCATGGATTTAGTTTATGAGTTAAGGTGTTTCTCTTAACGTATGTAATGCATTGCAATTTTTTGCAGGCAGATTTGTTTCTAGCTCCTCAGATTCATGCAGCAATTAAAAGGTTCAATGTTGACATGGTAGTGCTCATTCTATAATTAATGTGCCAGTTACATTTGATTTGTAGAAAACATATATAATTTATATTAATGGGAAAAACGTTGCAGTCTTGAGTCTTGTAACAATTATTTTTCCTTCAGAAAAACCACTAACAAAAGATAAAGGTTAGGGGTAGATTTTCAATGTTCTCATTACATATATTAACTATCTTCAAACTGCTTTAATGCCAAATTGTTCTTTGACCTCGGCCATCAAGAGTTTGTGGAATTACAGTAGTTAAAAAAATTTATGACCTTGTATAGTCTTCTTCTGTCAGTGAAAATCTTGCTTCTGGTCTGAGATGTATGAATTTCTGCATCCTCAAGCTAGAATTGTTGCTATGGATATTTTTGGATTTATTAGTTATGCATTGGTTGCCCCATTTGTTGCTTCTTTTACCTTGTTTAATGATTATACAGCTACAAACTCTCTCTCTCTCTCTCTCTCTCACACACACATGCAGAGAAATATGCATGATAACACCTATATTTAGTAATCTTGAAATTTAGGGCCTACTTTAAAATTCATTTCTGTATCTGCTGACAGGTTTCTCCTTTTTTTTTTTTTTTTTTTTTTTTTTTTTTTTGAAGACTCAATTCCCTCTCTTATCCAGATTGAATGAGGCATACAATGAGATACCGGCTTTCCAAGATGCTATGCCAGAAAAGCAGCCAGATTCTCCTCTGGCAAGTGCTGGTTAAACCAATGGGTTGAAAAGGTACGTAGAAACATCGTAGAAATCAGAAATTATTAGACATTTCTTATTGATTAGGTGTGTCTAGAATGTTTGTTATATATATAGACACACACACATGCACATGTGGCCGATCCTAACTAATCTGTTCAAGATTTATTTCAACCCTTAATTTGGGATTAAGGTTTTGATGTTATTGTAGTATATATGAATTAGGTTCAGCATTGGGTGATGTGACCTCCACGACCATCAAGCTTGCTAAATATCAAAATTAAGAACTATCTCATCTAAAAAATGGTCAAAATTATGGTAAAAAATGTTTGATAAGCATATGGAGGACATGTAATCCAATGTTAGACTTGAGAAAACATTAATTAACCTAATTGAACGTTTTGAAGTGATGTAATATCGCAAAAAGAGACACCAACACCATTTGTAACTCGAACCACAACAATACCGCACACATCCTAGAACAAAGGGCTATATATATATATATACACATATGAATTTTATTGAAATTGTTTTAAGATTACGCTTCCAATCTCAAAATTACAGCATAAAGTGCCACTGCTAGATGATCAAGCTTCGAGATAGAGCTTTTCAAGGCATATTTGTATAAAGATAAAGGTGCTGTGATGAAGGTTGTCACCTCATGGAACGTAGTGGAATAATGTGAATAATAATAGATGGTGAGCTGATACATACAATAAATGGTTTGGTTACCTGTTTGAAGTTCCTTGAAGTTCAGTTTGCTTTTGTATCCTCTAACATTATAGTTTTGTTTACCTGTGTGTTTTCTTCCTATTGTATACCAATAAAATATCATATTTCTAGCAGAAAAAATGTATTAGGACTTCCTTAGAAACTCTTTTACAGTTCATTAAGAGCATCTCCAGCAGATTAGCCAAATTTTTGTACTGTTTGGCTAATGAACAGTGACATTTAGCTTTTGCCTACCCACTTTTCAAATACACTTTTCAACAGATTCTCTATCCCATTCTCTATCTCATTTAAATATTATTTCTTCATTCATTATTTATTCTTTTTTTAACAACTACATATCTTCCTATATTTTTTTATTCAACACCTAATTATTATAATAGAAAATAAGAATTTGAAGAATGAACAGTAGCCCATCGGACTTGATGGGCTACTGTTCATAAGCCCAAAAAAAACTGACTTTGCCGAATCCGCTGAAGCATCCACAGTGCACAAGTTCTCTATAATATAGCTAATATACCCAGATAGCTATGCTCCTGAAGATGCTCTAAAAATCTGCAGTAACAAGTTTAGATGTTGGCCCTGTCCTTCGGAAGGATGAGACGTACCAGTTGGCTAGAAAGACCAGTAAATTAAGAAAGACTGTGGAGCTTTTATTTCAATTTTTTATAAATAGTTTGTGAGAGGCTTATTTAACTATCCACAATTGGGAAGGAAATTATCAACTTGCATTTGAGAAACGATGGTTAGAGAGTAGTGAGCTGAAGTGCCTCATTCATTCAATTTGTATAATGCCAGTCTTTCTCTCCAGGAGATGGTTAAAAACTCAAAGCTTGCATAAGGCTTTTTTCTTTTTTTTTTTTTGGGGGTTGGGGGGGTGTTTCTGAAAAAGGATCTATATTAAAATGAAAAAGAGAATTATGAAACAGAAACTTGAGTTTACAGAAAACTGGATACAAGTTACAACATTAAGAAGCGAGGTGGTAAAACCCAATTAAAGTACAGGATCATGTACACTGCTTGTGCATGACCAATGGCATGGCTTTCTAATGCCATGCAGGTGCTTACACATGTCAGGCTGGTGGTTGCACTTAGGCATAGTATGGCAAGCTGCCATGGCTGCTACTTCAATGTTGACAACTTTGAGGGAAGATAGTGCCTATCAACAATTAAACATGCATCAGAAATTGTTCAAATAGTAAGCAATTTCAGCGTGCTTGAAAACAGTGATACATAATAAGCGAACCAACATAGCAGGTTAATTGGCTTTTTGCATATTTTTTGGGAATTTTTTTTCTAAATAACAATAAATATTAAAAAATTTAGTTAATTGTCAAGTTTCAAAACAATGTTGAAAACTAGCATCTCGAGTGTCTAAAACTCGAGTTCCAAGATAAAAATCGAGTTTTTAAGTCTCAATTTGTATGTGGATTACGGTAAAGTGGGAAAAAATCAAGCTGAAAATCGAGTTTTAAAGACTTGATTTCCACAAATTGAATAAAAACGCCACTATAGGTGAAATTTTTTTTTGCATGAAACTCGAGTTTTAAAGACTCGAGATCTACGTGGCATTTTCACTCTCACGGAGCGAGTCTTTTAAACTCGAGTTCAAATAGGATCTCGAGTTTCTAAAACTCGAGATGCTATTTTCCTTTATTGTTTCAAACGTTATCTAACTAACTATATACAATCCTTTTGCACTACTATTTTGCACATTACCTCTATTTTTTGGTCATCCAAGCTAATGCTAGGCTTGACTTTGGTCAGCATTTTTTCTTCCTCTTTTTTGTACTACTTGTGCTTCCCATATTACTGGCAGTGATTAGTTTATAATCAGAGCATGGCATTTCGCTTAGCTTCCCAAACGTCTTTTTGTAGAAGTGCCAGAGTTCTGACCTAATCAAAGGAGATATTAAGTAGCAAAATTAGTTGATGAGAATTACAAAAATGTTAAAAGAAAAATATGAAGAAGATAGTATTTGATACGGAATTATACTATTCGTATAGAAAAATTTTTAGGTACTTCCGGAGCACGGAGAAATAATGCTCCCTCCTCTCACATTCATGGTAGACTCCACCATGAATTTAATGAGTGGACTCTACTATAAATGTGAGAGGAGAGAGTATCATTCTCGTCTCGTGCTCAAAGAATACCTAAGAATTATTCATTTGTATGATATATATACACACACCAGTATGCCAAGAACTGAAATGGCGCATACTTCCCATATACACGTTCAATATCTCTCTGTACCGTTTGAACGGTGGAATTTCTCACATGGACCTGCTTAAGAAAACGTCAATCATATTCATATGTTTAGTTTTTCAACGGTAGGGGTGGAATTTCTCCATGCATTAAGAAAACGTCAATCATATTCATATGTTTAGTTTTTCAACGGTAGTAATGACAAAAGTATGCGGAAGAACCAAAAGGGTACCTTTCTTAGTGCCGAATAGTTTCAGAATCTGTTGGAATGACATGGTAATATCCCATGCACATAAGCACATTGGCACATGTAAAAGTACCAAATCCATCAATTTCTTTCAACTGTTTAGCCAACTTGTCGTAGTTGCTGGTTCGTATCTCCATCTATCTATCTATTTCTTTTTCTCATTCTACTTTCCCTATTATTATAATTGTTTATTATCATCAATTCTTCATACAGTTTTTAACTAACTAACTAACTAACTAACTTACACAGTATTTAGAAGAAAAGTACCCCCACCACCATCCATTGTTGCCTCAGGATCTTCACAAAAAAGCCATCAATTTCCAGGTATCAACTGCATCTCATACTGCCTATAAACTTAATTACACTCATCTCATTTTTAACCATCTTTTTTCCATTTCTTTCCTTTCTTTTTTGGATTTTACACTTTTCTTAATCATAAATATAATCTACAATTAATTGATGCTCACACCATAAAAAGCTTGAAACAGTTCTTTTTCTTTTTTTTCTTTTGTTGATAAATAACGAAAGTTTATTAATCAAAATACCCATGTACATCAATCTCTTAAATTACAATGATCAAGCATATCTAAAAAATTAGAAAAAGAATAGACCATTCTATTCCCTCAAAGCATCTTGTGCTCTGTTATCTCCAAATACACCATAAGACACAATGTGGCACAGCCCTCCACAAATCCATCTTTCGATGTTTACCAAAAAGGACCTTGCAAAGCTGAAAATAGGTCAGTAACACCTTGTGGCATAACCCATAGAAGACCAAACAGAGCCCATACCATAGTCAATGGGACAATGAGGAAGAAGATGATTCACTGATTCCCCACTCCTTTCACACATATAGCACCAATCCAAAACTGTAACTCCCTTATTCCATAGAATATCAAGAGTCAGAATCTTCCTAAGGCGGCAGTCCACGAGAAGAAAGCAACCCTGGGAGGGATCTTTGAGCGCCACACAAGTTTTCCAAGGAAAAAGAGTATTAGGAGTTGAGTAAAGGGAGAAATAGTACTCACGACATGAGGCTGCAAGGTGCTGATGGCATATAATTGCACTTGGAACTACCTCTATCATTTTTTGCCACATTAACAACTTGAAAATTGTTTCTGCTTCAAATTCTATCTTGGTGAAACTTATGCAAATAACCACCTATAATTTACATTGAAGAATGTATATAAAGCCTACTTCACTTGCTAAGCAAACTGGGGTACACATTGAAAAGGATGGCTATGCCACCATGCCAGCTATGGCTATTTTGAAATAAACTAAAATATTTCTTGTGGATTGGTGCCTAGGATCAGGATCCTCACCAATTTATTTGAAAATGAGAGTTTCCATCTCATGTTTAAGATATAGTTTTCATGAATCTAAACATGTATATATATGGTGCAACTTCATTTAATATTCTATTCCACCAAATAATGAATGATTACTACTTTTAAATGAGGTGGCATCATGTTCACCCTTAGATTTGTTAAATACTAGATCTTCACTTTGAATTGGACACTTTCTATTTCAAAAGCAAATGGGGAGTATTATTTTCCAAACAACCTTGCAAGCATGCGTACAAGTAATTGTGTCTCACATGGTGAATAACACTAGTATTGTTCTTTTTTACATGTTGGATAATATGTTTGAAAATCCCTCTTTGGCTTTACTTTCTTTTCCAGCCTTGAGGATATGGTATAATGTTTTGAGCTTCTTGATCTAATCAGGCATGATTCTTTCTTGTACCTTATCCATTTTTGCTAATATTCACATATGTTTTTGCAAGTATGTTTCAGATTTAGACACTAATGGGGTTGCTTTTATAACTGGATATGTAGGCTGCCAATATTATTTCCTCAAGCGTACAGCCTCTCCAAAATCTAGCTACACTAGTATATATCTGAGTGAGACTGTTGTGGTTATATACCCCTATGTTGTTATTTTCATGAAATTGTTAGAACTTATATGATATAAATTTTGTTTTGCTGCTTTTCCTCCTATATACAGAAGTGCATTGAGGAAAAAATTAGTTCTGATCCTGATGTGAAACTTGCTTGGGCTCAACATTATACCAAAAAAGGCTTTGTAGGTAAGATTTGACTAAGCTGCACAGTACTCCCCCCTTCCCTGGCAGGTGGGCCCCAAAGCAGGAAAAAAATAAAGATTTAAGATTTGAAAGAATAAGTAGATACCAGATCAGTTCTGGATTGTGCTACACCCTATAACATTTAGACATTGTTAGATTAAATGATTAAACTCACAATTTCCTAATAACTTAAACTTTTGGGACAATTTGTAATTTATTATGGTATTAAAGTAGGAGGAGCTGGGTTCAAACCATGTCTTGAGCTTACCTCCCATTTATAAAATTCCCACATGTTGGACCCTACTTAATAAGGGCAGTTTAGGCCCACTCGTGACGGGAGAGTGTTAGATTAAGATTAAATTCATCATTTTCTAGTAGTTTAAGCTTTTGGGACAATTGGTAATTTATCAAACATAATACCTAGAATTAAAATTAAGAAGTTTTTGTGGCCCATGAAAGCAGAAAACTCAAAAATATCTTTCTACCGTGCTAGTCTCGCATGTTTGAAGGCTGGTTTAATTTAAAAGCTGATGACAAGACCAATCCCTCCAATCCTGTTACACTTTCTTTTAAATTAAGAAAACGCATTGTAAAGTTGTGATTTACAAATATGTATTTTGTTGGCTTTTATTTCGTACCAAATTTGATTGTGTTATATTCTAAAGACTTAAGTTTTTATGTATTTAGAACTCTAATTTGTATTGTTGGCAAACCATGATCAAAACAATGTGTTTAGAATTGTTTTAGTCTAGCTCAAAGTTGTGCATTTATGTAAAGTTGGAATCGAGCAGAATGTTTTTTCTGCAGAATTTTCTAACTCAGCCCTAGGTGTTTTAAAACGTTTTTAGGGTTTCTTATTTGTCCGAAGTATAAAAGGCAATCCTAGCCACGTTTTAGTGTTGCTCATATTGCGGTTTGTGTAAATCTCTTGTGAGATCTAGAGGAGCTTTCCTTTACACAAACTTAGGGTTTTCAAGGAGAAGATTTATCTACACCTTGATGATCAATTCGGTTCTTGCCATTGAAACTTAAAGAAAATACAAGTGGGTGTGCTTGTATCTGGTGGTGAATCCAAGAAAGAAGGAGTTCGTGGATTTGGAGTTTGCACGTGATCGTGTCGATAAGTTCTACTGGTTGGTAGCAATAAGAAGTCGAGCGTGGGGGCTTATAAGTCTTATTGTATGAATTTCGATTCTTTCAAGATAGTGGATTCAAGTTTACCTTGAGGATAGCTAGGTCAAATCCTTCCCAGGTTTTTACCGGTTTGGTTTTCTGGGTGATCATATCTTGTGTTATTTGTTTTTCGCAGCTTTGCATGATTTGATCTTTGTTATTGTGATAACCTAGACTTGTTTAATTGGACTAAGTAACAACTTGGCTAATTACTTAGGTTAAATCAATTGTTTTAAGGGGTCTAAAAACTATCAGATTGTAATTTTATTCAATCTTTTGTACCCTGTATCTGTTGTGGGACTTTATTATAAGGGTTGTGTGATAGTGAGAGAGGGTGTGAAGACTCAAGCTATTGAAGCAAGGAAGGTTTTCGCGGGTCTCGCGACTAAGCATCCAGCGAAAAGATGCATGTGCCCCGCACATGACCGGAATGTGAAGAGTCTGTACAGATGGAGACAATTTGTGTCTCGCGAGTATCTCGCAGGTAAGGCCTTTTCGCGAGACACCCGCGAGACATTCTGCTCGCAACAGACTGTCTTTCTGATATACACTTTCTGTATCCTCATTATATATACCCATATTACCCACAAGTGTAACTGAGAGCTTTTGAGAGAAAACCCTAGCAAAAACACTTGAGAGTTAGAAATTGTTATAACAACAATTCTCTACACATTTTTTTTGTGGAATTTCCTCATCTCCTACCTCTCCATTTTCATATCATTGAGAGGTCACTAACCTAAACACTTACCACACCTTTTGAGAGTGTCCAGTGAGGTTGTTTTGGTGCTGTTGGGAAATATTGGAAGAAACCAAGGATGGCGGATGTAACATGGAGCTTGTTGCGGGATCCGGAGAGCTAGACAAGACACGATTTCGAGAAGTCTTGTTGGAGTAGGAGCTTAAAGGGCTTAGGTACAGAGGGTAAATTAGGCTTGGAGGGTCTCTTGCTTACCCATGTATCTCAACCGATTGTCTAGTGGATCGATTGCCGCTTGGAGGGCGGAGGAGAGGTTTTTCGCCGAGTTCTTCGGTTTCCTCTTCGATAACACGTCTCGGTGTTATCTGTGTTTGCATCTTTCTTCCCTACTCTTGTTCATTTCATTTTACTGCTGTGTTACTTTAAATATGGATTAGAGTAGCTCTCGTGCTTATATGTTTGTGTTTACACTATTCCGCACTTAGTATTAAGTTAGTGTAAAATTAACCAAGTCGTAATTGAAATTGGGGGTCTAAATAAGCTCTTGTGTTTTCACACATTTCGAGTTTTCACGCATATAGAAATTTAGCAAGATGTAAGTGAAGTTATCTGATAAATAGTATTACAAGCTGAGAAATTAGTCCTTCCATGAGCTATTTAGGAGATGCAGCTAACTAATGATATTGGATCCTGATTTTAATTATCTGTATCAGTTCCAAACTCCCTCCATGGTCCTTGGTTAATGAGATTAGCAAATAACTTTGGCACATTGTCAATAGACTGGATACTAATGTCTTTTGTAAGTTCAATAGAGCTTACTACAAATGGACACTCAATTGGAGTAAGGAAGACATGTTAAGTAGACAATTGACTCTTGATCTGGTGGAGGGATTATACATGTTTGTTTGTTTGGACAATCAGATTAGTGTTCATATCTCCCAAAAAAATCATCCAAATAGTTTGGGGAAAACAAGGGCTTGTATAATTTTATTTTCATGGATTGTCTTGATCTTTTTAACAACTGGGTTCCTCTCCCTGGAAATTCCAGTCACATGTGAACTTTTTGTGCCACTATGGGATGGTTTCTGCTCCTTAATGGCTTTAGGCTTATTTTGATTATTATTTGCATTTGTTTCAGCACTCGAGAGGCTTTTAAAAGACTATGCTGGAAGATTTGCTACTGGAGATGAAGTTTACCTGGTTTGGTTTCCTGCATCATCTGTGTCTGTGCCTGCAAACTTTCATATACAATATGCTGCACTGTGTGCAAACATTTGAAGAGTCAGGGTTTTGGAAGTTTCTACCAATGTTTTACAGCTGTTACAAATGCTTTTCCCTTTTTCTCTATCTACATTGAATGTACAAGGTGCCTAACCATAAACACATAATCATGCACCCTAAATCTGTTGAAACTAAATTTAAAATTGATCACTGCATAGAGGACTAAAAGAATGGCCATCGCTATGAATTTTCATTTTACTACCAAAATGTTCCAATATTGGTAGGGGCTCCGGCTTTGCTAAGGAAGTCGTCAACCATCCTGAAGTTGGTCTATCTTCTACAACCAAACAAAGATTTTCTTTTGCTAGCTTGTAAATCTATTACAACCTTAAGTATTGAGACCAACTGAGAGCAGAACACAATATAAAATAGCAGAACCCACTTCTCAATCTTTAAGATTGCAATCTGAAGATGGTTCTTCTCCCAAACCCAAACCATGGATTATGAGACATGAAGGCTCTAAGCACTAAGTTTTTGACTTAAGTATATAAATATACATAATTGTGCTGAAGTCAGTATTTTGATGCAGGGAATGTGATGTGCTTCTGTTTAGGCTAGATTGAATTTGGGAATACATTCTAATCACATGCTATGTCACATGGGACATATGAAATACAGCCTTGAAGCTTAGCTGGCCATGTGTCATGTCACTCCCTCGTGCCATGTCACCATACCATGTCAACATCTTCCATGTATTGCATTAGACTCGCATCTTCCATGTATTAAATTAGACTCTTGCATCAGTCTTATACTCTACACGTATTAGTTTCACAGTGCATGACATGCTAGAATTTCACTTCCTAAAATACTACATAACAGCAGCTTGCATGGATTTAGTTTATGAGTTAAGGTGTTTCTCTTAACGTAATGTAATGCATTGCAATTTTTTGCAGGCAGATTTGTTTCTAGCTCCTCAGATTCATGCAGCAATTAAAAGGTTCAATGTTGACATGGTAGTGCTCATTCTATAATTAATGTGCCAGTTACATTTGATTTGTAGAAAACATATATAATTTATATTAATGGGAAAAACGTTGCAGTCTTGAGTCTTGTAACAATTATTTTTCCTTCAGAAAAACCACTAACAAAAGATAAAGGTTAGGGGTAGATTTTCAATGTTCTCATTACATATATTAACTTTATCTTCAAACTGCTTTAATGCCAAATTGTTCTTTGACCTCGGCCATCAAGAGTTTGTGGAATTACAGTAGTTAAAAAAAAATTATGACCTTGTATAGTCTTCTTCTGTCAGTGAAAATCTTGCTTCTGGTCTGAGATGTATGAATTTCTGGATCCTCAAGCTAGAATTGTTGCTATGATATTTTTGGATTTATTAGTTATGCATTGGTTGCCCCATTTGTTGCTTCTTTTACCTTGTTTAATGATTATACAGCTTCAAACTCTCTCTCTCTCTCTCTCTCTCACACACACATGCAGAGAAATATGCATGATAATACCTATATTTAGTAATCTTGAAATTTAGGGCCTACTTTAAAATTCATTTCTGTATCTGCTGACAGGTTTCTCCTTTTTTTTTTTTTTTGAAGACTCAATTCCCTCTCTTATCCAGATTGAATGAGGCATACAATGAGATACCGGCTTTCCAAGATGCTATGCCAGAAAAGCAGCCAGATTCTCCTCTGGCAAGTGCTAGTTAAACCAATGGGTTGAAAAGGTACGTAGAAACATCGTAGAAATCAGAAATTATTAGACATTTCTTATTGATTAGGTGTGTCTAGAATGTTTGTTATATATATAGACACATACACATGCACATGTGGCCGATCCTAACTAATCTGTTCATGATTTATTTCAACCCTTAATTTGGGATTAAAGTTTTGATGTTATTGTAGTATATATGAGTTAGGTTCAGCATTGGGTGATGTGACCTCCATGACCATTGAGCTCGCTAAATATCAAAATTAAGAACTATCTCATCTAAAAAATGGTCAAAATTATGGTAAAAAATGTTTGATAAGCATATGAAGGACATGTAATCCAATGTTAGACTTGAGAAAACATTAATTAACCTAATTGAAAGTTTTGAAGTGATGTAATATCGCAAAAAGAGACACCAACACCATTTGTAACTCGAACCACAACAATACCGTACACATCTTAGAACAAAGGGCTATATATATATATATATATATATATACACACACATATATGAATTTTATTGAAATTGTTTTAAGATTACGCTTCCAATCTCAAAATTACAGCATAAAGTGCCACTGCTAGATGATCAAGCTTCGAGATAGAGCTTTTCAAGGCATATTTGTATAAAGATAAAGGTGCTGTGATGAAGGTTGTCACCTCATGGAACGTAGTGGAATAATGTGAATAATAATAGATGGTGAGCTGATACATACAATAAATGGTTTGGTTACCTGTTTGAAGTTCCTTGAAGTTCAGTTTGCTTTTGTATCCTCTAAAATTATAGTTTTGTTTACCTGTGTGTTTTCTTCCTATTGTATACCAATAAAATATCATATTTCTAGCAGAAAAAATGTGTTAGGACTTCCTTAGAAACTCTTTTACAGTTCATTAAGAGCATCTCCAGCAGATTAGCCAAATTTTTGTCTTGTTTGGCTAATGAACAGTGACATTTAGCTTTTGCCTACCCACTTTTCAAATACACTTTTCAATAGATTTTCTATCCCATTCTCTATCTCATTTAAATATTATTTCTTCATTCATTATTTATTCTTTTTTTAACAACTATACATCTTCCTACATTTTTTTATTCAACACCTAATTATTATAATAGAAAATAAGAAATTGAAGAATGAGTAGCCCATCAGACTTGATGGGCTACTGTTCATAAGCCCAAAAAAAAACTGACTTTGCCGAATCCGCTGGAGCATCCACAGTGCACAAGTTCTCTATATTATAGCTAATACACCCGGATAGCTATGCTCCTGGAGATGCTCTAAAAATCTGCAGTAACAAGTTTAGATGTTGACCCTGTCCTTCGAAAGGATGAGACGTACCAGTTGGCTAGAAAGACCAGTAAATTAAGAAAGACTGGAGCTTTTATTTCAATTTTTTATAAATAGTTTGTGAGAGGCTTATTTAACTATCCACAATTGGGAAGGAAATTATCAACTTGCATTTGAGAAACGATGGTTAGAGAGTAGTGAGCTGAAGTGCCTCATTCATTCAATTTGTATAATGCGAGTCTTTCTCTCCAGGAGATGGTTAAAAACTCAAAGCTTGCATAAGCCTTTTTTTTTTTTTTTTTTTTGGGGGGTGTGTGTTTCTGAAAAAGGATCTATATTAAAATGAAAAAGAGAATTATGAAACAGAAACTTGAGTTTACAGAAATCTGGATACAAGTTACAACGTTAAGAAGCGAGGTGGTAAAACCCAATTAAAGTACAGGATCATGTACATTGCTTGTGCATGACCAATGGCATGGCTTTCTAATGCCATGCAGGAGCTTACACATGGCAGGCTGGTGGTTGCACTTAGGCATAGTATTGCAAGCTGCCATGGCTGCTACTTCAATGTTGACAACTTTGAGGGAAGATAGTGCCTATCAACAATTAAACATGCATCAGAAATTGTTCAAATAGTAAGCAATTTCAGCGTGCTTGAAAACAGTGATACATAATAAGCGAACCAACATAGCAGGTTAATTGGCTTTTTGCATATTTTTTGGTCATCCAAGCTAATGCTAGGCTTGACTTTGGTCAGCATTTTTTCTTCCTCTTTTTTGTACTACTTGTGCTTCCCATAGTACTGGCAGTGATTAGTTTATAATCAGAGCATGGCATTTCGCTTAGCTTCCCAAACGTCTTTTCGTAGAAGTGCCAGAGTTCTGACCTAATCAAAGGAGATATTAAGTAGCAAAATTAGTTGACGAGAATTACAAAAATGTTAAAAGAAAAATATGAAGAAGATAGTATTTGATACGGAATTATACTATTCGTATAGAAAAATTTTTAGGTACTTTCGGAGCACGGAGAAATAATGCTCCCTCCTCTCACGTTTATGGTAGACTCCATCATAAATTTAATGAGTGGACTCCACTATGAATGTGAGAGGAGAGAGTATCATTCTCTGTACTCGGAGAATACCTAAGAATTATTCATTTGTATGATATATATACACACCAGTATGCCAAGAACTGAAATGACGCATACTTCCCATATACACGTTCAATATCTCTCTGTACTGTTTGAACGGTGGAATTTCTCACATGGACCTGCATTAAGAAAACGTCAATCATATTCATATGTTTAGTTTTTCAACGGTAGGGGTGGAATTTCTCCATGCATTAAGAAAACGTCAATCATATTCATATGTTTAGTTTTTCACAAAAGTATGCGGAAGAACCAAAAGGGTACCTTTCTTAGTGCCGAATAGTTTCAGAATCTGTTGGAATGACATGGTAATACCCCATGCACATAAGCACATTGGCACATGTAAAAGTACCAAATCCATCAATTTGTTTCAACTGTTTAGCCAACTTGTCGTAGTTGCTGGATTTGGCAAAGCTTGCTCCTTTATTGGCCTCCTCAAGTTGTGTTAGTTGAATCCTGCCTTCAACAATATCCGGGCAAGTTTCAAAATGCGACTTGCTCTATACCCAAGATTGCATCTTGAAGCCAGAAAGCCTTTATCAAGGTTTGCTAATTCTGTTGGGCTAGGAAAATTTCCAATGGTATCATAGTCAGAAGCA
This sequence comes from Quercus dentata, assembly GCA_028216015.1. Lineage (NCBI taxonomy): Eukaryota > Viridiplantae > Streptophyta > Magnoliopsida > Fagales > Fagaceae > Quercus > Quercus dentata. Next base: position 328,865 of record CP116450.1, on the reverse strand, counting down.
ATGTTGTGTGGTTCATCCGCAGCCTGACAAGTTTTGCAGTTTAGACATGAATAATCATCATCATCATCGCGTACAATATCAGCTGGAACACAGTCTGCTTTGATAGACCCAGAATTTGTAAAATTCGGTTAAACCTTGGACTCTTGTGGTATGGGTGTGTTGGGAATGAAGTGGTCCTTATCGGGTCTTGGGGTATTAAAGTTGGTACTTGCAGCAGCAGCTGCAGAATCAGCCACAAATAACAGACTGGATGATTGAGGCTGCAGTTCCAAGTGAAGCTCACAAAGTGCTCTAGCCATGCTTAAAGTCCTGGACCACCTATTGAAGTCTTATTAGTGTTAGCTTAGCTAATCTAGTGGTCTAGTTACTAAAAGGAAAAAGACTAGTGATTTTGAAGTTTTTACTCTTTTTGTCAAAAGAGTCATATTTACGGTCCAAGTTATATCAGGGGGGTAGTGGTAAAGTGAGATATGAGTTAGTACTACTACTTATTAGTACTTAGAGCATCCATAGCAGTGGATCTAAATTTTTAGCTTTTTAGCTATACAAAAAGTCATTTTATCTATTTTACCTATATACATGCTGCAGTAGTGGATCTATTTTAGTTTTTAACACAATAAAATAATATAAACATCCTAAGAAAATAATATAATCACTACAATAAAATAATATATCCCACTACCCAAAAAAACATCCACAACACCATCCACAACCACCTCTACCATCACCCACACCCACAACCACCACCACCACCACCACCACCACCACCACCACCACACGAAAGAAAAAAAAAAAAAAAAAAAACACCAACCCAAATCGAACCTACAAATCCACAACCACCACCACCATCTCCATCACCACCGGCCACCAATCCACAGTAGGGAAAAAAAAAAAAAAAAAACCCAACCCAAATCGAACCCACAAATCCACAACCACCACTACCGGCCACCAGTCCACAAAGGGAAAAAAAAAAAACCAACCCTAATCGAACCCACAGCCACAAATCACAAATCGAACCTAGCCATCGCAAATTGAACCCACGTCGGTGCGACCCACCACCAAAAAAACGACCCACCACCACCACTATCTCCACCGTGACCCCTGAAATCCAGCAACCCAAACGCCGAAATCCACCAAACCCAAATCCAAATACCCAAATGTCGAAACCACACACCGATCTCAACCCCGATACCAACACACACTGGAGCACAACCATGACCCAACGGCGGAGTGGAGGTGAGGGAAGCCACTTCGATCCACAAGGCCGGAGCACAACCACGACCCAACGACCGGAGCACAACCATGACCCAAATGACCGGAGCACAACATTGAGAGATTGAGGTTGAGAGAGATACCGGAGTTGAGAGAGTTGAGATTGAGAGAGATGAGATGAGAGTGAAAGAGAGAGAGAGGGGCATAGTGAGAGTGAATGAGAGAGAGAGAGAGAGAGAGAGAGAGAGAGAGAGAGAGAGAGAGGGAGAGACATTTTTTTAATAAAAAGCTGGAATAAAATAATGTTTTTTTTTTTTTTTAGCTCTAATGAATAGTGCACATCTATAGATAAATGTGTCTTGTTCATGTGGAGCTAAAAAAAATGGATATAGCTCCACTTTCTTTGGAGCACCATTTTAGTAGTAGTGTAGCTATATTATAGCAATATAGCTACACTGCCGCAAATGCTCCTACATAGTAGAGGTCATTAATCGACATGAATGGGAAGGCATAATGTCAAACAGTTGGCAGGTATGGGAAATGAAAGCATACATTTATCTATAGCAAAATGGAAGTAGTAAGAGAGAGAGAGAGAGAGAGAGAGAGAGAGAGAGAGAGAGAGAGAGAGAGAGAGAGAGAGAGAGAGAGAGAGAGACTGACCGGTAGTTGCGGAGGAGCATGCACTTGACCATGTCTTCAAACAAGGTAGGAGACCTAAACACCCCGCCCACAAAGTCGCTCTCCTTCTTCTCATTGTTGTACATATTTTGGAACTCTCTCACAGCTCTCTCCTCATCTTTAGACAAACGCAGCATTCGTGGCACCCGAGCCAGCTCTGATTCTCGATGTTGTCGGGAGAGTTATGGCAATAAACGCGGACATGGAGTGAGTGAGGGGGCCACTGGTGTTGAGAAATACGGACCATCACTGATTCTGAATCTGAATCTCCAAGACGGAGTGGATGGAGAAGTGTCTTGGAAACGGGGTCCCACTGATTAGGTGGCATCATGAGCGATCCATGGCTACACACTGCTTTCTCCGGTTCAAAACTCTCCTCCTCACCTGCCCCCAGTGGCAACTCTAACACCACCACCCCACCACTACTCATCCAGGGCGACTTGATGCATTTGGGGGCCTAAGGCAAAAATTGATCATCTTATTTAGATGCAAAATTACTACTAATTAACATGAACTACATAGAATTTTTTTTTTTTTTTTTTGAATTTTTAAGACAAAAAAAATTTGACAAAATTTTTCATACTTGTTGATGTGGTAGATTGATAGTGGTAAGTAAAACAGTGGTGTTAGTGGTAGATTTAGATGAAAACTAGTAAAAATTTGCTAATTAAACTCTTATTATTATTCTTTTTTTTTTTTTAGAAGTGCAACATTCACAATATTTTTACAACAAATCCTAGATTTTAAACTGTTTTTTGTTTTTTATTTGAAAATATCACTATAATTATTTTTTTGCCATCAACAATAGGTCTGTAATAACTTGCTACTTAGCATTAGTTGTACAAGTGTTGTGAAAAATATTGTGGACGATGTTGCATTTTTCTCTATTTTTTTATTTTTTTCATCTAATAAAAAATTTATTTTATTTATTGATTATAAATAATCCTATTGGTTAAAATTTAGGGGCCTTTTTTTTACTTGGGGCCTTAGGCGGTTGCATTTTTTGCTCCACCATAGAGCCGGCCCTGTACTCATCTTTTCTACCAAACCAAGCAACCAAATGTCTTTCTTTAAAAAAAATATATATATATATATATATATATATATATTTATGTTACTCCTATGGTAGGGAGATTCTTATTTTTTTATATATGTGTTGTGCAGACAAGACAAGTACATGTACAACTACATTTAGGACCCATGCCATAAGATAAAACTGTAGTGCATAGTAAGTAGTAGGAAAATTTTAAGTAGTCTTAGATGGAAAAATTGTGCTCCATCTTCTTACATTTAAGGTAAACTTTACTATGAATTTAATGAATGGACCCCATAATGAATGTGAGAGGAAAAAAAATTATTTTTCATGCTTCAAGAATACTTACGAATTACTCGTAAGTAGTAACATTCTTTTTGGGTGGGTGGGTGGATTAGTTGGTCGGAAAGGTCTCTTGATTAATTGAACGAGGAGGGATGATAGTTATACTATGACATAAAGAGTTTTTTTTTTTTTTTTTAGAAAGTTTTAACCTATAGCATTTGCTCATGATAATAGTTCTTTATCATCAAATAAAGACATCAATCGGTAATATAAAATTGAAATTGTGTTTTTAGATGGAATGTGTATGCATAACTTATTAACATATGCAACTATAATAATAGGGTACATAAAATCTTTCGTAGAGATGATTGATTTTTGAACAACATTTATCAATGATATTACATTTAAGTGAATATTTCGGATCTGCTTATTTTATTGAAACTAAAAACTTTTTACTGAATGTACTGTAAATAAAAGTAAAAGTTAAATGAAATAGTACAAGAAAACTCATGAATAGTACTAAAAAATGTAACGAGACCCATGAATAGTAGCAAAAATAAGTTGAATAGTAAAATAAGTTTGCAAAAATAATTCATGCCAAACGCACACTTATACTTTTATTTTATTTTATTATGATCAATTCCAACATTACAATACATGTCAATAATTATGAATGAATGTACTATAGATAAAGATAAAAGTTAGCGGAATTAGTATAGTGAGGCCCATGAATAGTATTAAAAAGTGCAGTGAGGCCTATGAATAGTACTAAAAAGTGCGGTGAGACCCATGAATAGTAGCAAAAATAAGCTGAATAGTAAAATAAGTTGGCATTGGCTTAAAAAGCCAGTTTTTTTTTTTTACTATTTAGCTTATTTTTGCTATTATTCATGGGTCTCATTGTATTATTTCAACTATCTTTTAGTTTTATCTACAGACTTTCAAAGAAGAAAATTTTAGTTTCAAAGAAAATAAAGCTGTTCCCAAACGGACTTTACTCGTTTTTTTTTTTTTTAATGATCAATTCCAACATTACATTACATGTCAATAATTATGAAAAATTAGTCACAACCCTCCACATCCAGTAGGAATATTTGATTATTTTAAAATGAAATATAATATATAATTTTTTTTTTAAATTCATAAAATTATATATTACAATTAATAATCTATAACAAAGCGTTTTCTCATAAGAGAATTTCATTTTCTTTTTGAGCAAGACTTAGGTACAATACTTAGGTATTGTTTCTTAGGTTTTGTAAAAGAATTAAGGAAAACTAGCCTCTGAGCACGCGCGAGGCTCTTCTATTTTTTAGGTAAAAATTAATAATTTGGATCTATTATTGTAAGGTCACGTTTCAGAACGAACCAAAATTGTAGTTGGGTCGGGGCGTGAATGGGCCCATACAATATCATTTGTAGAGAGTAGGATCGAAAGGCTAAGTCGTGTTTACCCGGTGGTGGTTTTTGTTAAGGTGTTCATACATGGCTCAGGTGTATTCACCTCGGGAACCCTCCTTTTCCTAGTGGGACTGCCCCCCCCCCCCTCTCTTTTAGGTTACATATTTTTTCTTTTATACTCGCATGCGTTCAATTTCCTTCGTCCACGTGTAGGGTCGACCTTTCCAAGACTGATATTTATCCCATCACTCCCAAACCCAAGTCGTTGGTAGTAGTTGATAAAGCTAAAGGACATGGCTCAGTTAGGTGTAAAGTTAATGCTGGGAAAGGTAGTAAGGGCAGCCTTTCCCGGATATTTCAGATTTTCTTTCAAGATTATCCTTATGCCGCTTTTGCCCCATTTTCTTGGTGGAGCTTTGGGCCAGCCGAGGGCTGCACCGTCCTCGGCCGCTTTTCTGGGCCCATTTTTGCTTTGCGCTAATGAGCTTGGACTACCACCTTCTTCGGCTTGGGCCTTAAAGCTTCTTGCGAACAAGTGGGCCTGGCCCATATATTGTTAGGCCCCACAATTATAATTTGAGATTACTACATTTTCTAATTATAAAATACCTAGAGGTGTGATGAATGTTATGCTTTTGTGGATGAAATATTTTTTTCATCACACCCCTAGGTATTTTATAATTAGAAAATATAGTAATCCCAAATTATAATTGATTCAAATTATTAATCTTTACCTAAAAAATAGAAAAACCTCTAAGCATGCGCACGCGCGTGCGTGCGCGTGCTCAGAGGCTAGTATTCCGTAATTATCATGCGTTTTTGGCAATTTTGTTTATGTAGTAATCAAAGTTTTATTAATTGGAAGATGATGCTATAATTTAGTATTAACCATTAGGGGGAGGAAAAAAAGATCCTCTAAATAAATCTTATAAATTTAAATATATTGAAAATGGATAATGAAATTATAACTATAAAAATACTTACAAAATAATCATGCTAGTAATATGTGCAATTCTAATAAAATTTTAGTAAAAGTGGAAGCATGTGCTATGTTAAAATTTATGGATATAAACAAAATTGCACAATAATTTGTTATATAAAAGCTTCGCAAAATAATATTTCAACCTTATTTTTGAGTTGTGATAGTCGACACTAAAAATATGTAAACACAATATTTTAGCCATAATATAATTTTTTTTAAAGTAATAGCTCAATTGGTTGAAATTTTCCTCCCCCAACTATTGAAGGGTATTAATTTAATTTAAATTTTTTTATAGAAAAGACGTTCATGTTATTAATTTTTTTTCTTAATAATTTTTTAATGGGAGTTATATATGAAGTTATTTATAATCTTAAAAGATAGTCAGTAAAAAAAAATCCATAAAAATAACTAAAAAAATAATTCATTAAATTTGTATTAAATTATTTAAAACACCTTGAATGTGGAAAGGTTGGTAGCTTTTGAATACATTTGTGTAGTACCTTGGTTTTGAATATATAAATTTGTGTATTTTTCACAGTGCATATGGTTTTTTGTTTGATTTAATTTGTATAGCAATTTTTAAATATCTAGGTTGGATTAAAATTCATTAATAGCTAATTTTGAGTATAATATATAATTTTCAATGTTTTTCACACCCTCAAATTTAATTTTCACAGAGCTAGAAATAGGATTAAGGCTCGGTGGAAGTAAAAGAAAATTTAAAACACCAAGAATACCATTTGCTCCGTCCACCTATTCTCTAAGTTTAATATCAAGCAATGTAATTTTTTTTTTTGGTGCATCTATTATTTTTTTGAACCCAAGCCCAAAAGTTTAATGAATGAAAGTTATTTTTTTTTTGGATTGTGAACTTTGTAATGACATAAAAATATATATTGGTCATAAAGTGTCACAATTATCATTTAAAAAAAAAAAAAGAGAATTTTCATTTTTTTTTTAAAGTCCAAAAAGGCAGTCACTAAGTCCTAAAAGGTAGTTAGTTATTGGACATCCCTATCAAAATACCTCTATGCTAGAGACTATCATGTTGTAAACTCTGAATTTTTTTTATTCAATTTTTTTAAATGGAAGTTATTTATTCCTAAAAGATAGGCACTTAGTATACACCCAAAACTAAAGTTTAGGATGCTTAATATTTTGCATCCATATAATTTGGGATTACTAAATTTTCTAATCACAAAAATGCCTAGGGGTGTGATGAAACGATAAAAATTTATTTCATCCAAAATGCATTATTGTATTATAGTTACTAAAATATTGATATCATCTTTTTAAAAATTGTTCTTACTAATAAAATTAAAATATAAGGGGTAAAAAGGGGATTCTAAAAAATAAATAAATAAAAAATAAAGCGGATGTTAAGGGATGGAAGAGGAGGATTTTTTTTTTTTTTTGGAGAATCAGAAGAGGAGGAATCAATTTAATTGATTTGTACTAATATTACAGTTTCTAAATTATAAACTAATTAAAACTTTTCTCTTCTATCTCCAACTCTTTCATCTATGTACTCCTTCATTCTTATCATTTCTCTTGAAATTAGGCACTTAACCAAACAGTTTGGAATTTGGATACCTACCTCCAAATTCACCTCTTTATCTATCGATCGTGATAGAATAAAATATAACAAAATTGCTACTTGCAGATTTTGGTTTAGTTTTGTTTGCGGGCTGACTTGTTGCTTCTTGGATTGCTAATAATTGTTTTCGGGATTGCTGCGTTTTTTTTATCTTGACATGGTATGTGTCTAAGTTTTTGTGATCTTGGTCCTTAGAGATAGTTGAATGTATTTGCATATTCACATAATAATCACATGTTTGATATTCTATATCGGTTTCCTCGGATCCTAATGCTAAAAAAGTAGTGCCATTTAGCAAAAAAAGAAAAGAAAAGAAAAAGAAGTAGTGCGAGGAAAAGAAAAAGTTAATAATTTACATATATTATAATATTCACCACCTATGGGAAACCATTGACACGGGCAAGTTGAACCCATCAACCAAACTCACATCATAGTAATGTAAGTTTGATTTAGAGGTTCCAAGTGTCATTTCAACAACTGTGGGTGAAGGGACTCCCCCAATGCGTTAGTAATGCAAAAGGCCAACACAAATACCGCTTTTGGCATGAACCTTTGGCAATTTCTTCATCAAAGCAAGAACCTTGTCTATCCCATACTCTTCCGGACAGTCTTTCCGAAACTTCAAACACTACTTCTTCACCACTATAGAGTTCAAAGCCACCATCTTTTGGGGTTAAATGGCCTGCAGCAGCAAGAACTAAGAAGTCCAGGCCATATGTGTCCCATCCGCAAAACAAAGTTAACAACACGCAACGATGTAAGTTTTTTCAACTATACTATACATTTTTGAAGGGTTTTAAAGACTACCATGTTGTGAGAGAAAAGCGTGTTCCTGTGAAGGAAAGGGAGTAGAGAATGTAGAAGAAGAATTTAACTAAGGAAGTTGGCATTCTGTTCTTAATTTGTTTTGGATTGGAACCGATTGCTTGCACTTTTGTGTTTTGAGAAAGTGATCGTAATAGGGAGAGTGACAGTGGTGAAGTGGTTTCCTTCTTTTTCCCTACCATGAAATGATACATCCATAGAAAAAAGCAATATGCATGATTTAAAAAAAAAAAAAAATATATATATATATATATATATATTTCTAACTGGGAGCAAGTTTTTTTTTTTTTTTTTTTTTTCGGTAAAAAAAAAAAAGTGAATTTTTTTTTTTGAAAACATGAGTTTAGGTAGTTGGAGCATTTCAAATACCCTGAATAGAAAGTGTTTCTATTTTGTAGGCAATGTTTTAGTGCAAATTAGACATGTATTTTTAACTGACTATCTTTTAGTTTTGTCTCTACTTAAAGTTAGGAGTGTCGAGGGTATTTTGAAACTAAAAAAGAATTTTGTTCAAATAGGAAAAGTCTCTTAACTAGTAGTATAAATAATAATTAAAAAAAATATTTTAATGATCTTAAATCCAAATCCTAATTTTGCTATCCAAACAATGGGTTAGATTTTAGGCTAGAATTGTAATTTGCAGTTGAATTGGAATGCCCCACAGCTAGGTACCGACTGTAGCTAGGTTGCAGTGTCCGGTATTGTCAGGAGTTGACTCGTGAGGGAACAAGATTGTCTATGATCTTTGTACACAATTTTAGATCATAGACAATTTTACCAAGTGGGTCCAAGACCTCTTCTTCTTGTAAGTTTTTTGTTTTTAGCTTTGTTACAAGTTTTCTCTTTCTGGGTTTTTTTTTCTCTTTCGGCGATTTGAACATTCTTTGCTTTGGTTTACAATTTCTGCAACTAGAGATGAATTTGTTGAAGATGTTACAACTGTTGTAAGTAGTAAATAATTTTCTTTTATTTGAAAACAAGGACTTTTCTCTTTTGTGTATATTTTGTATTTTGATTTTTCATTAAGCAAATCAAAAGCTCTGGTTAACTACACAGACTTTGAATGGTCATAATGAGTGTCTAAATGTGCTGCCCTAGGTAATACTTGTTCCTTTTTTGGGTTCTTTTTGATGACGCATCCACATTAGTTAAGTTGGAGTAGTAAATTTCAGATCTTTACTCTTCAAATTATTTGGTTTTTGCTATATAGGAATCGGCATCTACCGTTAAAGAACCGATTAGAATTGTTTATTCAGATACCTCAACCAAATCTCTTCCAAATTCAGATGATTTAGACCTACAGGACACCCACATTGCAGTTTCAAGTCAAGGTACTCCTTAAAAAGTCTTTTTTCTGGTTCTAATTTTTGTTTTGTTTTGTAATTACTAAAACCAATATTTGCACAATTGTTCTCATCCTTATAATTTTCTGCTTGGTAATTTTATCATTTATATATGCATTTAGTAGAATCAAGGTCTACCAGAGTATTATCTATGATGGATGAGGAAGAACAAGATCAAAGAACTAACCTCATCAAGGAGGTCACAGATTCACTTGAGGAAGCAAATGACTCAAATGAGCATGATACTGACATAACCACTCACAAGGATATTGGGGAAGGTACAATTGATGCAGATGACCAGGCTGACTAGTCATCAGATAATGCCTCTCAAAATACTCAAAATATGGTATATGATATATACTTTTTTCCCTTTAACTTGCTTCTTTTTTTTCTTTTTCTTTTTTATTGTCTAATTTGTACTGTTTGCTGCTGCTCCTATTTGTATAAGTCTTTTGATAGCTCTATTTTATGTTAAAAATAGAATTGTATACATTATAAATGTTGTGATACTTCTATGCTCCTCATCGTGCTTGGGGTGCTCTTTTGTTGACACTATGTTTGTTAGTGGGTTTCATCATCTAACATGTTGTAGTAAAATCTACTGTAGGACTTGTCATTCGGATGTTGGAAATAGTATGTCCTAATAGTCAACCAAAAAAAAGAAGAAGAAGTCATTCTGACTATCTTGTGTATTGCTTGGATACTGCTCATCGCTAGCTTGAATGTTTATGACTTACTATTTGAATTTTTTTTAACATGTTATATCATATCTCCTTGAAATAGGGGTTAAACTATTACGTTTGATATTTATTTTGATCATTATCATTGTTGCCTACTGTTGTTAAATTATTTTATCCTAATCATTTGATGAAATATGCTTTCTTTGCAAACTTCTTATTTCTGATTCATGCATATTATCTTGAATAACCGCCTCCATGCCAAACCTCGGCCCTTTTTGTCCCCTTTTTCCCCTATCTACCTGTGGAAAATTGGAATATTTATTGTGCATTTTAATCTTCTTCTTTTTTTTTAAATTATTTTCCATTTTTCCTCCAGGAAATAAAGGATGAGCAACGATCCACTCAAACTTCAAGTAAGGTTAAAAGGAAGGAACGCATAAAACCTGACTCTAGCATACAGAATGACCGAACAGCTATGCCGGATACTTGGGTGCGGCAACTCAAAGATCAGATCATCAGCTCAAAGGTTTATCTATCCCTCCCAGCCACAAGAAACAATCCTCACTTTACAAGGGAGCTTCGGGGGCGGACGAAGGAAGTTCAGCGAGTACTTGGGGATGTGAGAAAAGATTCTAAATTGCCAAGGAAGTAAGTCTTCTCTTTTAACATATTAATATGCCGACAACCAATTTTTTTCTAATTTTTCCTTCAAGTATCGATCTGTTATTAGGTTCTCTTATTGGCTTTCTATTTTTTAAATTCTCCCATCTTTCTCTGCCTTAAATTGTTTGTATGGTTTATTTTTATGCAGTGCCTATGACAAATTGAAGGCAATGGAGCAAACATTGGCCAAAGGAAAGCAGCTTCAAGATGACTGCGCTTCTGTGGTGAAGAAGCTGAGGGCTATGCTCCACTCAACCGAAGAGCAGCTCCGAGTGCACAAAAAGCAAACTATATTCTTGACTCAATTGACAGCAAAAACGATTCCTAAAGGTCTGCCTTGTCTTCCATTGCGCCTTACAACTGAGTATTATACCTTGAATTCTTCTCAACATGACTTTCTAAATCAAGAGAAGTTCTTTCTCAAAAAAAAAAAAAAAAAAAAAAAAAAAAAAAAAAATCAAAAGAAGTTAGAAGACCCTCATTTGTACCATTATGTATTATTCTCTGATAACATATTAGCAGCAACAGTTGTTGTAAACTCAACTATAACATATGCTAAGGTAATTTTCACTCTTGCTATACTTGCTATTTCCTTTAATTGCTAAGAAAGAAATTTTGGAATGGCTATTCTAAGACTCTTGTTCCCATGTCCTCTTTCTTTTGTTGAGCTTCTTCGCCTGCAAAAAAAAAAAAAAAAAAAAAAAAAAAAAATAATAATAATAATAATAATAATTATCTGCTACTTCAATGTTTGATATTTTTTGTTTGACATCTCAAATTTATTGGTTGGAATCCTGGTAGGACCCTTCGAAGCATGTTTACCACATTGTTACCGATAGGCTAAATTATGTGTAAAGTTGTGATTTACAACTATGTTTTATATTGGCTTTATTCCATGACAAAAAGTGTTGTAATTGCTCTAATTTTGTTCCTTGTATTTTCTGGGATTTTATTGTATTGGGTTTAGTATTAAGTTGGTGAGGACTCAAGTTTAAATGAAGAATTAGTAGATTTTCGCTAGAAGCTAAGCCGCAAAAGAGCATGTGAGAAGCACATGACAGAAGTCAAGAGTCGTGCCAGTCATCGTTTTTCGCGAGTGTCTCGCGAGTAAGGCCTTCTCGCGAGACAGTCGCGAAACATTTTACCTGGAGGATTTTTATGTGTGAATTCCTTACTCTTCATCCATACTATATATACCCTCATTATCCACAAATGTAAGAGAGACTATTCGGAGAGAAAAACCCTAGATAGGTTTTCTACAACACACACACCCATCTTTTTGAGAGAGAGCTACTCATCCTTAGTGAGAAATCATTATAGCCTCTTCTCCATCCCTTTTCCATTGTCATACCTTGAGAGGAGATTTGTACCCAAACACAACCCACATCTATTCAGAGTGTAGAGAGTATTTTGGAACTTGGGAAGCTTTGAGGAATTGCCAAAAGAAGCCGGTGAGGCTTGGCGGATGCAATCAGGTTGATTGCGGGATCCGAAGAGCTAGACAAGACACGGTTCCGAGAAGTCTTGTTGGAGTAGGAGCTTGGAGGGCTTAGGTACAGAGGGTAGATTAGGCTTGGAAGGTCTCTTGCTTACCCATGTATCCCGACCGATTGTCTAGTGGATCGATTACCGCTTGGAGGGCGACGGAGAGGTTTTTCACCAAGTTCTTCGGTTTCTTTTTCGATAACACGTCTAGGTGTTATCTGTGTTTGCATCTCTCTTCCCTACTCTTGTTAATTTCATTTTACTACTGTGTTGCTTTAAATATGGATTAGAGTAACTCTCGTATTTGTATGCTTGTGTTTACACTATTCCGTACTTAGTATTAAGTTAGTGTAAAATCAACCAAGCCGTAATTTGAATTGGGAGTCTAAACAAGCTCTTGTGTTTTCAACACATTTTCGAGCTTTCATTATGCAGCAATGAGGATGTGGTTTTTGGTAAATCCACCAGGCAAAGCTTCTATCCAGGTTCAGAACATAGAAGAATTTACATGGCTAAATGCAAGTCATAGTCCAGTTCTCAAGCGGTTGGGTTCGCAGTCCACGATAGACTATCACTTCAGAGCTCATTGAGCCAATTCTGATTCAAATTTGAAGTACCAGAACCCAAAATACTTATCTATCCTCAATCATCTTCAATTTTACTTGCCAGAGATCTTCCGAAAGCTCAACAAAGTGTTGTTCTTGGATGATGATATTGTTGTAAAGAAGGATCTCACTGCCCTTTGGTCCCTTAATTTGAAGGGGAATGTTAATGGTGCTGTTGAGACTTGTGAAGAGAGCTTCCATCATTTTGATCGGTATCTAAACTTTTCAAATCCCCTCTGCTGTTGAGACTTCTGTGATAATAATGCTCTTTTGTTAATCCTTAAAAAAAAAGAATGAATAATTAATTGTAGAAAGACTGAATGTAAATAATTTATGGTAGAATAAATAAGCAAACAAGAAAAGCACTTTAGAAGTGGTTGAAATGATGTCAAGGCAAGCGAAAAGTTTGTGATTGAATTATAATTAAATAAGAGAAAACTCATTAGTAGCCCTATAGACGATACATATATTGAGGAAGAGTATATTCTGGTGCTAATTTAATACTTTGAAATGCTTGGCGGTGTCATTGAGTAAGAATATGTTGCTAAAGGTGGATATATTGGTTTCAATTATATAACTGGAAAAAGAAATAAAGAATAGATGGGAATAGTGGTAAGACATAGGTGAACTCACTAACATTTGTGAGTAAGCTCTTATGAGAGTATTTTGTATCCATAGGATCCATCTAAATTACCATTTCTTTCTATAATTTCTACAAAAGCTAGATTCCCTCTTTTTCTGTAATGGTGATTGGTAGAGAAAAATATTTCGAACAAGGATTGATCAATGATGACTCAATGCATGAAATATGAAGTGCGCAAAATCTGGTTTATTTTTCAGTTCAATAATACTTAACAAGAAAATTTTTTTTTTTGGCTGATCGTTATCTGTTTGTACACAAAGCTTTCTGAAATACTTCTAAATGTTTATGTTAAGACATTTCTATATATTTTAGCTCTTTTGCAGGTTACTTTATGTCATTTGTAGTTCTTATTGTTGTATCTACGAAAGGGTCCCAATTTGACTGTTGAATATCTTGTTTTATTTTATCTCATTTCATAATTTCTAGTTCTTTAATTTTTTTCCTCTCAGGATCTTTTCATAGAAGTCCAATGTGTGTATTTAACTCTGACAGGATTCACTAGTAATATAAAGAGATGAGAGTGACTTGGAGGGTCCGAGAGAGCAGTATACATAAGGCATTTATGATACCATAAGGCCTTGGAAGCTCATTTGATGATAAACTTGGTCCATTTATCCTTGATGAAGTGTCTGATGCAAATGCTGTGTCCTGAGTTTTAAGTCAATTTTTTTTTTCCTTTTCTTTTTGGTGTGTAACATTGCAACTGTATATGCTGGTCTTTTCTTCCTCTTCCCTTTCCCCTCTTCTGTATTGTCTTGGTGTTTTAAACTTACTATAATTGTATTATAGAGCTAAAAGATGCTTTGAGTTGGTCAGTTTTTGTCACATTCTTAATGGAAAATCTGCAAAGCAGTGCTAATGATGCTCCATTTTGGACACACTACGTGATAGCAATCTTTAAAAACAAAAAAAACAAAACGAGCTCTGAAAATTTCATTGCATGGTCTGTTTGGTTGGGTGTAAAAAGGGGAGGATGGAAAATGAGAATTTTCCCTTGTTTGATGTGTTGGAAAAGGGGGATGATGGAAAAGGGAAGTAGTGAAGTTTTCCACTTGGGGACTAAAAACCATCCTCCAAAAAATTTAGGAGGAAAAGTTGGGAAAAAATGTTTAATTCATTAAATTTACTATTTTGTCTATTTTTAATTACAATCTTTTCTATCATCTCTTGATATAATAAGGATAAAACAATAGGGTTTTGATTTCCCATGGTCACAAAAATAAGGATATAAATATAGGGTTTTGATTTCCCATGGTCACAAAAATAAGGATATAAATATAGGGTTTTGATTTCCCATGGTCACAAATTATTCTAGTGAGTAGCTAGTGTGTTGATATGATTTTTTTTCCCCCTAATAAACAACAAAAATTCAAATTTGAATCCAATTTACAAAATTAAAATCCAAGAGAGATCAAAACTCGTGATCAATGCATTGGTGCTTATATAATGAAGAGTTTAGTTGATCAATATGAGATATCATTGAAAACAATTGAAGTTATTATTCAACAAGACTGTTCGGAAATAGTTGTTGTAATCATTTGTATTGAGGTGCTATTGTCCTAAAATTTTAAGTACAAATTAGCTTTTAACAAATGCAATGATCGTTCTGATCATAGTGTCCTTAAATTTGAAGCATAAATTAACTTTCAAGAAAAGTAATTGTTGCTCTTGTTCAAGTTTTGTGGCTTTTGAATTTTGAGCCACGCCCATTTTCCTTTTTGAAAATACTTGCTTTCATATATCTAATTAAAAAGGGTTAGGGTTCAAGTTAAAATCTTTCAATATTAAAACACCCTATTATTTAATACTAGTATAGTCATCATTTTTTGACTGGGCACTTGGGAAGTGGAATTCTAGTTCTTAGCCCAAATTTTAATGTGATTTCATAGACAATTTCATTAATATAATTGACCATAGCATATTACCCCTCAAACTTGTTTTCAATATTTTTAGTGGGTTTGCAATTCTATTCTTCAATTTCATGTGGACAACATCTGAGGGAATTATGACATAAAATTCATTAATGAACATGATATTAGTGGAGATTAATGCAATACTCATTGAGAAAACACAAGTGTTTAGATGACTACTTTGGTATAAGAAGAATTTGAAAAATGGTACTCATTGTTCCCAAACCTAAGAACTAACGGTCAATAATCTTCCACCTTTGCTTTTCCCTATCTTAATCTTAGTATATCATCTATAATTCTTGTTTAAGATCGGAGGAGCTTTCTATGGAAATGAAAATTTTTAATTCCAAATACAAATATCACTCTCATCAATGTCACTTTGTCAGTTATACACCAATCTATAAATCTCTCAACTTTATACACAAGAATGTAGTTACGGGAGTATGCATATCATCCTATATATTTATTAAATCTCTTACTTCATATTACAATGATATAAATGCTTATTTATTTACATCACTTACAAGCAAATTAAATAACTGGAATATTTATTTATTTACAACTTGTAATCCAAATTGCAATGATGAAATACTGAAGAAATGCCCATGAATTACAGAAGGACATACGACTTTGAATTGAGCAATGTTTAGATTCTCTTGATATTCTTGATTTTCCTTTGTCTTTGTACTCAGAAATGAAATAATTTTGTTTATTAATGGAAAGAAAATAACAACATGGTTACTGATGTGGTTTAATAAGAGCGTAATTCTCGACAAGTCATTAGCCAGAGTTTCAAAGGGGGAACAAGTTTGAGGCTCACAACTTGCTTCTCTGTCCATGGTTTCTTCCTAAATGGAGTCTTGTCTTAAGTTTCTACCTTGGCTCCGGAATGAGCTTTTTCTTTTTGATTTTTCCCCCCCGTATACCACCCCACGTAAGCTAGTGCTCAAACTTGTCAACTTATGAAGCATCTACCTTGCTTTAATGGATGGATTTGTCTGTGCCAATATGAATAATACTGGAGGGAATTTCCACAGCATAAACTCAGTTATGAACATTGTAGTAGTGGAGATTAAAGAAATTATTTGGTGAGAAATCCAAGTGTAAGTGTTCTGACTCCTTTAGCATAAGAAAGATTTGAAAAATGACACTCAATGTTCCCAGACCTAAGAACCAACAACCTATAATCTTCCACCTTTGCCTTTTCCTATCTTTTCCTCTCTTATTACTAGTGTGTCAATTTTTTTTTTAAATTAATCTTTTTTTTTTTTTTTTTTTTTTTTTTTGGGGTTAAAAGGGGAGTCAAATAACATTAACTACTTAAAACAGACAATGTTGTGGCATTACGCCTTAAGGTGTACAACCCCGAAGCATCTGAGCTCAAAATATTACATAGTTCTTCAGAATTAGGAAAGTCTAGAATAACAAAACCAAAAGGGCAAGAACAGCCTTCCTCGGCAAGCTTATCCGCAACTTTGTTGGCTTCTCGGTACACATGATTAACCTTGAAATGCTGGAACTGGCGGAGTAGGATCCTGCAGTCATTTAGGAGGGGAGAGTAAGCACTTTTAGAGTTTTTGTTGGAGGTAAGAAGCTGAACAATAATTTTTGCATCAAGTTCCACCATAAGGTGGGTTATTCCCAGATGGGCAGCCAAGAGGAGACCGTCTCTTAGTGCCCAAAATTCAGCTATGATGCTAGTTGCAACTCCAATTCTTCTCCTCTATCCGTCTTTTAGAAGTAGCTTTTCATGGAAATGAAACTTTATAATTCCAAATACAAATATTACTCCCTTCAATGTCAATTACACCTCATATGTTCTAAATAATTAAGCATGTTATTACACATGGTGCTTCACGCTTACAAAGAAGAATCATAAAATATGAATATAAGAACGAATGTTTGCACACACAAATCCATGGATCTCTCATCTTTATACATAAGAATGTAGTCAAGGAGAGTATACGCATCACTTCTTATTTATTTACATCTCTTACTTTGAATTAAAAAGACATATATGTCTATTTATTGACATCATTTAGTACAAATTACAATAACATAAATATTTATTCATTTACATCACTTACAAGCAAATTAAATAACAGACATATTTATTTATTTACATATTGTAATACAAATTGCAATGAAGAAATGCTTACAAATTACGGAAGGAACATGTGACTTTGAATTGAGCAACATTTAAACTCTATTGATTGTGACTTGTGTTGAACTCCTGAAATGAAATTTGCAATATATAGTATATAAGAAGAACGATACTACGAGGAAAAATGTATTTACAAAAGATAAATAAATAAAAACTTATTATGCTCATTCAAGTTTTTGGGTGCCAATACCTTGCTTAGAAACACAATGTTACTCAAACAAGATAAAATTCCTCAATTAATTAAATAGGACTAATCTCTTCTTCTCTACTTTTTCCTTTTTTTTTTTTTTTTTTTTTTTTTCTTCTTTTGCTGGGGAAGGTCCGAAGGGGGGCCAAAAAATAAAGATTTAGAAGACCGCTTTACTTTTGGAAATTCAATTTCATGCAAAAAGATATTTTTGTTTTTAATTTACTTTAAATCTAATTTGGACAAACCGGACTTTGACTTTTTTTTAAATTAAAAAAAAGGAAAAAAAAAAAAAAAAGAAAAAGGAAAAAGGGGGTTTGGGTTCATTAAGAATCATAACCAGCTTTAGGATTAATTTAAATCAGTAGAGAAAGTAGAGATAGAGACTATTATAATAGTACAAAAATAATACGAAGACATATATGCCCTTACCTCATCATCTTCTCCTGGTAAATATACGCTATCCTCATAGAAATTGTCGTCGAAATCAATGTTTGGTACATGAGGAATCCTGTGCCTAACTTCTTCTCTGCACTTTCTACTCAACTTAGGACATCTCCGAATCTCAAATTCTCTTAGTGCGGTGAGATCTTGCATCCCCTCCGGGAGAGATGAGAACTTTGGGCAATATCCAATTCTAAGTATCTCAAGTGATTTCAGTTGTGGCAACCACTCGTGCAAAGCGGTGAAATTACAACAATCTTTAATCCCTAGGTGCTGTAAAGTGTTGGCGGATGCTTGAAGCCACTTGGGCAAAACCTCCAACTTAGGTAAATTCACAATATACAACAATCGGAGGCTTAACTTGAGATCTTGATTCTCTTCTTTATCCGTCAAAATAAGCTCTTCACAATCCCAAATTATCGGGTTCTCTAGGGCAGTTAGGTGTTTGATATTGAGTGACAAAGTGGTCAAACTTGGACATTCTACAACAACCAATGTTCGAAGATTGGTGAGGTGCCCCTCCATCTCTTCAAACAGACATTTTAGATTCTCACATCTCCAAATCAACAAAGATCGAAGAGAATCCAAGCAACCTATTGCCTTCTCCCACAAGCAGGTATGCTTTGTTGTAATAAACAAAAACCTGAGGCTAATTATGTCCCTTATACCTTTTGGCAACCGTTCAAGATTGCTGCAATCAGCAAGCAGTAAAGTTTGCAAACTGTGTAGCTTGCAAATGGAATTTGGAAGTTGCTTGATTATGCGATTACACGATAGGTCAAGATATCTCAAATGTTTCAAATTTCCGACGGAACTTGGCAACACCTCAAAGGATGAATTGCTCGGATCAAGCACCCGTAAGTACTTAAATCTTGCGATACATGCTTCAAGAAAGGACACAGGTTGCTCTGTTTTGAAAATAATAGTCCGGACTCTGCTCAACTTCTCTAATTGTGTTGTAACTTCTTGCCCATTCTCCAAAATTGACAGATGACAAACTTCTGCAACAAGGGTAGAATTCTTGGTTACTACCGAACACTCACCTTTGGCAATTAAGAGTGCAAGATCATGGACCAAATCATGCATTTTAAAGGTATACATGGGCACAAATTCCTCTTGACTAACATCTTGAAAGAAAGATCTCGACAACAGCTCTTTGATATACAAGTCACCAACATCTTCCAACTCTACATTTTCATCCTTAGGTGATTGAAGAATTCCATGTGCCAACCAAAATTGAATCAATTGAATAGTACTGAATACAAAATCCTTTGGAAAAATAGAACAATATGCAAAACATTGCTTCAAATGAAATGGCAATTGATTGTAACTGAGCTTCAATGCGGGTAAGATGTCACCTTCCTTTTGTTCTAAATTCCATATCTCATTATCTCTAATAGATTTCCATTCATGTTCATCAACTCTTGAATAAAGTAGGCCAGCTAAAGTACTCACTGCCAATGGAACCCCTTTACATTTTTTGACAATTTCTCTTCCAATATTTAAGAGGTTAGGATATTGATTTTCTTTTCCTACCTGAAATGCCAATTTCACAAACAAAGACATACAGTCGTCTTCGGGTAGACCTTCTAGATTGTATGTGGTAGTAGTGCCCATAACAGTAGCAACAGAGTTATTCCGTGTTGTCACTAAGATTTTACTTCCTTTACAATCACCAACCAACAAATTTTCCAATTCAATCCATTTTTTACGATCTTCATTCCAAACGTCATCTAAGACAAGAAGAAATTTCTTGTCTTTTATAAGTTCTCTTAAGTGAGTTTGCAACCAATCTAGACTCAAAGCCTCATCAATTTTACCAAGTGCAGATTTAAGGATTTCTTTTATCAACCATTTAACATCAAAATTCTCAGATACGCATACCCACATTCTCAATTGAAAACGGCGAACTACCTTCTCATCGTTATACACCAACTTGGCAAGTGTGGTCTTCCCCAAACCTCCAATGCCAACTATAGAAATTACATTGACATTTCTGTCAGCATCTTGCTGCTTCAAAAGATCTACAATCTGTTTTTTGGCATAATTCCTACCAATGACATTTCGAGGATGAACAAAGGAGTGGGTCATCTCCCTCCTTTCCTGCATATTTAAATTTCTATCTTCGAGTCCTTGAGCAAGATTGAACTTATCTTTCTCAGCTGCAATTTCATCTACCCTCTTTCTAATACCTTTGAATTTATGTGCCATTTCAAAACTGACTACAAGTGGATTAGAACTTGAAATGAAATTACTGACCTTTTTGCTAGTGCTCCCGTTTCTCTTCATGACTTCCTTCTGCAGAACTATGTACTGAAATTCATCCAGCACATTCTCGGCATCTTTAAGAACGTCTTTGAGCTTCCCTAGCCAAACACTCAGCCTATGGTCACTTGCTTGCTTCTTCTCAGCATCCAAGAGTACAGCTTTGATGGCTTCAACAGTGCCCTCAAGCTTTGTCAGATCACTTTTGACGCCCCATGCCGACCTGATCTCTTGGAAAGTACGGGATCCAAGCAGCTCCAGGACCCTCACTGCGATACCATAGCCAATTTCAGCCATGTTCTTGGTAAAGACTAAAGAGCAAAGACAATGGAATGTGAAGATGAATGACTGTGCTTCGTTGCAAGAATGGTAAAGTGCAGAACATGAAAACAACAAAGCAAAGAGGACTTGTATTGGATTTTGTGAGAGACTTTAAAAGTCTTTTACGCGTGGATGGACGGTGTGGCCGTGTGGGGACGGAGCACTGTACCGCGCATGTGCAGACACACTATATATATATATATATATATATATATATATATATATTCTCTATTCATTTATGTTTATTGGTATAGTCCCTATTCACCATGGTCATATCCTCCTGTATGCACAACAGCTTTGGAACGAAAATTTTTAGTGAATTTTTTTTTTATATTTAAATAATAATCGAATAATATTAATTAAAATTTTTTATTTAAAATCTATTTTTTATTTTTATTTTTATTTATTACGTGATTTAAAAAATTAATATTATTAAAATATAAATAAGTTGATATAATATATATCAAATTATTAATTGGTATAATATCTAATAATAATGGTTAAAGAAAAAACTTGCATAAAAAAAAAAATTAATTTGAGTGGATATGCATTGGGTGTGGCTCGTGTGGGTGGATTAGGGAGTTTGTAGCTATGTTGGTGGGGGCTTAAATTTGTTTTTCACTTTTTAAGATTATAAAATATTATATACTCAACAATTATTCTGTGCCTGTGCAGTGCTAAGTCCTGTCATTTTATCAAGTATTAAGCTTTGTGCAGTGTGCATTGTCACTTTGCAGTGGCATTTGTGCTGTGGAGTGTGAGAAGATTGTGAGTGTAAGAGCAAACTCAACGTGTTGTCCTTGTCCTGTCAATCAAGTAGATTAAAAAATATAACTTAAAATGAATGACTGAGCTTATAGAAAATGATCAAGAATCAAGCCTAGCATGATGTCCTTGTCCTGTCAATTAAGTAAATTAAAAAATATAACTTAAAATGAATGACTGAGCTTATAAAAAAAAATCAAGAATCAAGATTCAGTATGTTGTCTTTTGTCCTATCAATCAAGAAGATTAAAAAATATAACTTAAAACAAATGGCTGAGTTTTTTTTTTTTTTTTTTTTATTTTATAGAATATTAAGTATTTTTAACCCACACAAAAAAAGAGAGAAATTTTTTTAAAGAAATTTACAATGGTGTATATTTAAAAGGGCCAAACTCTTGGATACACAACACAGGTTTAAAATAAATTACTAAACTTATAGAAAAAGATCAAGAATCAAGACGAAGAAAAGAAAGGAAAGAATATAGATAGAGAGACAGAGAAATAGAAAGATGAGAGATTTTTTCTTTTGATTTAGAAATTTATAATCTCTATTTTAGTATATTTCAAGATAATTATGTTGTATTATTAATAAATTTGTCTAATATTAATTTTAATTTTAATATATTTTAAGAATGAGTTAATGAATTTGTCTCTGAAAATTTAATTTTGTTAGTTGAAATTTGGCTTTTTTTTTTCCTATTTAATATTTTGTATTTTAAGATACAATGGGGTTTTTTTAATACATTTTACTGACCAATAAAAGCACTAAAATATTTTTTTATAATTAAAATATATAGATAAATATTACATACACGCACATATATATATATATATATATATATATATATATTTCAAGTAGGGGTCTTTTTTTTATTTGAGTGATTTAACTAATTGCATCAATTGTCAGCCGGCCTAGCCTTGCCAATTTCCAAGTGAAGGTGAAGAATTGTCAAAAGCTCACCTAATATGCTCTTCTTTTTTGTATCAATGGTGGGGGCATAGTTGAAAGTGATGGAAGCACCTTTTTTTTTTTTTTTTTTGTTTTGAGAAAAGATGGAAGCACCTTTGTAGTGGGTCTCTCATTTTTTGGTAGTGGGTTGTGGGACCTTCTTAAAGGGCTGAGTATGTTTCATTTGTATTCATGTTTAAACAAAGGAATTGCATTTAGTGTTTCACACCACCCTTGTCTGAATGGCCCTCATTTTTCAAAGCAACGTGCCTAGGATAACGAAAGTGACGGTATGATATGAAAAAGTCATTTGAGTTTATTAGGTGGGATAATGGAATTTAAATTTAAAAAAAAAAAAGGTGGGATAATGGAATTTAAAAAAAAAAAAAAAAGGTGCGATAATGGAACAGCAAGGCTGTTTAAAGAGGTCGTAGTTTATAGTTTGTACTTCTACATGAAAAGCCTCAACGGCTTCCTATGGAACACTCAAAAGCTAAGAAGGGTGGAGAGGTGATTATGAAGTTTATAACTAGGCTAGATTCTATGGCTTCTCATGGAGCCTATACATCCTTATTAAATCGATTTTTTTGTTTTGTTTTTGAGGAACTATTAAATCGATGTTTTAAGCAATCAAGTGCAACATAAATTTTGGTAATGGAATGGAAAATTGATGAAAAACATCTTTAAAGTAAATGCCACTCCGAGGACACAAACAATCCTATAAAATTCAAAATAATAAAACTGTTACAAATAGTTAGGACTCACAAAACCTTTGAAATCTAAACTTTCTACGCAACCCCTGCAAACAACCCACTTGCCAAACCTCTACTTTAGTTTCGGAACCTTTGGAATCCTTCTTAGTAATTTCCTCGACACAAACCATAACCCCCGACACACTCCAATGAAACTTCTAACATAACTCAACTTCATTTATATTGGTTGAATTAAATTCATTTTTAGAACTCCAATGAAACTTCTAACATAACTCAACTTCATCTATATTCGTTGAATTAAGTTCATTTTTAGAACTATCACGAGTGGATATTTCTCAAGGTGAATAAGTTGGATTGGATTTTTTATTTTATTTTTTAAGAATAAATTACAAATTATACCTCTAAAGTTTGGGATTATATTTTGTCCGTCGAAATTTCAAAATTTTGATCTATTCCCTGAACACTAGGTATTGTTTAGATTTGCTCAATTCCATCAATGTGTGGTGCCTGCCTGCCCATTAAGCAATAGATTAATCAAAACAGTTTCAACATAAAGAATGCAAACTAAAGTTAATAACAAATATGAAGGGTGTAAAATCAAGACAAATATAAATATAGAGGGTGTTGTTGGGTTGCCAATCTAGCACTTAACAAACAATTAGACATGGTGTATTGGAAGGGAGCTAATCGAAATGATACCCACTGGTAGGAAACATATCAAAATTTTAGAGGATAAAATCAAAATTACCCTAAATTTTAGGGATTTCATTAACAATTTAGTCTTTTCTTTTTATTTTTTTAAATCCTCCACTTAGACCCAATTGAATTTATGGATAGCCAATTTTCACTTCTTTTTTTTTTTATTATTATATATAAGATAGAATTTCTACTCTAACCTAATCTAAGTATATATGTGTGTGAAACTCCCTTCCGGAGACTTGAATCCCGACCCTTGCCCCCACACCCTACAAACACTTATATTTTTTGGTACTTTTTAATACTAAAACTATGCTTCACTGTCCCAGATCCTTTTATTTTTATTTTATTTAATCTACCAATTAAAACCATAAATGAAGCTCGCTTTAAAGCTTTAAACACTTCCACCCCCCTTTCCGCTCACTAAGGGTGTGTTTGTTTAGAGGTGAAATAGGGTGGATGAAAAATAAATGAAAGAAAATAAGAGTGGATGGATATTTTATTGGTGTTTAGTTAGGAGATGGAGAAATTTTTTTTTTTGAGATGGGGCCTGGAAGTTTTCTCCCTGGGCCCACCTAAAAGTTTTCTCCCCAAAATGGATATTGGGGAGAAAACTGGGGGACAAAAATGCTCAGTTCATCCACGCTGGGTTGCTTTTTTTTTTTTTTTTTTCTACGTCCAGTTGCTTCTTCTTCTTCTTCTTCTTTTCCCCCTTTCTTTCTTTCTTTCTTTCTTTCTTCCTTTCAACATTCAGTTGCTTTTTTTTTCTTCTTCATCCACTTGCACATACACAATTATTTTGCTAAAAAATGTGTTATTTTTAATGTTTTATTTAATGAGAACATAATTGTAAATTTATACCAACTTCATGTTCTATCCCCTCATTCTTCTTCTCAACGAAACAAATAAGTTTTCCATCCTTCCACTTTTTGACCCTTCCAACCAAATATAAATGAGGAAAAATTAAATCTTTTCTATCTCTCTACTTTTCCATCCTCCCAGAATTTTCTATCCTCTCACTTTTTTATCTCCCTAACCAAACGGACCCTAAAACTTTAGAGTTGTGAGCTGAACCAAACAATTTGTGATCAATATTTATTACCCCAAAGCGGCCAAGCCCTCAATTGCATTTGTATGATAAGAGTTTGAGAACGATAAAAGATCGGAGAACTGATAAATGGTCGTGAGAGTATTTGTATCCTATAGGATCTGTAAGGTTGAATTTATTCAACTATGTGTTGGTTTTATTTCATGCCAAATTTGCTTGTATTTCAGCAATTAGATATCCTCTATTTAGGTGGGAATCATGTAAGGGTTGTGTGTAAGAAAGTGTAAAGAATTCAAGTGTGTGTGCATTCAAGAGGATTTTCGCGACTAGATCTCATGATTGACTCGCGACTATTAACTCGCTAAAATGCCACACATGTGAAGCATGCAGAAAGCTAAAGGGTCACGACAGCTGGAGCACTACAGGACAAAAAAAGGACAATTTGGCCCGTCAGTTATTTCGCAACTCATCCTAGTTACGAGTGAATCGCCAGAACACCTTGTTTTGCAGAAAAATGACTTTTCACATTTCTCACGTACCCTACTATAAATATCCTTATACCCACAAAATGTAGAGAGATTCTAGAGAGAATTTTGAGAGAGAAACCCTAGAGAAAACCAAGATTGACTCATCCACAATCTTAGACATTTGATTCTCCAAATTCCTTTGCTCTCACCCTCTCCATTGACATGCCCTTGAGAGGTTCATTAGTCAAATCCTTATCTCACCATATCCATATCTGTGAGGAGGTTATTTGGTGCTTGGGAAACAGTTCAAAGATGATCAATTCATTTGGTTGATGCAATGGGCTTATTGTGGGATCCGAAAAAGTAAAAAAGACACAGTTAAGCTTAACCTTGTTAGAGTAAGAAGCTTGGAGGGCTTAAGTACATTGGGTAGATTAGGCTTGGAGGGTCTATTGTTATTCGTGTATCTCAACTTTATTCTTTAGTGGATCATTTTACTGCTTTGAGGGCGGCGGAAAGGTTTTTCGCCGAATTCTTCAATTTTCTCTTCGATAACACATGCCAATGTTATCTTTGTGTTTGCATCTCTCTAACCCTTACTCTTGCCTTTTAATTGCTGCTGTATTGTAATTAATTATGGTTTAGAGTTGTTTATTTATTTGGGTATTGCTTGTACTTATCATTCCACACATCTATTGTTTGAGTATAAGCTTGTGGTATTTTTTTTTTTATTTTTTTATTTTTATAAATTGGTGTCTAAACATTCACCATTGTTTTATACACCAAGTGAACTTTTAAGATCCATTTAGATGATCCTCTTTTTCTATAATATTTTCAGAAGGTAGGTAAATAAAATATTTGGAATGAGGATTGATCGATGACTCCTCCACTATGCATGAAATATGAAATAAAGCTAAAAGTACTTTAGATAAAGTTAAAAGACAGCTGAAATAATACAATAGTACTCATGAATAGTACCAAAAAGTGCAATGAGACCCATGAATAGTAAACAAAACTGGCTTCTTAAGTAATCCCAAATGCACACTAAGTGTCCGTTTAGAAAAAACTTTATTTAGGTTTTTTCTAAAAATTTCTTACTAAGAGACTTTTTTTTTCTATTTTATTTAATGATGACATAATTGTAAATTTAAAACAACTTCATTTTCTATCCCCTCATTTTTCTTCTCAATTAAACAAATAAGTTTTCCATTCTTCCACTTTTCCACCTTTCTAACTAAACACAAATGAAGGAAAACTAAATCATTTCTATTTTCCTACTTTTTCATCCTCCCACAATTTTCTATCTTCCTACTTTTCCATCTCCCCAACCAAAAGGCCCTAAATCTTTAGAGTTATGAGCTGAACTGAACAATTTGTGATCAATATTTATTACCCCAAAGTGGGAAAGCCCTTAACTATATTTGTATGATAAGAGTTTTAGAGCAATAAAAGATCAGAGAGCTGATAAATATTCGTGAGAGAATTTGTATCCTATAGGATCCATCTAGATGACCTTCTTTTTCTACACTATTTTCCCAAGGTAGGTAAATAAAATATTTGAAATGAGGATTGATCGATGATGACTCTTCCATGCATGAAAAATGAAATAAATCTAAAAGTACTATAGATAAAGCTAAAAGATAGCTAAAATAATATAGTAGGGTTTATGAATAGTACCAAAAAGTGCAATGAGACTCATGAATAGTAGAAAAGATAACCTAAATAGTAAAAGAATTTAGCTTTTTAAGCAATCCCAAACGTACACTAAGGGTCCGTTTGGATACAACTGAAAACTAAAAACTGAAAATACTGTAGCAAAATAATTTTTAAATGTATAAATAGTGCCGTAGGACCCATTTTTAATGAAAAAGTTGCTGAAAAGTGAGGTGTGTGGGTCCTGTGAATAGTACACGAGACCCACTTGTATGGCTGAAAAGTGGTTGAAAAGTCAAATTGTGTGGCTTAAAAAAAAAAAAAGCTGAAAACGCAAACGCCCAACGTGGACGCGTAAACCAAACGCACACTAAGTGTCCGTTTGAAAACAACTTATTTAGGTTTTTTTTCTAAAAATTTGTTGTTGAAAGTATACTTAAGTATATTTGTACCTTGAAATTTTTTTAAAAAGTGAGAAAATGTGAAATTTTAAAAAGCTAACAAACAATGAAAAACACAAAAAACTATCTTTATACAAGGTTTTCAATGAAAAATAATTGAACTCTTTTTATTAAGTTTTTTCATGTAAATTACATGCATAATATACAAGTATTATTACTATTGATATAGCTTCTAATTAACAAATTAGATGTTTGGTCGTAGATTCACCACATTGTGTTCACCAGCTTAGATATTTCTAAGGCTGTGTTTGTTTCAGCGATAAACGGAATCCGGAAAATATTTTACACCATGGGGCGTGTTTGGGTTGGCCAACAAATTCAGTCAAACGGAAAATGATTTCCGTTGGCCGTAAAATATCAAGCCTTGAAGTGTAAAATAAGTTACACTTCTATTTTACCTTCAAACTAATTACACCCATTTTCAGCCTACCCGAAACGAGAGAGAGAGAGAGAGAGAGAGAGAGAGAGAGAGAGAGAGAGAGAGAGAGAGAGAGAGAGAGAGAGAGAGAGAGAGAGAGAGAGAGAGAGCTTGAACGAGAGATCTGAATCCCACCACCGATTGAAGCCCGCCACCGCCTGAAGCTTGCCACCACCAGAAGCACGTTGTCGCCGCCTTTTAGATCGAACTCTCGTCGTCTTGATCTTGTCGCCGCTTGAAGCTTGCCGCTGTTTGACCGATCTCCTCATCTCAATCTCATCGCCCATGACCGATCTCGTCGCCCATGACCCATGACCAATCTCTCTCGTTCTCGACACACCGATCTAGCCAATCAGGCCGCCGTCCACCCCCAAACCCACTCCATCAAAAGCCCACTCCACTCCACCCCCAAACCCACCCGATCAAGCCGCCGTCCTCCTCCATCCACTCTGATCTCTCTCTTTCCCGATCTATCTCTCTATCCCTCATTCTGTCACTCTTTATCCCTCCAATCTCACTTTTTCTTCCTCTCCCTCAATGTTTTTATTTTGATTTTTGGTTGTATTAAGTGTATATTTTGGTTGTGTTAGTGTATTTTGAAATTTTTTGTAATAAAATTTGTTTGGAGGTTGAGAAAATGGTTGAGAAAATGTGAAAAATTTGTAGGAAAATAGCATTTTTAGAATGTTACCAAATACCAATAATCGTTTTTCGGACTATTTTCCATTGCAGAACCAAACACCCGGATTTCATTTTCCTCATGGGAATTCACTTTCACCTGCATTCATTTTACACTCGGAATTCGATTTACATTAAACCAAACGCAGCCTAAGTCACCAAATGTAGTTTGTATGTTATGAGTAATTCTCTCTCTCTTCTTCTTTTTTTTTTTTTTTTTTAGAGACCATGCTCTTTTCATTTTGGTAGGGTCCATCTTCACAGTCCAAATATTTACAGTATACATTTTGCCAATGCTATTAAAATAAATAAATATGGGTGATTTAAAGTTATGTGAATATATAAAATCTTCATATTTTACTAAGGATTGCTAAGATTAAATGTGGAGATGTCAAACATTGTCACAATTTGAAATAATATTTATGATCCTCAACAAGAAAAATCTTTATATTCCTTCATATAATTTTGAATTATTTTTTGAAGTTTTAGGTAAAAAATTTTATATTAAGAAAAACTGTTGTTTTAGTTTTTCATAAACATATTATTGTATATGCTCTAAAGAGTAAGAAACAAAAATTTACTTATTTTTACTAGAAAAAAAATTAGGTAACTAGTATTAGTTATTACAACATATATTATATATTTTTTTACTTATACTACTAATATGACGTAATGACTATTAGTTATCAAAGTTGCATTTTTGATATAGAGGAATCTTAAAATCGAAAATGACACCATAGATGCATGTATTCAAATTCAACTCACCAATTCAACAAATTTAACTCAATCCAACTTAGCTTTGACGTCTCAAATTAGTTTTTTTTAGGGTTAACAGGTTAATTTTTTTTTTTTAAATGAAAAACAAAAATTACTTGGATTAGGTTTGGGTTAGCAAAATTTTCAACACAAATAATTGACTCAATCTACATTATTAGGGGAGGTGGGTCCGTGGTGTGTACACTGTCTCCTAAAACGAGTCCAAGTCTTCTGTACCACTCTTCTTGCTCTATTATATATTCTACAAATAAA
The DNA here is from genome assembly GCA_028216015.1 of Quercus dentata. Lineage (NCBI taxonomy): Eukaryota > Viridiplantae > Streptophyta > Magnoliopsida > Fagales > Fagaceae > Quercus > Quercus dentata. The sequence goes on along the minus strand of CP116450.1, from coordinate 299,265 downwards.
AACATACCACATGTCAATTTAATTTATTAAATGCTAAATTTATGCCTTTTATTATTTCAATTACCTAAATATGATGGGTTATTTATTTATTTATTTTAGGAAATTGAAATAATATAAGGCGTAAATTTAGCATTTAATAAATTAGATGGATATATGACATGTTTTTATTTGTGGAATGTATAGTGGAGCAGGAAGAGTGAGATAGAAGATTTGGACTCCTCTAAAACACTCATTCCATGCTGCTTAGCCCCACACCTTAATTTATAATTTTATATGTCCTTTATCAAGCCCCGCAAATTTAGTTGTTCCCTCGGTTCAAATTGCAATCAAAGTCACATTCCTATTCCATATTTCTTGCCTTTTCCTTTTCTTTTAGTTTTTTTTTTTGGGTGAAAATAAGCTTCATTCAAACACTAAGAAAAGGCAACAACCTCAGTACAAATCCTGTTAACATACATCCCATTGAGGTCATCCTCAAAAACATCAACTAAGTCCATAGGCAAACTATCAAAGGTAGAAAAATCAGTATCTAAACAATAACTCATACTAGCAAAACTATTCGCACATCTATTCTCCTTACTGAAGCAATGCTTAATACAAATCTGCGGTATTTCGAGATATCAAGAGCCTGCAAGCATCCAATAAAGGTGAAATGATGTTCTTTTAGCTTTTGTCAAAAGAGGGATTGATACCAATGCCCCAAAAAAAAAAAAAATGCAAGCAGGCCCCTTCGTGCCTTGCCAATTTCCAAGTGATGGTGAAGAATAGTCAAAAGCTCACCTAATATGCTCTTCTTTTTTTGTATCAATGGTGGGGGCACAGTGGAAAATGACGGAAGCACATTTGTAGTGGGTCTCTCATTTTTTAGTAGTGGGTTGTGGGACCTTAAAGGGCTGAGCATGTTTCATTTGTATTCATGTTAAAGCGAGGAATTGCATCAGTGTTTCACTTCACACCACCCTTGTCTGAATGGCTCCTCATTTTTTAAAGCAACGTGCCTGGGATAATGAAAGTGATAGTGTGATACGAAAAAGTCATTTGAGTTTATCAGGGGGATAATGGAACAGCAAGGCTATTTAAAGAGGTCGTAGTTTGTAGTTTATACTTCTACAGTTCTACATGAGAAGCCTCAACGGCTTCCTGTGGAACACCCAAAAGTTGTAAAAAGGGTGGAGAGGTGATTAAAACTAGGCTAGATTTTATGGCTTCTCATGGAGCCTATACATCCTTATTAAATCAATGTTTTAAGCAATTAAGTGCAACATAAATTTTGGTAATGAAGTGGAAAATTGATGAAAAACATCTTTAAAGTAAATACCACTCGGACACAAACAGTCCTATAAAATTCAATATAATAGAACTGTTACAAATAGTTAGAACTTACAAAACCTTTGAAATCTAAACTTTTTTTTGCAACTACAAACAACCCACTTCCCAAACCACTACTGTAGTTTTGGAACCCCTGAAATCCTTCTTAGTGATTTCCTCCACACAAACCATAACCCCTTACGCACTCAAATGAAACTCCTGATATAACTAAACTTCATCTATACTGGTTGAATTAAGTTCATTTTTAGAATTATCACAAGTGGATATTTCTTAAGGTGAAGAAGTTGGATTGGATTTTTATTTTATTTTGTAAGACGAAATTACAAATTATACCTTTAAAGTTTGGCCAATATTTTGTCCCTCAAAATTTCAAAATTTTGATCTATTCCCTAAACACTAGGTATTGTTTGGATTTGCTCAATTCCATCAATGTGTTGTGCCTGCCTGCCCATTAAGCACTAGATTAATCTAAACTGTTTCAACATAAAGGGTGCAAACTAAAAACAATACCAAATATAAAGGTTGTAAATTCAAGACAAATATAAATAAAGAGGGTGTTGTTGGGTTGCCAATCTAGCACTTAACAAACAATTAGACATGGTGTATTGGAAGTTAGCAAATCAAAATGATACCTACTGATAGGGAAACAGATCAAAATTTTAAAGGATAAAATCAAAATTACCCTAAATTTTAGGGATATCATTAAAAATTTAGTCTTTTCTTTTTATTTTTTTTTAAATCCTCCACTCCAACCCAATTGAATTTATGGATAGCCAATTTTCACTTATTTTTTGGCAGTCTTTAATCCTAAAACTATGCTTCATTGTATCGGATCCTTTTATTTTTTTTTATTTTATCTACCAATTAAAACCATAAAAGAAGCTCGCTTTAAAGCTTTAAACCCTTCCACCTCCCACTATCAGTTTCCACTCACTTAAGTTTGCGGTAATTTTGATCTTGTTCCTTAAAATTTTAAAATGTGATATACTCCCTTAACACTAAGTATCATATGGATTTGCTCACTTCCACCAACGTGCTGTGCCTACTTATCCATTAAGCACTAGACTAATCAAAATAGTTCCAGGTGCAAATCAAAATAAATACAAATATAGAGGGTTTGGTTGGATTGCGAATCTGGCACTTAACAAACAATTAAGCATTATGCATTGTATGGGATCATATCATAGTGATACATAACATTTAGGTATCATATCAAAAATTTGAAACTTTAGGATATAAAATCAAAATTAATCCAAATTTGAGAGATATAATTTACAATTTAGTCTTGGTTTTATTTATTTGTTCAATTCCAACCGGACCCCATTAAGTCCATGGACAGCCCCCATTATTACTTCTTTTACCCAGTTTTTAAAACTATGCTAGCTTTAAACCCTTTCCGAGTGTGACTATCAATTTGCAATGACCGAATTGTGAGCTGAAATGTACAGATGTGATCAATAAGCAAAAAAATTTACTTGTTTTTATTAGAAAAAAAATTAGGTAACTAGTATTAGTTTTTTTTATTTTTTTATTTTTAATTTTTGTTGAGAAAAAAGCCCATAAAGTCCCTAAAGTAGTATTAGTTATTATAACATATATTACATATTTTTTACTTATACTACTAATATGATGTAATGACTATTAGTTATCAATGTTGCATTCTTGTTACAGATGAATCTTAAAACCGAAAATGACACCATAGAGGTATGTATTTTTGACAAATTTAACTTAATCCAACCTAGCTTTCACATCTCAAATTAGTTTTTTTCTAGAGTTAATAGGTTAAATTGTTTTTTTAAAAATGAAAAACAAAAAGGAGTTGGGTTAGGTTTGGGTTAGCGAAATTTTTAACACAAATAACTGACTCAATCTACGTTATTATTGGAGGTGGGTCTGCGGTGGGTACACTTTTCCCTGTGGCATTGCCATGGCTTGAATTAGGTGGCATGGGGCTTCATCTCATGATTCTCGTGGATTTACAATGGGTTGGGTTCTGTCATGGCTTGCGAAGATGGGTCAAGCGGGGGTGGGTCTATGGTGGGTACACTTTTCCACGGTCCCATAAAAAAAAAAAACTCATTAATTTCATGCTTCTTAACCCCACACCTTGATTTATAATTTTATATATCCTTATCAACCCCTATAAATTTAGTTGTTCTCTTGGTTCAAATTGCAATCTAAGCCACATTCCAATTCCATATTTATTGCTTTTTCCTTTTTAGCTTTTGTCAAAACAGGGATTGATCATTGATGACAATGCCCTAAAAAATGCAAGCAGGCCCCTTCATGTCTTGCCAATTTCCAAGTTGTAAAAAATCTGAGTATTTGGGAAAATATCTAAGCACACTTTCTAAATAGAACCTCTGCTCTTATTGAATGAAAAAACAGAGAAAATGAAAGTGTTAAATTACAACATACAACTCCTACGCCATATATACAGGGTGAATCAAGACGAAGGAAGAAAGTAACTCTAACTAGTTTCCTAAAAAAGCGGGAAATAAAACCTTTACAACTAATAACCAGTAAACTGTCAACACGTGTCCATTATGAACTAAAACAGGGAAAGATTCTGCTATGTGAGACGACATCGTTTGCATCAAGTGATTCAAGTCATTGTGGAAGGAGTAGCAAAACGGCGCCGTATCCATTAAGTTCAACAGTTCATCATTTACACAAAACGCTGTCGTATCTTGAGCTTCATTTAGTTGCAACTGAAGTGATGCCGTTTTGCACTGCTGTGCAGCCTGTGCTTCTTTCTTATTTTCAATACAGGTAAAGGTGAAGAATTGTCAACAGCTCACTTAATATTATGCTCTTCGTTTTTTTGTATCAATGATGGGGGCATAGTGGAAAATGATGGAAGCACCTTTGCAGTGGGGCTCTCATTTTTTGGTAGTGAGTTATGGGACCTTCTTAAAGGGCTGAGTATGTATCATTTGTATTCGTGTAAAGCGAGGAATTGCATTAGTGTTTCACACCACCCTTGTCTGAATGGCACCTCATTTTTCAAAGCAACGTGCCAGCTGTGATAATGAAAGTGATAGTGTGATACGAAAAGTCATTTGAGTTTAGGTGGGATAATGGAACTGCAAGGCTGTTTAAAGAGGTTGTAGTTTGTAGTTTGTACTTCTACATGAGAAGCCTCAACGGCTTCCTATGAAACACTCAAAAAGCTGTAAGAAGGGTGAAGAGGTGATTATAACTAGGCTAGATTCTATGGCTTCTCATGGAGCCTATACATCCTCATTAAATCGATGTTTTAAGCAATAAAGGGCAACACATTTGGTAATGAATTGGAAAATTGATTTTAAAAAAAAAACATTTTAAAGTAAATACCATTCCGAAGACACAAACAATCCTATAAAATTCAATATAATAGAACTGTTACAAGTTGTTAGGACTCACAAAACCTTTGAAATCTAAACTTTCTTTGCAACCTCTATAAACAACCCACTTGCCAAACCTCTACTGTTGTTTTGGAACTTTTGGAATCTTTCTTAGTGATTTCCTCCACACTAACCATAACCCCCGACGCACTCCAATGAAACTCCTGACATAACTCAACTTCATCTATACTGGTTGAATTAAGTTCATTTTTAGAACTATCACGAGTGGCTATTTCTCGAGGTGAAGAAGTTCGAACGGATTTTTTAAGACTAAATTGCAAATTATACCTCTAAAATTTGGGGCAATATTTTGTCCCTTGAAATTTCAAAATTTTGATCTACTCCCTAGACACTAGGTATTTTTTTTAGATTTACTCAATTCAATCAATGTGTTGTGCATGCCTGCCCATTAAGCACTAGATTAATCTAAACAGTTTCAACATAAAGGGTGCAAACTAAAAACAATGCCAAATATAAAGGGTGTAAAATCAAGACAAATACAAATATAGAGGGTGTCGTTAGGTTGCCATCTAGCACTTAACGGACAATTAGACATGGTGTATTGGAAGGGAGCAAATAAAAATGATACCTACCAGTAGGAAACATATCAAAATTTTAGAGGATAAAATCAAAATTACCCTAAATTTTAGGGATATCATTTACAATTTAGTCTTTTCTTTTTATTTTTTTAAATCCTCCACTCTGACCAAATTGAATTTATGGATAGCCCATTTTCACTTCTATTTTTGGCAGTTTTTAAGACTAAAACTATGCTTCACTATCCTGGATCCTTTTATTTTTTTATTTTATCTACCAATTAAAACCTTAAAAGAAGCTCTCTTTAAAGTTTTAAACCCTTCCACCTCCCACTATTAGTTTCCACTCACTAAATCTTTAGAATTGTGAGCTGAATCGAACAATTCGTGATCAATATTTATTACCCCAAAGGGGCCAAGCCCTCAACTGTAATTGTATGAAAGGTGTTTGAGGGCAATAAAAGATCGGAGAACTGATAAATGTTTGTGAGAGTATTTTGTATCCTATAGGATCCATCTAGATGACCCTCTTTTTCTATAATATTTGCAGAAGGTAGGTAAATAAAATATTTGGAAAGAGGATTGATCGATGATGACTCCTCCATGGAAGAAATATGAAGTATGCAAAATCTGGTTTATCTTTTAATTCAAGAGAATGTGTCCGTTTAGAAACAACTTATTTAGTTTTTTGCTGAAAACTTTTTGCTAAAAGCATACCAAGGTATATTTATACCTTGAAAAAATTTGAAAAAGTGAGATAATGCGGGAAAATATGAGGTTTTAAAAAGTTGTACATAAAAACTAAAAACTAAAAGCTAAAACCTGAAGCTCATGCCAAACAATAAGGATGTAGTGTAAAACCTAAGGTTTATCCCTCCAATCTCAACATGCCACATCATCATATTACATATTAAAGAATATGCACAATTACACTCAATCAATTATAATATCCATTTGAAAATCCAACTTAACTGTGTGTTTATTGAGATGCTATTATATGTAGTAGGATGTATTGAGTCTCAAGTAAAAAGCTGATGTGGCAATCTCTTATTAGGTGTTGTAAAACATAGGTTTTACATCTCATCCTTACCAAATTCAGACTTTTAATTCAAACCCTAAATACTTATCAAGAATAAAATTTATTTGACTACTAATTAGCTTATGCTTGCACCCTACTTTTTATGTCATTTGTAGTTCTTTTTATTGTTGTACCTTAGGTCAGTCTTCACATGACTTATGAGTATCTTGTTTTATTTTGTCATTTCTGAATTTCTAGTTCTTTATTTTTTACCGTTTAGGATCATGTCACAGAAGTCCAATGTGCTTTGTATTTAACTTTTTCAGAATGCATTGGTAATATGGAAGATGAGACTGACTTGATTGGTCTTATAAAGCAAATGTTTGAAGCACTACTGAGTAGCAAGTAGTTGATATGAGAAAAAAAATTAAAAACTAAATCCAATTTATAGAATAATTAAAATTCAAGTGAGGAGATCAAAATCCTAAACTTGTGACCAATGCATTGGTCTCTCTGCTTGTATATATAAGATATCATTGAAAATAAATGAAGGAATTATTCAACAAGACTATGGGTCCGTGTGGATACCACTTATTGTTGAAAACTAAAAACATTGTAGCGAAATAATTTTTAAATGTGTGAATAGTGCCATGAGACCCAATTTTAAAGGTTTTTTTTGCTGAATTCCATATTTGCGGGTCTCATGAACAGTGCATGAGACCCACCATTTTTCAGCAAAATGCGAAAACGCATGTTAAACATGCATTCCAAACGCACACTATGTGGGAATAATTGCTGGAATCATTCATATTGAGGTGCTTAAGTGTTCTTAAATTTTAAGCATAAACTAGCTTTTAACAAAGGCGATAATTGTTCTAATCTTAGTGTCCTTAAATTTGAAGCATAAATTAGCTTTCAAGAAAAGTAATGGTTGTTCCTGCTAATGTTTTGTGGTATTTGGATTTTGAGTGTCACTTAAAGGGTTGGATTCAAGTTAAAATCTCTAAATATTAACCTTATTTTTTTTTTTTTATAGGTGTGGGGCTGCGTGATGACACTCGCTTGGTAAATAAACCTAATTATCTTAATGCAACTTCATAGACAATTCCATTTGATTATTGGTCATAAATTTTTATCCCCTCAAACTTGTCTTCAATATTTTTAGTGGGAATGCAATTTTGTTCTTTAACTTTAATGTGGATGTATGAGGGAATTCTGACAACATAGATCAATGAACACACTATAGTAGTGGAGATTAAAGCAATACTCATTGGTAAACTTAATTTTAGTATATCATTTATAATTCTGGTTTAAGGTAGAAAGAACTTTCTTTAGAAATGAAAATTTATAATACTAAATACAAATATCACTATGTTCAAAACTCAATTCCCATAACTCAAACTTCTAACCTATATCTCATATCCTATTCTCTATTTTTCTCTTAACTTGCTCAACTTCTTTTCAGCTTTTACAGTTACACATCAAATTGTCACATTGGCTCTTTCTTAACAAATCAAATAAAGTTTGGTTTAGGTAAAAATATTTTGTTCTAAATTTGTTGCATCAAAGAACTTCAAAATGTTGATAGGTGATGAGTGAATGAGAAATTGACTCATAAAATGGCCAATTGAAGATGGTTTTAATGGGTAGAATCCATGAGTGCCACTTAGGAAGAAATTGGACTTTTATAAATAAATAAATAAATATATATATATATATATATGTGTGTGTGTGTGTGTGTGTGTGTGTGTGTGTGTGTGCGCGCGTGTGTGTAGGGATAAGGGCCTAAAATCGTATATTGGGCCTCGGGCTTTGTCCGAGGAAGTTGATTGGTCCGATGACGAATAAACAATTGTGGGAGTATTAAGTTCAGAGTCCACTAAGGTAATATTCCAGTGGAAAGTTTGGGAAAGGTGTCCCGAGGAGGAATATCTCCTCGAATAAGCCAAGCGCAGATCAAGTACATATCATGTCACTCAAAGTGACCTTCCCGGAAGCTCCACCGCTAGGGGTGAGCATCACGAACATATTGGAAGAATAGGAACTAGGAAATATCTGAGATAAAGCTGTTGCCACCGCATTGAATACTTTGCAGCTACTTTTTTGGCTACATTTATGTGGAGAAGACCCCGAACAAAGCTACCTTGATTACCACAACTCACAGAAAGCCAAAGGGGGTGTCTGATGGGACAGACACTTAATTAGAGACTTAAATGATCAACAAATGTAGGATCAAGAGAGTCCAAAAGGGACTATATAATGTAAGAGACCCTCCATGGATGGAGGATCGAAAAAATCATAAAAAAAGCACTGTAGCAATCTGAATTGTATTTGTAACTGTTTCCAATTAATACATACTAGAACTTACCTCCTCGGACTTGGCCGAGAGTGAATTTATTTAGATCAATCCTTCTTGTTTTTGTTTGATTATCTTTCAAACTTATTTTATCCGTTGTTCAATTCATTAGGGCCTAGTTCTCTAATCCACTCTTTACAAATTTATTGTGTTGGGCTCACTGGGCCTATATCCCTTTATATATTGGGTAGGGGCTTCAAAATGTGTCCTTACAATATATATATGTTAGGACATATGTAAATCATGTTAGGAACATATGTCAATACTTTATGTAATTGGTTAATCCTTTGACAAAACACATTTTACTTGTAATTGGATAGATCTAGGATGTATTTAATACTTCAAAGAACAAGGGTTCAAGTCTAGTATTGAAATCATGCAAATGTATCCAAGAAACAAGTGAAGAGGTGCTGATTCATTAAAACTCAATAGCTGCTCGACAGATAGTTATCTATCGAGGTTTAATGAGGCTCAACAGATACTATCTATCGAGGTATCTATCAAGAATTATGGAAATCAGTTTTTCATATCTGATTTTCGGCCCATTCTTATGTATTTGTGTAGGGTTTCTTTTCTCATAACCCTAGACATATATAAGGTTTATTTTAAACTCCGTCACATATGAGAATACAAGGAGAACACATGCAAAAGGTGACCAATGCCTTATTCTCTCCGAAAGAAGCTATTGCGTCTTTGCACCTTAGGGTTTTCTAACCAAGTGCTTCTTGATCTTCATTGTTGATGAAGTAAAGAACTTTGCAGCCAACATCTTCTTCAAGTTGATGAGTTAGTCACGTCTTGAGATCCGTGCATCAAAAAATGGTGTTCATATATTGAAAAGTTCAGAGGTTCTGAAGTGGTAAAATGTTTCTACTGTAAGTTCATCTACAGGGATAGTAAAGTCTAGGGACAAAGGTTTTGTACTAGATTTGAAACTTCTCTTTACTATAGTGAATTGCTGTTCGGGAAGGTTTCCCCCCAAGTTTTTTAATGTGAAACTAGTTTATTTTATTGGTTTTCCTAGGTCATCATATCTTGTCTTGTTTATTTTTTCATTTGTATGATATTGATGTTTGTTTGTTTTAACAAGATTTATTCATAATAAATCTAATTAACAACTTGGTTTTAATACTTGTTAATTCTATCAACCGGGGTCTACATTTCCCAACAATATACACACACACACACACATATATATATATATATATATATATATATATATATAGAGAGAGAGAGAGAGAGAGAGAGAGAGAGAGAGAGAGAGAGAGAGAGGTCCATGTGGGCTGTCCTAATATTAAATAATTATTTATTTTCATTTTTTAAGTGTCTTTTTTTTCTGCGCAGTTTTAATTTTTTATGAAATAGAGTGCATGTTCAGATGGCACAATATAAACTTAATTATTATGATATACGCTCTTAATGCTAGGTATTGTTTGGATTTGCTTACTTCTGCTAATGTGTTGTGCTTGGCTATCCATTAAGCACTAGATTAACCAATACAGTTTAAAATATAGGGTCCATTTCGATACAACTTATTTTTGCTAAAATTGAAAACTAAAAACACTGTAGCAAAATAATTTTTAAATGTGTGAATAGTACCATGAGACCCATTTTTAATATTTTTTTCTGAATAAAGTGGTTGTGGGTCTTGTGAACAGTGCGTGAACAATAATAAACAATGTTATTTGTCTTAAAAAGCAGAAAACGCGTGAAGAAAAAAAAACGCAAATGCAAAAATGCAAACGCAGATCCAAACACTCACATAGAGAGTGCAATAGTCCCACATAGGAAGAAATTGGCACTTAGGTTCTGTTTGGGATTCGCTTATTTTGCCGAAATTAAAAATTTTTCTTTGAAAGTCTGTAGATAAAGGTAAAAATTAGGTGAATCGGACCTATGAATAGTACCAAAAATTGCGGTAAGGCTTATGAATAGTACCAAAAAGTGCAGTGAGGCTCATAAATAGTACCAAAAATAAGTTAAATAGTAAAATAAGCTGACTATTTAATTTTTGCCAATCACACACTTAATAGGCATGGTGCATTGTATGGAAGCAAATCAAAAAGATGCATAACATTTGGGGATCATATATATTAAAATTCATTTGAGGATCATATTAAAATTTTGAAACTTTAGGAGAAAAAATCCAAATTTCAGGTTATAAATTTGCAATTTAGTTTTTTTTTTTAAATTCCAACCCAACCCAATTAAATCCATTGATAGCCTCATTTTCACTTCTATTTTCCCAGTTTTTAAAGCAACGCTACCTTTAGAGCATTCCCATCAAAACTTCTAAAAAATTTAGCTTTTAGCATCTCAAAAAGTCACTTTATCTATTTTAACAACTCATTTTACAATACATCTAACCTCAAAGCTTCTATTCGTACATTCTTCTCACTAAAATAATATAAACAATTTATTAAAATAAAATAAAACTTCCCAACAAAAAATTCATAGCAACCAGCCACCACCACCACCCACAACAACTACCACTAGCCACTTTCACCACCACCACTGTGAGAATCATAACCCACAGCAAAAAAAAAAAAAAAAAAAAAAACCACCACCACAACCAAAACAACAACCACCTCTATCATCAATAACCCACCACAAAACCCATAACAATAAACCAATACCACCAACAACAACAACCACCGTCATAATCACAAGCCACCACCCAAAAAAAAAAAACAAAAACCATAAAAAAAACCCACCGTTGCCCACCATTACCATCGTGGCCCAAAATCTACCACCACCACAACACACCAAACCCATGACCCAAAATCAACTACCACCACCACAAAGACAAAAACCACGACCCAAAACCATGTAGCACCACCACATATTTTTTTGAGAGAGTTTGAGCTAGAGGACGCATGCAAATCTAATGATGACAAATTTCAGCAAAGAGGGAGATGCGAAATATGACAACCAAAGTCTAAAAATTTTCATGGGTAAGCACACAATAGAGTCGTCAATGGTGAGATATAACCTTTCACATATGGTTTGAGATTTCAATTTGGATAATATGGTGGGGTTTTGCCTTTCTAGTTTATCAAGTATTTTGTTTCACCTTGCTTGGTGTGGTGAACGGAGAAGAAGATAGGAAATAGAGAAATTTAAGATGAAAGAGAAACAAATATTATTTAATAGGATGAGAGAGAGAATGGATTAAAAAATTAATTTTTTTTAAAGTTTCCTACTATAGTGAGCTGCCAAAGATAACAACTCACTGTAGCTTGGATGTTAAAATTTTAAGTTTTAACATCATTGATGTAGATGCTTTTTGTGGGTTGTGTTGCTAATAGCTTTTTAGCATTTTGAAAGTTTTGATGGGAATGCTCTTAAACCCTTAAACCTCTAAGTCCGACTATCAATTTGTATTTATTTGAACAATTAATGCGATCAATATTCGTTCCCCCAAAGCGACCAACCTCTGAATTGTTATAGTGTGATAAAAGATGGGATTGAGAGAGGCAAAGAGAGTAGTAACAAACAAGGGATTGAAATTGAAATTGGGGGAGATGGGTTTCAAAGCTGGTGATTTATTAAAATGTGTGTGGTAATGATGGTGAAGGTTATTAAATTTTATTGAACATTAACATCTTTGGTTTTCTTTCATGGCCCGGTGTTACTCAATATATTGCTGGATACAAGGTCAATTGATTCTGTCTTTTAAAGAAACTTAATTTCTAGCTTCATGTTTTTTTCATACTTAGAATTCAATAATTAAGTCTTCGTATTTGAGATTGGACCCTGATATGGATATTGTTGGTAGAAAGATGTTGTAGGTTTGGTTGTGAATTGTTTGATTGACCATTATCACTTAACGAATAGTTGATATTGTTGCTTTTATGAAAAGTGAACTGATTGCAAGGAATTTATTTATGACTTGTGGTATATTATTTGACCACAAATAAAGTGAAAGGGATTATAATGACTTCTGTTATATTTCTGGCTTAATTGATTGATTCACCCCCTCCCCCTATTTTGCTCGTTGACATTGAATTGTTATGCTGCAGATTGCGCATCAGCCTAGCATATATGTCCTAGGCACTCCTGGTGTATTAATGGTTCCAAGTATCCCTGACATAGAGACAGGACTAAAGTTGGCCCTTGCAAGTATCATCCTCTTGCAAATAATTTCTCTTTAGTTTCTTAAGAGACTTCTCTATGATTAATAAAATACACATGTGAGTGTTCACACAGTAGCATGCTTTTTAAGTTTAAGGAAGCTAAATCTTGCCTAAAAGATCACATTTGTAAACAGACAAAAATAAGTGACACATCTCTCAAATTACTTATAAAAAAGTTATGGCCTCCTTACCTATTCATAAATGTATTATTGTATATGTTTTAAAGGGTTAGTTACTAATTTTTTTATAAATATTTTATTGGTAATGAGTATTGTTTATTTAATAATATATTATATAAAGTATTGATTAAGAATTAAATTACTAATTTGGTCCATTTACTATTAGATTTATCGACGTTATTACAAAATTCTTAAAAACAAGTTAATTACATTCTTGATAGTTATCTTAAAAATGAAAATGATTGTCATAAAGGTATACATTGATCCCACCAATTCGACATACTTAACCCAATTCAACTTAATATGTCATTTCAAATTGGTTTTTTGTGGGTTATAGAATAAATTGATTTTTCCCCCTTAAAAAAAGAATTGAATTAGATTAAGATTAACAAAGTTTTAATACAAAAATCCAACTCAATCTATGCTATTAATATTTTGAAAAATATATGCATTTTTTTATAAATATTTTGATATTTTTAAAAATTAGTTAGTTCGATATAGATTCCTTTTGGAAGTGCTGTGTGGTTAAAAGTCTTTCTAAATGAGTGGTGCTCTCCCTTCCCCTTCCACTATAAGTAAAAAAAAAAAAAAAGAATTAGTTCAAATTTGAAAGATTAGACTTAATCACAAAACAATAAGTAACAAAGTGAAAATCCAATGAAAAACCTCTTTATGGGTTTTAGTTAGCTCAACTAGTAAAGTCTCGGATGGTTGAATAAGAGATTTAGGATTCAATCCCCGCTTATATAAAAACCAATTGATGTTTTGGTCTGATGATAAATAGTACAATCACAAGAAGCAGATGACATAGGTTGAAGTTCTATAAAAAAATTAAAAAATAAAAAATTGAAAAACCTCTTTAAATGAAATATTACTCGAGTACAATCACAAGAAGCGAACGCCATATGTTATAACTCTATAAAAAAAATGAAAAACTTCTTTAAATGAAATATTACTCCAAGGACATTTTTTTTTTTTTTTTATAAATTCAAAATGAAGGAACAATTAAAAATATCAGGACTCATAAAACCCTTGAAGCCTATACCAACTATGCAACCTCTGCAAACAACTTTCTTGCTTTTAGACCACATAGAGCTATTTGGTTTCACACAATCAAACACTTTCTTTGGAATCACAACATATATGGGTAAATAATAAATATTTTTCAATGAAACACAATCAATCCCCATCTATATTGAAAACTGATTGATATCTTGGTTTGATGATAGAGTACAATCATAAGAAGCAGAAGCCATATGTTGAAACTATTTAAAAAATTATTATAAAAAAAAAAAAAAACCTCTTTAAATGAAATATTACTCCAAGGACAAAAAGTTTTATAAATTCAATATAAAAGAAGAATTAAAAACAATCAGGACTCGTAAAACCTTTGAAGCCTATACCAATTATGCAACCTCTGTAAACAACTTTCTTGCTTTTAGACCACAATGCGCTATTTGTTTTTACACAATCAAACACTTTCTTTAAAATAACAAGATATGTGGGTAAATAATAAATATTTGTCAATGAAACACAAGGAGAAAAGGCACAATATTTTATTTTTAAATAGCATATACTATGACCTCCTTTTATTTAGAGGAAAACTATAAAGTGGTGACATAAAAATTACTTTAAAAAAAAAAAATAGAATCAATGAACATCTTTCCTCAAACCCACTCGAGCGAGGGACAAACGAGGCTTTTGTTCTTTACTGATTTGCTTGAGCTTGCCTCTTTCTTGTTATTAGAGTATGGTACACTCTTTTGTGCTCTTCTAAAAAACAAATTTTACCTTAATTTGTTTAATGATTCAAAATTTAAAAATATAGTTGCAAATTTGAATTCAATACAAGTAAAAGTCATGAGTCATGAGTCAACACTAAAATTTGTTGGTGTATTTTGCTTCATTAAATTTGGTTGAATTGGGTTAATTTTAGAGTTCTCAAAATTAAGAAGTTGAGCTGGGCTTTTATTTTATATATTAATTCCAGCCCAACCCAATATCGATTCCATAGACAGCCCATTTTCAATTATCTTTTTTGCAGTACTTTATCTACCGGTAGGTCCACTACCAAGGAAGTTGCCACCACCATTTTCAGAATTTTTTTTCTAAATAACAATAAATATTAAAAAATTTAGTTAATTGTCAAGTTTCAAAACAATATTGAAAACTAGCATCTCGAGTGTCTAAAACTCGAGTTCCAAGATAAATATCGAGTTTTTAAGTCTTGATTTGTATGTGGATTAAGGTAAAGCTGGAAAAAATCAAGCTGAAAATCGAGTTTTAAAGACTCGATAGCCACAAATTGAATAAAAACGCCGCTATAGGTCTATAAAACGTTACTATAGGGCTTAAAAACGCCACTATAGGACTCCCTAAACCTATACTTGCAAAAAAAATTTTGCAGGAAAACGCCGCTATAGGGTTTTAAAATGTCACTGTAAGACTTAAAAACGCCACTATAGGTGAAATTTTTTTTTCATGAAACTCGAGTTTTAAAGACTTGAGATCTACGTGGCATTTTCATGTACTCGAGTTCTAATAGGATCTCGAGTTTCTAAAACTCGAGATGCTATTTTCTTTTATTGTTTCAAACGTTGTCTAACTAACTATATACAATCCTTTTGCACTACTATTTTGCACATTACCTCCCATTTTCAATTATTGTTTGTGTGATAGATTATGGGATTGAGATTGAAATTGAAATTGGGTTTCAACGCCGGTGGTGGTGGTGGGCCCATCGAATGACACACGCGCCATCAGAGACACGCCGGTGTTGTCGTTGAAGTCTGCATTCGGGGTCCGCTAAAATAGAAAGACTTGGCCAACCCTAACAAACATCATCAAGATTGCATCGCCATTAATGCCCATCGCCATTAAGCTGTTACTATGTTTTGCTAGATTATGTTTGAAAGTCATTGTCTTTAACTGGAACTATGGGACAATAGCTGCTGTCGTCCAACTACCTAGCGTTACTCAAGATATTAAATTTTTTTTTTTTTGGAGGTTGAAATTCAATTGATTCCCTCACCATGTAAAAAATGAGTCAATAGGATCATTTCATCAAAATCTGTTAGAAAATGATGCAATTTAAACATTCGTTTTAAATTACAAATTTTACTAAAAACGTTGTCATTTCATAGATCTTATTGTTTGATGATTGTATTTTTTTAAAAATAAAATTTAACATATATAATGTTTAAACTGTTTAATTTGCCAAAAGATTTGGACAGAAGGACCGAATTATTAACTCATTTTCACAAAATGAGTACTAAATTTACTAAGAATAAATCTTAAGGACTAATTTGACAATTGAAGTAACTATCAAGAGACTAAAATTGAACTTGTGGCAATCCATTTAATTAATTATTTGTTGTAGCAATCCTGTCCTAATTTTTCAAGGATTATGGTGTTTTCATGTCCTGTCCTGTATTGTGTGTTTCAATGTCTGTGTCTTTGTCCATTCTTCTTAGATAGTGACTTGTCCTCTCTCTCTATGATATTTTAGATCGTGTGTGGTGATGATGGCGTTTTATCATGGATCATGTACCAAAAGCTTCTCGAGCTAGTGGAGTTCAAGCCAAAGGAAGTGATTTCAAGGGAAGCTACTCTACTTATTTTCATGGTTAGCGTTCCTAATGTTGCCAAGTAGGTTTTAATTAATTCAATCCATCAAATTGCATAGTCTTGCTTTCCTAGTAAGCTGTTACTATGTTTTGGCTAGATTATGTCATTGTCTTTAAATGGAACTATGGGGAAGTTTATTAAATTTTATTGAACAATAACTGCTTTTGTTTTCTTTCATAATGCAGGAGAAGATGAAGTGTGCTACTGTCGTCCCACTGCCTGGTGTTACTCAAGATATTGCTGGATACAAGGTGAAGAGATTCTGTGTTTTATGGTTTATTACCTTAGAAAGTAAAGAGAGACTGAAAGTCTAGTTTCATGTGTCTTTCATCCTCAAGGGACTCCCCTTCATTGGAAGCACTTGAATAGTAGGAGACTAGAAGGGATTCAATATGATTCTAAGGAAAAACATGAGTATAATCTTAAAGATCTTCGGCCAAAAAGGACGAAGCCACCAAATGACTCTGATATGCTTTACATTGAGTTAATTTAGGATCGTTTTCATTTAATCATTTTATCCAAGATGGCCCAAAGTATTTTAAAACTTTTTTTCACATGACAAGTCTGAAAGGAGACAAACTTAAATATGGGCATGAGAAAAATTATTCCAAGGATGACATAGAACTGAATGAAT
Source organism: Quercus dentata (assembly GCA_028216015.1). NCBI lineage: Eukaryota > Viridiplantae > Streptophyta > Magnoliopsida > Fagales > Fagaceae > Quercus > Quercus dentata. Next base: position 282,064 of record CP116450.1, on the reverse strand, counting down.
TTCGTGATAAGTCTTATCGTTGAGTTATTACATGGGTATGACACCAATTTTGTTCTTCTGACTGGATGGAAAATAATCATATCAGGATTTTTTATTTATTTATTTATTTATTTTTTTGGTGATAGTTAGTTTTCTTGTCATGAATGAAGATTAAGTTTTGATAACATATTTTTTGGTCATGAATGATTTATAGTGAGCTTAAGTTTCGATAACATATTTTACTTATTGGTTATGGACATTCATGTAGGACATAATGAAGTTATTCTGTTGTGCTTACTGTATGAAAGGGGCTTTTAATGACCAGGGAAAAGAAGGGAAAATGTAAATCTAGAAATGTGGGCATATACTAGGCAGACAGAGTCAATGAACTATGACTTTAGATATGGCATGCTTAATTTGAAACAAATGAACAGTAGGTTCAGACAAAATAATCTGGGGTTTTTATCTTTAGTTGATGCCTTTTAAGAAGGATGAAGAACTTTTTGGTTATTTGTGACAGTGATGTTCTTTTGTTAATACTTTCTATAGAACTGAAAACTTATAATTTTAGATACAAATATCACTCTATTCAATGTTTGTTATACCCCACATTTCTTAGTAACAAAGCATGTTATTCCACAAAGTCCTTAGTGCCTACCAAAAAGAATCATAAAACATGAATGTAAGAACAAATACTTGAACATATTAATCCATGGATCTCTCAACTTGATGCACAAGAATGTAGTTAGGGTAGTATACACGTAACATGTTTATTTATTTACACATCTTACTTTGAATTACAATGACATAAATGTTTATTTTTACATAAAATACTAAATGCAAAATAACATATTTATTTATTTATTTACATCACTTAAAAGCAAATTAAATAACAGAAGTATTTATTTATTTACATATTGTAATCCAAATTGTAATGAAGAATTTCTTATGAATTATGGAAGGAACTTGTGACTTTGAATTGGGCAACATTTAGATTCTATTGGTTGTGACTTGCGTTGAACTCCTAAAATGAAATTTGTAGTTATATAGTATATCGGAAACTAGCCGTATGGATAATACTATGAAAAAATGATTATACAAAAGAAAAATAAATAAATAAAAATTTAATATGTTCATTTAAGTTTTTATGTGTCAATACCTTGCTACCCAAACTTCGAAACACAATGTTCTAGAAACAAATTCAGTTTCTCCATGAATTAAATAGGATTAAAAAAAACTGGTTTAAGTTGTAAAGACTATGTATAACAATAGGACAAAAATACTAATAACAAGACAAATCTACCCTTACCTCATCATCTTCTTTTGGTAAATTTACGCTACCCTCATCAAGAACAATTTGTGGTACATGAGCGATCTTCTTTACATTTTCTACTCAAATCACGACAACCATATATCAACAATTATGTTAGTGCCTCCATCCCCTCCGGTAGAGATGACAACTTAGGGCAATTGTCAATCCAAAGTGTCTGTAGTGATTTCGGACATGGCAACCACTTTGGCAAAGCCGTGAAATTTTCACATCCTCCAATCCATAGCAACTGTAAAGTGTTTGCAAATCCTTGGAGCCATTGGGGCAAAACCTTTAACTTTGGTAAACGGAAAAACATTAAATTTTGGAGGCTCAACTTGAGATCTTGATTGTCTTCTTCTCCCGCTACCTCCATCAAACTAAGCTCTTTACAATCCCTAATTATCGGGGTCTCTAGGGCAGTTAGGTGTTTGATACTCGATGTCAAAGAGGTCAAACTTGGACAATCTCCAACAACCAATGTTTGAAGATAGGTGAGGCGGCCCCCCTCCATCCCTTCAAACACATATTTTAGATTTACACATCTCCATATCCACAAAGATCGAAGAGAACTCAAGCAACCTCATCGCTTCTCTAACAAGCAGGTATGCTTTGTTGTAACCATAAAAAACCTGAGCTTGATTATGTCCCTTATACCTTTTGGCAAATGTTCAAGATTGTGGCAATTTTCAAGTAGTAAAGTTTGCGAACTATGCGGCTTGCAAATGGAATCTGGAAGTTGCTTGATTATGTGATTAAATGATAGGTCGAGATATTTCAAATGTTTCAAACTTCCGATAGAACTTGGCAACACCTCCAAGGATGAATTTTTAGGTCAAGCACCTGCAAGTACTTAAATCTTGAGATGCATGTTTCAAGTAAGGACATGGATTGGTCTGTTTGGAAAATAATAGTCCGAACTTTGCTCAACTTCACTAATTGTGTTGTAACTTCTTGCCCATTGTCTAAAAATGACAGGTGACAAACTTCTGTAGCAAGGGTGGACTTCTTGGTCACTACTCAACACTCTCTTTTGGAAATCGAGAGTGCAAGATCATGGATAAGATCATGCATTTTAAAGGTAAAATACAAGATATTTTCTTGTTCAACATCTTGAAAGAAAGATCTCGACAACAACTCCTTGATATACAAGTTGCCAACATCTTCCAACTCTAGATTTTCATCCTTATGTGATTGAAGAATTCCATGTGCCATCCAAAATTGAATCAAGAGAAGATTATTGGATACAAAATCCTTTGGGAAAATAGAACAATATGCAAAACATGGCTTCAAGTGAAATGGTAATTGATTACAATTGAGTATCAATGCAGGTAAGATGCCACTCTCCTTTTGACTTAAATGCCATATCTCATTATCTCTAATAGATATCCACTCATGTTCATCAACTTTTGAATAGAGTAGGCAAGCTAAAGCATTCACTGCTAATGGAACCCCTCTACATTTTTTGATAATTTCTTTTCCAATTTCTAAGAGGTTTGGATATTGTTCTTCTTCTCCTTCCTTAAATGCCAATTTCGCACACAAAGACAAACAATCCTTTTGGGATAGACCATCTAAATTGTGAGACTTTGTAGTGCTCATAATAGTAGCAACAGAGCTATTCCGTGTTGTCACTATGATTTTACTTCCATTGCAACCACCAAGTAACAAATTTTTCAATTCAATCCATTTTATATGATCCTCATTCAAAACATCATCTAAGACAAGAAGAAATTTCTTATCTTTTATATGTTCTCTTAAACACATTTGTAACTGATCTATGCTCAAATTCTCATCAATACCAACTGTTGATTTGAGGATTTCTGTTATCAATCTTTTAACATCAAAATCCTGAGACACACACACCCACATTTTCAATTGAAAATGTCTAACCACCTGTTCATCATTATACACCAACTTGGCAATTGTGGTCTTCCCCAAACCTCCAATCCCAACTATAGGAATTACACTGACATTTCCGTCAACATCATGCTGCATCAAAAGATTTATTATCTTTTTTTTTTCATCATCCCTACCGATGACATTCTAAGAAGGAATAAAGGAGTGGGTCATGTCCCTTCGGTACATTGTTGTCTTCCTATCTTCAAGTCGTGCAGCAAGATTGGATCCAGCCTTAAGATCTGAAATATCACCTACCGTCTCCCTAATACCCTTGATTTTACGTGCCATTTCAAAACGGAATACAAGTGGATTAGAACCAGAAAAGAAATAGCCCACCTTTTTGCGAGTGCTCCTGCATCTCTTCAGTACTTCCTTTTGCAGAATTTGATATTGAAATTCAGCCAGGACATTCTCCGCATCATTAAGGACATCTTTGAGCTGTCCTAGCCAATGGTTCAGCCTATGGTCACTTTCTTGCTTCTCCTCAGCATCTAAGAGTACAACCTTAATGGCTAACACGGTGCACTCAAGCTTTTTCAAATTGCTTTGTACGCCCCATGCTGGGCTGAGCTCCTCATAAATAAGGGATCCAAGCAGCTCCATGATCTTCCCTGCAATGCAATATGCATTTTCAGCCATGTTCTTGTGGTGGTGGGATGGAAAGGAATTTGATGGTTAAGTGAAACAATGCCTTTTAAGTATTAGCAGTTGTTTTTATTACAGAGCAATTCCGAGAGGGCAGATATAATTGCAAATAAGTGAAGCAAAATTGTACGTAGGTGGATTTAATGCACCATGGATCATGACATGACTTGGCACACAATTCTTTTTAGGCCGTAGGCAAAGCATGGAATAGGAATGACTTAAGCATTGAGAAAAGTATATATCTTTTAATTTGTTGGGGTGGGATCATTTTTTTTAGGTGTAAGTAAATTAACTATTCGATACATACTCTAGTTGAGAATAGATTTGGTGAAATCTCATTATTTGTTTGAAAGCAAAAAGAGGGGGCTAGATAGAAGCTGTGACATACTATGCAAAGAATGATGTCTTTCTTTCCGTTGTTGGCATGTGCAGGGTACATTCTTTGAGTTGATAAGGGATGTTGGCTAACGATATTCTCTCTTAAATTGAATATCTGTATCCATACTAGTACTATGGATTACAATTGGCTTGGAATTGGGATTAGAATCAGATTCCCAGTTAGCAGTTCAATGTATTTCATCAGAGAAAAATTCATATCCTCCACTTCTAACAAATTAAATCAATGATTGCAGGTGTCCACTTACACAAACAATGGTAAATTTAATCATTTAACTGCACAATTCTAACACTCCTTTAATCATTTAACCACAAAATTCTCATGCTTGATTTGAAACAGATGATTAGTAAAGTTCAGAGGAAAATGATCTTGTTTTACTTTTTTTTTTTTTTTTTTTTTTTAAATTTATTTAGCTTCACTTGATGGCTTTTTAAAAAGGATGAGAAGCTTTTTTGTTTTCTGTGGCTATAATGTTCTTTTGTTAATACTTTTAAACAAATGAAGAATTGTTGAAAAAGTGAATGACAATAATTTATGGTAGGGATAAATGAGCAAACAACAAAAACTTGTTTTGGGGTGGTTGAGATGATATCAAGGTAAGTAAAAAAATGTTATTTGATTTGAAGAAGTAAATAAGAGAAAACTTACAAGGAACCCTATAGACAATACATAAATTGTGGAAGAGTAAATTCACCTATTTTGCAGTATCATTGAGTAAGATTGAGTTGCTTGAGGTGGAAATCTTGATTTCAATAAGAAGATTTGAAAAGGAATAAATGGGATTAGTGGTAAGAGATAGGAGAACAAACATTTGTCACTACATGTAATCAAAAGCTGCCAAGTTTTTTTTTTTTTTTTTGATGACATAGGAGAACTTCACTCGGATTAGTTGCACATTGCAGAGCATACTGTACAACAATCCTCACCGTTAATCAAACTCCTACGGGCAACCGACCCCACCTGCCGCAACCGATTCACGGGTAATCCAGGGGCTTTCACCCTAGACGGGCTAAGCAATTTATCCTCATGCCCAGGAAGCAAAGCTGCCAAGCTTTTCCAAAATGCTTTTCTATGTATATATATATATATATATATATATATATATATACTCTAGCTCTTTTGCACGTTACTTTTTATGCCATTTGTAGTTCTTATTGTTGTGGCTTATATTAGCTAGTCTCCATGTGACCTGTGAATATCTTGGTTCATTCATCCTTGATGATGTCCCCGATGCAAATACTATGTCTTGAGTTGTTAGTCACTTTCTTTTTTTGATGTAATTGTATATGCTACTCTTATCTTTTTCCTCCTTTTTTTCCCTCCTACTTTCTTCTGTTGATGTCTCAAATTTACTCAAATTGTATTGCAAAGCTAACAGATACTTGCATGTGTTGGAGAGTTCTTGTCACATTCTCAAATGAAAAATTTGCATCCAATGCTAATGATGCTCCATTTTGGACGCACTAGATGATTGCAATCTTTTTTATTTTATTTTTTTTTGAATGGGATGATAGCAATCTGTGTCCAAAATTAGTAGTTAGGACACAATAACACTAATTTCAAATTGCTTGTCACGATTGATAAGCGTTTTTTTTTTTTTTTTTTTTTTTTTTAAATTTTATTCCAGGTATTTTAAAACCAAAAAAAAAAAAAAAAAAAAAAAAAAGATGTCCAGCTCTAAAAATTCCATTACACGGTCTATTTGGTTGAGTGTAAAAGGGTGAGGATGGAATTTAGTATTTTATCTATTTTTAATTACAATAATTTCTTTCATCTTTTGTTGTAAAAAGAGTATAATAGTAGGATTTTATTTCAGCATGGTCACAAATTATTTTGGTGAGCAGCAAGTAATTGATGTGAGAAAAATTCAAAGCTGAATCTAATTTAGAAAATGATTAAAATTCAAGAGAGGAGATCAAAATCCATTGGTCCCTTTGCTTGTATAATGTAGATCAAAGTTGATCAATATGAGATATCATTGGAAAAAAAAAAATTGAAGGCATTATTCAATAAGACTGTTTTGAAATGGTTGGTGAAATCATTCATATTGAGGCGCCATTGTCCTTAATTTTTAAGTATAAATTAGTTGCTAACAAATGCAATAATTGTTTTGGTCCAAGTGTCCTTAAATTTGAAGGATAAATTATCTTTCGAGAAAAGTAGAGGTTGTTCTTTTTTAAGATTTGTGCCTTTTGGATTTGGGATTGCACTGCTGGCTTTAACATATCTTTTTTAAAAGAGTTGCGATTAAGTTACAACCTCTAAATATTAACCCTATGATTTTAATATTGACCAAATTATTATTTTTTAATTGGACTTTGGCTTTTGGTTAGTTAAATTAAGATTGCTGCAATCACCAAGCAATAAAGTTTGCAAATTGTGCAACTTGCAAATGGTATGTGGAAGTTGCTTGATTCTGCGATTCTCTAATAGGTCGAGATATCTCAAATGTTTCAAACTTCTGGTAGAATTTGGCAACACCTCAAAGGATGAATTTTCCAGATCAAGCACCCGCAAGTACTTAAATCTTGAGATGCATATTTCAAGTAAGGACATGGGTTGCTCTGTTTGGAAGATAATAGTCCGAACTTTGCATAACTTCTCTAATTGTGTTGTAACTTCTTGCCCGTTCTCCAAAATTGATAGATGACAAACTCTTGCAGCAAGGGTGGACTTCTTAGTCACTATAGATCACCCACTTTTGGCAATTGAGAGTGCAAGACCATAGACAAGATCATGCATTTTAAAGGTATAATTGAACATAATGGTTCGATATACATCTTGAAACAAAGATCTTAACATTAACTCCTTGATATATTGTGATGCCCCAATTTGATTGATTGTGTGATGTGTGTATGTGATGAGTCCCACATCGGGTATTTACTGGATAGATTTGGGCTTTATTAACAACTACAAGGAGCCTCAATTGTGACTAGTCCTTTTGAGGTATAACGCAGATGTGGCTAGCGCTTTTCCTTGGGTCGTTACTTATGGTATCGTAGCTGACCTGGTAACACCGTGTGGACTCAGAGACATTACCCCACAAAGTAGGCCCTAACGAGGACGTTAGGAATTTAAGTGGTAGAAATTGTGATGCTCCAATTTGATTGATTGTGTGATATGTTTGGGTATGTGATGAGTCTCACATCAGGTATTTACTGGGTAGATCTGGGCTTTAGTAACAATTACAAGGAGCCTCAATTGTGACTAGTCCTTTTAAGGTATAGCGTAGATGTGGCTAGCGCTTTTTCTTGGGTCGTTACTTATACATCTCACCAATATCTGCCAACTCTTGTTTTTCATTGTCGGGTGATTGGAGAATTCCATGTGCCATCCAAAATTGAACCAAAAGAGAACTATTGAATTTATAATCCTTTGGGAAAAGAGAGCAATAGGCAAAGCATTGCTTCAAGTAAAACAGCAATTGATTGTAATCGAGCCTCAATGCGGCTAAGACGTCACCCTCATCTATATATTACTAAAAGCTCAAGCGTAGAATTTATTGTTGCTACGCTCCGGTTAAGCCACATCAGCGCCACGTCATCATTTATTTTCTACTTTTATTTTTTATTTTTAGATTTACCAGTTAACATTTATTGAGCATCGATCTCCTTAAATTCAGATGTTACTCTTATCTTCAACTTTATCATGTGTCCCTCCATTAACCAAGACTCTTCAAATGCCGCTATTATATGGAATTCTGATAGTCACCAATAGGTTACAACCTCCTCATATCCTTTATTTGTTGTAAATTCTTCCATTTATTGGGTATGATATGACAATTATGCACACACACACACAAATTTCAGCCAAGGGGCTACATAAATTTCAACCACGTTAATATTTAAAAACACTAAACATTGTGACTTTCCAGGATTTTACGTTTTTAACTAACCGTTTAATTCAATACTTTTTAAATACACCTTTTAAGAATTAACTATAAATAGGTGCCTTTTCGTTTGGTTGTTGATGTGCAACATTTTGATTTCTAAATTCTACAAATAATATCATACGACTAAAAAAAAAAATGCAAACTAACGCAACATTTTTCCTGGCTTTGGATAGTTTTAATTTTTACAAGTTTCATAGCAATTCTTCTTCCCAAAAAAAACCACAAACACTTCTCTCCTCCCCAACTTTGTACGTACGTACTCCTTTTCTCCACCTCCCGCTGTACTTTATTTCCTACAATAATAATTTTGAGACTTTAACTTCATAAAAGTTTTGCTCATTTTGCGAAAATCCTTAGAATCAAGCAAATTGTCAAAGCAAGCCCAAAAACCAAAGGTCAGATCCCTTCTCTCATTCTATAATTTAGTAATCTAATTTTACCTATCTTAAACCCAAAGCAATAGATACAATGAATGGAAAGAATTGTTTTTAGCCTTCTTACCCTTCTGAATCTTTGAATGATACAACATGTTTTTCTAATTCATCTTACACGCATGTGAAGGATATGGGAGAGTAAGCGGTTGATGAGGAAAACAAAGAGTCAAAGTCGAAGTTTCCATTCTTTCTGAACTTTGAAGTCCTCAGTCTCCACTCCACTCTCTTCCTCGACAACGATATTGCTCAAAACACCAACTCCTTCAAGATGGTCACTCTCTTTCTCTCTCTCCGACTAAATCCATTTTAGTACGAATGGCATCAAATATCTGTGAACCGTTTTAACTTTTATTTAGTTTTACTAATTCGTGAATGTGTGAATTACTTTTAGTTTGAGTATTGTTGGTTTCAAAAGCAAATTTGGATTATAAGAGTCAATTATAAACATAAGAATTTTTTTAATTGATTGGGTTTGTTAGTTCGTTTACTCATTAATTTTTTAATGTAAGTCTTTAGTATGATTTCATAGCTGATAAAGCACATCTCAAGCTCCCTAAAAATAGAAACTTCTATTGCAGTTCTTGTGAATTAAATCCAAGCTTTTGGAAAAAAAAATTTTGATTTCTTGACTGAATAATACTTAGTATTGGATTTGCATTTTAAATTTTTGTATGGTAGTTATTTTTATAGGTTGGTAGAATGGCAGACGAGTTTGCAAAACCGAAATTAGAGCCGTTACTGAGGGGACTGCACCTTTGGATTTCACAAAGCATGGGCATGTGCCATTTAATATGCAGATTCTCTTTGGTTTCTTCTATTTTTCTTTTTGTTCGTTTGCCCACCATGAAGCCTAAATATAATTCAAATTATTGATATTGAACCATACTTTTATTTTGTTGTTTTGTTGTGATTGTTTAATACCTAGAACATGCTGCTTCTTTTTTACTTGCTATCCCGTTTTGTTATAAAAGTTGAATGTTTGATATCTATGTTTTGAATATATCATGTAAATACAGATCAATGGAGATAAAGATGATATCATATCCTTTTTATGTTTTGCTGATACAACGCATGCATATTCTTCAAAAAATTAGGTTCCAGTCTTCTCTTTACAAGCCATGACCTACCAGTTTAAAGCCTTTGTTGTGTATTATTGTGATTAACTCGGGTGAGCAACGATGAAATGAAGACATTATGGTTGTTGATTGTAACATCTATTTATTTTCATTTTCAAGTGTTATGGAAACTAAGAATTAATTTTGCCAATGAAGCTTACAATTGTTTACCATAAACAGTCCATCTTGGCAAAGCCAATAACTTCCAAGTAATAAGGTCTAGCTTTGATTGCTATTGGACTCACATTGAAATTCTCTCAACCTGTTCTTTTTAATTACGTGGAATCACAAAAACAACAGAGCTTATACATTGATTGTTTAATCTATTGAGTTTTTTGTATGCTTTTTGGTCAGAACTTAGTTTACTTTTGCCTTTTCTAAATGCATCAATATATGCATGACTTCCAAATCTTTATTGCTTTATCCTAGAATTTGTTCTAGGTTATGGAGCCTGGATATGACTTTTTATTTCTATATTGCATTTTGATTTACTAGATATGCCTATTGTGGATTCTCAAAAAAAAAAAAAAAAAAATATATATATATATATATATATATATGCCTATTGTGGGGAAATAACTTTTTGAAAAGATATAAACAGAGAGAAATTCCCGTGTCAATGATGATGAAACTTATATAGCAATTGATATTTTTTGAAGGTAAAAATTGCAATATCTATGTTATTTAGCAAAAAAAAAAAAAAAGATTATAATATCTATGATTTGAATTTATAAAAAACCTATGGCTACTCATTCCATCATTGGTACTTTATTCTTAGTCTTTTTACATTCATAAATGTGGTGTTTACAAATTATTTGATTCCAAAAAAATTCGTCCCTAACAAACATTTAATAATTAGCAATTAATGACTGTTAGCTTATTTGGTTATTTGCTTATGTACAACTTTGAACAATTTTTAAGACTCTCACTTACAATCAGTATTTAAATCAACTGTCAACAAATAAAATTTTCTTAATTAAATTCATTAAAACCATTGTTCAAATTTTATTTATATGTTTGTATGGTGTTTTCTATCAGAAGACAGCTTGGGTTTTGAAAAAGGTTTTCAAATTGGTTTTTAGTGAGTGAATAGTTTTGTATTACTAAGATAATTTAATTTTCTATTTAATTATAGATTTTTTTTGGGGAGGTTTGTTCAATGAATTGTATTTCTTCCTAATGTATCATATAATATTATATATTGCGGTACATGTTATATACTTAGTATCTTTTAAATGCATCGCACGGGTTAGCGACTAGTTATGTTTTAAATGCCATATCTCTTTATCTCTCATAGATCTCCACTCCTGTTCATCAACTTTCGAATAAAGTAGGCTAGCTAAAGTCCTCACTACCAATGGAACCCCTTTACATTTTTTAACAATGTCATTTCCAATTTCTAAGAGTTTTGGATATTGTTTTTCTAACCTTCCTTAAATGCCAATTTCACAAATAAAGACATACAATCCTCATGAGATAGAGCCTCTAAATGGTATGTGGGAACAGTACCCATAATTGTAGCAACCAAGCTATTTTGTGTTGTCACCATGATTTTACTTCCATTGCAACCACCAAGTAACAAATCTTGCAATTCCATCCATTTATTACGGTCCTCATTCCAAACGACATCCTAGAAATTTGTTATATTTTAAAAGTTCTCTTAATCTAAATTGCAACTCATCCACACCCAAATTATCTATAAATTTCATATCTCTCAAAAGTTCTCTTAAGTTATTTTGCAACCCATCCACACCCAAATTCTCATCAATCTTATCAATTGCAGATTTTAGGATTTCTTTTATCAACCTTGTAACATTAAAATCCTTAGAAACACACACCCACATTGTCAATTGAAAATGAATAACTACCAGTTTATCATTATACACCAACTTCTCAAGTGCGGTCTTCCCCAAACCTCCAAGCCCAACTATAGAAATTACATTGACATTTCTTCTATCATCTTGGTTAATCAAAAGAAGTATGATCCTTTTTCTGTCATCATCCCTACCGATGACATTAGAAGGATCTACAAAGAAGTGGGTCATGTCCTTCCTGTGTATTTTTATATTCCTAGGTTCAGGTCCTTGGACAAGGTTGAATTTATCCTTATGATCTGAAATAGCATCTACCTTCTCCCTAACATTCTTGATTTTATGTGCCATTTCAATACGGAATACAAGTGGATTAGAACCAGAAAAGAAATAACACACCTTTTTTTTGGTGCTCCCGTATCTCTTCATTGCTTCCTTTTGCAGAACTCGGTACTGAAATTCATCCAGCACATTCTCCGCATCATTGAGGACATCTTTGAGCTCCCCTAACCAAGTCCTTAGCCTTTGGTCACTTGCTTGCCTCTCCTCAGCATCACAGAGTACAGCTTTAATGGCTGAGACTGTGTGCTCAAGCTTTTTCAGATCACTTCGGACACCCCATGCTGAGCTGATCTCTTGGAAAGTACGGGATCCAAGCTGCTCCAGGACCTTCCCTGCGATGCCATAGGCAATTTCAGTCATGTTCTTGTAGTGGTGGAATGGAAAGGAATTTTATAGTGATCTAAATCAATGCCTATTGAGTCTTAGTAGCTGTTTTTATCGCCAGAAATCCTGTATCTTGGGATCCTGAATTAGACAGCCCTTGGGGATTTCTACGGTTCTTTGATCATGACTTGGCACACTGAGTCTTTCTTAGGCCGTTGGCAAAGCATGGAATTGGAATGGCTAAGGATGGAGACAAAGTATATCTTTTAATTTTATTGGGTGGGATCTTTTTCCTTTAGGTGTAAGTACATTAACAGTTCAATGCATACTCTAGTTGATTATATATTTGGTGGAATCTCATTATTTGTCTGAAAGCAAAAAGAGGGGCTGGAGGCTGTGACATACTATACAAAGAATGATACCTTTCTTACCAATATTGGCACCGAAATTTCATATGCTCTTGGTTACTTGCATGGAATTTTTAAAATGAAATATGAACTACTCTATAAGAGTTAATTTAATAATGAAAATGTAAATGTAAAGCGATTCTTTGAGTCGATAAAGGATGTTGGCTAAAGAGATTCTCTCTTAATTTGGGTATTACCATAATGGTATAGTTTCAGAACTCTGGATTACAATTGGCTTGGAATCGAGATTACAACAAGATCCAATTAGAATTGGATTCCCTGTTAGCAATTCAATTAACTACATCAGAGAACTATTCATATCCTCCATTGCTAGCAAATTTAATTAATGGTTGGAGGTACGGGTAATCTCAGTTGAGCATGTGTTTCAAGAGGCAATAGATGTGGAGACAGACTAGCTAACCAAATGCAGAGGAAAATACTTTAGGGCAAATATCCCACCTGTTTTTGTTTTACTTCTTTCTTGTGCAACCATATAAGGATGATGCACATGTATACCCGTAACGTTTTGTGTATATATTTGTTGGTTCATGGTTGTAACTTATTTTGGTACATAACACTTCGTTTGTATTTTGCTAAGTTAAAATAGTCCACTTCGTTTGCATGCCAAAATAAAAAGTGTCCACTATTTGGACCATGTTGTATGTCAAACACCCAAAAGCCTTGCAAAGAAATGAAAACCACACAAAGTCAAATAAATAGGAGGGGATTCCTGCTGTCAATTAAAATAAACGACTATTACAAAAGCAATGAATTAATTGAATCTGGCTTGTGTTGATAGGGCCTCAATTGAATCTGAAAGCAAGGGAGAGAAGATCATCAAACTACTGAAACATCATAATAGCATTGACTACAATGCCTTCCTCCCTTTAATACTCCCTTGGTCCTTTATTCTAACAATGTTTAGAAGATCCAACATTGCACTGAAATATCACAATATCATTAATGTATTCTCTTTCAAATAAAAATATGTCACTCTCTTTAATTTAATTCGTTATTGAAATTTTCTAATACATAAAAGAAAAACAACTTCAAAAAAAATTATGTTTATTGATTTGTAAAAATAGATCATATTATGAAACACGCCAAAGTAAAATAAAAAAACAAATGGAAAGAATAAACACCTCTTGGTGTTTCCAATGAAAATGTTTTAAGATAAAAAATAGGTAAAATCTCTTCTCATTGAATAAACCATTTTTGGTGTTTTGGCCTAGTGATAAAGAATAATTATCATATAACGGACCATAAGTTAAAATCATACCTATGAAAAAAAAAATCTTATCAATTTCTTTTTCCTTTCTCTTCTTTTTCCTAGCAACTCTAGCTTTTTTCTCTCCTTTCAATAAAGGATATCTCATCGATTTCTTGTTCTTTTTCTTCTTCTTTTTGGCTAGTAATGTTTTTTTTTTTTTTTTTTTTTGAGAAATAATTACAACATGCTACTAACTCCGCAACTCAAACTCGTTCCCCCCTAGACCCCCAAACACTTTGTACATGGGGAGATGCCAATTAAGCTACAAGGCCTTTGGCTAGTAATGTAAATGTCACCAGAATAGTGAAAAATGAGCAACAAATATAATTACAAAGAAATTTCTCTGGCAAGAGTAATTAATCACCAATCTTGTACTTTATTACATTTGACAGTGCGTTGCAGACCGCACAAACAAAAAAATTGCATCATACTTCACTAGTGTAAGACTATAAGTTTATAGAGAGAGTTGAGGGACTCAATAAAATCTATCAACATTTTTAAAACACTGTTATTTTGAGCACTAGTGAGTCCTAGTATAATCTTTTTCTTTTTCTTTTTTCTTTTTTTGACCTATGGTGGATTGACACCTCACTTCTTGTGAAAATGTTGTAAGATTTTGTTGTGGCCATAGAACTCATGTCTACATCCACGTGCTCTTCAACCATCCCTCTTATATAGAGGACAAGTGGACAACTACATTTGCAAATGGAGGAAACTCATCAAAACAGAAGGGTTGTAATTGGGCACGACTGCAAATTATTCTAGTTAGTAGCAAGTAGTCGATATGAGAACAAAATTCAAAGCTTCACAAAATCATTGAAATTCAAAAGAAAGAGATTCAAAACTCGTAACCAATGCATTGGTTGCTCTGCTTGTATAATTTACAGTGTAGTTGATCAATATGAGATACAACTGAAAAAATTGAAGGCATTATTCAACTAGATTATTTAGAAGGAACAAAATTGGATCACGAAATGAGGGCATCACCCAATTTGAAATTCTCTCATTTATTTTCTTCAATGAATTCTTTGTACTCTCTCTTCATTTTCACCCCTGACACAGTCCTACATAACCAGAATAGAAACAGTAAGTGGCGGCCAAGAACCTCTAACCACATAAATAGCATAGGGCCTAGATTCATGCAAAAGACATTCATAGAGAGTCAACACAAGATTATAATTTCACCAATTCCCTCTCCATAAATTGAAAAGAAAGCTTTACAGAGTTAAAATCAATCAACCACTAGTACACAAAAAATAGAACTACTTTTGTACCGTGTATCAATATCATAATATTTCACATGAATATGCAAAATTTTGCCAAATAAAACACCTCCATGCAACAACAAAAATTCCTTAACACAATGAGTTTGTCTGTCATAGTCCCAAGAAGAAAAAGAAGAAAACAGGGGATCCGTTGAATTTCAAGTGTTTAGTTGGACCAATCAAATAAGAAGACTTAGAAAGACATAACCAGATAGAAAGAATTAAGTCTGAGAGGACAAAACAAAAAATAAAATAAAATAAATCCAAGAAAACACATGTATGTTATGATTTATTGTAATACAGGATTTGTACTACACTCTAATATATTATTGATGTAGCCTTTTAGGGTTTCCTCCATGGATGTAAGTCGTTAGGCTGAACTACGTAACTCTCATGTGTTACTGTGTTTTATATTTTATGTTTTCATTTCCGCATCCATACTAGCATATTCAAAATGGTATCAATGCTAATATTTAACACTCTTCATGACTTCCTTCTGCAGAACCATGTACTAAAATTCATCCAGCACATTCTCAGCATCTTGAAGAACGTCTTTGATATCCCCTAGCCAAATACTCAGCCCATGGTCACTTGCTTGCTTCTCCTCAGCATCCAAGAGTACGACTTTGATGGCTGAGACAGTGCGCTGAAGCTTTGTCAGATCACTTTTGACGCCCCATGCCGAGTTGATCTCTTGGGAAGTACGGGATCCAAGCAGCTCCAGGAACTTCACTGCGATGCCATAGCCAACTGCAGCTATGTTCTCGAACTGGTGCAACAGAAACTGGAAAGGAAGTAAATCAAATGTACTAATACGAATGCTCTCTTGCTGTGTTGGAAGTAAGAAACTCAGATTTACAGGATGAGAGGCTTTTATTATAGGAGGACAGCTTCAGTTCTAGGGTTTGACTTTGGGAGATGGGTTCAGATGGTGTTTGGTTACGGGGAAGAGTAGAGGTTCGGGTGGAGCGAAGACTTGTGAGAGTTCCTGGGCGTCGTAGTGGAAGAAAACAATACAACGTTGAAGATATAATAATGCTTCTACAGTGGACCACAATTTAAATAATAATAATATTTTGCTTCAATTACAAAATGCACCTTTTAGTATTACCTAAAATTCAATTCAATCTTGTATCGTTGATTTTATTCAATTTGGCTCCTTAAGTTTCAACTTTATTAAATTTAATCCTTCTATTAGTGTTTGTCAAAATTGCACTGTTAATGACTCCCAAAACAACTTTTTTTTTTGTTATTTTCTTACATTGAAAAATTCATAAAATTAATAAAGAATATTTTTGAAAAAATAAAAAATTTAAATAATAGAAATTATTATTTGGGATTTAAAAAATAATTAAACTAAAGAAGAAAACACGAAAAATGAAGAATTAAAAAAAGAATGCCTTATTTTATTTTTGTAGCTTCTACTATTGGATTGCAAGTTGTGAGAAATTTTTATGAGTTTTAAGTGTTTGGGACCTGTGGGTGGTGGTGAATGGGTTTTGGTGGCTCATGGTGATCCCAACCACCACACATGACTAACCAATACGACACAAAACACACAAACCCCAAAACACCTCACTTATCTACTATCAATATTTGGTAATTCTACCTGAAACCCCCATTACCTACTTCTCACAAACACTAATCTAGTCACGGCATCAAGCCATGAGATCATGTGAACACTTTAGGATCAGCATCAAACTAGGTTCCCATGGTAGAGAAACTATTAAGACCTACTGTGAAACTTCGAGGACTGTTGAACAAAATTGAATTTATATAACTTAATTGAATTTTAAAAAAAGTTAGAGGGTGCAATCTGTGATTTAGCCTAATATTGGGTAATGAAGTAGAAATACTTTCTAACCTCATTTTTCGTATTTATTTCCATACCAGTTAAAATATATATATATATATATATATATATCTTAAAAGACAAAATTTCAATAATCCTTAAATCCTTAAATTAATAGATTGATAATAATTGTCATAATATAATAATTACACAAAAGAAGAAAAAGAAATATGTATACATGAAAATAGTAGAAGTTAAATCACTAAGGGTCTTCTTCGGTTAGCTTTTTACAAGAAAATAAAAAACATATTTGTTGAAAGTGGAAAAATTATAGTTGTATTTATTTATTTTTTTTAAAAATTGAGACTTAAAAAAAAAAGTACATAAACAAATAAACTAAAAGATTTAAATATATATATATATATATTTATATATATGTATGTATATATATATGCTGAACACTTTCACCCTTAGACTCACTCTCAAATTCATCACTTAAGATGGCCACCATAGCTTCCTAAAAGCATCATTTCCTCAAGTCGAACTTGGCTGTTCGTCTTAAACTTGAATTAGCAAATCGCTACAATAAGACTTATAAGTTATCATGGTTTGCCAACTGTAACCTAACAAACTTAAAAATTTCTTGTTTAGACCCCTTTGTTAAATTTGTAGCAACATTAATAATTAATTTTCAAAATCTCAATTAAGTGATCCACAATATTATTATACTTCAACACAATTCAAAGAATGCCACCATAAAACAAGAAATATGCAAGCAATAAAGTGCAATTCAAGATCTGATAATGAAGTAGAAAACTAATTAAGAAACTCTTTGAAGGAAATACCACTACAAAAGATACAAACTGAAGCAGTCCTATATAATTCTAAATAAAGGAACAATAACAAATAATCAAAATTTACAAAACCTTTATATGATAGACCCTTTATGCAACCTTTGCAAAAAAAACCTGCTCTTGCTTGCCTTTGCCTCTACAGTCTCTACTACATTAGTCTATGAATCTTTGAAATCCTTCTATAATGATTTTCGCCATGTGAACCATAAACTTTGATACACTCTCATTGAAGATTTCTCTATAATTGTTAAGGACATATTTTTATATAATTGGCATATCCTTTGACAAAACGCGCTTTACTTGTATTTGGGTAAATCTAAGAAGGTTCAAGATGATTATTACTAGTGGTTAAATTGAAGACATGAAAATTACTCAAGAACTGATCAAGAAAAGTGCAATTTGCAGGTCTCGATACCTCCTCGACAGAAGCTCGATTTGTCAAGATTCATTAAAGCTCGACACATGTCTCGATCTATCGAGCTTACAGGATTCAGACTATAGCTAACAATGTTTTTATTCTAAAAGGCTATTTGTTTATGGGTTTGTATAATTCTTATAGGACTAGTAAAACCCAAGGTTTGTGGGTTTGTATAATCCTTATTGGACTAGGAAAGCCCAAGATTTGTGTAAACCTATTTGGAATAGGAGAGCCCATTGAGCTCCTATTTAAAGGAGGTGGAAAAAGAAAAACCCTAACCCTAAAGAGCTTTATAAGGTTTTCTTTTTGAAACTCTAGTCTCCTCCTACAAAAAAAAGAGTTCTTGTTGCGTTTCTTGTACGCCTTTGGATTCTGTAACCAAGCAAAGTCTCTTGTACCAACATTGAAGATCTTATTGGTGTTTTTATGTGAAGTCATTGCAAATCAACTACAACAATCAAAGAGTTGCTGTGGACTTAGTCACGTATTGAGATCCATGTATCATTGGTTAGTCACGTCTTGGGAGTCAGTGCATTGAAAGGAGAGATTGCTGCTACATTACAAGTCCAATTAGGTATTGGGGTAAATGTTCAACTATAGGTTGGTATAAGGTACTGGGATTCCTTTATTTGTAACCACTTGTTTTGATAATAGTGGATTCTTGGGAGTGGTGACCTTAAATTCACCCGATGGGGTTTTGCCTCGATGGTTTTCCCCATTTGTAAACAAATCACCCGTGTCAAATTTATTTTCCGCTGCATTTAACTTAGTTGGTGATTTGTTTGTGCTACCATACTTATTGCATGCAAATTGAATTAATTAATTAACTTGGTTAATTAATTGGTTAATTCATCACAAGGGGTCAATACATTCTTGGCCTATCAAGTGGTATTAGAGCGGGCACACTTTGATTAGGTTTTTATCTTTCTTGTGTGATTCATTGACCCCTGTTGTCATGGAAACTCTTGATTGTTTTGATTTGCATGATCTTGTGTTGAATGATGATGATGATATTCAAGATATCTATTGTAAGTTTTATAATTTTTGTATGAGATCTCTTAAAAGTTCTATAAAATTAAAAGCTAAATTTAAAAAGGTCAAGTTTGAAAAAGATGATTTGATTGCAAAATTGGATGAAGCCAATAATTTGAATGAGAATTTTAAAAATCAAATTTCATCTCGTGTGGACAAATTAAGAGTTTGGAAGAGCAACTAGTTGAATTTAAAACTGAAATTGAAAAATTAACTAGTGCCAAACTTCTTGTTGAGCCTAACTCAAAATAAAAATATTTTTATATTCCTCCATTTAAAAGGAATAATGAAGAGTTGAATGCTAATATTGTTAGGATAGACAAAAGTAAAAATTCTGATGTTAACGCTGAAGTTTCTAAACCCGTGTCTAAAACTCCTCCTAGGAAGAATAGAAATTCTGAATCATCATTGTCATAGTAGGCCAAATTGTCCTAAATTAAGGTCTTTGTCAACCTCTGAGTTTAGACCTCCTTCTAGGAAGAATAGTAGTTCGAAAACTACTCATGTTTGTTACCATTGTGGTGTTTCTGGTCACATTCGTCCTAATTGTTTCAAGTTGTTTCCTTATAAGCAAGTGTCAAATAGGTCTCATCCTTTGTCTAAAGGCTCTGTACCTATTCTTGGTGAGTTATTAAAATTTTTGAGCCTTTTGACTCAATTTCAGGGGAATTCTAATTCCTCTATATCCTTTAGTAGTCATACTAGGACACGTGCCTTTTCATCTTCACGATCAAGGACTCGTGCTATGTGGGTGATAAAGGATCCTAAGACTTAATTGTCTTTCTGTTTGTCCTTTGCTTTAATTCTTTCTATCTAAAGTTGGACTTTCTTTCTTGATTTCTTATTTGTTATTAGAATCATGCTTTCATGCATTTGCATATAGTTTTATGCTTTGCTTTGCTTTGCTTAACATGTTTTTGTTTGTTTGTTTTCAGTTTTTGCTTTATTTTATTTTTCATAAAAATAAAATCTAAAAATCTGAAAAATACAAAAACAATGTGTTTGTGTACATTGGTACTTATGTACCTTGGATGACCATTGAAATAAAATTTTCTAAACTTTGTATCTTTTGTAGCTTAGATGAGCATCTTTATGCATAATTAAGCAAGTGAGTTTTGTGGCTCGTGTTTGTGATGAGTAAGATTAAGTGATCTCTTGTACTTAACACTCGTATCACTCTTTTTGATAGGAAGGACTAGAAAATCCTAAGAAAAAGGCATAAATAATCATCTTACCACTGTTGCCCTCCAATCATGAAATGACATTTGTGTGCTTTGGCATAGAAAAAATGGAATGTCAAATGCTTAACATCATTGGGTATTTCTTTTCTTTCTCTTATATGCCCATGCTGCATGGTTTGCTTAAAAGAAAAATATGCAAAGAAAAATAAAAGTAAAAAGATCAAAATGTTTTATATATGATTGCAAACGTGTATTCTAGGAGATGTGGGAATTATAGGATGTACCTCGAAGGTGATAGTCCTCATCAAGCGATTACGATTGCGTGTGAGTTAAAGTGATCTTCTCATATCTTAAATCGTCATAACATGTAGACACTTATGCAATCTTATGATGTTTTTCACACATAACACGTAAAATTCTTTGCTACTTTTAATACATGTGCAAGTACAATGTGATTTGACCATCACAAAAAATACATGTGTTGATGTATGCTTACTAAACTGTCTTGACTTGTTTTTGAAATATAAAATTATTTAGACTTGTTTAGTGCGTGCGTGTGTTTTGGATCTAAATGCTTGACATTTTTCTTGTTGAGAGATGATTTTGAGAAATTAAAATGTTATTTGGATCTTTAGTTAGATAGAATGCTTGATTGCATTCATATCTGTGTCTTCTTGAAAAACTGTTTTTAAGCAATCTCAACAGCTTCTCGATACCTCTCGACAATCGTGCTATCTATTGAGACCCTTCATTTGCTTTTTATTGCATTCTCAACAACTTCTCAACAGCTACTCGATTCATCGAGGAAGTTTCTGTATGCTCGATAGATGCTCGATAGCTTCTCAATCCATCGAGCCCCTTTTGCTGTGGACACCTCTGGATAGCTTCTCGATAGATGTATCTGTCGAACTTTAAATCTCGACACCTCTCGATACCTCTTGATCTATCGAAATCCTCTTGCATGCATTTTTTTCCTTTTTTTTTGCATTTTTTTCCTTTGTGTCCATAGCATCTTGTTTCTCTTTTTCTTGTAGGTTTATGGTTCCTTGTTCTCCTCGTTCCCTCTATTTCAGCTTTTTAAATCTGTCTCGAGTCAAGTCTTTTGGCTTTTTATGCCCTTTGACAATCGTGTCAAAAAATGGGAGAAATTTGAGAATTGAATGTCTTTCGTTAGGGGGAGTAATAGACTTTGGGGGAGAACTTCATGTTAAAAGGAAGAAAGTTTTTGATGTAATTAACTTAGGGGGAAAGTTAGTTTGAGACACTTTGATATTAATATATATTTTGTGTTGTGTATTTTTTGGTTTTGTAACCATTTACATACATCATGTGTTGTTTCTATATTTGATGATAATGTATGTGTTTCACTCTTTGTCATTTTGAAATTATTAAAAAAAAGAAGAAAGAATTATCATGAGTGGAGGTGAAGAAGTTGGTTTGATTTCTTTGATTTTAATTCCAACCCAACCCAATTGAATTCACGACCCATTTTCAATTCTTTTTTACAGTTTTTTTTTTTTTTTTTTTTTTTTTTTTACAAGATAAAATTTCTACTCTAACCTAATCTAAGTGTATATGTGTGTGAAGCTCCCTTCTGGAGATTTGAACTCCGGCCCTTGCCCACTACACCCTAGAAACATTTATATTTGTGGAGTAATCATTGCACCAAAGATGTGTGGTGGTTTTTTTTTTTAGTTTTTAAAACTATGCTTCTTGTCCCCCACACTCCCTTTATTTACCAAGCAAAAAATTCAATAAATTGAGTCATTTAAAGAAGAAAAAAAAAAAAAAACTCGTTAAAGGTTAATGCTTTAAACCCTCCTACTATTAGTTTGCATTTTGCGCTCACTGAATCTGGAGAATTGTGAAAAGAACTATTCTATTATTGTGTGCTAGAGTTTGAGAGTGATTAAAATAAAAATAAAAAAAGAAGAAGAAGAAGAAGAAAGATTGGAAGAGACAAAGAGAGTAATAACAAAGAAGGGATTGAAATTGAAATTGGGGTATATGGTTTTCAAAACGACGCATCGTTGCTCTGAACAAGAAAGACTTGCATCACCATAAATGCCCATAGCAAGACCTCTCTGTTCACAAGGTTAGTTATTATACTACCCTGTTAACAACCACGGGCACTTTCAAAACGTGTCCGTGTCAGACATTCGGCATCTTTGTTTTGAGTTGGGTCTTGGGAGGAAAAATATATCTTTTATTTTATTTTATTGGGGTTAAAATTCAATTTAGTCTCACTTTGTAAAATGAGTCAATAGGGTCATTTTATCTAAATCTATTAGCAAATGATGCAGTTTAAACATTCCTTTTTATATTAAGTTTTTTTTTTTTTTTTTTTTTTTGAAAATACTCTTGAGATGCATCATTTAATGGATTTAATTGTTTAATGAGTATTATTTTTTTAAAAAAAATTAAACATCTTAATTTGCAAAAAAAAAAAAAAAAAAAAAAAAAATCTGGATAGGAGAATTGGTGACTCATTTTGACAAAGTAAGATAGTAATTGACAAAAATTAATACTAATTGGCAATGGAAGTAAAAGTCAAGAATCTCAAATGAATTTGATCATTTTTTTAAAATTTTTTTAAAAGTACTCATATGATTTTATCATGTACCAAAAGCTTCTTGAGCTTGTGGAGTTCAAGCTAAAGGAAGTGATTTCAAGAGAACCTACTCTACTTGTTTTGGTGGTTGGTGTTCCTCACATTGGCAAGTGCCTTAATTAATTCAATCCATCAAATTGCATCGTCTCGCTTTCCTTGTAAGCTATTACTAACTTACTATGTATTTGCAAGATTATGTTTGAAAGTCATTATTGTCTTTAAATGGAACTATGGTGAAGCTTATTAAATTATTGAACAATAACAGCTTTAGTTATCTCTCATAGTGCAGGAGAAGATGAAGCAAGCTACAGTCAGCCTAGGACCTGGTGATACTCAATATATTGCTGGATACAAGGGCAGGAGATTCTGCATCTTGTGGTTTATATAACTTAGAAAGAAAAAAGAAACTGAATTTCTAGCTTCATGTTTTTTTTTTTCATACTTGTTAGCATTCAATAATTAAGACCTGGTATTTAAGATTGGACCTGGACATTGTAGGTTTGGTTGTGAATTGTTTGATTGGCCTTTATCACTTAACGTATAGTTGATGTTGTTGCTTTTATGAGAAGCAAACTGATTGCAAGGAAGTTATTTCTGACTTGTGGTATATTATTTTACCACAGCTAAAGTGAAGGGATTACAATGACTTGTGTTATATTTCTGGCTTTATCGATTGATTCAACCCCCTATTTTGCTCACTGTCTTACTAATTTATTTATCCTTTTTTTTTTTTTTTTTTTTTCGATTTTCTTTTTAGGCTAGCAAGTGTCTATGGGTTTATATGACTAGGGGAATATACTATCAGGCTTAGGTATTTGGTTAATTATCAAAAGTTTTTAAGAAACAACTCAAGACATGTTTTGAAGGTCGGTCAAAATCATCAATCATTTTCCTTTTTCCTTTTCTTTTTAAAATCTTAATTTTTTATTCTATCTACTGCTTCCTTTCTCCTTCTGATGTTGATCTGCTGCTGAATACTTCTGTTTCAACATCTATGCATGTTTAGATGCTGATGTTGAATTGGAAAGCTACAGATTGCGCATCGGCCTAGCATATATGCCCTAGACACTCTAGGTGAATTGATTCCAAGTATCCTTGACATAGAGACAGGAGTGAACCTGGCTCTATCATCCTCTTGTAAATAATTTCTCTTTAGTTTCTTATGAAATTTCTTACAGTACAAGTGTGAATGTGCACACAGCTACTTGCATGCTTTTTTAGTTTTAGATGTGCTAATCTTGCTTGAAAGATCACTGTTATAAACAAACAAAAATAATTGACTCTCCATTCAATGTTAAAAGAAGCCATAACCACTCAACCTAAGCTGATTTGGTTGCAACAAACCAACTGGATTCAGCTTCAGTTATGTTGGATAAGGCCTAAAAGTTTTATGCCTCAAGATGTGTTGGTTAGGGATGACTTAAACCCTCTTGTTGACCTCCAAGCAACGCAGGTTGCCCAAGCTGCAGCTTCTAAAAAATTATACTTGGTGTCTTGGAATTTATCAGTCTTTTTTCTTTTATTTTTGTGTATATGTGGTTTTTTTGGAGGTTGGGGGGAGTTGTTCAAGTCAACTTGAAATTACTTTTGTCACATTGTACTACTTATTCTATCTAATAAAACTTACCAAACTTGTAAATGCACATGAAGGGTCTGTAAAAGATTCGGTGGTAGGAGAGGAGTGAATTGCACAATACTTGTTGGCAGGTTTAAATAGTCAAGGGGCTCCCCTTCATTGGAAGCACTTGAAAAATAGGAGACTGGAAGGGATTCGATATGATTCTAAGGAAAAACATGAGTATAATCTTAAAGATCATTGGCCAAAGAGGAGGAAGCCACCATTTGACTCTGATATGTTTTACACTAAGGTAATATACAATCGTTCTCATTTAATCATTTTATGCAAGATGACCCAAAGCATCTTAAAATTTTGTCACATCACAAATCTGAAAGGAGACAAACTATGGGCAAAAGAAACATTGCTCTAGAGACAACATAGAACCGAATGAGCTTTATGGTAAGTCTGGTCATAGAATTATTATACAGGTATGACACCATTTTCATTCTTCCAAATGGATGGCAAATGTTCAGATCAGAAATTTAGTAAAAAACAGTTTTCTTGTGATGAATGAAGATTAAGTTTTGATATCGCATTTTCTGGTCATGAATGATTTGCAGTAAGTTTCAATAACATATTTTACTTACTGGTTATGGACATTCATGTAGGACATCATAAAGTTATTCTATTGTGCTTTGCGTATGAAGAGGTTCTTAATGGCCAGGCAAAAAAAAAAAAAAAAAAGGAGCATGTAAATTTAGAAATGTTTGCAAATGCTAGACAGGTCAATGAACTATGACTTTATATATAACATGCTTAATTGGAAACCGATTATCAATTAGTTCAGAGAAAATAATCTGGTTTTTAGCTTCAGTTGATGGTTTTTAAGAAGGATAAGAAACTTTTTTGTTTTTTTGTGACAGTAATGTTCTTTTGTTAATACTAGTGAATGGAAATAATTTATGGTAGAGAGAAATGAGCAAACAAGAAAAGCATGTTCAGGGTGGTTGAGATGATGCCAAGATAAGCAAAAAGATATTAATTGATTTAGAAGAAGTAAAAGGGGAAAACTCATAGGAAACCTATAAACAATACATATATGGAGGAAGTGTAAATTCACACATATGGTAGTATCATTGAGTAAGATTGTGTTGTTTGATGTGGATATTTTGATTTCAATGAAATGGTTTGAAAAAGAATAAATGGGAGTAGTGATAAAAGATAAGAGAATTGACAAATGTTTGTGAGTAAGCTCTTATGAAAGTATTTTTATCATATAGGATCCATCTAAATGACCCCCATTTTCTATAATTTTTGAAGAAGGTAGGTGCCCAATCTTTTGGTAATGGTGATAAAAAAAAAAAAAAAAAATTGGAATGAGGATTGATCAATTATGACTCAATGCATGAATATGAAGTATGAAAAATACAGTTTATCTTTCAATTTAAAGTCTTAAATAATTATCAAGAATAAAATTTCATTTTGATTGCTAATAGGCTTATGCTTGTACACCTATAGCTTTTCTAAAATGCTTTTAAATACTTATGTTAAGATATAAAAATTCTAGCTCTTTTGCAAGTTAAATGTCATTTGTAGTTCTTTACTTTTTCCCTTTAGGGATCTTGTCACGGAAGTCCAATTTGCTTTGTATTTAACTCTCAGGATTCACCAGTAATGTAGAGGTGAGAGTGACTTTGATGGTCTTATAAAACAGTAGCTTGAAGCACTACAGAAGGCATTTAAGATACCTCATAAGGCCTAAGAATCTCATTTGATGGAATGAAAAGTGTTTCTGACTTTATTTAGGGAAGGCAAACTTGGTCCTTTCATCCTTGATAATGTCTATGATGCAAATGTTGTGTCCTGTGTTGTAACTTCTAAGGTTTCTTTTTTCTTTTTCTTTTTTTTTTTGGGGGTGGGGGTAGGGGTGTGGGGTTGGGAGTGTGTTGTATATGCTGGTCTTTTCTTACTTTTTTCCCCCTCCTGTATTGTGTTGATGTCTTGAATTTACTGAAATTGTACTGCAAAGCTAAAAGATGCTTTTGTGTTGGTGAGTTTTAGACAAATTCTTTAAGGACTAAGTGTGAAATGTTTTATGCCTCAAGATTGTCAACTAGGGATGAGACTTAAACCCTCTGTTGACCTCCAACCAAAACAGCTTACCCAAGCTGCAGCTTCTAAAATATTATACTTGGCGTCTTGCTATTTTATCAGTCTTTTTTCTTTTAATTTTCTATATCTGTGGTTTTTTTGAGGATTGGGGGGAATTGTTCAAGTCAACATGAAATTACTTTTATCAAATTGTATTGCTTATTCTGTCTGATAAAGCTTACCAAATTCTTAAATGCACAATACTTGCCAGCAGTTTTAAATACTCAAGGGACTCCCCTTCATTGGAAGAACTTAAACAATAGGAGACTAGAAGGGATTCAATACGATTCTAAGGAAAAACATGATTATAATCTTAAAAATTTTCAGCCGGAGGAAACTGCCATGACTCTGATATGCTTTACATTGAGTAATATAGGATCATTCTCATTTAATCATTTTATTCAAGATGACCCAAAGTATTTTAAACCTTTTGTCACATGACAAGTCTAAAAGGAGACAAACTTAACTATGGGCGTAGGAAAAATTGTTCTAGGAACAACATAGAACCAAAAAAACTTCATGATAAGTCTTGTCGTTGAGATATTACACGCGTTAGACACCATTTTCATTCTTACGAATGGATGGCAAATTATCATATCAGAAATTTTTTTGGGAAATTTAGTTTTCTTGTCATGAATGAAGATTTAATTTTGATAACATATTTTCTAGTCATGACTGTGTTACAACGAGCTTATGTTTTGATAATATATTTTATTGACATTCATGTAGGACATAATGAAGTTATTTTGTTGTGCTTACTGTATGAAGGGGTTTTTTATGACAAGGTACAAGAAAGGAGAATGTAAACTTGAAATGTGGGCAAAGGCTAGACAGACTGATAGAGACAATGAACTGTGACTTTAGATATGGCAGGCTCAATTTGAAACGGATGATCAATAAGTTCAGACAAAATAATCTGGTTTCTAGCTTCAGTAGATGGCTTTTAAGAAGGATGTGAAGCTTTTTGTTATTTCTGACAATAATGTTCTTTTGTTAATACTAAAAAAAAAAAAAAAAAAGAAGAAAAAGAAAAGAAAGAAGAATTGTGGAAAGAGTGAATGACAATAATTTATAAATGTATTACCTAGTGCAGAAAGCTCCAACTTTTGTGGGGTGCCCTTGTTCATGCTTATTAGATAGTGGATGACAGTCTCGCCTTGCGCATGTGAGTGTCAATCAGTGTCCTTGTCCATGCTTCTTAGATAGTGACAGTGAGGAGCTCGTACTCTCGCTGATTTATTGAAATATGGGTGGTGATGATGGTGTCTTATCATGGTTCATGAACCAAAAGCTACTAGAGTTCAAGCTGAAGGAAGTGATTTTAAGGGAACCTACTCTACTTGTTTTGGTGGTTGGTGTTCCTAATGTTGGCAAGTCATCTTTAATTAATTTGATCCATCAAATTGTGTCATCTTGCTTTCCTGGTAAGCTATTACTATGTTTCTGCTGGATCATAGTTGGATGTTATTGTCTTGAAATGGAACTGTGGTGAAGGCTATTAAATTATTGAACAATAACAGGTTCAGTTTTCTTTCATAGTGCAGGAGAATATGAAGCTACACTTGGCCCGTTGCCTAGTGTTACTCAAGATATTGTTGGATACAAGGTCAAGAGATTCTTTGTTTCATGGTTTATATACCTTATAAATTAATAAGAGACTCAAAATTTTAGCTTCATGTGTCTTTCATAGTTGTTAGCATTCAATAATTAATAGTTAAGACTATCTCCGAGAATGAGATTGGACCCTGATATTAATATTGTTGGTAGGAAGATCTCGTAGGTTTGGTTGTGAATTGTTTTATTGACCATTATCACTTAACATTTAGTTCATGTTCTTGCTTTTATGAGCCGTAGACTGATTGCACGGAAGTTATGGACTTATTTCTGACTTGTGCTATAGTATTTGACCACAGATAAAGTGAAGGGGATTACTATGACTTGTGTTATGTTTTTGGCTTAATTGATTGATGTTCCCCCTATTTTGCTAGCTTTCTTACTAATTTATATATCTTTTTTTTTCTTTTGATTTTTTTAGCTAGTAAGTATCTGTAGGCTTATAGGAATAAGGGGAATAAACTGTCAGAGTTAGGTTTCTGTTTGATTATTGAAAGCTTGTAATAACTAAGTCAGTTGCAGAAGCTTTATTCAAAGATATGTATTGGGTGTCAGGCTAATCATCAAGCCTTTGGCTGGTTCCTCTTCTTTTTTAATCTTAATTTTCTTCTATATTCCTTTTGCCTTTTGTTGTTAATTTGTGGCTAAATACTTCTGTTTCAACATTTATGAATGTTTAAATGTTGACATTGAATTGTGAAGCTGCAGATTGCGCATCAGCCTATCATATATGTCCTAGACACTTCGGGTGTATTGGTTCCAAGTATCCTTGACATAGAGACAGGGATGAAGCTGGCTCTTGCAGGTATCATCCTCTTGCAAATAATTTCACTTTATTTTCTCAAGAAATTTTTTACACTAGATGTGTGAATGTGCACACAGCTACCTGCAAGTCTTTTTAGTTTTAGGTGTGCTTATCTTGCTTGAAAGATCACTGTTGTAAACAGAAAAAAAACAAGCAAGCCTCCAATCACTATTTAGAGAGGCCATAGACCACTCAACCTGAGCTGATTTGGTTGCAACAAACCAACTGGATTCAGCTTCAGTTATGTTGGGAAAGGCCTAAAAGTTGTATGCCTCAAGCTATGTCAATTAGGGATGAGACTTAAACCCTCTTGTTGACCTCCAACCAACACAGGTTGCCCAAGCTGCAGCTTCTAAAATATTTTACTTGGTGTCTTCAAATTTTATCAGTCTATTTTATTTTATTTTTGTGTATATGTGGATTTTTTGGGGGTTGGGGAGAGTTGTTCAATTCAACATGAAATTACTTATATCACATTGTTCTGATTACTCTATCTGATAAAGCTTACCAAACTCTTAAATGCACATGAAGGGTCCTGTAAGAGATTCAGGTAGGTGAGAAGCGAATTGCTCAAAACTTGCTAGCAGTTTTAAATACTCAAGGGGCTCCCTACATTGGAAGCACTTGAGCAATAGGAGATTGGAAGGGATTCGATATGATTCTAAGGAAAAACAACACAAACTTGTCAACTTATGAAACATCTACCCTTGCTTTAATGGATGGATCTGTCTATGCCAATATGGATAATATCGAAGGGAATTCCCACATCATAAATTCAATTCTAAACATTATAGTAGTGGAGATTTAAGCAATTCTTTGGTGAAAACTCCAAGTGCTTTGACTCCTTTAGCATAAGAAGGATTTGAAAAATGACACTCATTGTTCCGAAACCTAAGAACCAACAACCTATAATCTTCCACCTTTTCCTTTACCTATTTTTCACCTCTAATTACTAGTTTGTCAATTTTTTTCTAAAATTAATCTTAATGTATCATTTATAATTTTGGTTTAAGTTAGAAGGAGCTTTATATGGAAATGAAACTTTATAATTCCAAATACAAATATCACTTCCTTCAATGGCAATTACACATCATATGTTCTACTTAATTAAACATGTTATTACACATGGTGCTTCATGCTTACGAAGAAGAATCATAAAAAATGAATATAAGAACGAATGTTTGCACACACAAATCCATGGATCTCTCAACTTTATACACAAGAATGTAGTCAAGGAGAGTATACACATCACTTCCTATTTATTTACATCTCTTACTTTGAATTAAAATGACATATATGTTTATTTATTAACATCATTTACCACAAATTCCAATAATATAAACATTTATTTATTTACATCACTTACTAGCAAATTAAATAACGGAAATATTTATTTATTTACATTTTGTAATACAAATTGCAATGAAGAAATGCTTATGAATTCTTCAAGGAACATCTGACTTTGAATTGAGCAACATTTAGACTCTATTGATTGTGACTTGTGTTGAACTCCTGAAATGAAATCTGCAATATATAGTATATAAGCAACTTACAAGAACGATACTTCTAGGAAAAATATATTTACAAAAGATAAATAAATAAATAAAAACTTATTATGCTCATTCAAGTTTTTGGGTGCCAATACTTTGCTTAGAAACACAATGTTACACAAACAAGATAAAATTCCTAAATTAATTAAATAGGATTAATCTCTTCTTCTCTACTTTTTCCCTTTGTTTTATTTATTTATTTATTTTATTTTCTTCTTTTGCTGTCCGAAGGGGTGGGCAAAAATCAAGATTTAGGAGACCACTTTACTTTTGGAAATTCAATTTCATGCAAAAAGATATTTTTGGTTTTAATTTACTTTAAATCTAATTTAGACAAAGATGGCTTTGACTTTTTTTATTAAAAAAAGAAAAGAAAAAGGGGGTTTGGAAACTAGCATCTCAAGTGTCTAAAACTTAAGTTCCAAGATAAAACTCAAATTTCTAATTCTTGATTTGTAAGTGGCCGCATCTAACGTGGAAAAAAATCCACGTGGAACTCGAGTTTCACCATTTTATTTTCCTTCTTCTTCCTCGCGTTTTTCGGACCCGGCGTTCTGGCATTCCTTCTTCTTCCTCGCGTTCTTTAGACCCAGCGTGGCTTTGTGCAGATCTGAAGGTCCAATCGTCCAATCGGAGCTCCAGCGTTCTTCGTTCTTCCTCTGTTCATTGTTCCTCTTGATCTGTTCTTCGCCGTCTCATTTCTTCGTCAAATCGTTCTTCCTGTTCTTCTTCAGTTCTGCGTTCAATCATCTAATCGAAGCTCCAGCATTCTTTGTTCTTCGTTCTTCGTTCTTCGTTCTTCCTCTGTTCATCGTTCTTCGCCACTGTTCTTGTTCTTCATCATATCGTTCTTCAGGTCTGTTTTTCTTCAAGTACCAAAATCGAGTCTTAGAGACTCGGTTTTGCATTTTAGAACTTAAGTCTATAAGACTCGAGATCTATCCGGCATCATATTTCCAACTCACCAAATGGGAATCGAGTCTTTAATCCTCGAGTTTTAGACTCAAATCGAGTTTGAGAAACTCGAGATGCTAGTTTGCAATTTTCTTCCAACTGCATGTTAACTTATGATATACTTTCTCCTCACTATGCTAGTCTGCAAATTCCTTCTCGAAATACTCATCAAAATCAATGTTTGGTACATGAGCAATCATGCGCCTAACTTCTTCTCTGCACTTTCTACTCAACTTAGGACATTTCTGAATCTGAAATTCTCTTAGTGCGGTGAGATCTTGCATCCCCTTCGGGAGAGATGAGAACACAGGGCAATCTTTAATTGTAAGTGTCTAAAGTGATTTCGGACGTGGCAGCCACTCGTGCAAAGCGGTGAAATTACAACAATCTTCAATCAGAGGTCTTTGTAAAGTGTTGGTAGATGCTTAGAGCCACTGGGGCAAAACCTTCAACTCAGGTAAATTCCCAATCATCAACAATCGGAGGCTTAACTTGAGATCTTGATTCTCTTCTTTATCCGTCAAACTAAGCTCTTCACAATCCCCAATCACCACGTTCTCTAGGGCAGTTAGGTGTTTGATACTGAGTGACAAAGTGGTCAAACTTGGACATTCTCCAACAAACAATGTTCGAAGATTGGTGAGGCGCCCCTCCTCCATCCCTTCAAACAAACATTTCAGATTCTCACATTCAGCTATCCACAAAAATCGAAGAGAATCCAAGCAACCTACTGCCTTCTCCGACAAGTAGGTATGCTTTGTTGTAACCCATAAAAACTCGAGGCTGATTATGTCCCTTATACCTTTGGGCAACCGTTCAAGATTGCTGCAACCACCAAGAAGTAAAGTTTGCAAACTGTGCAGCTTGCAAATGGAATCTAGAAGTTGCTTGATTTTGTGATTAAGTTATAGGTCGAGATATCTCAAATGTCTCAAACTTCCGATTGAACTTGGCAACACCTCAAAGGATGAATTTTTCAGATCAAGCATCCTCAAGTACTTAAATCTTGAGATGCATATTTCAAGTAAGGACATGGATTGCTCTGTTTGGAAAATAATAGTTTGAACTTTGCTCAACTTCTTTAATTGTGTTGTAACTTCTTGCCCATTCTCCAAAATTAACAGATGACAAACTTCTGCAGCAAGGGTAGACTTCTTGGTCACTACTCAACACTCACCTTTGGCAATTGAGAGTGCAAGATCATGGACCAGATCATGCATTTTAAAGGTATAAGCAAACAATAATTCCTCATTACTAAAATCTTGAAAGAAAGATTTGGACAATAGCTCTTTGATATACAAGTCACCAACATCTTCCAACTCTTGACTTTCATTGGTAGCGGATTGAAGAATTCCATGTGCCAACCAAAATTGAATCAATTGAAGATTACTCAATTCAAAATCCTTTGGATAAATAGAACAATATGCAAAACATTGCTTCAAGTGAAATGGCAATTGATTGTAACTGAGCTTCAATGCGGGTAAGATGTCACCTTCCTTTTGTTCTAAATGCCATATCTCATTATCTCTAATAGATTTCCACTCATGTTCATCAACTTTTGAATAAAGTAGGCTAGCTAAAGTACTCACCGCCAATGGAACCCCTTTACATTTTTTGACAATTTCTCTTCCAATATTTAAGAGGTTTGGATATTGATTTTCTTGTCCTACCTTAAAGGCCAATTTCACAAACAAAGACATACAGTCCTCTTCAGGTAGACCCTTTAGATTGTATGTGGAAGTAGTGTCCATAATCGTAGCAACAAAGCTATTGCGTGTTGTTACTAAGATTTTACTTCCATTGCAACCACCAAGTATCAAATCTTCCAATTCAATCCATTTTTTACGTTTGTCATTCCAAACGTCATCCAAGACAAGTAGAAATTTCTTATCTTTAAAAAGTTCTCTTAGTCGACATTGCAATTCATCCACACCCAAATTCTCTAAAATTTTCTTATCTTTCAAAAGTTCTTTTAAGCTATTTGGCAATCCATCCACAACGAAATTCTCATCAATCCTAAAAATTGCAGATTTAAGGATTTCTTTTATCAACCTTGTAACATTAAAATCATCAGACACACACACCCACACTCTCAATTGAAATGACTAACTACCTGTTTATCATCAAACACCAATTTGGCAAGTGTGGTCTTCCCCAAACCTCCAATCCCAACTATAGAAATTACATTGACATTTCTGCCAGCATCTTGCTGCATCAAGAGATCTAGAATCTGTTTTTTGGCATCATCCCTACCAATGACATTCCGAGGATGAACAAAGGAGTGGGTCATCTCCCTCCTTTCCTGCATATTTAACTTTCTATCTTCAAGTCCTTGAGCAAGATTGAATTTATCTTTCTCAGCTGCAATTTCATCTACCCTCTTCCTAATACCTTTGATTTTATGGGCCATTTCTAAACGTACTGCAAGTGGATTAGAACTTGAAAAGAAATTACTCACCTTTTTGCTAGTGCTCCCGTTTCTCTTCATGACTTCCTTCTGCAGAACTATGTACTGAAATTCATCCAGCACATTCTCGGCATCTTTAAGAACGTCTTTGAGCTCCCCTAGCCAAACACTCAGCCCATGGTCACTTGCTTGCTTCTCCTCAGCATCCAAGAGTAAGGCTTTGATGGCTTTGACAGTGCGCTCAAGCTTTGTCAGATCACTTTTGATGCCCCATGCCGAGCTGATCTCTTGGAAAGTACAGGATCCAAGCAGCTCCAGGACCTTCACTGCGATGCCATAGCCAATTTCAGCCATGTTCTTGGTAAAGACTAAAGAGCAAAGACAATGGAATGATGTGAAGATGAATGACTGTGCTTTGTTGCAAGAATGGTGAAGTGAAGAACATGAAAACAACAAAGCAAAGAGACTTTTATTGGAGTTGTGAGAGACTTTCAAAGTCTTTTACGCGTGGATGGAGGGAGTGGCCGTGTGGGGACGGAGCTCTATACCGCGCATGTGCAGCCACAATATATAGTCTATTTTCATTTATGATTATTGGTATAGTCTCTATTCACCAACTTAGATATTTCTAAGTCACCAGATATAGTTTGTATGGTATGAGTAATTCTCTCTATATATTTTTTTGGAGACCATATGCTCTTTTCATTTTGGTAGGGTTCATCTTCACGGTCCTAATATTTATAGTATAAATTTTGCCAAAGCTATTAAAATAATTATGGGTGATTCAAAGTTATGTATATAAAGCCTTCATATTTTGCTAAGGATTGCCAAGATTAAATGTGGATATTTCAATCATTGTCACAATTTGAAATACTAATCTTTATACTCCTTTATATAATTTTGAATTTTTTTGAATTTCTTAGATAAATTTATTTATAAAATAATTGTGGCCTTACTACCTATTTCATAAATGTATTATTATATATGTTTTAAAGAGTAAGTTACTAATTCTTTTAAAAAAAATTATTTTCTCCATAACTAGTATTAATTAGTATCATATAAATTATTGATTAAGAATCAATTTACTAATTTGTTCCATTGACTATTAGCCATCAGCATTATCTCTAAATTCTTAAAAACAAGTCAATTACATTCTTGATAGTTATGTTATTAATAAAAATGATTAACATAGAGGCATACATTCAACCCACCAATTTGACGAATTTAACCCAATCCAACTTAATATGTCATTCTGAATTGGGGGGTTTTCTTTTCTTGGGTTAATAGGTTAAATTGTAAAAAAAAAAAAAAAAAAAAAAAGAACAAAAAAAGAGTTGGATTAGATTCAGATTAGCAAAAATTTTTATACAAAAAAATTTAACTTGATCTATGCTATTAATAAGTCAAAAAATATATGCAATTTAAAAAAAAAATTATTTTGACTTTATATATATTTGTTGGTTTGATATGTCTAGATGTTTTACCATTTAGTTTTGATGAACTTGAACTATTAGACTTAATTTTGCTAATTAATTAATGCGCAGCTCAGAAAAATGATCCACAAGATAAAGACTTTTCTATGAAATACAAAGAGAAAAAGGCACAAGACTTTTTTTAAACACTTTTCAGAGAAGAAGTAGTTGTCTTAAGAGGCAAAATTGGATGGATAAATTAGTAAAAAAAGTAGTATCTTTATATAGCATACACTATGACCTCCTTTTCTTTATTGAAAAAGTATAAAGTGAGATTTATATAAGTGCACAAATAAGATTTAAGTGATGATGGCATATAAGTTAGTAAAGTGTTTTTTTTTTTGTTTTTTTTTTTAAGATTCCTCAAGGCTCAAGTTGATTGGGCTGGGTTTTTATTTTATATTTTAATTCCAGCCCAACCCTATTGATTCCATTCAGCTCATTTCAATTAATTTTTTGTAAAATTGAGTTAAAATTAAAACCAATAACAACTAACCACCTATGATTTTGTTGTGAAAATATTGTAAAAATATTGTGGATGTAGCACCTCTTAAATTGTACAGACACACAGCTCCTCAACTCAACCATTATATGTGTGATAGAAGATGGGTTTGAGAGAGAGAGAGAGAGAGAGAGAGTGAAATTGAAATTGGGGAAAATGGCTTTCAATGCCAGGGCACATGACACACTCCATCAAAGACCCCCTCAAATTGTTGTCGAAGTCCGCATTCCCTTCTCCTCCACCAGCTACCACCTCCAACCCCAACTCTCCTCTAAATGATTAGTCATAGCATTAAACCAATGTTAGTTTTTTTAATAGTGTATATTATGGTGACTAGCTAACAGATTTTAGCTTGATTTGTTTAATGATTCAAAATTTAAAAATATAGCAGTAAATTTGAATTCAATACAAGTAAAAGTCATGACTCATGAGTCAACACTAAAATTTGTTGGTGTATTTTGCATCATTAAGTTAATTTTAGAGTTATCAAGGTGAAGAAGTTGGGCTGGATTTTTATTTTATATTTTAATTCCAGCCCAACCCAATATCGAATCCATGGACAGCCCATTTTCAATTTTTTTTTCAGTACTTTATCTACCGGTAGCTCCACTACCAAGGAAGTAGGGCCAAAATGGCCAACGGGCCCTAAAATCGTAACTATCTAGTTAGTAGGCTTTGTTTAGAAACATTATATGTTACTAGCATCTCGAGTCTTAAAGACTCGATTTTGGGCTTCAAAATCGAGTCTTTGAGGCTCGGTTTGTATGCTTGGACCACGTTTGATGTGGCAGAGTTGCCATTTGGCATTCACATGGAAATCGAGTCTCTTAGACTCGATTTCCACGTGTGTGCCAACCTGGCTAAGCGACGTGGAAGCCCCTGGAAATCGAGTCTTAGAGACTCGGTTTCCAATTGGGGTTTTTCAAAATTAACGTCTTCGTCTCTATTCTCTCACTCTCACTCACACTCACACTCACACTCACACTCTCTTACTCTCACACAAACCAGAGCGCTCTCTCTCTCTCACCCTCACTCTTACATTTTCATTTCCCACACTCACAAAACTCTCTCATTTTCTCTCTATCTCTCACACGGCCTCTCACATTCACACACGCTCACACACACACAGAACCCCGCCGGGCGTCGAGCAGCGAGCCAGCCCAGCCAAAGACGACGCCGACGAGGCCGAGCCCAGCTATCGGCTCCTCTCCTCCTCGATCTCTCTCTCCCTCACTAGGAGATCCTTTCTCCTTTTCTCCTCTCTCTCATTACCACCCCCATACCCATTCATTTTTCCTCACCATACCCATACCCATACCCATTCCGATTTTGCTTGGTAAGTTATTTATTTGATTTTTTGTTTTGATTATTGTGAAATTTTGGGTTTGGATTTGGATACTTAACATCTAGGTTATTTATTTAATTTTCAGTTTTGATTTTTGTGAAATTTGGGTTTGGATTTTGTGGTAGATACTTTATTTAATTTTTGTTTTATGATTTTTATGAAATTTGGGTTTGGATTTGGTGAGTGCAGATGACATTCAACTCTCTTTGGTCAAGTCAAACTTGCTTGGTTACCCATTCCGATTTTGCTTGGTAAGTTATTTATTTGATTTTTGTTTTGATTATTGTGAAATTTTGGGTTTGGATTTGGATACTTAACATTTAGGTTATTTATTTAATTTTTAGTTTTGATTTTTGTGAAATTTGGGTTTGGATTTTGTGGTGTAATATGTAGATACTTTATTTAATTTTTATTTTAAGATTTTTATGAAATTTGGGTTTGGATTTGGTGAGTGTAGATGGCATTCAACTCTCTTTGGCTGAAGTCAAACTTGCTTGGATAGTGCATATTGTTGCTGCCATCCTTAAGACTTTCCAAATTTCTCGCTTCAGGTTAAATTGTTATTGCTGATTAGGATTATAGCTTTTAGGAGAGAATTGTATATCTCATTAGGCCCATTTGCTTGTCTATTGGGAGCTTAGGACTTACAAGTTTATATGAAATAGTTATCTCATATATTTAAATGTTATAGTACCATTACAAATTACTAAATTATATGCATATAAAAAAGCACTTAGTAGTTTGCTATTGAAGAAACAAATTACATAGTCTTTTTTTTTTTCGCTTATGTATTTTGGTTGATTGGTTATGATTTAGGTTTTTCGGTTAGGAATGGTTTTGTTTAATTAGTTTAAATAGATGGATTAGATTTAGTTTTGATTAAGGGATTTTGGTTAGAAGTTTTGTTTGGGTTAGCTGGCTTGGCATAAATTGGTTTTAGGTATCTAGAATCGATTTTGCATATTTGGGTTGCTTTGATTCGGCGAACAAAGCACATAGAACTTACGACTTTAAGCTACGGGTGCTTTTGAACTCTAGGAACCAAATGCCTCTTTGAAAACAAAACCTAAACCCTATTCAATTATTGAGGAGGGGGATTTAAACGCTGGTTTTCCTTATAAAAGAGATTAGGAAATGTCACTAAATTACAAGATTCTTGGCCCATTTAAACTAATTCTAAAGCAGAATTGGACAACAATATCTCTAGAAAGTTTAGATGTTGAAACAAGCATATCTCATCCAATTTAGTCTGATTTAGAACTGGGTTCTAAGTTGGCTATGGAAAAGTCAACAAATTTTTTTCTTGGTCATTAATATTAGTATAAAACACAAATAATGTGTCACATCATATTATTTTTCAAGTATAAGCATGATTTGTCAATTATCACCAAAGTTGTATCAACACCACTTTAAATGCTATCTTTACTAGCGTTGTCAACTTGTCATTAGAATCGGCTTATTAGCCACTTCTTTTTGGTTTCTTTTTTTTTTTTCCCCCTTCTTATTTTTTTTTTGTTTTTGATCAGTCATTAGCTACTTTACAATTTGTCTACATCGGCATTCCTCTTTGACCAAACTTTTGCATAAGATTTCTCATTCCCAAGGGATAAAATAAAATAAAATAGAGAAAAGTCAAAATATCCTCCATTTAAGATTATGTCTTACTGCTTTACCACTATTAAAACTTAAATTATCATTAAAAATAACCCAATTGATGGGTTTCCAACAGATTTTAAGAAAAAGTACAAAGAACAATGGGCAATTTATTATGCCATAATGCTGTATCAAGAAAGCAACTAGTCTTTGTTGAGCGGATAATAACTGCTTGTCCGAGGAATTGTTTTTCTATTTGATGGTAACTACTAGGTTGGCTCCCTCTCGACAAGCGATTAAATAAAGAACATCGATTCTTCAAACGATAAGATCTTTAAAAAAGGAATAATTGAACTTCAAACTAAAAGTTGCTACAAAGGTACTGTGTCAATGTTTTTGATACATTTTAAGTTGGGAGTGGGGATTTAAACCCTAGATG
Organism: Quercus dentata; assembly: GCA_028216015.1. NCBI lineage: Eukaryota > Viridiplantae > Streptophyta > Magnoliopsida > Fagales > Fagaceae > Quercus > Quercus dentata. Next base: position 242,694 of record CP116450.1, on the reverse strand, counting down.
TCTCTCGTTGGAAACACCAAGCAATGCCATTGAGCTACAAGGCTTCTTGGCAAAAGTAGTGAATCAAAGTTAAATTATTATTAAATAAAATGCATTACTACAGACGCAATATACCTTGTCAAGGTCCTTAACAGTTTTAGCCTCTGGTGAAGAATTATCCTCATATTCCAACCACAACTCACCTATTTCCTGGGTTGCAATTTATAAATAGGATGTCAAAAATTGTCAAACAACTAATCACTTTCGGGTAGAGGAATAACAAATTCATTTTCCTAACATTGACAACAACACGTGCGCACACATAGAGTTAGTGAATAAAGTACCTCTTGACCCTCCACCAAATAATTTGCACATGTGGTCTAATGCTTCTCGTTCTTGTCGACTCTTCTCTTCCTTTGAAATCCCATCCGAAGATGTAATGTCCCCAACAATGGCTATTCAAAAAAAAATTCACAAGGTAAAAATAACTTTTAATCGTTCACCAAGAGAATTTACTAAAGAAAAACACAAATAAGTAGAGATTATACAATGATCCTCATAAATCACGACTAATAGAACTTTTAAACATTTAAGGTCACATAATTGTAGTGTACTTGTAAAAGGATTAGTTCAATCTGCTGCAATATCATATGGATCCAATCCACTTACGTGTGGCTTTGGACCATTATTCAATATAGGAAAAAAAAATGGGAAGGTTATGAACACCTAAGTGTTCTCATTGGAGTATAGTAATTCTAGTTAGACCTATTAAATTATCATATTTTTGTTTTATTTAGCTTAGAAATAACTTTTGCACCATCATATCTATGTTTGCTTGCAATGTCAATATTATGTGCTAATTGCTTATCATTCTTGTGCAGTATGGATGCTGCAAATGTTGGACGGATTGACCATACACAGCCTGGCCCTATTGACGATTCGATGTTAAAGTTGCAGCCCACCCATCAGTCAGAAGCTATTTGGAATGGGCAGGTATAATACAAAGAAAATACTTATGTCAAATGTACACGCATTTAATTCATACAATGTACATGCAGACGTTTGTCATATGTTAATCCAAGGATCCGTTTTGTGCAGGATCCAGGGGCCTTTACTTGTCGTGGCCGTACTCAAGAGTTCTCCAACCGAGAGCCGGTGGTAGACGATCGAGTCGTTGACATCATTAAGGCATTGGGCTTGGAGGGATTGCTGAGGCAGCCGGGTAGAGAGCTTGACCACGGCCTAATTACAACCTTAGTGGAGCAATGGCGGCCCGAGACTCACACCTTCCACATGCCACATGGTGAGATGACCATCACATTGCAGGATGTGGAGGTGATTCTCGGGCTTCCTGTCGATGGTGACGTTGTAACAGGGAGCACACAGAAAACTTGGACGAATGTGTGCGAGGAGTTCCTTGGCTTTCGACCTATAACTCAAGACCAGCATAAGGAACTTCATGGCCAAAGGATTCTCATCAAACGGCTTTTGGAGCAAGTTGCTAATCCATTGCCGCCTAATGCCGAAGAGGATGAGCTGCATATAAGTACGCACGATGCTATATCCTAGCGCTCTTGGGGACACAATATTCATGGACAAATCTGGCGATAGGGTGCATCTAATGTGGGTGCAGCGGTTGGAAGACCTTCGCAACCCACGAAAGTACAGATTGGGGAAGTGCTTGCCTTGCATGGTTGTACCGAGAGCTATGCGGGGCAAGCCATAAGGAAACTAGTCAAATCGATGGGTGCTTACTGTTGATGCAGTATTGGGTATGGGCCAGGTTCCTCTATTTGTGCCCGGCAATTGAGCGTGGCCCACCAAAGGGCGCTTATGGTCCTCCAGTAGCGTGGTCCTCTATACCTGAAGTAAGTCTCTACCTTATAAGGATTATTTCTTATTGTAGTGATATTATTAATTGAGTAAATATCTATAACATTATCTTAGTAGTTATATGTGATAACATTATAGTTTTAGTCATGACATTATCTTAGTAGGAAAGTTATAAATATTGATCTTTTGTTCTTGACAACACTTGTAGGTGGGTGTGGGTCCCAAACAAGAAAAACAGGCCTGCCCACATCTTCGGGGACAGGTATCGCCAACAAATAGCTTCAATGTTGCCAAGCCAGGTATGAAAATGCCTTGTTTAACATGTTAACATGTTTAGGAACAAGATATATGTTTGGTGAATTTTGAAATATAAACATAGTTGCTTAATGTGTTGCGTACTTGTTTTTGGGCTCATCAGTAGGTGGTGTGACAGCCGTATGAAGCTGATTTTGAGGACCTTCCGCCATGGTGCGTTGTAGGGAGGGCTGTGTGGACGGCAATGGTGCCGCTTGTATGTTTCCACCTAGTAGAGATACATACACTGGATCGTGTCGTTCGTCAATTTGGGATGATCCAAGAAATTCCCGCTGATGTTGACACCGACACCGTGCTTCATGCCATTGATTTGAGGGGAAAGGTGGGCGTTGATTGGATGCGGAAACATGCTCTACATATCATAAATTGGGGTAACCGCCTTCAACGGTGTTGTCAAGCATTGCTTGGTGATATGCCTCCACAAAGATGAGTACTTCGACTGGTTCAAAAGGGTGACTCGGAGGTTCATTGATGTTCCTGGTGCTACATTGATTATACTGGTAACTTCTCCACATCTTGTACATATTACCGTACTTCTTAGCATGAAACCACTATTTATAAAACATGATATATGTGGTCCAATGTATGCTTAGCATCAAAGAAGTAGGTTAAAATTGTTTTCTACTTAAGATTCCTTATAGAGAACTTTGTTCGTTTACCTTATAGAGAACTTTGTTGATTTCAAAATCTAATTTCAAAATTGAAGGTCATATTTCTTATTTCAGCCTTTAGAGTTATGGTATACATTCTTCTTCCCAATTTTTTATGGAATAACTTGAATTGCCCTACAAGCGGAGGGCCCATAAAACATTGATTGTTCATTCGTACATACATAAACTGTATTGCATTACTAATATACTTGGTTTTTCCATGTGTAGATTGAAGGATACCTCCGTTTGTTGAGCCGTCACCCGGTGGGCACGGAGGACCACGAGGACATTATTGATGTGCGGATGCGTGTGCGGGCGATTGGCCGTGTACGACCTCGGGACCCCGAGGTCCCGAATGAGGAGGCAGCTACTCCTGCGGCAGCAGCTACTCAGAGGCCAAGCACTCACCGAGAGCCCAAGCACGAGCACGGCTCCTACTAGACGTCCGCCTGTTCGTTCCCCCTCGAGTTGTCCCTACCTCCGATCCCCTCCACCCACCCCACATCCATCCCTTAGCCCCACAATCCCTTCACCCACCCTACATCCATCCCGTAGTCCCACCATCCCCCCATTGACTCCACATCCTTGTCTTGGGTCCGACATTCGTCCACCCACCCCACGGTCATTTCCCAAGGTGTCACCCACTCCATCCTTTGACTTGGGTATTCATCTAACCCCACCGACATATAGCAGAGCCACCCTCCGACAAGACGCCTATTGGCCCTTCATCATCCATCAACCCACCCCATGTTCATGTTGAGGAAGCTGGTGGGTTACCTGTTCAACAAGAAGGTCGGCCGAAACGCATATCAAAGGCACCTCCTTGTGGGACAGGGGGGCACAAACATGGACACAACGCTGGGCCCGAGGCATCCGACGAAGGACATGCAAGACCTCCTCCTTATTATACGAGACGGCATAAGGTCCAAAAAAGGTAACTGAAATGATACATTTTCAAAGTTTATTTTACAATATATGAGCAGCTAAAAAGCATTATTTGTCATATAATAATTACTTAATCATTATGGTTTGTTCATTAATTATGTTCATGAAGATGATGATGCTATGAAAAGGCCGGAAACACTAAAATTCAAGTTCAGCACAATAAAAGTAGCAACAAATAACTTTTCTAATGCCAATAAGCTTGGAGAAGGCAGCTTTTAGGTCGATTTTGAAGTGGCTGGTAATGATTCTTCCTTTCTTTCTCTTTTTTGTCTTCCTTAAAGTGTACATGAATTTAATTTTCAAAACTTTCATGTGGCTTGTATTTTGTATGATGTCTAACAAATGGGTTTACCAATTATGTTTTAGTTGTTGACAGATGTCTTTCTTGGCAATCTTTTGTTTCTTGGTACTTTTCTTCTCGCAACAAAGATATTTCTGAGCAGATCAGCTAGAAGCCTAAGGTGAGCATTTGCATTACATTGAGTTGTTTGCTTATGTTAAGACTTGGCAATCTCTAGAGTGGCTTCTTGGAATAATATTTTGTTAGGTAGTCCTTAAGCACCGATCGGTTGGGAAGCTTTCCCAATGTGATCAAGGAATTAAGGGTAATTGATTTAGCGGAGAAAGAAGTATCTCCTGCATTTGAATGATCAGTTAATAGTTACAAGTTATGGTGTGATAAATTGAAAGGTAAATAACATGAGAACAAGCAAGTAGTTGAAATGATGGTGTTAAGCCCAATGATTGTCAAACTCTAAAATACCAAGAGATTCGAATTCATTCGTGAGAATTTGGAGTTAATACACATGAGCAATGTTGCCTTGAATGGTATACCCATTTGCAAATATGGTTAAGCTTGTAGAGAATGAATTATTTTAATCTTGAGGTGATATGATACAACAGGAAAGCCTAATAGACTACAGGTTGAGTTTGTGAATGCTTACAAAAAGACAACATATGATCACCTTGGAGGCATGGCCTAATAAGACCTAATAAAATAGGACTCTTTTAGCTAACCTTAAGTATTTAGATGAGGCACTTCTGTTCATAATGTTATCATAGTTGCATCCGGAACAATATTGATTGGTTTGGCTTATTCTTCTTAAATTGCACAGGATTAAGATATTTTGCTTGCAATCTTGATTTCAAGTTACTTCAAGATGTTTCTTATCGTCATGATGGTATGATTTTCTAATGTCACTTGGCCATCAATAGTATGTGAATGACACATTTTATGGTTCCTGCTGCCTTCTTTGGCTAGTCTCTATTGATTAATTAAATCCCAATATCCCTCTAACTTTAATTAAGCCTTCTACAAGTCTGGGAGTTTCCATCTTTTGTGATTTTCATCACTGATCTATTTGTTTTATCATCCAACACAGTGGCGAGTAAAAGGTACCTTGTAGTTACAGTTCTTAGAAGATGATAAACAACCATTACTTTTCATTATTGATAATCTTGTATGCACTGTTATTGATTGTTATTTCATGCCTCATTGTGTTGATGGTAGATGGGTTGTTAGCTGAGTTTTTATTTTCTTCTTTAGTACTGTATTAAGTGATTACTTTAGCTGAGAATATAAAGTTTTATGCTTACTTTGGAATTCCACTATCACTTCAATGATCTTTAGGCCTTGTACCATTTCAGTCTCTAGTATGTCTTGAGCTCCCTTTGTCTATGCTGTTAAAATTTTAATGTGCAGTAAACAATTTAGTTTAATATAAGCATTTAATCAGAGCATGAAATTTGGACAAATCCTAGATTTTGAGTTCAAATTTGATATTTTGTTTAAATGTGTGCTCAAACTTTTGAAATAATACTCTATTTATAAAAGAAAAAGAAAAAAAGAAAGAGAACAAATATTTCACATCTATCATCTTTATTTGAGGGTGCTAAAAAAAATTCAGATATGAAGTACATAGCAATCAACTAAGCCCATGTGTGGACCTTAAAATCTTCACAAAGTATCGTTTTAGTAAATACTTCAAGACATGGAGTATGATTGAATATTTATATCAAGACTTGTTTCGCCCTAGTTCTTGAACAGAATTTTTGGCTTTTTAGGCTTTATGGCTTGTGGGCTCTAATTGGAAAATTCATGAAATCAAAGTCTGAAGGTTTGGTAGGCGGTGATAGCACTGTCTTAATCTTTTAGCAAATGGAACTGTCGTTTGATTTGAAGGCCCTTTGGTGTACCTTCCTGTTAGTAGATCTCAAAGTAAACATCAGTTTGGTTTTGTAAAATAGGTATATGAATATGTGGAATTATGTGCTTTGCATATGCTAGAATAACCTGCTGTTATGTTTTAACCTGATATGTGCATATCGTAGGTTTAGAAAAAGTTTCTGTAATACTACTACCCTTTGAGCTATTAGTTGAATTCTATGATATAAGAATTGTACTTGATTTGAAAGATGTTGTTAACCTTAGTAACTTTGAGAATTGTAATCCTTCTCAATTCCTTTCTATAAGCTAATGCCATTGTACGGAAAATGTAAAACATAATTTATCCGATGTTTCTGATTGTAAGAGGCCATAGAAATATGATAGCCTAGGCTCAAAGCTACATATTTAGAAATGCAGTTGAAGATGGTAGGATGATGGGTAGAAGCACAAATGACATAGGTTCAATAGGATGGTACTAAGTTGCTTTCTAGGTGGTTTAACATGCTTGAATGCGATATGTCATATGGGATTATTTTGTCAGTTCTAAAGGCTCCAAATGGTGAAGGGTGAAAAAGATTTGATGTAGTTGCTTAGGGAAGATTTGGAAGTTAATAATTTGTGCATGAGTGCATCAAAAAGAGCTACAGAGCTCAGAAGCAAGAAATAGTTATACATATGTTTCCCTCTTATCAACTTTTACAAGTTCATTTAGGAACATTAGGTACTTAGATTTATTTTATGGCATTGACTCGCCATCTAAATGGGGTTTTGAGTATTTCAACAAACAGGTTGGCAATTTCTTTGCATTTATTTGGAGTAAATCTCAATAAAATGTCATCATTTTACTAGTGCAGTTTGCCATTTATTTATTTAATGGTAGTTTGTAGATGCAGTCTGCAATGGTTTTTTGATTCAAATAGATATATATGTTGCTTTGATCCTTATGATCCCAATAAATGTGTGCAATAGATAAATTTATTTTGGCTTCCCTCAAATGTTATTCTCTGGAGCTGCTTAGCCCATTAGGTGTGAATGCCCCTGGATTACCCGACAACCGATTCTGGCGGGTGGGATTAGTTGCCCATAGGTTTTACTGGCCAAAGTTGAGTCCAAACAGCTCTCCTTTAGAAAGGTTCCCAACGTTATTAAAAAAAAATGTTATTAACTTGTGCAATTTATAACTATTGGGTGATTACTGTAGTTGAATAAAAGATAGTGCATGTTACAAAGCCCCTTACAAATTAATTCTCTTTTGTGAACCAGTGATGACTGAATCAGCTATGAGTAGATGCATAGGAGCCTGCTTCAAAGTGCACATCTTTGTTAAGATTTTCACCACTCAGTGCTTGAGTTAAGATCATTGAGATATTCTAACTTCTTTAGTGATTTAATGCCCCGATTGTTGTATTGAAATACTGTAAAATGAAAATTAATTCAATTATTGTTTCTTTCTCAAAAAAATTTGGGACTTTTCTCATACTGAGATAGTGGCAGTGGGATTTACTGATAAGAGTGTAATAGTCTTGCATGTTATGTTTTCTGGCTAGTGCACATGCGGGTTATTCAAATATTATTTTTAGATGACAGCAATAAGAACCAACACTTAGCTCCAAATATTTGGGGTTGGTTATGGAAACTCGACATATTAATCAAGTTCAAAACGTATTCTTTCATTCTATTATATCCGAAATCATAGTTTTTGTTACATCTTTAATTGACAAGTGCTCTTTTGCTAATTTTATTAGCATTATTTTAGGACTTCCTCTACCTTTTTCGTTCCATTGACTAGAATCAAACTCTCTTTTTTATTGGTGCATTAATTGCTCTACTTTGCATATGACCAAACCACTTCACATGACTCCCTCCCATCTTTTTATTAATAAAGGCCATCCAGTTTTTAAGCAAATTTCCTCATTTCATATTCGATCTTATTTTTTTCATTTATTCATCTTAACATTCTCATTTCAATTACACTTATTTTATAAACATATTGCTTCTTAACAACATTTAGAGGGGCTAAGCCTCATGAAGTTGGGGAGTTTGAAAATGTGTTGTATGATTATGTTGTTTATCGGGACCGTATCTATTTTTGAACTTTGCTCTGTACGTAGGGTTCAAGGAAACTTATGAAAAGGGTGATGAGGTTCTAAAGTAGGATATTTTGGATTGTTGGGCGCTTGAGAAAATCACTATGGATGGACTGAATCTAAGTGTTAAACATTTCTAGATTTAGACCATCTATAATGATTTTTTGGAGTCCAACGATCAAGATATCCAACTTTAGAACCTCATCGACCTTTTCATCGCTTTCCTTGGACCCTACCTCTAAGGTCCATGAAAATGGAGGTGTATCATAAGAAGTCGGGTAGGTGTATTGAATCGATAAGTGGACCAAATGGGGACAGTATGCCCGTCGGCTACTCACTCCACCAAGACATGGTCTTCTTCTTCGGGTTCTATCTGATTGCTTTGGGGACTGGTGGGATCAAACCTTGTGTTTCATCATTCGGAGCAGATCAGTTTGATGATACTGATTCTAAGGAAAGGGTAAAGAAGGAATAAATTTCCAACTGGTTTTATTTTTCACATTGTCCCGACATAAGTAGTTTTCGATTCGCAACATGTATTCCTAGCCATTGTTGGTTTTCTTTTGTCATCGAGGGAGCTATTTCCATTTAAACACAGAAGTTAGTTATGAAAAATTGAAAGCTTATTTAGATGCATTGCAAAATACAATGGAATATTATGATTGTGTTGAAAAATTTAGATATTAGTCGGTAAAGAACTATCTAGTTGTCAATGCTTTTAGAAGCAGCCTCTTCAGATTTGCAACTTCAGTTGAAAGCTAGCTTTGGTTTTGTTACTTTATGTCATTTTAAATCCCATAGGTGGAAATATATACTACTGAAGTGATCACAATCTTTGTCTCGTTTTGCAGAAGGATTGGCAAAAATAAAAGAAGTTCTTGGTAAGAACATGATGTAGGAATGATAAACATCTTAGCTTTGAAATTGCTTTGGCCTGGCTGGTTTTCTATTTTTCTAGCGATTTGTAGAAATCTTATAGTGCCTTTTGTAATCTCTGAATCTTGTGATGAATATTTATATGAAGACTATGACTGAAGATGATGACAAGGAAGTTGTCGCTCAAGCTTGTATGAGCATAGCTGATATCATCAAGGAATATGGATACGTGGCCATTGAGCAATGTGAGTTAAATTTTTCTGCCTTCATTTTGCCTTTTGTTCATAGGAATATGTCCGATGCAAATGAAATGACATAGTTGGAACTTGCCTTTTGACGTAATCTGATTTCGGATGTGCCTCGGCTTGTTGATGCTACTTTGGTATTGCTCCGAGAAGAATCTTGTTGTCGGTCAAGAAGAATCGACGGTGACATTGATGATGATGATACCAAACATGATGAAGAGCTTATGGATGCAGTTTCGATCTTCTTCCCGCATTTGCCAGTCCATGGGTTCTCATTTTGCACCTATCTTTGCAAAGTTATTCGATCCTTTAATGAAATTTGCGGTAGGTTAGCACCTGATTTTGTGGTATATGTAGTTGCATTTCTATGCTATCGTTTCTTTGTGTTATTTTCTCATTGTTTTAATTATTGGAAAATGCAAAGAGCTGCACGCCCTCTGCAAGATCGTACTATGGTGGTTGCTTGCCTCGTTGAAGTAGCTCGGGATATGGGTCCTCCAATTGCTGCCTATGTCGATGTAAATTTTATTACTCTTAAATATTTGCCTGCAATATACTTTTGGTCCCTTAAATGTAAAAAGTAATGCCTTAGTACTGAAAGATCTAAATGCCACCAAAATAGTCCTCTGTCCATCAAGTTCACTCTTTCTCTCTCAACTCACTTCCCTTTTTATCTTTCATTTTCTTTCCCTTGAAAGTGAAATAAAAAGGCAAGAAATATTCAAGGCCCATCATATTTTCATGTGGAAGAGAAGCTTGGAGCTTTCAAATTAAGTCCCAAAAACCACCACCAACACTCAATTTTTCAAACATGTGAATGAGTTCTATGAAAATATGATGTGCTTATTTAGATGCATTGCAAAATCATGTGATTCAGTTCTATGAAAATATGATGTGCTTATTTAGATGCATTGCAAAATACAATGGAATATTATTCATTCATGGGAGGTTACGTGCCTTCTTTATCTTTCCGAATTCTTTCATGATTGAGTAAGCATATTATTGGAAAGAACTTGTTCTTTACAATTAATGCTTTGTTCAACACAAATTACTTATCTTTGTGTAGATTGTACTGATGACATGAGATCATTTCACTGTATGTACCTGCATGAAAGTTTGACATTTTTCCCAACTTTGTCAATCGCATAACAAATTCTGCCCCAGAAAAAAATTCACTTTGTTAATTTATTTTTGCTGCACAGTGCCTTGATAAAGCCGCTGTAGTGTCGATCTTTGAGAGCAAAAGTGAGGAATTCTCCAATCCATGGAGGCTTTACACTTTAAACAGTGGAAGAATTGAAGATTTTGATCCGCATGTTTCCAATCTGGGCTCTTTGGAATTGTCTTTTCTGCTGTTTATGCCCGGATGTTTACAATGTTTGTGGAGCAAGGAATGATGATGGACACAAGCATTGGTTCTTTCACCATTCCCGAAGCCTCTCTCTCATCCTTTGATGTCATTAGTTTTATTTTTTGGGTCCCCATGTATGATAGGGTAATTATTCCAATTGCAAGGAAATTTACTAGCAAGGAGCGAGATTGTATTACAAGGTTTATATTATGAGATTTGTATTACTGGAAAGGTTTGCTCTGTAGAAATTTGTATTACAAGATTTATATTATGAGATTACGAGATCTGCATTTACAAAGTTGGACAAGAATGCTCTTGGTGTATTTTATAATAATGTTATATTAATAATTTAAAAATGCAATACATTTTGTTTTTAATGTACTACATTCACGTGCCTTTGAAATTTGATGCTCTTAGAACTAGTCTAGATAGGTGATTACCGAATACAACCCTTGAATGTTTAACTGTTTAGTGTGGATTACGGGCCGGTGGGCAATTTTTTCCTCCTGCCAACCCGAGAGTTCAAGATTGGTTAGGGGGAAAATTTCCCGATGGAAATCGAGTCTCTAAAACTCGATTTCCACTTTGGGCAAATCTGAAAATGCCACTTGAATGGAAATCGAGTTTTAGAAACTCGATTTCTACTGGGAAATTTTTTTCCCCTGCCAACCCGAGAGTTCAAGAGTGGAAAATGTCTCGGTGGAAATCGAGTTTCTAAAACTCAATTTCTAGTGAAGTGGCATTCTTGTAAATTGGTGTTGAATGGAAATCGAGTTTTAGAAACTTGATTTCCATCAAATTTTTTTCCCCTACCAACCCGAGAGTTCAAGAGTGTTTAGGGGAAAAATGTCTCGGTGGAAATCGAGTTTCTAAAACTCGATTTCCAGTGAAGTGGCATTCTTGTAAATTGGTGTTGAATGGAAATCAAGTTTTAGAAACTCGATTTCCATCAAATTTTTTTCCACTGCCAACCCGAGAGTTCAAGAGTGTTTAGGGGAAAAATGTCTAAGTGGAAATCGAGTTTCTAAAACTCGATTTCCAAAGAAGTGGCATTCTTGTAAATTGGTGTTGAATGGAAATCGAGTTTTAGAAACTCGATTTCCACTTGGGAATTTTTTTCCCCTGCCAACCCGAGAGTTCAAGACTGTTTAGGGGGAAGTGTGAGAGCAAAATTTCCCGGTGGAAATCGAGTTTCTAAAACTCGATTTCCATTTAAATATTATTGTAAATTGGTGTTGTAATTTATTTGCGATTATGCCACCCAAATGGAAATCGAGTTTTAGAAACTCGATTTCCACTGGGAAATATTTTTTTGTCATTTGTTTTGCGATCCTGCAGTGTAAACCAGAATTACTTTTTTCCCTTCCCCTGCAATAGTAAAAGAGATCCAGAACACATCACATGGTCAGCGGTAAAGAAGTAGATACAAGCATAATCACCAGTCAAGGAGAGAGCACATCAGATGCAAACAATCGGATTCAAACAATTACTATTCATGGGCATTTTAGTTGCCCTTAGCACACAAAAATAGTCAATACATTTCATCGGTTCAAACAAGGCATTGTGGTTGAAGTTGCCAAAGTAGTAGCTACATTGCCAATGCCATATCATTGCATTACAGGCAAAACCTGCACAACGCAATTAATGTAACGAGTACAATGGATAGCAAATGTTCAATTAGAACAATATTTAGCAATAAACAAAATAAAAACTAAGTCAATACAACATAGTCTACATAATCGTCTAACACTTGTCCATACTGATACAACATACTCTACATAGTCACCTATAACTTGTTCATACTGATACAACATAGTCTACATAGAATTTGCTGCACTTGTCCATACCGAACATAACCACAAGTCCCATGTACAATGCCATTCAAAAATCCAGTCTCAGCTCGCCTGACAACCATGAAGGTACAGTTGTTAGTTTCCAAATGTGAAGAACAACAACCAAATGACATTCTGAGCATATTATATAAAAATAGTGACAACACTTGCCTAGTTTGCAGCACTACCACTTGTCGAAGCCCTGTGGGAATTGGGACAACATCTGCGGTTATGCCCCTCTTGATGACACACTCCACATCGTTGCCTTGGTTGAATCTCCCTCAAGTCCGGATCTTCCCTCCGGCTTCCCGTTCTCGTCGTATCCCATCCATTTCATTCCTTAATCTTGACTTCACAGGACGACCTTTGCCCCGCAGCAGCTGTGGGTCAGGCACCCACCATGGTCCGCGAACATCCCTCCACAATGACTCTGATTTTGGCACCACAAAATGATGTGAATATGTCTGAATGGCGTTGTTCAAACTGTAACATGGGTCAATATAGCTAGTCGCATCGAGGTGCAGACCTTTAAGAACTTTAATTGCATGTGAACAAGGGATCTTCAAGTTTTGCCACTTTCCACAACCACATGTTTGCTCAATTACGTGCACTTCATGATTGTGGTTTCCTCCTCCACCTCTATGGCCGTTATACGGGGTAACCACTTGATATACACCAATTTCATGATTAAAATTCCTCAGAGTGTGTCCTGCATTTTTTTGCTCATTTTTGTTATAGATCTTCATTGCATAATCACTCCACACCTTACCTTGAGAAAGATCATAAGGAATTTTTTCATGTCAATCGTAGAAATATGCAACAAGTTTGGACCATGTGAACTCAACCATTGCAGCAATGGGCAAACCGCGGGCACCTTTAAGTACCCCATTAAAACACTCAGAAATATTGGTTGTCATTGCCCCGTAACGTCTTCCACCATCCTGTGATCGGGTCCATTTGTCAACATCCTCACTCATTAGATATGTGTATGGCATATAGCGTAGGATGTGGCGATCAGTAGGGTCTACACCCCTCGATAAATTAATCTCGGCTTCCTTAATGGTTTGCATTATGGACGTGAATTTTGCTTCATGAGTCGTATATCCAGCTTTCAAGGCCAATGCCTTTAGAGTCGGGTCCTTAAATTTTGTGTTGAAGTTGCTAGCAACATGTTGAAGGAAATATCGATGATATACCTGTTCTCTTCTCCTCTCACCTCTAGGCCACTCTCGAATGGCGCATCTGATACCTTTATGTCGGTTAGAAATAATGCAAATGCCATCCTTAGGTATGACATGCTCTATGGAAGTCCCGAGACACTCTAAAAACCAACCCCAACTAGGCCCCGACTCCCTATCTACAACAGCAAAGGCGAGAGGCAAAACCTTTTGGTTAGCATCGATTGCCATTGCAATCATCAACACCCCTTTGTATTTACCATACAAATGAGTCCCATCAATACGATCACTGGCCTGCAATATTTGAATGCAGCAATGCATGGAGCGAATGCCCAATATACATAGCGCAGTACTGCAATACCTTCGTATGGCCTAGGTATGGTGTGATAGCTGTACTTGGTACCTGAGTCCTGATCCAAGTATGCCAACAACGATTTCTGCAACATTTGGTAAGACTCCTCCCAATCCTCAAATATCTTAGCAATTGCCTTTTGTTTTGCGTCCCATACTTTATAGTAAGAAAGCTCATGATTATACTTAGTACGTATGATCTCCTAGAGCTCATCAATACGAGCAGTGTGATTTTGTCGCAATTTTTCCACAATTTCTAATGCAACAAAATTAGAATCCATCATTCTACCGTCTCTTTGCAGGCCAAAGGGTATACAAGTGTGTGGACCCACATAAGACGTGACCACCCACGGACCATTAAGTTTAGCCTTCATGAATGCCCCAACGTACCACTTGCGGTTGTCATCAACGCATGCGACGCACAATTTTGTGGTGCTCGACCTTCGGGTTATAAAATTTCTATTATCATTTGCTGCGTATATTGTCAATGCACGTTTCACCGCCGATTTATTTGCAAAAGTCAACCCTTTACAAAAATGCATCCCATCTTGCCAAGTACAAACAAATGGTTCTAATAGACGTGAAGGATCAAACATATTTTCCCAAGTATTTGCGTAGAATGAGTCGGCGGGAGGTTTGTAGCCAGTGGTTGTATTTTTGTATCACGCTGGATGCCAATATCATCGTCTGCATCACCTTCATCATGGAACTCCATATTTTCCTCTTCAAAATAGGGAACGACTTCATGGTCATCCACATCGTTCTCAAGGTCGCCTCGTTCAATCCTCTCTTCGTACTCATCCACACCATCAATACTTTCAACATCATTCGTAGCATGATCTTCGTCTTCGTCTTCAACATAGTCTTCGTCTTCGTCATCCTCCTCTAAATGTGTCTCTTGACAATGGAGGGTTTCACCAGTATTTACAACATGATCTTGAGATGGGAGCATATAACCTCCCATTGTATACCCTCCCATTGCAGTGCATCCATCATCAAGGGCTGTAAATTGTAAAGACATAGTTGTTTGTTGCACCATCTCAGTATCAACTTTCGCAAGCGGCTCTGAACTTATGTACAACTCAGCAGCATTTACTTGGGGCATTTTCTGGATCCTATTAAACATCATCTTCACATGTTTGTCTTCTTTAATCGCCATATACCCGTAATTTATCCGTTCATGTAGGACTTCTTGTGGGTAACGATAAATAATCTTGATGTCATACCAAGCAGAGTTCAAATTCAATTCGTCCATTATTTTCAACTTCAAATCATTCAACGTCTTCAACTTACGACGTATCATCATGGGGTAGCATTGGATACTCAGCCCTGTAAATGGAAATCCCTCAATCCCCCCAGGATTGTTAAGGGGTCCACCGTAGTATACATTTATATCAATATTCTTCAGATGTTATGAACTTATTAGAGAGTCAAGTATAATATGTTAGCGACATATTTTTTCTCTTTCATTTAACATCAATTACAAAACCTTTTCTATCTACTCAAAGTACAAAAATTACAAATTCTCACCCCACAATTGCATATACTCACCCCACATCACATACAAACACACTCAATCATTATCATTTCATACTCAAACAAATAAAAAAACTAAAAACAAAACTCACCCCCATTACAAAATTTCAACTCAGCTCTAACTAATATAAATAAAAATATCAAACCAAACAACAAGAAAAATAGCCATGATAAAAGCCTAGCAATACAAATATATATCTACAATATTTTTACTTGTTATAAAATCCTAGCAAATATATACATTAACTTGCAAAAATAGTCATGATAAAAGCCTAACAATACAAATATATATCTACAATATTTTTTACTTTGTATAAAATCCTAGCAAATTATATACACTAACTTGCAAAAATAGTCATGATAAAAGCCTAACAATACAAATATATACCTAAATATATTTTTTACTTTTTATAAAATCCTAGCAAATAGATACACTACCAAATATAACTTCTTACAAACCCCACATTTGCATATTCACATACAAACACACTTAATCATTATCATTTGTTTCCAAAATAAATAAAAAAAAAATCATTAATTATACTCAAAAAAAAAAAAAAAAAAAACTAAACACACAACTCGCCCCATTACAAACCTTCAAATCATTCTATCAAAAATATAAAAAACAATATCAAACCAAACAAAAAAATTAGTCATGATACACATACCCATAAAAAAACCTAACAATACATATATAAATATATATATATATATATATTATATATGTAACTAACAACTAGAGATATTGAGAAACCTTACCTGACATGAGGATGTGGGGTGAGTTTGATTTGAAGTTTGTAATGGGGTGAGTTTTGTATGAGAGTAAAAGAGCACGACCAAATAATGAATTTTATGCTGAAATGAAAATGAGTGAGAGGAAGGATGTGGGTGCTAGCATGTGTGTACCTACAATGAGACAGCCAGACAACTGAATGTGTATACCTACAATGAGTGAGAGCATGTGCAAATTGCAAAGGCCGACTCCTGAGAAACCCCGGACTGACAAAACCAGCTGAATTGTGGGACCAAGACATGACCAGACATGACCAAACACGATCAAAACAAGAGAGTAACTGTACTCAAAAATCGAGTTTTTGAGACTCGTTTTCCAGGTGGAAATCGAGTCTCTAAGACTCGAGATCCACGTGGAAATCGAGTCTTAGAAACTCAATTTGCACGTGAAAATCGAGTCTTTAAGACTCGATTTCCAGCTAGACATTCCCCCTGTTTTTGGCCAGATCACAATAGAAAACCGAGGCTTACAGGCTCGATTTTGAGGCCGCCTCAAAATCGAGCCTCTAAGGCTCGAAATGCTATAAACCAAATATGTTTCTAAACAGAGCCTACTAACTAAATAGTTATGATTTTAGGACCAGTTGGCCATTTTGGCCAGGAAGTAGCCACCTCCAAAATTCAATAAGTTAAAAAGAGTTTAAAAAATGAGACATTCTTGATTCTTCCTTCCAAAACGGCAAAGCCATACAGCATGTTATTGTTTGTGTGATAGATTGTCGGATTGAAATTGACATTGGGTTTCAACGCCGGAGGTGGTGGGCCCATCACATGACGCACGCGCCATCAGAGACACGCCGGTGTTGTCATTGAAGTCCGCATTCCCTTCTGATTGCATCGCCATTAATGCCCATAGCAAAACGTCTGTGCACAAGGTTTGTTATTAGCGAATATAGTGTGCTAACAATCACGGACACCTCGAGTTCGTGTCCGTGTCGGACACGCCTGGACACTCCACGCGTGTCCTCTTTGTTTTGTGTTAGGGGGGATTTTTTTTTTTTTTTTGGGTGGTTGAAATTCAGTTGATTCTCTCACCATGTAAAAAATGAGTCAATAGGATCATTTCATTAAAATCTGTTAGCCAATGATACAATTTTAACATTCATTTTAAATTACAAATTTTACTAAAAACGTTGTCATTTCATAGATCTTATTGTTTGATGATTATATATATTTTTAATAAAATTAACCATATTTAATGTTTAATTTTATTTTAGCATTTTTTTATTTTATTTAAAAAAGATTCATTTGATTTTAGCCATGTTATTAAAAAATTTGACAGTAATTATTTATTTTTAAAACTTAAACTAAACATAAAATATGTCTATAGATATGAAGATGTATTATTCATTTAATTAATTCTTTGTTGTATCAATCCTGTCCTAATTTTTCAAGATTTATGGTGTTTTCGTGTCCTGTCCTATATTGTCTGTTTCAATGTCTGTGTCAGTGTCAATCAGTGTCTTTGTCCACTCTCTCTAATATTTTAGAATGTTTGTGGTGATGATGGTGTTTTAATCATGGTTTATGTACCAAAAGCTTCTCGAGCTAGTGGAGTTCAAGCCGAAGGAAGTGGATTTCTAGGGAGGCTTCTCTTCCTATTTTCATTGCCAAGTCGGTTTTAATTAATTCAATCCGTCAAATTGCATCGTCTTGCTTTCCTGGTAAGCTGTTTCTATGTTATGCTAGATTATGTTTGAATGTCATTGTCTTTAAATGGAACTATGGGAAGTTTATTAAATTTTATTGAACAATAACTGCTTTCATTTTCTTTCATAGTGCAGGAGAAAATGAAGCGTTCTATTGTCGTCCCATTGCCTGGTGTTGCTCAAGATATTTTTGGATACAAGGTGAAGAGATTCTGTGTTTTATGGTTTATTACCTTAGAAAGTAAAGAGAGACTGAAAGTCTAGTTTCATGTTTCTATCACAGATATAGTTGATGTTGTTGCTTTTATGAGAAGCAAACTGATTGCAAGGAATTTATTTCTGACTTGTGTTATATTATTTGACCACAGAAAAAGTGATGGTAATTAGATTACGATGACTTTGTATTTATATTCTATATTAACTGGTTGATTGCCACCCCCCCCCCCCCCCACCAAAACCCAATTTTGCTAGCTGTCTTACTAATTCTTGTTTATTTTTTTTACTTTTGATTTTCATTTTAGCTGGCAAGCATTTGTAGGTTTACATGAATAGGAAAGTAAACTATCCGGCTTAGGTATCTGGTTTTACTGCCAAATTGTGGTCTATGGTATTTGGTTTATTTGCAATTTGTTGGGTGATGTTGAAGTATGTTGTTGAGTTGTTAGCTTGCTGGCCTGGTCGTTTTTGTCATCGTCGGAATGGGAATTTGTGGATGGTTGGCCCCACATTGTTTGATGTGGTTGCTTATGGAGAGAGAGGAACAATTGGAATTTTGAGGATACAGAGAGAGTTATGCCTGATTTCAAATTATTTATCTTTAGAACCTTGTTGGACTGGATGTCAGCTTTGCATAGTCAACCATTATGTTCTGTTTTTGATTTGATAGATTCATGTGTATAGTTGGGCCACGCTATTTTTTTTATATAAATAAAATTGTATTACTTAAATAAAAAAAGGAAAGTTTGTAAGAAGCAAGTTTGGGACTAGCTTATGAGCTAGTTTTTTGCTTTTTGGCTTTTAATTTAAACTCTTTAAAGCCTCACATTTACTTTTCTCACTTTTTCAAAGAACAAGTATATTTTAGCATACTTTTAACAAAAAGTTTTCAACAAAAAATAAAATAATTTATTCCCAAACGAATACTAAATCAGTTGCATAAACTTTATTTAAAGACATGTTTTTATGGTCAGGCTAAATCATCAATTGTTTGCGTCTTTCCTTTTCTTTTTAAAATCTTATTTTTTATTCTATCTACTGTTTCTTTTCTCCCTCTGTTGTTGATCTGCTGTTGAATTCTTTTGGTTCACCATCTATGTATGTTTAATTCCTGATGTTGAATTGTTAAGCTGCAGATTGCGCTTCAGCCCGTATATGTCCTAGAAACTCCGGGTGTATTGGTTCCAAGTATCCCTGACATAGAGACAGAACTGAAGCTGGCTCTTGCAAGTATTATTCTCTTACAAATAATTTCTCTTTAGTTTCTTGTGAGATTTCTTACAGTACACATGTGAATCTGCACAAACATATACACACAGCTACCTGCATGCTTTTTTAGTTTAAGATGTGCTAATCTTGCTTGAAAGATTAGTGTCGTAAACATTCAAAAATGAGTGACTCCACAATCACGATTAAGAGAAGTCATAGACTACTCAACCTAAGCTGATTTGGTTGCAATAAAGAAATTGGATTCAGCTTCGGTATATGTGGTTTTTTTGGGGGTTGGGGGGAGTTGTTCAAGTCAACATGAAATTACTTTTGTCACATTGTACTCCTTATTCTATCCGATAAAGCTTACCAAATTCTTAAATGCACATGAAGGGTCTGTAAAAGATTCAATGGTAGGTGAGGAGCAAATTGCACAATACTATACTCAAGGGACACTCCCCTTCATAGAAGGGATTCGATATGATTCTAAGGAGTATAATCTTAAAGATCTTTGGCCAAAAAGGACGAAGCCACCAAATGACTCTGATATGCTTTACATTGAGTTAATTTAGGATTGCTCTCATTTAATCATTTTATCCAGGATGACCCAACGTATTGTCAAACTTTTTGTTACATGACAAGTCTAAAAGGAGACAAACTTAACTATGGGCATAAGAAAAATTATTCTAAGGTCGACATAGAATTGAATGAATTTTGTGATAAGTCTTATCGTTGAGTTATTACACGGGTATGACACCAATTTTGTTCTTCTAACTGGATGGAAAATAATCAGATCAGGATTTTTGTTGTTGTTATTGTGACAGTTAATTTTCTTATCATGAATGAATATTAAGTTTTGATAACATATTTTCTGGTCATGAATGATTTATAGTGAGCTTAAGTTTCGATAACATATTTTACTTGTTGGTTATGGACATTCATGTAGGACATAATGAAGTTATTCTGTTTTGCTTACTGTATGAAAGGAGCTTTTAATGACCAGGGAAAAGAAAGGAGAATGTAAATCTAGAAATGTGGGCATATGCTAGGCAGACAGAGTCAATGAACTATGACTTAAGATATGGCATGCTTAATTTGAAACAGATTAACAGTAAGTTCAGACAAAATAATTTGGGGTTTTTATCTTTAGTTGATGGCTTTTAAGAAGGATGAAGAACTTTTTGGTTATTTGTGACAGTAATGTTCTTTTGTTAATACTTTCTATAGAACTGAAAACTTATAATTTTAGATTCAAATATCACTCTATTCAATGTTTGTTATACCCCACATTTCTAAGTAACTAAGCTTGTTATACAACAAAGTCCTTAGTGCCTACCAAAAAGAATCATAAAACATGAATGTAAGAACAAATGCTTGAACATATTAATCCATGGATCTCTCAACTTTATACACAAGAATGTGGATAGGGTAGTATACACGTAACATGTTTATTTATTTACACATCTTACTTTCAATTACAATGACATAAATGTTTATTTTTACATAAAATACAGAATGCAAAATAACATATTTATTTATATATTTACATCACTTAAAAGCATATTAAATAACGGAAGTATTTATTTATTTACATCTTCTAATCCAAATTGTAATGAAGAAATGCTTACTAATTATGGAAGGAACTTGTGACTTTTAATTGAGCAACATTTAGATTCTATTGGTTGTGACTTGTGTTGAACTCCTGAAATGAAATTTGTAGTTATATAGTATATCGGAAACTAGCAGTGAGGATAATACTATGAAAAATGATTATACAAAAGAAAAATAAATAAATAAAAATTTAATATGTTCATTTAGAAACAAGATTCAATTCCTCCATGAATTAAATAGGATTAAATGTTTCTTCTTCTTCTCTTTCTCTCTCTCTTTTGTAATCAGTGTGGGGAAAATAAATATTTAGAAGACTAGTTTAGTTTTGGAAACTCAATTTCATACAAAAAGATATTTTTGGTTTTAATTTAATTTGAATCTAATTTGGACAAAGAGGGCTTCAGCTGGTTTTATTTTATTTTATTTTATTTATATATAAATGAAATAGGGGGTTTGTTCATAGCAAAAAAAAAAAAGTTGTAAAGACTATCTATAATAATAGGACAAAAATACTAATAAGAAGACAAATCTGCCCTTACCTCATCATCTTCCCTTGGTAAATTTATGCTATCCTCATCAAGAACAATCTGTGGTACATGAGCGATCTTCTCTACTTTTTCTACTTAAATCAGGATGACCATAAATCAACAATTCTGTTAGTGCCTCCATCCCCTCCAGTAGAGATGACAACTTAGGGCAATTGTCTATCCAAAGTGTCTCAAGTGATTTCGGACGTGGCAGCCACTCCGGCAAAGCCGTTAAATTTTCACATCCTCCAATCCATAGCATTTGTAAAGTGTTTGCAGATCCTTGGAGCCATTGGGGCAAAACCTCCGACTTTGGTAAACGGAAAAACATTAAATTTTGGAGGCTCAACTTGAGATCTTGATTGTTTTCTTCTCCCTCTACCTCCATCAAACTAAGCTCTTTACAATCCCTAATTATCGGGGTCTCTAGGGCAGTTAAGTGTTTGATACTCTGTGTCAAAGAGGTCAAACTTGGACAATCTCCAACAACCAATGTTCGAAGATAGGTGAGGCGCCCCTCCTCCATCCCTTCAAACACACATTTTAGATTCATACATCTCCATATCCACAAAGATCGAAGAGAACTCAAGCAACCTACGGCGTTCTCCGACAAGCAGGCATGCTTTTTTGTAATTAAATAAAAACCTGAGCCTGATTATGTCCCCTATATCTTTCGGCAATCGTTCAAGATTGTGGCAATTTTCAAGCGAGAGAATTTGCAAACTGTGCGACTTTGCAAATGGAATCTGGAAGTTGCTTGATTATGAGATTATATGATAGGTCGAGATATCTCAAATGTTTCAAACTTCCGATAGAACTTGGCAACACCTCAAAGGATGAATTTTTCAAGTCAAGCACCCACAAGTACTTGAATCTTGAGATGCATGTTTCAAGTAAGGACATGGATTGGTCTGTTTGGAAAATAATAGTCTGAACTTTGCTCAACTTCTCTAATTGTGTTGTAACTTCTTGCCCATTGTCTAAAGATGATAGGTGACAAAATTCTGCAGCAAGGGTGGACTTCTTGGTCACTACTGAACACTCTCTTTTGGCAATCGGGAGTGCAAGATCATGGATAAGATCATGCATTTTAAAGGTAAAATACAAGATATTTTCTTGTTCAACATCTTGAATGAAAGATCTCGACAACAACTCCTTGATATACAAGTTGCCGACATCTTCCAACTCTAGATTTTCACCTTAGGTGATTGAAGAATTCCATGTGCCATCCAAAATTGAATCAAGAGAAGATTATTGAATACAAAATCCTTTGGGAAAATAGAACAATATGCAAAACATGGCTTCAAGTGAAATGGAAATTGATTATAACTAAGCTTCAATGCAGGTAAGATGCCACTCTCCTTTTGATTTAAATGCCATATCTCATTATCTCTAATAGATATCCACTCATGTTCATCAACTTTTGAATAAAGAAGGCAGGCTATAGTATTCACTGCCAATGGAACCCCTCTACATTTTTTGACAATTTTTTTTCCAATTTCTAAGAGGTTTGGATATTGTTCTTCTTCTCCTTCCTTAAATGCCAATTTCACAAACAAAGACAAACAATCCTTTTGGGATAGAGCATCTAAATTGTAAGACTCAGCAATGCTCATAATATTAGCAATGAGCTATTACGTGTTGTCACTATGATTTTACTTCCATTGCAACCGCCAACTAACAAATTTTTTAATTCAATCCATTTTATACGATCCTCATTTGAAACATCATCTAAGATAAGAAGAAATTTCTTATCTTTTATATGTTCTCTTCAACACATTTGCAACTGATCTATGCTCAAATTCTCATCAATACCAACTGCTGATTTGAACATTTCTGTTTTCAATCTTTTAATATCAAAATCCTCGGACACACATCCACATTTTCAATTGAAAATGTCTAACTACCTGTTCATCATTATACACCAACTTGGCAATTGTGGTCTTCCCCAAACCTCCAATCCCAACTATAGGAATTACACTGACATTTCCGTCAACATCATGCTGCATCAAAAGATTTATTATCTGTTTTTTGTCATCATCCCTACCAATGACATTCTGAGAAGAAATACAGGAGTTGGTCATGTCCTTCCAGTACATTGTTGTCTTCCTATCTTCAATTCGTGCAGCAAGATTGAATTCAACCTTAAGATCTGAAATATCATCTACTCTCTCCCTAATACCCTTGATTTTGTGTGCCACTTCAAAACGGAATACAAGTGGATTAGAACCAAAAAAGAAATTACCCACCTTTTTACGAGTGCTCCTGCATCTCTTCATTACTTCCTTCTGCAGAATTTGATATTGAAATTCATATAGGACATTCTCCGCATCATTAAGGACATCTTTGAGCTGTCCTAGCCAATGGTTTAGCCTATGGTCACTTTCTTTCTTCTCCTCAGCATCTAAGAGTACGGCCTTAATGGCTAACGTGGTGCACTCAAGCTTTTTCAGATCGCTTTGAACACCCCATGCTGAGCTGAGCTCCTCGTAAATAAGGGATCCAAGCAGCTCCACAATTTTCCCTGCAATGCAATAGGCATTCTCAGCCATGTTCTTGTGGTGGTGGAATGGAAAGGAATTTGATGGTTAAGTGAATCGATGCCTTTTAAGTATTAGCAGCTGTTTTTATTACAGAGCAATTCCAAGAGGGCAGATATAATTGCAAATAAGTGAAGCAAAATTGTATGTAGGTGGATTTACTGCACCATGGATCATGACTTGACTTGGCACACAATTCTTTTTAGGCCGTAGGCAAAGCATGGAATAGGAATGAATTAAGCATTGAGAAAAGTATATATCTTTTAATTTGTTGGGTGGGATCATTTTCCTTTAGGTGTAAGTAAATTAACTATTCGATACATACTCTACTTGAGAATAGATTTAGTGGAATCTCATTATTTGGTTGAAAGCAAAAAGAGGGGGCTAGATAGAAGCTGTGACATACTATGCAAAGAAAGATGCCTTTCTTTCCAATGTTGGCAGGTGCAGGGGGCATTCTTTGAGTTGATAAGGGATGTTGGCTAATGATATTCTCTCTTAAATTGAATATCTGTATCCATACTAGTACTATGAATTACAATTGGCTTGGAATTGGGACTAGAATCAAATTCCCAGCTAGCAGTTCAATGTATTACATCAGAGAATAATTCATATCCTCCACTTCTAACAAATTAAATCAATGATTGCGGTGTCTACTTACACAAACAATGGTAAATTTAATCATTTAACCACATAATTCTAACACTTTTTTAATCATTTAACGACAAAATTCTAACATCCTTGATTTGAAACAGATGATCGGTAAGTTCAGAGGAAAATGATCTTTCTTTTTCTTTTCTTTTTTTTTTTTTTTTTTAAATTTTAAATTTATTTAGCTTCAGTTGATGTCTTTTTAAAAAGGATGAGAAGCTTTTTTGTTTTCTATGGCCGTAATGTTCTTTTGTTAATACTAAAAAAATATGAAGAACTGTTGAAAGAGTGAATTACAATAATTTATGTTAGGTATAAATGAGCAAACAACAAAAGCTTGTTCTAGGGTGATTGAGATGACATCAAGGTAAGCAAAAAAATGGTATTTGATTTAGAAGAAGTAAATAAGAGAAACTTACAAGGAACCCTATGGACAATACATAAATTGGGAAAGGGTAAATTCACTTGTTTTACAGTATCATTGAGTAAGATCGTGTTTGAGGTGGATATTTTGATTTCAATGAGAAGATTTAAAAAAGAATAAATGGGATTAGTGGTAAGAGATAGGAGAACAAACATTTGTCTCTACATGGAATCAAAAGCTGCCAAGCTTTTCCAAAATGCTTTTCTATATATATATATATATATATATATATATATATATATATACACACACGTTTGAGAAATTTTAACTCTGCCTTGTTAGGCAAGTGGTTATGGAGATATGGTATAAAGACAGATGCTTTATGGAGGAAGGTTATAGAGGCGAAATATGGGAATGTTTGGGGTGGTTGGTGCACAAAAAAAAGGTGACAAGTGCATATGGTGTTAGCCTTTGGAGGTATATTAGAAGTGGCTGGTTGATCTTTTCTAAACTCCTACGGTATGAGGTGGGGGATGGTACTAGAGTGAAGTTTTGGAAACATGTGTGGTGTGGGGATTGTACCCTCAAAGAGGCTTTTCCAGAACTTTACTGTCTTAGTAGGGCAAGAGATGCTTCGGTGGCGGGTGATGGGTTGGTCTGGTGGGAGGATTCATTGGGATGTTAGATTTCGTCATCCACCTCGGGATTGGGAGCAAGAATCTTTTGATCGGTTTATGGGCATTGTCTACTCTTCGACTGTGAGGGGGGTTGGCCCTGACAAAGTTTGTTGGAAAACAACTAGGAGTAGAGGTTTTGAGGTTAGAGGATTCTATCTTTCTCTCTGCCCTCCTACTCTTACTTCTTTCCCTTGGAGAATGGTGTGGCAATCGAAGGTTCCTACAAGGGTAGCTTTTTTCTCATGGTCTGCTTCCTTAGGTAAAATCCTTACAACAGATAACCTTCGCAAAAGGCGTATTATTGTTCTTGATTGGTGTTATATGTGTAAGAGGTGTGGGGAGTCGGTGGATCATCTTCTTCTTCATTGCCCCATAGCTTTTGAGTTATGGTCTTTGGTGTTTTGTTTGTTTGGAATTCACTGGGTTATGCCACATAAGGTAATTGAGGTGTTTGAATCTTGGCAAGGTAAGTTTGGACGTCACCGCAATATAGGCCTTTGGAGACTAGTGCCGCATTGTTTGATGTGGTGCATTTGGAGTGAAAGGAATGCTAGATGTTTTGAGGGATGTGAACGGTCCTTGCTAGAGATTAAATCTTTTTTCTGTCTCACTCTCCTTGCTTGGAGTGTGGCTTTATCGCATTTTACTTGTTCTTCCATTCCAGTTTTATTTGATCATTGTAATTTTGTTTCTTGATTTTTGCCCCCACAGTACATCCCTAATGTACTCGGGTTGGCTACTTTTTTAATAAAATTTTTCGTTATCTATCAAAAAAAAAAAAAATATATATATATATATATATATATACACACTCTAGCTCTTTTGCACATTACTTTTTATGTCATTTGTAGTTCTTATTGTTGTGGCTTATATTAGCTGGTCTCTATGTGACCTGTGAATGTCTTGTTTTATTTTATGTCATTTCTGAATTTATAGTTCTTTACAATTTTCCTTTCGGGATCTTGTCACAGAAGTCCAATGTGCTTTGTATTTAACTTTGATAGAATTCACTGGTAATGTAGAAGATGAGAGAGAGTTGGAGGGTCTTATAGAGCAGCAGTTTGAAGCACTGCAGAAGGCATTTAAGATACCTCATAAGGCCTCGTAAGCTCGTTTGATGGTATCAAAAATGCTTCTTACTTTATTTAGAGCAAGTAAACTTGGTCCATTCATCATTGATGATGTCCCCGATGCAAATGCTCTGTCTTGAGTTGTTAGTCACTTTCCTTTTTTGGTGTAACATTGCAATTGTATATGCTGGTATTTTCTTTACCCTCCCTTTTTTTCCCTCCTACTTTCTTGTGTTGATGTCTCAAATTTACTTAGGTTGTATTACAAAGCTAACAGATGCTTGCATGTGTTGGTGAGTTTTTGTGTAGGACACTGCTCATGAAGTTGTCTCTTATATTATTTTGAGTTTTGTTATTTCATTCATATTAGCTACCAAATATGTGGTGATGGAGTTTATGGTTGTGCCTTTAATTTATTTAATAGGAGATTGTAAATATTGTTTAATAATTAAGAATGTATTTTGTTACATCACTCTATTTTATGTTGAATAAAAATATATGATGTATACTTATTTACGGTGTAAATGTGTTTTATTATCTTATCTACTCTTTTAAGGTTAGATGATTAGATCTTTAGTGAAATTTGTTTATTAGCAGTATACATATCATGTATGAGATCTAAGGTGTAACCATGAAAACAATTTTAATGTTAGTGGACCAATGGTAGTTGTTTCTTTTGTTCATGTATGTATTTTCACAACGCTACAACATAGATTTCTGTATCCTTATTTCTGGTTTTATAATTTTCAATTTGGCACAAGCTACATTTAATTATATTGTTTGGTTGGTTAGTATTAAAGAAAATTTTAATTATGAGTAATAATATATGCCTGTACTATTGTTTATTTTTACACAATTCCGATACATATTTGAGAAATAACACGTGATATTTAACTTGAAGTGTTATTTTTTGTTATTTGAAATATAACTAAGTTAATTAAAAAATTTTATTTCATTTAAAGTTTTTCCGTGCATTACATGGATAAGCAACTAGTTATATTGTATATAAAAAACTTACCGTTCTCTGCCATTAGCAGCAACCACATACAACAACAACAACAACAACAACAACAACAACAAAAAAAAAAAAAAAAAAAAAAAAAAAAAACTTACCGTGAGAATAATACTAGAAAAAATGATTATATAAAAGAAAAATAAATAAATAAAAATTTAATATACTCATTCAATGGGTGCTAATGCCTTGTTGGCCAAGCTTTGAAACACAATGTCCCATTAACAAGATTTAGTTCCTCAATAAATTAAATAGATCAATATTTCTCCTTCTCTTTTTCATTTATTTTTATATATTTGTAAGGAAAGAGTGTGGGAAAAATAAAGATTTAAAATGCCTATTAAGTTTTGGAATTTTATTTACAAATTTCATCCAAAAGATATTTTTTTATTTGGTAAATTACAAATTTGGTCCCTAACCTTTGCATTGAATGTCAATTTAGTCCTTAACGTTTCGAATGTGTCATTTTAGTCCCTAACCTTTTCGTATTGTCCCAAATTAGTCCCTACCGTTAAGTGATGGATGAAAAATATTAACATGACTAATGGCCAAAACAAAGAAAAAATATTTTTTTTGCCAACTCATATGCCATGTGTAAAGCTAATTAAAAATAAATAAAAAACAATTGAAAGAAGATTTTACGTGCAAGCACATGAGGTAAAATTGGGACTAAAATCCCTTGTTTGGATCACCATGATTTTGAGTAATATCACTCAGTTTTTATCACTAAGTTTCCAAAACACGTAGGTCCCACCGAAAAAATCTTGTTTGGCTTGGTTTTTGGGTGATGTTTCCATTACTCAAAACTCAAAAATTTGAGTGATGGATGATGGAAACTAAAAACAGAATTTTGGTGTTTTCGGTTTTTGAAATATGAGTTATGGTGGTAAAAAGTGAGTTATGTGACTGAGTTATGTGACCAAACAATAATTTTGGAGTTTTTGAGATAAAGTGAGGTTTGAATTATGAGTTATGGGTTTTGAGTTTGAGTTATGAGTATTGAGTTATGAAAACTAAGTCATGACCAAACCAAACGAGCCCTAAATCAATCACGATCTCAAATCCAACTTCACCTTGACCTATCACATTTGGGAACTGGATAAGATAAACTCTTTAAGTGCAAGCTTATCCTAAACACAAATCTCAGTAGTCATCATCACTCACACAAATGAGAAAATTTCCCAGATTTTCCCTAGGATCTTTAAATTATTTGAATAATGCATTGGTATTCTTGAGGTGGATGTGACTCCAACCTTCCATTTGCCAAAGCTATTCCCAATGTACAACTCTTCCAAATTCCAAATGGGAGAGCTTTGATATACCAACCATGAGATACAATAGAAAAGACAACGTCACGAACATCATCACGGACTTTAAAAAACCTTTCTCTATCATCCTCCAACAGAAGTTTCGAAGATTTGAGGAAGTTGACAATTGAATGCATTATGGTCTGTACTTCTTTCAAAGTGACAATGTCCCTAAGAAATATTGTTTTGTCAATCCATATATCACAAGCTTTTCCATTGAAACATTATAGTATTGGGGGAAAAAGGAAGCAAAAGAATAAGCATAACCTAAGTTAAATTTCATCATCATGGTGATTGATGAGGTGAGGAAGAGGAGAGCGTGATTGATTTAGGGATTTATCCCAATTTGGTTTCACGTGCTTGCATGTGAGATCTTCTATGCTTACCTCTTATTCTGATGATGATGATGATGAACTTCAACTATCCTCATCGAGTTCAATCTGTTGTACATGAGCAATCTTGTGCAATCGACAATCCAAAGTGTGTGAAGTGATTTCAGATGTGGCAGCCACTCCGGCAAATCCCTCAAATTTTCACATTCTCGAATCCGTAGCTGCTGTGAAGTGTTTGCAGCCATCGGGGCAAAACCTCCAACTTAGGTAAATTGCAAATAATAAAATTCTGGGGGCTCAACTTGAGATCTTCAGATTCTAAAATTATCAGGGTCTTTATGGAAGTTAGGTGTTTGATACTTTCTCCTAGATCTCCCTACCTTGTTTCTCCCACCAATCAAACACCAAATTGTGCAAAGTATAAAATGAATTGAGTACACCTTTGCATCTATAAAGAGAACAGTAAGATAGTTGCATAACATTCCTCCTTGACATATTCACATGGACTTTAATTAAGTTAAAAAAAATATCATGATCATTATCCATACTCAATTTGTCTGAAGGGAAATGCTTTTCTTCGTATCAAATTTCAGTGCTGAAAATGAGGACCACATATGGGCTGTGGCCATACTTTCAATTGCTCTAGGAAGTCCAATCTTGAACAAAAGTAAATAGTAAATGCCCTTAAGCCTTGCAACAACATAAGAAGCATAAGACATTATATCATTGTTAGAAGGCAACCGGAAAAACATGCAGAATGACACGCACAATGAAATTAAAGTTAAAAAAGGGAATAAAAAATCTGATTAGGAATGAGAGATAGATATCCAACAGTTAATAGTATATGCATTTATCTTCTCATTCTTTTCAAAACAGTAAGGGAGAAACTAGAAAACATTTCTATTTTGGTTTCTTCAAAACATGTTTAATTTCTTATTTCTTATTTGGTTTTCTTCCTGTTAAATAATTCCTAATAACATTAAAAGAAAAACAAAGGAAGCACCATGGACACTGACCATCATTGCTTGGTCAAGAACTTGTCTTTTGCCATGGAGATTTCAGTTGTGGAAGGTAACAAAGAATAAGTTGCTTCAAGCTGTCAGAACTTCCATAAGAGATTAATATCCTGCCCCTTTTTTGTTTTTTTTTTCCTTTTGTGTCAATGCATAGCCTACTAGTTTACCACAGTCAACTTTTACAAGTACATTATAATCAAAAACTTTTAAAATAACCTGTAAGTCATCGATTACATTGGTGAGCAGAGGAATTTTTGATACAGAGCACCTAAAGATGGAAATCTTTTTACTGGAATTTTTTTTCTAAATAACAATAAATATTAAAAAATTTAGTTAATTGTCAAGTTTCAAAACAATATTGAAAACTAGCATCTCAAGTGTCTAAAACTCGAGTTCCAAGATAAATATCGAGTTTTTAAGTCTCGATTTGTATGTGGATTAAGCTAAAGTGGGAAAAAATCAAGCTAAAAATCGAGTTTTAAAGACTCGATTTCCAAAAATTGAATAAAACCGCCGCTATAGGTCTATAAAACGTTACTATAGGGCTTAAAAACGCCGCTATAGGGCTTTAAAACGTCACTGTAAGACTAAAAACGCCACTATAGGTGAAATTTTTTTTTGCATGAAACTCGAGTTTTAAAGACTTGAGATCTACGTGGCATTTTCGTGAACTCGAGTTCTAATAGGATCTCGAGTTTTTAAAACTCGAGATGCTATTTTCCTTTATTGTTTCAAACGTTGTCTAACTAACTATATACAATCCTTTTGCACTACTATTTTGCACATTACCTCCTTTTTACTGTCTTGGAAACATATTAGAACTTGAAAACAGAACTTGTTACAAAAATAAAGGTACCCTGCAAAAGAATGCAACAAGGAATTGAGCAGAGAAACTAAAACGGAGATCCAATAAGAGGATGTATCAATTAAAAAAAAAAACTGAAAAATCCATGCTTCTGTATGGGATTATTCAAATATCAGATGCAGACATGAGAGATAGATATCCAACAGTGACTTTGATTACTATATCTAAAACGAAGTAAAGGAAGCATGCAGGAATTGTAGAACTCAGTAAAAAGAGCGATTTTAAATACAATGGAAAAAAATTGGTATTTTGGCTTTGAGTTTTGAAGAAATTTTATTTTTAAAATTTGAAAATGTGCATGAGAGCATCTTCAAGTCAGAGCTCATGGGGTGCATTTTTAAAATCACAGCAGCGACACTTGTCACAGATTTTACGAAATACGTAATTGCGTTTTCAGATTTCATGTGTTTCAAGTGAAGTAATTGTGTAAAAGAGATAAATTAACAAGCGGTCGATAGTAGTACAAGAATTTGATTCTGGATTTCCTAGCAGTTCCGTTTGAGAAAAGAACCTAAAAGAAGTGATATTGGAACTTTTGATTCTCTCCTTGTAGACACTGAGAAGATAGATGTACATTAGTCAAATATACAAGTGTCCAGGCAATCTTTTCCTATACGGTAATAACATTTTAATAATTAAAAAAAAAAAAATAATAATTCATATAGGAACTTGAATTGAAGGGGAGATGGCTTTCAAGCTTGCTGTCGTCGAAGTCCGCGATGCTCGCATTCCTCTCTCCTCCGCCAGCCACCGCGTCCAACCTCAACTCTCCTCATCTAAACGACTCGTCGTTGCTCTCAAACAAGAATGATTTGGCCAACCCTAACATCATCATCCCCAAATGGAATCGTCACTTGGATTCCTGCTCCTGCAACCAGGATTGCATCGCTATTAATTAATGCCCATAGCAAGACCTCTGTTAAGAAGCACGGACACCCTCCAAACGTGTACGCCACGCTGGGATACGCCCTCTTTGTTTTGTGGTGTTTTGGGTTAAAATTCGGTCGGCAAGTTCCTCAATTTGTAAAAATATGGTCATTTTATCAATATTTCTGTTAGCAAATGATGCAATTTATTCAAAAATTTTCTGTCATATAATATATCTTATTGTTTGATGAATCATGAGTATTAGGTTTTTTATTTTTATTTTTAACGTTTAAACAGCTTAAATTTGCTATAAAATATTGGGACATAAGGACAGGATTGACTCATTTTGACAAACTGAGGTACTAAATTGACAAATTTTAAATGTTAAGGACTAATTTGACCATTGAAGTAAATGTCAAGAGACTAAATTGAATTTTAGTAAAAATATTAAAATTGGATTTTAGATTTTTTATGTATTTTTAATTTTAAAAAATTGATAGTTATTATTATGTTAATTTTTTTTTTTTTAAATTCCTATAAATGAAAATATATATATCTATGTTAATTATCCATTCTTCTTATATAGTGTAATAGTAACTTGTCATCTCTTTTGTCTTATCATGGTTCATGTACTGAAAGCTTCTTATGCTTGTGGAGTTCAAGCTGAAGGAAGTGATTTCAAGGGAACCCACTCTACTTGTTTTGGTGGTTGGTGTTCCTAATGTTGGCAAGTCGGCTTAATTAATTTGATCCATCAAATTGCATCGTCTCGATTTCCTATTAAGTTGTTACTGTGTTTTTTCTAGATTATGGTTGGATATTGTCTTGACTCTTGAAATGGAACTGGTAAAGGTTATTAAATTATTTTAACAATAACAGCTTTGGTTTTCTTTCATAGTGCAAGAGAAGATGAAGTGAGCTACAGTCGGCCCATTGCCTAGAGTTACTCAAGATATTGCTAGATAAAAGGTCAACTAATTTTGTGTTTTATGGTTTATATACCTTAGAAAGTAATAAGAGACTGAAATTTTAGCTTCATGTGTTTTTCATACTTGTTATCATTCAATAATTAAGACAAGATAGTTGGGATTGGACCTTGATGTTGATAATGTTGGTAGGAAGATTATGTAGGTTTGGTTGAGAATTGTTTGATTCTCCACTATCACTTAATATTTAGATGATGTTCTTGCTTTTATGAGCAACTGACTGTTTGCAAAGGAGTTATTTCTGACTCGTGTTATATATATACACATACACACACTCTCTCTCTAGCTCTATTTCACGTTTTTCCTTTTAGGATCTTGTCATAGAAGTCCAATGTGCTTTGTATTTAACTCTATTAGAATTCACTAGTAATGTAGAAGATGAGAGTGACTTGGAGGGTCTTATAGAGCAGTAGTTTGAAGCACTGCAAAAGGCATTTAAGATACCTCATAAGGCCTTAAAAGCTCATTTGATGGTATCAAAAAAGCTTCTTACTTAATTTAGGGCACGTAAAATTGGTCCATTCATCCTGGATGATGTCCTTGATGCAAATACTATGTCTTGACTTGTTAGTCACTTTTTTTTTTTTTTTTGTAACATTACGATTCTATATGCTAGTGTTTTTTTTTTTCCTCCTTTTTTCCCTCCTACTTTGTTTTGTTAATGTCTCAAATTTACTCAAGTTGTATTACAATGCTAATAGATGCTTTCATGTGTTGGTGAGTTCTTGTCACATTCTTAATGAAAAATCTACATTCCAATGCTAATGATGCTCCATTTTGGACGCACTAGATGATAGCAATCTTTTTCTTTTTATTTTTAATGGAATTATAGCAATCTTTGTGTCCAAAATAGTTAGGACTCAATAACACTAATTACAAATTGCTGCTTAGATTGATAAGCGTTTTTTTTATTCCAGGTATTTAAAAAAATAAAATAAAATAAAAACAAACAAACAAACAAACAAAAAACAAAATGGCTAGCTTCAAAAATTCCATTACATGGTTTGTTTGGTTGGGTGTAAAAGGGTGAGGATGGAAAATGAGAGACTTCACTTGCTTGGTGTGGTGGAAAAGACAAAAGAGGAGGAAAAGTAGGGGGAAAATGTTTAAATAAGTGGTATTTATTATTTTGTCTTTTTTTAATTACAATCTTTTCTCTCATCTTTTGATGTAAAAAGAGTATAATAGTAGGGTTTTATTTTGGCATGGTCATTGATTATTCTAGTAAGTAGCAAGTAGTTGATGCGGAAAAAATTCAAAGCTGAATCTAATTTAGAAAATGATTAAAATTCATGAGAGGAGATCAAAGTTCACTGGTCTTTTGCTTGTATGATGCAGAGCTAAGTTGATCAATATGAGATATCATTTAAAAAAAAAAATTGAAGGCATTATTCAACAAGACTGTTTGGAAATGGTTGGTGAAATTTTTCATATTGAGGCACTATTTTCCTTCAATTTTAAGCATAAATTAGTTGTTAACAAATGCAATGATCGTTTTTGTTCTAGTGTTCTTAAATTTGAAGCATAAATTAGCTTTTAAGAAAGCATAAATTAGCTTTTGAAAAAGTGAATGTTGTTATTTTTTAAGTTTTGTGCCTTTTGGATTTTAGGTGACACCCATCTTTCTCTTTTGGGATTGCATTGCTTGCTTTGGCATATCCATTTAAAAAGGGTTGTGATTAAGTTAGAACCTGTAAATATTAGCCATACAATCTTAATATTGACCAAATTATTATTATTTAATTGGACCCTGGCTCTTGGATGGTCAAATTCTAGTTCTTAGAAGTTAGATCATAAATTGTAATGGGATATTAGAGATTTCTATTATAAAATTAGCCATTTCATGTTATCCCCTCAAACTTTTTTCCAATAATTTTAGTGGGATTGCATTTATGTTCTTCAATTTCGATATAAATAGAGGGAATTCTAATAACATAAAATTCAATAATTAACATGATAACTGTGGAGATTAAAACAATTCTTGTTGAGAAATTCGAGTGTTCTAGCTCCTTTGGCATAAAACGGATTTGAAAAATAACACTCATTATTCACAAACTTGAGAACCAACGGCCTATAATCATTGATGTGTGTCATTTTTCTAAACTGACTCTTAATATATCATTTATAATTTTGGTTTAAGTTTTTTTGGTGGGAGGACAGAACAAAACTGCACCGCTAATTTTGGTTTAAGTTAGAAGGAGCTTATGATCGAAATGAAAATTTATAATTCCAAATACAAATGCCACTCCCTTGGATGAGAATTACACCCCATTTTCTAATTAATTAAGCATGTTAATATACACATCGCTTATAGCATGCAAAAAAGAATCATAAAACATGAATATAAGAACATATGCTTGCACACACCAATCCATAGATCTCTCAAATTTATACACAAGAATGTACTCAAGAGAACATACAGATCACTCCTCCATCAGCTCCAGCTTCTTCGACCAAGTATAGTTTTGGGTAAAAAGTGAGTGAAAAATGGAAGTATCGGCAGACCAGAAAACCCTTTTCCCAATATCATCAGTTTTCAAACCTCCACTTCTCCTCATAGACTCATCATCAAAACCCATATTGGGTCCTCTCTTCTTCAACCTAAAACCGAAAACCCTTTCTGTTCTCTTTCTCCTCTCCATCTCTGCCAAACCCACCACCACCTTTCCTCCAAACCCACAAACTCCCTCCTTCTCTTCTTCCCCACTGGTCCCAGCTCCGACCAACTTGGCTTCTTGCTAATTGGATGCTGACGATGACGTTTTATGCAAAAGTACCGGGTAATAATCATAATCATTCCACTGTTGTTGGGTATTTGTTGGCTTCTACATTGTGCTCTGTGCATTGGTTTGTTGTTCAGGAAATTCATAATTTTGGTAAATTTCCCAGAATTTCTTGTTTAGGTTCTAAGGTTTTTAAGACTAGTTCTGTTGTGTATGCTTGTTGGAGTCCACATATACCCGAGGAGAGTGTAGTTTTGTTAGAAAGTGGTGCTTTGTTCTTGTTTGATTTGGAGTCTTGTTTTAGAAGAAGTAGGACTTCCAACTCTAGTGCGCATTTTAGAGGGACTAAGTTGCCTGTATCGTGGGATGCTGATTCTGATTCGGGGAATTGTAAATGGTTGAGCTGTGAAATCAGTTGGCATTTTAGGATTTTGATTGTTGCCCGGTTTGATGTTATTTTCTTGGTCGATTTGAGGTTTGGTGGGTGTGCTGTGAGTTGTTTAGCAAAGGTTGAGATGTTGAGGATGTATACTTCGGTTCAAAATGAACGGTTCCTTACGTTTACAATGGCGGGATTTGATGATTTCTGTTTTGCATTGGCCTCGTATAGTTTGTTGGTTCTTTGTGATGTGCGGAAACCAATGATGCCGTTGTTGCAATGGGCTTACAGTCTTGATAATCCGTGCCATATTAATGTATTTAGATTGTCGGAATTCAAACTCGAGGGATGATACATATAGGTGGGCTTTTGAATCAGGTTTTACATTGATAAGACTTACGTCATCAGGGAAGCTTGAATCACAAAACTATTGTGCCTCATGGAAGTTGAAAGAACTTCACACAAAACGGTTCCATTTTAAAGATAATTCCTTGTATATTATGGATGATGAGGACTAAAATTTCCTAGAAGATTTAAGTCCGTGAAACTTGATAAACTCTCTGCATATTTGAATGGTAGTTTAAGTGAAATCCTGGTTTCAAAATTGAAAAAGCCTTGCAAGGGTCCTCGAGCAACGGAATCTTTTAGCTCAGAATCTCATGAAATCTTGTGTGAGAAGTTGAAGGCTTGTGGGTTCGGTCAATTGAGATTGTCTCCTGTAGTTTCTGTTGTTTTTAATGACATCAGCTTGCCAGCAGGCATGCATGAGGTTGCTTTGAGGGGGTTGTAGGCGGGCCTGCCAATGGAACTCTTACAACTGGCCTATTCCAACTACTCAGAGTTCCTTGAGGTACTTTTGCACCAGAAAAAAGTATCTTTGGAATTCTAGTTGTCCCTCACCTACCTCAATTGCCTCCTTTCTTCCTAAGAAGGCCTTCAAATGGCCTTGTCAGATTCTAGTTGTGAGCTTCATGGTGACCAAGTTGTCTCCCTTGCTGATGAAAGAGAAGATATGTGGGGCAATTCTCAAAAACCAAAACCTTTTTGTATATACCATCCAGTTGCATTTAAGTGCTCTACCATGGATCATCTACAGGACAATGTCTTTAAGGATGAGAAATTTAATAACTGATTTTTAAAGTGCTTGACAAGAAGCATGTTCCTAATGGCTTGGTGGAAACCGATGGACCATAACTATTTGATGATCTCTGCCCCGCTAATTTGAGATTTGATACTTCTGCCAAGAACTTTGGGCCAAATGAATTAAAGATATACAAAGTTTTGAAGAAGAAATTGTCTAAATGGGAAGACGGATTTAATTTTATCAGCAATTTTGCATAGAGTCTAAATTCCAAAAGCAATTGGCATGACAGTTAGATTTTTAGGTGTTGACTCGTGAGGGAACAAGATTGTCTATGATCTATGCACACAATTTTAGATCATAGACAATTTTACTGAGTGGGTCCAAGACCTCTTCTTCTTGTAAGCTTTTTGTTTTTAGATTTGTTTCAAGTTTTCTCTTTCTGGGTTTTTTCTCTTTTGGTGATTTGAACATTCTTTGCTTTGGTTTACAATTTCTGCAGCTAGAGATGAATTTGTTGAAGATGTTACAACTGTTGTAAGTTGTAAATAATTTTCTTTTATTTGAAAACAAGGACTTTTCTCTTTTGGGTATATTTTGTATTTTGATTTTTCATTAAGCAATTCTAAATCTTTGGTTAACTACATAGACTTTGAATGGCCATAATGAGTGTCTAAATGTGCTACCCCAGGTAATACTTGTTCCCTTTTTGGGTTCTCTTTGATGATGCATCCATATTAGTTAAGTTGGAGTAGTAAATTTCAGATCTTTACTCTTCAAATTATTTGGTTTTTGCTATATAGAAATCGGCAACTACCATTAAAAACCGATTAGAATTGTTTATTCAGATACCTCAACCAAATCTCTTCCAAATTCAGATGATTTAGACCTACAGGACACCCACATTGCAGTTTCAAGTCAAGGTACTCCTTAAAAAGTCATTTTTTTGGTTCTAATTTCTGTTTTGTTTTGTAATTACTAAAACCAATATTTGCACAATTGTTCTCATCCTTATAATTTTCTGCTTGGTAATATTATCATTTATATATGCATATAGTAGAATCAAGGTCTACCAGAGTATTATCTACGACGGATGAGGAAGAACAAGATCAAAGAACTAACCTCATCAGGGGGGTCACAGATTCACTTGAGGAAGCAAATGACTCAAATGAGCATGATACTGACTTAACCACTCACAAGGACACTGGGGAAGATACAATTGATGCAGATGACTAGGCTAACCAGTCGTCAGATAATGCCTCTCAAAATACTCAAAATATGGTATATGATATATACTTTTTTCCCTTTAACTTGCTTCTTTTTTTTTTCTTTTCTTTTTTTGATTGTCTAATTTGTACTGGTTCCTGCTGCTCCTATTTGTAAAAGTCTTTTGATAGCTCTGTTATATGTTAAAAATAGAATTGTATACATTATAAATGCTGTGATACTTCTATGCTCCTCATCGTGCTTGGGGTGCTCTTTTGTTGACTTGATGTTTGTTAGTGGGTTTCATCATCTAACATGTTGTACAAAAATCTACTATAGGACTTGTCATTCAGATGTTGGAAATAGTATGTCCTGATAGTCAACCAAAAAAAAAAAAGTCATTCTAACTATCTTGTGTATTGCTTGGATACTGCTCATCCCTAGCTTGAATGATTATGACTTAGTATTTGAATTTTTTTTGAACATGTTATATCTTATCTCCTTGGAATAGGGGTTAAACTATTATGTTTGATATTTATTTTGATCATTATCATTGTTGCCTATTGTTATTAAATTATTTTATCCTAATCATTTGATGAAATATGCTTTCTTTGCAAACTTCTTATTTTTGATTCATGCATATTATCTTGAATAACCATCTCCATGCCAAACTCCGGGCCTTTTTGTTAGGAGACCCTCTGTTGTACCATTATGCAATATTCTCTGATAACGTATTAGTAGCAGCAGTTGTTATAAACTCAACTATAACATATGCTAAGGTAATTTTCACTCTTGATATACTTGCTATTTCCTTTAATTGCTAAGAAAGAAATTTTGGAATGGCTATTCTAAGACTCTTACTCCCACATCCTCTTTCTTTTGTCGAACTTCGCAAAAAAAAAAAAAAAAATAATAATTATCTGCTATTTCAATGTTTGATATTTTTTGTTTGACATCTCAAATTTATTGTTTGGAATCCTGGCAGGACCCTTCGAAGCATGCTTTCCACATTGTTACTGATAGGCTAAATTACGCTACAATGAGGATGTGGTTTTTGGTAAATCCATCAGGCAAAGCTTCTATCCAAGTTCGGAACATTGAAGAATTTACATGGCTAAATGCAAGTTATAGTCCAGTTCTCAACCAGTTGGGTTTGCATTCCATGATAGACTATTACTTCAAAGCTCATCAAGCCAATTTTTATTCAAATTTGAAGTACCAGAACCCAAAATACTTATTTGTCCTCAATCATCTTCGATTTTATTTGCCAGAGACCTTCCCAAAGCTCAACAAAGTGTTGTTCTTGGATGATGATATTGTTGTAAAGAAGGATCTCACTGCCCTTTGGTCCCTTGATTTGAGCAGGAATGTTAATGGTGCTGTTGAGACTTGTGGAGAGAGCTTCCATTGTTTTGATTGGTATCTGAACTTCTCAAATCCTCTTATCTCAAAGAATTTTGACCCTCATGCATGTGGATGGGCATATGGGATGAATATCTTTGATTTGGATCAACAGAAGAGGCAAAATATCACATGAGTGTACCACAGATGGCAAAAGCTGGTAATGATTATAATTTTAGATCCTTTTGCATGGATGATGCTCTTGTCTGGTTTTAATACTAGCGTTTGGTTGACAACTATCAAAATGCGTGTCGCACCTAAACATAACACAGAATGAAAAACATCAATCTAAATTCTAGAGCTTTATAACCATTTATCCATACACTAGCATGAATTTCAACCTAATACCACATAAATCTTGGCCATTTGGGTGGGATTCATAATTTTGTCTCCAATTTACAAATACTAGGGCTTAATGTAACTTAAGTCCAATGGGATGTCCAAAGGCCCCACTTATGAAAATATGTATCTATATTAATTATCCATTCTTCTTATATAGTGTGATAGTAACTTGTCCTCTCTCTTATCTTATCATGGTTCATGTACCGAAAGCTTCTTAGGCTTGTGGAGTTCAAGTTAAGGGAAGTGATTTCAAGGGAACCTACTCTACTTGTTTTGGTGGTTGGTTTTCCTAATGTTGGCAAGTTGGCTTTAATTAATTCGATCCATCAAATTGCACTGTCTCGATTTCTTGGTAAGTTGTTGCTATGTTTTTGCTAGATTATGGTTGGATGTCATTGTCCTGAAATGGAACTATGGTAAAAGGTTATTAAATTATTTTAACAATAACAACTTTGGTTTTCTTTCATAGTGTAGGAGAAGATGAAGCGAGCTACAGTGGGCCCATTGCTCGGAGTTACTCAAGATATTGCTGGATACGAGGTCAACTGATATAGTGTTTTATGGTTTATATAACTTAGAAAGTAATAAGAGACTGAAAATATTAGCTTCATGTGTTTTTCATACTTGTTAACATTCAATAATTAAGAC
This sequence comes from Quercus dentata, assembly GCA_028216015.1. Classification (NCBI taxonomy): domain Eukaryota; kingdom Viridiplantae; phylum Streptophyta; class Magnoliopsida; order Fagales; family Fagaceae; genus Quercus; species Quercus dentata. The sequence continues at coordinate 201,878 of CP116450.1, read as the reverse complement.
TAGATTTTTGGGATTGGACCTTGATATTGATAATGTTGGTAGGAAGAGTTGTAGGTTTTGGTTGTGAATTGTTTGATTGACCATTATCGCTTAATATTTAGATGATGTTCTTACTTTTATGAGCAATAGATTGTTTGAAAGGAAGTTATTTTTGACTCATGTTATATTATTTGACCACTGGTAAGTGCAGAGGTTACTATGAGTCTATGACTTGGATCATATTTTTGCCCCATTTGAAACACAACACCCCCAACACACACCGAAACCCATCCTCTGATTTGCTAGCTTGCTTACTATTTTATTCATTTATTTTTTCACTTTTGATTTTCTTTTTTAAGCTGGTATGTTTCAGTAGGTTTATATTTATAGCGGAATAAATTATTAGGCTTAGGCCTCTGGTTTAATTATCAAAAGTTAGTAATAACTGAATCAGTTGCATAAACCTTATTTAAAGACACGTTTTGTACATCAAGCCAAATCATCAAGCATTTGGCTTAAATCTTAATGTTATCTAGTTATCTTTTATCTATTGCTACCTTTCTCCTTCTATTGTATATCTTTTGCTGAATACTTCTGTTTGAACATTGTTGAGGGGAAAATTTTGATGTTCCCAAATAGAATATGGGATAGCCAAGCCGAAACTTGATGATGGGCCCTTGAAATAAAGCCCAAAAGCTATCGATGTGACGTAAGTCCGCCCAAGCAAAAAATAGAGGCTACACCCTAACAAGAAGACAACAATAAAGCATAATAAACACGTTAGTGTTGTTATATTATTAGTCCTTTTACAGCATCATAGTTCAAATCGGTCCTCCAAATAAGGGTAAAATTACACTTAGTCCAAAAAAACAGATTTAAACAGTCCAATGGTCAATGATTAAATAAGTTTAGGAATGTGTTAACTCATGGGGGTCCTTGCATGTCTCGATCAGGGGAGTTCATTATATTTTCAGCCATCATTATATCAATGTGAGAGAAAAGTTCAATTGTTACATATACATTATATCCTTCAACCGTAAAATAAAAAGTAAAAATTAAAGGTTCCATGGGAAGAAATAGTTTCCAGAACATTATGACCATCATAATAATACTAAACAAGGATTAAAGGCTTTATAGTTACAAATAAAAGAGGAAAAATAGGATGGAATGAAGGGAGAGAAAGATCTCATTTCAGCAAGTATTAAGCTAAGATTTTGGTTGGTATGTGTTTATAAGGTATGAATGAGGTGAATGTGAGCTATTTTGAGTGAGTGGGATAAAATTAATACTGAGATTGAAGTTTTTTTGTGAGTAATGGGCTGTTTATGTCTAGTTGGAGGACATTTTTGAGCTGTGGTTATGTAGAGGGATGAGAAGAATATCCGGGATTAGATGAGTGTAGGCTGAAGATGATGAGTGGTGAGCTTAAAGAGAGCTAAACCACAAGCAAGGTAGTAAACAAACCAAGGGTTTCGGAGGGAGTGGCTGTCTTGGTCAATTATGGGACGTTTATGGAGTAGAAAAGTGTAAGCAAGGTGGTGAATGTTGGTGTTATGGTGACTATAAGCTGAGAAAGGTTGTGAGTGAGCTCAAGAGTGCTTGGGGAAGCTTAAAGAAAGCAAATAGGGGTTGAATTTCTGCAGAGTGTAGTCAATGACAAAAATTTTTAGAGACTTCCCTCTCCTTGGGCTGAAGTGTGTATATTTTTATAATGGAGATTTAGAAAAGCATTGATTGACTAGAATCCAAAAACGTATGACTCATCAAGGGTGACGAATCAAGGTTTAACTTTCCCGGGATTTTTTATTAGAAGTAGGAAAATATACTTTGAGGGGTTGTCTTGCTTCTTTGGATAACGATGGGATTTTAGAACTTTTGCATTAAATGCTAAGATTGCTGAGATTGTATTCACCAATGGGATTAAGGCAAGTATCAAGAATGAATCCTAATGCTTTTAAATGAGATTTGGTTCCTAAGAAGTAAGATTCAACACCCCCAGCCAGGTGTCAAATTCTTAATCCACTTTAGGGGGTTCCGCTGGAGATCTCTTTATGCCCTCCAAATCACATGTTTCCAATTTTTCTCCTTTAGGATTCATGGGCTTGGTACATGAATCATGTCTTGAATGTTTTTAACATTTATAGCATCAATTTGTTGAAGTTTGGTTTCAGCTCCCCTTTCGCTGGAGGTGCGGTCTTGAGGAAGATGATGGAGTCCCTTCATCCTTTTGACTTCAATCGATATGACAGCCCTTGGGCACTATTCATGTTAGGCGGAGGGTGGCAGAAAATTGATGGGACAGCCCTTAGTCCATTCTCAAAAGCTTGGTTCCCTTGTATGAGTACCTAGTTGCTCTTTTTGGTTAGGAATGAACAAGGGTTGTTTGCCCACTCTCCTTTGCCTCCTGTTGGTGTTTTTTACTTGAGCTTGCTCACATGGGTTAGGTTGTGTGCACATGTTGCCATGGGCTTTCATTCCTCATGGACTTTTATTAGTAAATATTTTTGGGTTTTTCATAAATACTTGCAATGGGCCCTTGGGCAATTAGTTGTAATGTTTGAAATAATAAGACAAGTTTCAAAATACTTTTGTAAATAATATTTACTTTGATGAATTCCATATTGCAATAATGTTCATGGTTTCTAATAATCGTATCATAACTTAAATGATGATCTTGTGGGTTTGAATATTTACCATGAGTGTCAAAGGCGTATATTATGGATGTCACGATGCAAATGATGTCCATGTATTTCATGGGTTTATAACATTAAATAAATAAATGTCATAGGTCTAACAATCATAACTTTCCATGGGCTTTTACAAGATGATTGCCATGGGTTTTAAGAATAGATAATTCATAAATTCCATGAGCCTGTAATATTATAATAATATGTTTAAGAATTTAAAGTATTGTTCATTATTGAACTTTTAAGTGAAATAATAATGATATAGTATTTTGCCAAGTATTAATAACCTTCGGCTTTTGATAGAATAGTGCCAAGTAGTTAGCTTGGGTTTTTAATAGTGCCAATGCAAGTTGAGCTTTTGATATTACCAATGAGAATTGAGTTTTAAATAGTGCCAACGTAAGTTGGGCTTTTGATATTGCCAATGAGAATTGGGCTTTGATGTTGCTAATGAAAATTGAGCTTTAAATAGTGCCAACGTAAGTTGGGCTTTTGATATTGCCAATGAGAATTGGGCTTTTGATATTGCCAATGAGAATTGAGCTTTGATGTTACCAATGAAAATTGGGATTTGATGTTTCCAATGAAAATTAGGCTTTGGATAAATAAATTTCCATGGGTTTAAATCATGGGCTTTGATCATGGATTTGAATTTCATTGATAAAATTGTTTTGCCATGGACTTAAATCACGGGCTTCTCAAATATTGCCAAGCATAAATATTCTTGGGCTTTAAATAGAATGTGATAATAAAATTGGATAAAACATGAGTTTTCAGGCTTTTTTTGTGATATTTTATATCATAACCCAATTTAGATAATGAGATATGAAACATTTGTGATTAACATAATAATAGAGCAAAAAATATTTGGGAAAACTCAATAACTTATTAGTGGTGTTTGAAAATAAATTGGTGGTACCCAAATAAAATTAGGTGTAAAAAAAAAAAAAGTACCCTAACAAACATTTTTGTATGTTTAATTGCTGACATTGGATTTTTAATCGTAGATTGCACATTAGCCTTGCATATATGTCCTAGACACTCCAGGTGCATTGGTTCCAAGTATCCTTGACATTAAGACAGATCAAGCTAGCTCTTGTAGGTATCATCCTCTTGCAAATAATTTCTCCTAACTTTTAGTTTAAGATATGCTAAACGAGTGCTTGATTGTTGTAAACGGACAAAAATAAGTGCCACCTCTCTCCAACCACTATTAGGAGAAGCCATATCCCTACTCAACCGAAGTTGATTTGGTTGCAACAAACTAACTGGATCAGCTTAAGTAATGATGGTTAAGGCCTAAAAGTTTTATGCCTAAAGTTGTGTTGGTTTAATCCTCTTATTGACCTCCAACCAACACAGGTTGCCCAAACTGCAGCTTGTAAAATTTTCAACCTTGGTGTTTTGAATTTTATCATAATTTTTTCTTTTAATATTGCTCATATGTGATTTTTTTGGTTTTTGCGTGTGTGGGGGGTGTTGGGCTGGTATTGGTTCTGTCAACATGAAATTACTTTTGCCACATTGTATTGCTTGTTCTATCAAATAAAGCTTATCAATTTCTTAAATTCACATAAAGGGTCCGTGAAAGATTCAGTGGTAGGTAAGGAGCGTATTGCACAATACTTTCTGGCAGTTTTAAATACTTAAGGGACCCCCCCTTCATTGGAAGCATTTGAACAACAGGAGATTGGAAGAGATTCGGTATGATTCTAGGGAAAAACATGAGTATAACCTTAAAGATCTTCGGCCAAAAAGGAGGAAGCCACCAAATGACTCTGATATGCTTTACGTTGAGGTAATATAGGATGGTTCTCATTTACTTAATTTATGTAGGATGGCCAAAGTATTTTAAAACCTTTTGTTATTGGGACAACATAGATCCGAATGAACTTCATGATAAGTCTTGTTGTAGGATTATTACATGGTTATCAATATCATCTTCATTCTCCGAATGCATGGCAAATGATCAGCATAAGAAATTTTTTTGGACGGTTAGTTTTCTTGTCATGAACGAAGAGCTTTTAGTTTTGATAACATGTTTTACTTGCTGGTTATGGACATTCATGTAGAACATCATAAAGTTATTCTGTTGTGCTTAGTGTATGAAGGGGTTTTTTTTACCAGGAAAGAGAATGTAAATCTAGAAATGTTGGTAAATACTAGACAAAGTTAATGAACTATCATTTTAAATATGGCATGCTTAATTTGAAACAGATGATCAGTAAATTTGGAAAAAAAAAATGATCTTTCTTTATTTATTTAGCTTCAGTTGATGGCTTTTTAAAAAAGGATGAGAAGCTTTTTTGTTTTCAATGGATCGTAATGTTCTTTTGTTAATTCTTTGAAAAAATGAAGAATTGTTGGAAGAGAGAATGGCAATAATTTATACTAGGGATAAATGAACAAACAATAAAAGCTTGTTCTGTAGTGGTTGAGATGATGTCAAGGTAAGCAAAAAGATGGTATTTGATTTAGAAGTAAATAAGAGAAAACTTACAAGGAACCCTATAGGCAATACATAAATTGGGGAAGAGTAAATTCACATGTTTTGCAATATCATTGAGTAAGATTGTGTTGCTTGAGGTGGATATTTTGATTTCAATAAGAAGATTTGAAAAAGAATAAATGGGATTAGTGGTAAACGATAGGAGAACAAACATTTGTCACTGCATGGAATCAAAAGCTGCCAAGCTTTTCAAAAATAGTTTTCTATAAATATATACACACACTAGCTCTTTTGCACAATACTTTTTATGCCATTTGTAATTCTTATTGTTCTGGCTTATATCACCTGGTCTCCATGTGACCTATAGATGTCTTGTTTTATTTTATGTCATTCTTGAATTTATAGTTCTTTACACTTTTCCTTTCAGGATCTTGTCACAAAATTCCAATGTGCTTTGTATTTAACTCTATTAGAAATCACTTGGTAATGTAGAAGATGAGAGTGACTTGGAGAGTCTTATAGAGCAAGAGTTTTGAAGCGCCGCAAAAGGCATTTAAGATACCTCATATGGCCTCAGAAGCTTGTTTGATGGTATCAAAAAAGCTTCTTACTTTATTTACGGCGGGTAAACTTGGTCCATTCATCCTTGATGATGTCCCTGATTCAAATATCGTGTCTTGAGTTGTTAGTCACTTTTTTCTTTTTGGTGTAACATTACGATTGTATATGCTAGTCTCTTTTTTTTCCCTCCTTTTTCCCTCCTACTTTCTTGTGTTGATGTCTCAAATTTAATCAAGTTGTATTACAAAGCTAACAGATGCTTGCATGTGTTGGTGAGTTCTTGTCACATTCTTAATGAAAAATATGCATCCAATGCTAATGATGCTTCATTTTGGACGCACTAGATGATAGCAATCTTTTGTTTTTTGATGGTATTATAGCAATCTTTGCGATTTTTATTCCAACACTGATTACAAATTGTTTCTAAGATTGATAAGCGATTTTTTATTCTAGATTTTTTTAAAAAAATGGCTGGCTCTAAAAGTTCCATTAAACGTTTTGCTTGGTTGGATGTAAAAGGGGGAGGAGGGAAAATGTAGGAAAATGAGAGGTTTTCTTTGTTTGATGTGGTGGAAAAGACAAAAGAGGAGGAAAAGTAGGGGAGAAAATGTTTAAATAAATGGAATTTACAATTTTGTCTATTTTTAATTACAATCTTTTCTTTCATCTTTTGATGTAATGAGACTATAACAATAGGGTTTTATTTGAGCATGGTCACTAATTATTCTAGTGAGTAGCAAGTAATTAATGCAAGAAAAATTCAAAGCTGAATCTAATTTAGAAAATGATTAAATTCAAGAGAGGATATCAAAATTCATTGGTCCCTTTGCATGTATAATGTAGAGCAAAGTTGATCAATATGAGATATTATTGAAAAAAAAATTGAAGGCATTATTCAACAAGACTGTTTGGAAATAATTGGTGAAATAATTTATATTGAGGCACTATTTTTCTTAAATTTTAAGCATAATTTAGTTAACAAATGCAATGATCGTTTTGGTTCTATTCTCCTCAAATTTGGAAGAAGGTTGTTCTTTTTAAAGTTTTGTGCCTCTTTTTATTCTAAGTGACACTCGTTTTTATTTTTTGGGATTGCGTTACTTGCTTTCACATATTTATTTAAAAAGGGTTGTGATTAAGTTACAACCTCTAAATGTTAACCATATAATCTTAATATTGACCAAGTTATTATTATTTTAATTGGACACTGGCTCTTGGGTAATTAAATTCTTGTTCTTAGAAGTTTGATCCCAAATTTTAATGGGATATCACAGAATTCCATTATATAATTGGTCGTTTCATGTTATCCCCTCAAACTATTTTCCAATAATTTTTGTGGGATTGTATTTATGTTCTTCAATTTTGATATGGACAATATTGGAGTGAATTCCAACAATATAAAATTCAATAATTAACATGATAGTAGTGTAGATTAAGCAATTCTTGTTGAGAAATCAGAGTTTTCTGACTCCTTTGGCATAAGAAGGATTTGAAAAATGACACTCATTATTCCCAAACATGATAACCAAATGGGCCCATAATTATTGGTGTGTCATTTTTCTCTAAACGTATTCTTAATATATTATTTATAATTTTGGTTTAAGTTAGAAAGAGCTTTTGATGGAAACAAAAATTTATAATTCCAAATACTAATGCCACTCCTTTCAATGCAAATTACATTCCATATTTTGTAATTAATTAAGCATGTTAATATACACCGTGCCTACTGATTACGAAAAAGAATCATAAAACATGAATATAAGAATATACGCTTGCACATATCAATCCATGGATCTCTCAACTTTATACACAAGAATGTACTCACACCAATCCATGGATCTCCCAACTTTACACATAACAATTTACTCAAGGGAGTATACAGATCACTTCTTTATTTATTTATATCTCTTACTTGGAATTACAATGACATATATGTTTATTTATTTACATCATTTAGTGCTATATTTATTTAATTACATCACTTGAAAGCAAATTAAATAATAGAAATATTTATTTATTTACATATTCTAATCCAAATAGCAACGAAGGAATGCTAACGAATTATGGAAGGAATTTGCGACTTTGAATTGAGCAATGTTCGATTCTGTTGGATGTGACCTATGTCGAACTCCTGAAATATAATTTGTAATTATATAGTATATAAGAAACTTACAGTGAGAATAATACTATGAAATAAGATAATATAATAGAAAAATAAATAAATAGAAATTTAATATATTCATTAAAGATTATGGGTACCAATGCCTTGCTTAGACATGGCAAAACGGGTTAGAAAATTCTGACCTGACCCGAAAAATACTTGACTCGAACTCGATTTTTTTTACTCGAAGCAAAAACAGGCTGACTCGTGACCCGACCCGTGTTTTTTGCGGGTCAACCCAACCCGACCCGAACCCGAACCAATTTTTTTTTAACTTTTTTTTGGGTAAAAAAAATAGTAAAATTAAGACAATATTGATTTAATTGTTTATTATGAGTTTTAAGGAAACAATTGATACATTTATATATCTGCATACAAATTAATTGAGAGATAAATGGTTGAGCATTCTGCAATGAATAAAAATCTTTAGATATCAAATAGTAAAGTACATGCCAAGATAGTATGTGAAAAATATAAATTTAAAATTGTAGACATGTGTGAGAAACATTCACAAGTGTGAAAATGGTGAAGCTAAAGTATCAAATTAGCATAGATTATGAATGCTTAACAAATTATGTCCAAAATAAAAGACTTTTCAAAATAAATTATGATATTTTATAGAGTGTGTGTTTCTTAACAATGATATGATATTTATAAAAGAGACCATGTATAAATAAGTAAGCAATCAAACTTTAATGTATATCTCAATTGAAATAGAGTGTCAACCAAAATTGATAATAGATTATAAAATTAATTTTCAAGATTGTAAATTTCTTATATGTTTTTATTCTTTATCAAGTGAGTTATCCAATAAGTCATTTGTAATTTTGTTTTATATTTTGGAATGTTGATATTGTGTAGAAATAAAACTTGTATATTTGTTTTACTTATCTTTGTGTTATTTTGTTTTAGATAGCAATGTTAGGATTTGTATAATTTTAAAATTATTGAATAAGTATTAATAAGTTTAACTGAGTTTATCCTTGATATAAGTGGTAAATTCAAAATTATGCATTTTACATCAAGTAATTTGTTACATAACTTTCCAAATGGCACATGTTGTTTTCTTTATAAAAATAAAAAATAAAAAAATTCATGTGAAAATACAGGTCAACCCGACCCAACCTTTAACCCGATTGACCCGAACTCGTTTTTAACCCGCTTAAAATGACCCGTTTATGACCCGTGACCCATTTGACCTGCAACGTGATTGACTCGACCCAAACGTTTTGCCATGTCTGCCCTTGCTGGCCAAACTTTGAAACACAATGTTCCATAAACAAGATTTAATTCCTTCATAAATTAAATAGATCGATGTTTCTTCTTCTATTTTTCTCTTTTTGATTTGTTTTTATATATTTGTGAGGAAAGGGTGTGGGAAAAATAAAGATTTAAAAAGACACTTGAGTTTTGGAATTTTATTTTCAATTTTCATCCAAAAAGATATTTCTTGTTTTAATTTATTGTAAAACTATTTGTACGAAAAGGGCTTTTGTTATTTATTTAACGAAATTGAACATAACTAGCATTCAAGATTAGTCAATTTAATCAGTACCCATTGATAAGCATAAAAACTAAAATATAAAAAACATAATAAATAATTAAATAGTAAAAAGAACAAAAAGATAGATGGAAAAGAATAACACAAGAAAGAAGAACAAGAAGACAGATCTGCCCTTACCTCTTCTTCTGATGATGACGATGAACTTCAAATTTCCTCGTCGAGTACAATCTTTGGTACATGAGCAATCTTGTGAGAATCTTCTTCTCTGCATTTTCTACTCAAATTAGGACAACCTTCAATCACCAATTGTCTTAGTGCGGTGAGAGCTTCCATCCCCTCCGGGAGAGATGACAACTTAGGGCATTTGCCAATCGTAAGTGTGTGAAGTGATTCCAGGCGTGGCAGCCACTCCGGCAAAGCCGTGAAATTTTCACATTCTCCAATCCATAGCAGCTGTAAAGTGTTTGCAGATCCTTGGAGCCATTGGGGCAAAACCTCTAACTTAGGTAAACCTCCAATTATCAAATTTTGGAGGCTGAACTTGAGATCTTGATTGTCTTCTCCCTCCATCTCCATCAAACTAAGCTCTTTACAATCCCTAATTCCCGGGTCTCTAGGGCAATTAGGTGTTTGATACTGAGTGATAAAGAAATCAAACTTGGACATTTTAGAACAACCAATGTTCGAAGATAGGTGAGGCGCCCCTCCATCTCTTCAAATAGACATTTTAGATTCTCACAATCACGTATCAACAAAAATCGAAGAGAATCCAAGCAACCCACTGTCTTCTCCGACAAGCGGGTATGCTTTGTTGTAACAACCAAAAACCTGAGGCTGATTATGTCCCTTACACCTTTGGGCAACCGTTCAAGATTGTTGCAACCACCAAGCCGTAAAGTTTGCAAACTGTGCAGCTTGCAAATGGAATTTGGAAGTTGCTTGATTTTGCCATTTCTTGTTAGGTCGAGATATCTCAAATGTTTCAAACTTCCGATAGAATTTGGCAACATCTCAAAGGATGAATTGCTCAAATCAAGCACCCGCAAGTACTTAAATCTTGAGGTACAAGCTTTAAGTATGGACATGGGTTGCTTTGTTTTGAAAATAATAGTTTGAACTTTGCTCAACCTCTCTAATTGTGTTGTAACTTCTTGCCCACTCTCCAAAATTGATAGATGACAAACTTCTGCAACAGGGGTGGACGTCTTGGTCACTACCGAACACTCACCTTTGGCAATTGAGATTGCAAGATCATGGACAAGATCGTGCATTTTAAAGTTATAATCGCACATAGCATCTTTATATACATCTTGAAACAAAGATCTTGACATTAACTCCTTGATATTCAACTCACCAATATCTTCCAACTGTTGTTTTTCATTGTCGGGTGATTGAAGAAGTCCATGTGCCATCCAAAATTGAACCAAAAGAGAAGTTTTGAATTCATAATCCTTTGGGAAAAGAGAGCAATAGGCAAAGCATTGCTTCAAGTGAAAGGGCAATTGATTGTAATCGAGCCTTAATACGGGTAAGATGTCTCCCTCATTCTGTTTTAAATGCCATATCTCATTATCTCTCACGATTTCCACTCCCGTTCATCAACTTTTAAATAAAGTAGGCTAGCTAAAGTCCTCACTTTGCCAATGGAACGCCTTTACATTTTTTAACAATGTCATTTCCAATTTCTAAGAGCTTTGGATACTGTTTTTCTACACCTTCCTTAAATGCCAATTTCTTAAATAAAGACATACAATCCTCATGAGATAGACCATCTAAATGGTATGTGGGAACAGTACCCATAATTGTAGCAACCGAGCTATTTCGTGTTGTCACCATGATTTTACTTCCATTGCAACCACCAAGTAACAAATCTTCCAATTCCATCCATTTATTACGATCCTCATTCCAAACGTCATCCAAGACAAGTAGAAATTTTTATCTTTTAAAAGTTTTCTTAATCTAAATTGCAACTCATCCACACCCAAATTATCTATAAATTTCTTATCTCTCAAAAGTTCTCTTGAGTTATTTTGAAACCCATCCACATCGAAATTCTCATCAATCTTAACAATTGCAGACTTTAGGATTTCTTTTATCAAACTAGTAACATTAAAATCCTCAGATGCACACACCCACATTCTCAATTGAAAATGACTAACTACCAATTTATCATTATACACCAACTTCGCAAGTGCGGTCTTCCCCAAACCTCCAAGCCCAACTATAGGAATTACATTGACATTTCTTCTATCATCTGGGTTCATCAAAAGACGTATGATCTCTTTTCTATCATCATCCCTACCGATGACATTAGAAGGATCTACAAAGGAGTGGGTCATGTCCCTCTTGTGAATTTTTATATTCCTAGGTTCATGTCCTTGGGTAAGGTTGAATTTATCCTTATTACCTGAAATAGCATCTACCCTCTCCCTAACATTCTTGATTTTATGTGCCATTGCAATGTGGAATACAAGTGGATTAGAACCAGAAAAGAAATAACACACCTTTTTTTGGTGCTCCCGTATCTCTTCATTGCTTCCTTTTGCAGAACTCGGTATTGAAATTCATCCAGCACATTCTCCGCATCATTAAGGACATCTTTGAGCTCCCTAACCAAGTCCTTAGACTTTGGTCACTTGCTTGCCTCTCCTCAGCATCACATAGTACAGCTTTAATGGCTGAGACTGTGTGCTCAAGCTTTTTCAGATCACTTCGGACACCCCATGCTGAGCTGATCTCTTGAAAAGTACGGGATCCAAGCTGCTCCAGGACCTTCCCTGCGACGCCATAGGCAACTTCAGCCATGTTCTTGTGGTGATGGAATGGAAAGGAATTTGATGGTTAAGTCAACCAATGCTTTTAAGTCTTAGCAGCTGTTTTTATTACAGAGCAATTCCGAGTGGGTGGATATAATTGCAAAATAAGTGATGGCAAAATTGTACGTAGGTGGATTTATAGCACCAAGATCATGACTTGGCACACGATTCTTTCGTAGGCTGTTGGCAAAGCATGGAAATAGGAAATACTTAATCATGGAGGCGAAGTTTATCCTTTAATTTTGTTGGGGTTAAATCTTTTTCCTTTAGGTGAGGGAAGTTCAATACATACTCTAGTTGATAATAGATAGGACTGTGTTCTTGAAGTGTAATTTAGATAGTTTGGTGGAATCTCATTATTTTTCTGAAAGCAAAAGGAGAGGCTGGAAGCCATGATAATACGAAGCATGATTCCTTTCTTACCAATATTGGCACCAAAATTCCATATGCTCTTGGTTAATTACATGGAATTTTAAAAATGAAATATGAACTATTCTATAACAGCTGATTTATAAAGAATGACCGGTACAAGGGGCATTCTTTGAGTCTATAAAGGATGTTGGCTAAAGAGATTCCCTCTTAGTTTGGGTATTACTTTGATAGTATAGTTGCAGAACTCTGGATTACAATTGGCTTGGAATTGAGATTACAACAAGATACAATTAAAATTGGATTGCCCGTTAGCAGTTCAATGTATTACATCAGAGGACAATTCCTCCACTTCTAACAAATTTAATCATGATTGCAGGTACCTACTGACGATCTCAGTTGAGCATGTGTCTAGACTCTCGACAGGCAAACAGATGTCTAGACAGACTATAGTTGACCGAGAGAGCAACCAAATGCAGAGGGAAATACGTTATGCCATATTCTTTAAAGTCTTAATAGCTGTATTTAATTTATCACAAGAAATCCTATATCTTGGGATTCTGAATTAGACAGCCCTTGGGGCCTTATACGGTTCTATGGCAATATGATCCATAGAGTTCGGATGTAATTGCAAATAAGTGATGGCACATTGTTTAGAAAGGCCATTGGCAAAGCATAGAATAGGAATGACTTAAGCATTGAGACAAAGTAAATATCTTTTAACTTTGTTTAGGTGAGATCGTTTTCCTTTATGTGTAAGTAAATTAACTATTCGATACATACTCTAGTTGATAATGGCTCTGGTGGAATCTCATAAATATGAACAATTCAAGAAGAGTCTATTTGTTTTTAGATCCCTTAAAACACAACCAGATTAACCTAGATAATTAGCCAAGTGATTACTTAGTTAAATTATCAAATACAGGTTAACACACATATATTATATCTATATTATTACTAAAAACCGAAGCGTAGCATTTATTGTTGCTACGCTCTAGTAAACCCACATCAACGCCACATCATCATTTATTTTCTGTTTTTCTTTTTTCTTTTTAGATTTACCGGTTGACATTTATTTAGCATCTCCTTAAATTCGGATGTTACTCTTATCTTCAACTTTATCATGTGTCCCTCCATTGACCAAGAATCTTCAAATGTCGCTATTATATGGAATTCTGACAGTCACCAATAGGTTACAACCTCCTCACATCCTTTATTTGTTGTAACTTCTTCCATTTATTGGGTATGATATGACAATTCTATATATACACACACACACACACACACACACACACACACACACACACAAATTTCAGCCAAGTGCCTACATAAATTTCAGCCACGTTAACATTTAAAAACACCAAACATTGTGACTTTTCAGGATCTTATGTTTTTAACCAACAATTTAATTCAATGCTTTTTAAATACACCTTTTAAGAATTTACTATAAACAGGTGCCTTTTTGTTTGGTTGTTGATGTGAAACGTTTTGATTTCAAAATTCTACAAATAATATCACACGACTAAAAAAGAAAAACGCAAACTAATGCAACATTTTGCCTAGCTCTAGATAGTTTTAACTTTTATAGGTTTCATAGCGCTTCTTCTTTCCAAAAAAAACCATAAACACTTCTCTCCTCCCTATCTTTGTACGTACTTCTCCTTTTCTCCGCCTCCCGCTGTACTTTATTTCCTACAATAATAATTTTGAGACTTTTACTTCATAAAAGTTTTGCTCATTTTGCAGAAATCCTCGAAATCAAGCAAATTGTCAAAGCAAGCCCAAAAACCAAAGGTCAGATCCCTTCTCTCATTTTATAATTTAGTAATCTAATTTTACCTATCTTAAACCCAAACCAATAGATACAATGAATGTAGGGAATTTAACCGAAATCCCAACCTGAGAGAAACAAAAAATAGAGAAAACACACGGGAAAGAAAAAACAATCACACGCACAAGACAATATTTACGTGGTTCGGCAATTTGCCTACGTCCACGGAGTTGTTGCAGGATTTCATTATTATCAAGAAAAAATACAAAAGTGCGGCTCTGATTTTCTCGCTCCCAAAAAAACATGACAACCAACGCAAACCCTAATCACACAATTGCGTTTTATACATAAAGCCTCAAAAAATCTCCCATTAAAAGCCACGCAATATTATTTGGGTTGGGTCGGGTCGTTGAATCGGATCAAACAAAACTAGACTTTACAAAGCCCAACAATGAATGGATAGAACTGCTTTTAGCCTTCTTACCTTTCTGATTCTTTGAATGACGCAACAGGTTTTTCTAATTCATCTTACACGCATGTGAAGGATATGGGAGAGTAAGCTGTTGACGAGGAAAACAAAGAGTCAAAGTTGAAGTTTCCATTCTTTCTGAACTTCGAAGTACTTAGTCTCCACTCCACTCTCTTCCTCAACAACGATATTGCTCAAAACACCAACTCCTTCAAGATGGTCACTCTCTTTCTCTCTCTTCGACTAAATCCATTTTATTACGAATGGCATTAGATATCTGTGAACCGTTTTAACATATTATATTAATAGCTTAATCTTTTAGGACAAACGGTAATTTAACATGGTATTAGAGTGGAAGGTCTTGAGTACGATCTCTATCTCCTCCATTCTACCTCCGATTTAGATTCCCATGTGTTAGGCCTCACCTATTAAAAGGTAGTTTCAGCACACACATGAGGGGGAGTGTTAGAAGTATATGGTTAAATGATTAAATCTACCATATCCTAATAGCTTAAACTTTTGAGATAATCAGTAATTTAACAATTACAAACAGATGAAATGGTAGTTTAGCCTTCTTACCCTTCCGATTCTTTAAATGACACAACAAGTTTTTCTAATTCATTTTACACGCACGTGAAGGATATGGGAGAGTAAGCTGTTAATGAGGAAAACAAAGAGTCAAAGTTGAAGTTTCCGTTCTTTTTGAACTTCAAAGTCCTCGATCTCCACTCCACTCTCTTCCTCGAAAACGATATTGCTCAAAACACTAACTCCTTCAAGATGGTCACTCTCTTTCTCTCTCTGACTAAATCCATTTTAGTACGAATGGCATTAGATATCTGTGAACCGTTTTAACATATTATACTAATAGCTTAATCTTTTGGGACAATTGGTAATTTAACATGGTATCAGAGTGGGAGGTCCCGAGTACGATCTCTGTCTCCTCCATTCTACCTCCGATTTAGATTCCCATGTGTTGGGCCACACCTATTAAAAGGTAGTTTTGGCACACACGCGAGGGGGAGTGTTAGAAGTATATGGTTAAATGATTAAATCTACCATATCCTAATAGCTTAAACTTTTGGGACAATTAGTAATTTAACAATTACAAACAGATGAAAAAGATTAGTGTAATTTATCAAATGATTACGAAACAGATGAAAAAAAAATTGAGAACATAAATATCCTAAACTCAATCCGACATTTTGTGTTTTAACCCTTATGTGGTGTAAGAATAAGAAAGAGAAACGAAAAAAGAAAATATGGTACTTTATTCTTAGTCTTTTTACATTCATAAATGTGGTGTTTACAAATTATTTGATTCCAAAAAAATTTGTCACCGACAAACATTTAATAATTAGCGATTAATGACTGTTAGCTTATTTGGTTATTTGCTTATGTACAACTTTGAACAATTTTTAAGACTCTCACTTACAACTGTACTTCTGTCAACTTTCAACAAATAAAATTTTCTTAATTAAATTCATTAAAACTGTTGTTCAAATTTTCTTTATATGTTTGTATGGTGTTTTCTATCGGAAAATGGCTTGGGTTTTGAAAAGATTTTCAAATTGGTTTTTAGTGAGTGAATAGTTTTGTATTGCTAAAATAATTTAATTTTCTATTTATTTATAGAATTTTTTTGGAGGTTTGTTCAATGAATTGTATTTCTTCCTAATGTATCGTATAATATTATATATTGTGGTACGTGTTATATACTCAGTAGCTTCCCCGTACATCGCATGGGTTAGCGACTAGTTAAAATAAAAAGAGATATCTAATTAAAAAACTATGGAAGGTATTACGTACCATTTTTAGCTAGACGTGGACCACTTTAAAAATAAAGTTAAAAAATTGAAAAAAAAATTAAGAGTTCAAGATGTAATTTATTTTAGGATCAATTAAAATGAAGGATTATTGCAAAAGTAATTTATTTATTGAATCTAGCTTGTATTGCTAGGGCCTCAATTGAAATTGAGAGCAAGGGAGAAAATCATCAAACTTACCAAAGCAAACCTAGAGAAAATTATCATCAAACAACTTGGTGTTTCCAACGTTTTGGGTTCAAAAATAAATAAATGAGTATTTAAAAAGAAAATGTCAACTTATCAAATAAAGTAAGGGATATTTTATTAGTAGTTTTTAGTTAGTTCAAAATAGTAAAGTCTCTTATCATCAAATAAACCTTTTTTTGGTTCTTTGACCTGATGATAAAAAGAAATCATCATTTAGCGGACGCCATACGCTAAAATTCTATCCTATCTATGAAAAAAAATGCATCTTATCAATTTCTTTTCCTTGCCTTTTCTTTTCTCTTCCTTTCCCTAGCTACAAAATGAGCTTACTCCAATAAGATGACTTCCATTAAGGGGCTTGGAGTAAAGTCTACAACGAAATAACCAACTACTATATCTCTTCCTTTCTCCAGCTATTTTAGCTTATTTCTCTCCTTTCAATAAAGGTTATTTATCGATTTCTTTTTCTTTCCTCTTTTTTTTGGCTAGTAATGTTAAGGTAACAAGTCGAGTGAAAAATGAGCAAAAGTATAATTACAAAGAAATTTCTTTACCAGAGAATGATTAATCATCAATCTTCTACTCTATTGCAATTGATAGTATGTTTCAAACCGCATAAACAAAAAATTGCATGTCACTACACTAGTGTAAGACTATTTTTATAGAGAAAGTCAAGGGACACTAAAATCTATCAACATTTTTAAAACATCTTTGTTTTGAGCTCTAGTGAGTCCGGGTATAATTTTTTTTTTTTTTTTTTACAATTTATTTTGACCTATGGTGGATTGACACCTTACTTCTTGAGATAATGTTGTA
Source organism: Quercus dentata (assembly GCA_028216015.1). NCBI lineage: Eukaryota > Viridiplantae > Streptophyta > Magnoliopsida > Fagales > Fagaceae > Quercus > Quercus dentata. The sequence goes on along the minus strand of CP116450.1, from coordinate 184,281 downwards.
AGATTTTGTTGTGGCCATAAAACTCATGGCTACATCCATATGCTTCTCAACCATCACTCTTATATAAAGGACAAGTGGAGAGCTACATTTACAAATTGGGGCGGGGAATCATCAAAACGTAAGGGTTGGGCATGGTTGCAAATTATTCTAGTTAGTAGCAAGTAGTCGATATGGGAACAAAATTCAAAGCTGAATCCAATTTACAAAATCAGTGAAATTCAAAAGAAAGAGATTCAAAACCCGTAACCAATGCATTGGCTGCTCTGCTTGTATAATTTACAATGTAGTTGATCAATATGAGACATCACTGAAAAAATTGAAGGCATTATTCAACTAGATTCTTTAGAAGGAACAAAATTGGATCTCGAAATGAGAGCATCACCCAATTTGAAATTCTCTCATTTATTTTCTCCAATGAATTCTTTGTGCTCTCTTCATTTTCACCCCTGACACAGTCCTGCATAACCAGACAAGAATCAGTTAGTGGCAGCCGAGAACCACTAACCAAGTAAATAGGGACTAGATTCATGCAAAAGACATTCATAGAGAGTTGACACTAGATGATAATTTCCCCAATTCCCTCTCCATAAATTGAAAAGAAAGCTTTCCAAAGTCAAAATCACTCAACCACTAAAACACAAGAAATAGAACTACTTTTGTGCTGTGTATCAATATCATAACATCTCACATCAATATGCAAAATTTCGCCAAATGAAACACCTCCACGCAATGACAAAAATTGGTTAACACAATGATTTTGTCAGTCATAGTCCCACAAAGAAAACAGGGTATCCGTTGAATTTCAAGTATTTAGTTGGACCAATCAAATAAGAAAGCTTACTTAGAAAAACACATCGATAGCAAGAATTAAAGAGTCTGAGAGGGCAAAACAAAAAAAAAAAAATCCAAGAAAACACATGCAGTGGGACAAATGAAAGGACAATATACAACCAACCTTAGCATTTCCTTATTTTTAAAAAACTGCACACATGGTGTACCCATAATTCCAGCTGCTTCTGCTATTTCTGGATCTTCCTTGATATCAATTTCAACAAAATGTACATTTTGATCAAATTCATCTATCACCTGCCACCAGAAGTTAAGTAAAAGTGTGACATATTCTTCGTAAGTCATTCAACAATATAAAGCATGAATCATTAATAGTGAAACATAAAGTAAAGTTTCCATGATGCATGAGAGGCATTGGTTTTTTAATTCTCTTCACACAACATTGGTAACTTCTTCCTAGTAATACCCTATATCTGGTCTTGAGTTGACTTGGCTATACCATATTCTATGCAATTTTATCAGAATATGTGAATCACTTACAAGATGCAACTTCCACTCACAATCCACAGTTAAGTATGGACCAACTACAATAGTGGTAAGGTTCCAAGTGATACGTTGGCCATTAAGGATATTGGTATTACAATTCACCATGTTCTTATTTAAGAAATTTTTGGAGATGTCATCTTATTCCTTAAGGATTATAAAACGGCTTGTTTTTCTGGTGGAAAATATGTGGCATTCAATGCAAAAAGTCAAGATGTCATATTTACATGTACTTGGGACTTCATCTTCCATCTATAAAGCCAAAACTCGATACATGATGAAACCTATAATACTAATGCTCCTGCCTTTGGCTCATGCTTTTACTTATTAAACTAACACCCACCACAGCTCCATAATTAGTATTTTTCTGTCTTTGGTTACCCAGATTAATATCTAAAACGACCAAATTTCATTCCAAAAGCACTGCAACATATATATATATATATATATATATATATTTGTTCTTAGGTCATGACAAAATAATACATTCAACAAAGAACCAAGAGTAACATGGAACTTTGCTTTCAGTCAAACTGGTTGTTTGAAAATCTTGGGTGGCATGCAACAGTGAAAAGTTCTATTAAAATATATATTGTTATCCACAATATAGACCCAGTCAAACTTGTGTTCTGGAACTATATATTAACCAATACTTCAGTTCAAAAAGACAAATATGTTTCTATTTTCTGAAAAAAAAAAAAAAAAAAAACAGTTGGTATAACGATCCTTGATCAATTGCCATCTCCTCCCTACTTAAAAAGGGGATGGAGGATGAGATCACAAGTTTAGTCCCATGCACATGCATGAATTGTTTATTTAACTATCCTGAAGACAGATAATTAAGGAGAAAGAAAATTGTTTTGCTAAGATTACATGCTTCAGTACTAAATTTTCTGGTTCTGATTTCACAACTTCAAGAGAAATTCATTGTGCTACAATATTTGGATTTTAAGTGCACACTCCTTCCTCCTTTTGGTTAATGGTTAGATTCAAGTTACATGTAGTGTAACTCTTGTCAATATTACTCAACTTTCAAACTTTGCATTGGATTAGTTTTTTGACAAATCCACCGTTAAATTACATTTTCTCTTTTCACACTTATGCATGCAAAATATCAAAGTGACTAGAGATCAAAAACTATATCATGTATAAAATGTTTGAAGTTCAAAGTTCTTTAAAAAATTATAAAAATTATACATATAACATGAGTTTTTGGATTGGTTAGTAACTAACACCCATTTGACAAATTTGTCATGTTAAAAACAAAGAGAATGTGTAATCCAACATTAGAATTTTCAAAATATGAACTCAATGCAAAGTTATTAAGAGGTATAATAATAAGAAAGAATTACACTAGGTGTAACTTGATCCCAACATATATATATATGTATGTGTGTGTCTATATATATATATATATATATATATTAATTTTCAATTTTTTTTTTTAATTCTTATAAATATTCATACTCAACCATAAATGGTATTTTGTTTTTGGGATGTATGACTCTGGCCCTAAGGAAGGGATATTTTATATATATATATATATATATATATAAAATAGGATTTTACTTATGTGTGCCCTTAGGGCACACATTAATTTCTATTTTTGGAAAAAAATTTCTCGAGAATTGAAAAAGTAACGACAGCTTTTTCAATTTCTAAGAAAATATTTCCAAAAATAGAAAACTTAATATGTGCCCTAAGGGCACACATTAACCGAACCCTATATAATATTAATTTTCACAACTTAAAATTACTTTTAATTCCTATAAAATATTCAAACTCAACCATAAATTTTTTTTTTTTTTTTGGGTGGGGATGAATGACTTTGGCCCTAAGGAAGTAATATTCAAATCAGTGACCTTTGCTTTATGAGATGCAGTTCCCAACTGAATGTGCTACCCCTTAGAGTCAACCAAGCTAGAAGAAAAAATAACATAGATATATTTTGCAACCGTCCTTTCATGTTGTGCAAGCTTTAAGTGAAAGGCACATTCCATGTCTGTCACTTCTCATGAATTTCTTTCACCAAAATTTCACATGGCTAGAATGGGTTCCTATCATGTGTATCATAACTGAGACATCATTAACCAAGAAAAATTAGCTTAAGCTAGCATTGATATTGAACTATCATGCAAAAGCAGAACAAGTTTCAAACTATGTACCTTACTAAGAATTGGCTTCATAGACCTGCATGGACCGCAGGTTGGTGCAGTATATAGTACACATATAAGCCTTGGACTTTCATGGTACAATTTTCTTAATGCATACTGAAGAAAGAGAGGGAAAACATGTAAGCACCAAGCCAACCTATACAGAAAAACCAAAAGGGAAAGCTTTGTTGACATGAGATTTCAGTTAACATAAAAGTTCACATTAAAGTAAGCATTTTGGGAATAACTTGTACCTGGCCTTTATGCTTTGTAAGTGTAATGTCAAAGCCTGCTTGGACATCCCTATCGGTAAGTTCCTTCTTAACCTCTTCAGTTTGAGGCTGTCACAAGAAAATTCATGAGGACAAGTTTTATAACAGACTATGTTATATGCTCAAAATATAAAGTGACAACACAATTGAATAGAGTTTGCAGGATTAATTTGCCCAAAATTTATCAACATCCCTGGTCAACACTCAAGAACCTTTTAACCAAAATTACTTGATTCATTCTAAACTTCCTAGGAGCCAATGAACTCTAGCCTAATGGCACTTCCTCATCCAACAAGAATGGGATGAAAGATGAGGGGTGAGGTCATGGGTTCAAAATAGGTATATGTTTGATGTGGTAAGTGCAAAGATTTTTTTTTTTTTTTAATTTTGGAAGTTAATTGGTTTTTATTTTAGATCTTCATAGTTAATTAGGTTACTAGCATTTTATTTAATTCCTACAGTCAAGGGCATTTTTGTGATTCAATAACTGGGATTTCCCAAGTCAATTAGAATTACTATTTGGACAAAATTTAGCTACAAAATTGGTTGTAACTTAAGGCTACAACTTTACTCAATATTATTAAAATTACTACATATTTCAAAAATCTAACCATTGAATTGCATTTCATTACGCTATTAATACACATGTCAAATTTTATACTAATCGGATATTATTTACTATATAATCTATAATATTATATTTTATGCATAAAATATAATATTGAATAAGGTTATAGCTTTAGGCTACAACCAATTTTGAAGCTAAACTTTGTCCTTTGTGTTTTCCTACGTTAATTAAAATTAAAGTTTAGTCCTACTAGTCTATATAAACATAGTATTGTACTCCTATGGAGACAATTTACAGTTTGAACGTTTAATAAAAATTTTCTTGGAATCTTCCAATGGTGTTGACTCCTAGGTTATCTATTTTTTATTTTTCTGTCCTCTGAATTTTATTTATGTATTGGATTTGGTTTTGTCCCACATCAATGTGTACTTACCAATTAAAATATAATAAGAGATAAACCCTTCCATGGATTATTCGAGTATGTGACTAACCAAATTTAACCAAAAGGATCTGAAATCTTGATCTGTATATAAGCAAACATTTTCCTTTCTTTTTGGATAAGCCATTAGTAATTGGAAGAGAGACACATCCACCATCTTGCTTATAGATGCATAATACCCTACCATGTATTTTACAAGGTTTATTGGTGAATACATGATCAACAAGATAGTTGGTCCAGTCTATTGCTCTTCCTTTTGCCAATTTCACATTACAGTGATGGTTAAGAGGCACAACTTTTGTAGCTCCATAGAATGCACAATGATTGGCAACTTTGTACATGAGACTGCAACTTCTAAACCATGGCAATTTCTACTCATGCTAATAGTTTAGCACTCTTTGTAGTTAATATGGGTATGGATCCAAAAGCATAAGGAGATTTTACACATTGGCCCATTTGGGAGGTCTGCAGACACATTGGTCCATTTAGGTGGTCTGCAGACTTCTTTTGCTCTCCATGGCTTCACTGGCCGTAATAAAGTCTCAGGGTTTGCAGCGATAACTTGTTATGTTTACTATACAACCATTAACTAAAATATGCCTATGGTTAAGTTAACCAATTGACCAGCTTTAAGAAAGATAATTCATTGACTTGACCACTAGGTTAACCAATATATGTCCCAACAAATGCTAGTATAAGGATTAAGCTAAAAAAAACTATGTGCACCAAATTCTCGTAACACAAAATAATTAATTGCATATCCTTTGTTCAGCTTTATCTGTGTATTTTAGCAATCAAAATTCCCTTCTCTACCGGAACTTTTTCCATTTTTTTTTTTGATAAGTTCTCTACCAGAGTCATGTTAACAACAGTTTTCCAATGCATGGGGATGATAAGCACATGTTAAGGTACTCTTATATCTAGAGTCTATAGACAAGTAGAACAGATACCTGGTGAAACCCAATAAGGAGATCTTTGCTCACAAGATATCTCTTAACTGATAAAGCAGCAACGCATCCAGATCCAGCAGCAGTTACAGCTTGCCTCCATTCATGGTCCTATTAAGATAACAAGAATTCGAATTACAAGATTGTCCACTATGACAATGATTCACAAACATATGGTAATATCAAATCACAAGATGAGATTGGACTTATACAGCCAAATAACAATGTGATTGAACTTGATAAGCAGATGTGCTTACAGCTTAGCTATAAAATTCAATTATTTCTGTTGTTTAGAAATATTAATAGAGAGGTTTTTCTTGCTATTGTGAAGATTCACAGCTTCCAATACAAATGTAACAGAAGGCTAAAACCTAATTTCTTGCACTATCTCTTTCCTCTTTAAATGGGACATGCCAAGAAACTGATTAGATGACAAAGGTTGTAACATGCATCACTTCCATTCATACAAGATTTTCCCCAACTAGTTCTCAGAATTTCCTTGAATGTATCCCAATTCTTCATAAATCCAACAAGCAATAATTAATAGACACAAGCTTTGTCATTACATATATAATCAATACAATTTCTGAACCAGTAAGATGACCACTAGTTGAACTGTTGCAACATTTGGACCAGAGGTCCAGAGTCTTGGGTAAGGTATCTGGGTCGACACAATAAATCTTGACAGGTCCAGGACCAATTGAAAACTGAAGAAATAAAAAAGCTAACTCTGGAGAGGATTACCTGTACATCTCCAGCAGCAAATAAACCTTCAACTGAAGTTTTTGCAGCACCCTCTTCAACTAACACGTACCCAGATCTGTCGAGCTCAACTTGGCCATCCAACAACTGGCTATTCGGTGAATGACCTATACCATAAAACAACCCCTCTGCCTCAAGCACAGATTTTGAAGGAAAATTCCAGACATCTGGCCTTCTGTATTGCTAACAATATCCATGGTCTCTGTATTGAAGTGCACGGTGATATTTGGATTGTTGTACACTCTGAAACATTCAAGTTAATCAACCTTTTAAGCAAACATTCAGGGAGTTGAAAACTCACATACAAGTTGTTCATTACTACAAATTATTCACCAGCGAAAAGGCAGCCAAAAAAGACCACCACAAACTGAAACTTTTTAGCCACAATTAATGTCAAGGCAGAGGGTCATTGCAAGTCCCATAAGACGCAAGGTTTAAACAATGGCATAAATGAGATTTAACATTCTTTGAAGTGGCTCTCACTAGAAAATTTAAATAATAGAAATTATTGCATGGTAATTGAGGTAAAAATATGAAAGGTTTATCACTTCTATGCTGGGCATCACACTAAAGATCGTGTAAGAAATGTTGTTATAAGCAAAACTACCTTTATACACGTTACAATGCACTACCATCTGCTACGTGCCATATTAATAATACTAGTCGCAAACTTGCGCGTAGCAGGTGATAATATTATTGTTTTAGTTATTATTTATTAACAGTTGGTTTTTCTTTATCTTTTAAGTTAATAAAAACCATACATATATTTTTTTAAAACCTTTATATAAATATATATATATATATATATATATATATTTACTTAATGTGAATGTTTACATATACAAATATAAACTCTATATAGTCCATTTCTTTATATACGTAAAATCATAAACTACTACTCCATAATGATAGTAGCTAATTAGTTTATCATTTTTTATAATGCAATATGTTGAATAAAATAATATGAGAAGAAAAAAAAAGTAAAAATAAAATATATATAACAATTGATGATGCCGAAAAGAATACCACCAGTGAGTCACACGTTCCTCGTGCGATCGCAAATGGCACCCGCACAACGAAAAGGAATAACCTAGCAGAGAGTACCGGTGTGGTACCGGCCAAATACCCTCCGAAGGTCAAGTTAGAACTATTCTCACTGCTCTAGAGTGCTAGAGAAGGTAAAATTATGCGTACCTTGGGTCACGAGGGTGCTAAGGTTTTTATAGTAGCAAGGGTCATCCCTCTTTCCCTTGGAGTAGAAGTCTTTTCCTTATAGGAGTCCTTTTGGGCGTATTTTTCGGGATCCTTTCCTTATAGAATATTCTCTTGCGTGGGAAACAGGTCAATTCCTTACTTATAGCGTGGGAAGCAAGTCAATTTATACTTGGTCCGTCGGCCTCAATTTATTTCCTTCAGCTTTTAGGGCGTCAACTATTGAGACCGTCACTCTTGGAGACCGTCTGCTATAGCACCGTTTGCTTATGTATGGAAGGTCGCACTGAACCGTCGATCCGAGGCTAGACTCCTTTTATCCTTATCAGCCGCCCCCTACTCTACATGTTCGACGCTTAAACCGTCGGATGTTGAGTTATTTTTGAAAGAGAAGACAAATTATGAATGCCTCCTCGAGCCGCGAGCTATTTAATGCAAGGTCACGTGGCGGCGGTCGTTGGCCTCGTTTACGGGCACGGACGTCGCCTCGCATTCCGTGCGTTTTTCCCCTTATATAAATATCACGCCTTGTTTCATTTTGTCATTTTAACTTCGCAGATCTTTTTAAGAGAGAACCCGTCGCTCTTACTCACGATTCGTTCCGTCGACTCTTACCAATACCGTCACTCCTTGTTTCATTTGTTCAAGATCTATTTCACCTGTAAGTTCCTCTTCCTTTCTTTTTGCTTCCTTTTTATTTTTATTTTTGCCCAAAAATTTTTTTCTTTCATTGAGAACGTCAGTCTAGGAACTTAGGGTGTATCTCTGTCACTTGTAGGTAGTCGGATGTCAAGTGACGCTGGTCGAGTGATCGATCGTCAATCCGCGACGGAGCGGGCTACGACGAAGTTTTTGGCTCAGGTCAAGAGTCCGACGGCTTTTCGGAGTCGTCGGGAAAAGAAACGCCGGCCCAATCCCTTAGTATTGACGTAGAAGACCGTGTTGAGGGAGTTAGGGAAAATGTGTTAAGTGAGGTTGAGGTCGAGGGGATCGACGAGGAAGTTGTTGATGACGGGAACTGGGAGGAAGGTGACGAAGAGATCGATAGTGACGGAGATAGGGATGACGGTAGCGAGGTTAGTAGTGACGGTAATGAGGATGAGGATGACGAAGAGTCCAGTGAGGGAACTTCGGGGAGTTCTGAGGTAATCGTCCCTTCATCCTTCCGGAGGAGTGGGCCGTCAATAAATTTCTCCCAAAGATGAGCAAATGAGTTTTTCCGAGTTGCGTATTCGTTTCAGATCCTAGATCACATTCCCCTCCGTCTCCCTAAAAAGAATGAGAAGTGTTATACGGAGGAGGGCGGCTGATGTGGGGATGTACGATGCCATGTTCGCAGCTGGCCTTAGACTTCCACCGACGGCTTTACATCGTCACCGGGCGGATTTCTTAGGATTGTCCGTCACCCAGATCTCTCCGAATGCCTGGAGGATCTTTATTGGTCTTGAGGTTCTTTGGGGTCGCTTGAGTGGGGGGAACCGTCAACTTTCGCTAGACGAGTTCTTTTACTTTTCTGCACTTCAAAGATAAAGTATCCGCCAAGGGGACATATCACTTTGCACCTCGTGAAAAGAACTTAAGATTAGTGTTTGATATGCCGGATTCGAATAGGAATTGGAAGAATAGATTTTTCTTTATTAAAGGGACGGACTGGGTGTGCCGCCCGGATGAATGGGATACGTTGTTCGGGGTTATTTTGATAACACATGGGCTTATATTAGGGAGTCAGGTTGCCCCCGTCTCTTTCTTTTTACCGTCGCTTTCCATTTTCCAGGGAACTTTCACCGTCTCTTTTAACACCATCTATTCCCTTTTGTTTCACCCATCGCTCGTCCGGAGGTGTCTGACGAACAAAGGGAATTCATCCGTCGGATACTCACCATCCCACTTAAGCAACGTAAGTGTAGGGATTTGATAACCCTAGACACTCTACATTTGTATTGTGGTGGTCCTGAGCCGACGGTCGAAGCTCGGAAGTTGGAAGAATTTTCAAGAAAACGTAAGTAAATGCATTATTTAATCCGTCGGCTTTTTTATTCCGTCTGCTATTACTTATCCGTCACCTTACTTTGTGCAGAGATGGAAGTCATGCGAGAGGGTGGGTGAGGCTCTGCTGCCCGTAAGAAGGAAGAAGACAAAGCCAAGGGGAAAGAAGGAGCGTCAACCCCTCATTCTTCTTTGAAGGGTCCGATCAAGAGGAAGGCTGACGGAAAAGATGATCCTCCTTCCAAGAAGGCGACCGTCACCCCCATGGACGTGCCCTCCAAGAAGTCGCCCCCAAGTCCGGCCATGGTGCTGGGAAAGGGGTGATGACCTCCTCTCGTCCCGTCATTGAGGGCCCCCGTTCCTTGTTGACTCACAAGGATTACGCTTGTCGAGGGGTGGAATCCCTCATTAAACAGACGGATCTGGATCCTTGTGCTCGGCTTTGGTACGGAGGACCTTGGAGCGTCGACCTTTTTTGATATTGCACGGGTATGTTTCCTACTTTGAACAATCTGATCTTTACCTTGCTTAATAGCCGACGGTTGTGTTACCTTTAGGCCTTGGTTCGTGTTAAAGCACTTCAAGACCGGTGCGTGGCCAAAGAAGGCGTCGTTTCTCGGGTGAGGAGGCACAATTCCAACGATGGATCAAGAAAGCGCAATACAAGGAGGCCGTCCGTCTCCTAAACGCAGATCTGAAGGATGTGAAGGAGAAATTAGGAGAAGTTGAGGGCCAGCAAAAGAAACTTGAGGAGGAGGTTGCGTCTCTGCTGCAAGCAAGTAATCTTGACGGGCCGGGATGACGCAGTGGAAAAATTCAAGACAACCCAGTCCTTCATTGATTCCTGTGCCGACTATTACGGCACAGGTTTCGATGATTGTCCGAGACAAGTAGCGTCGGCTTATCCGGAGCCGGATCTGTCTAGGATCACCATGGATGCCTCCGTGCCAATGACTCCTGTTGGCGACAGAGATGACGAACCCCTCGCTTTGGATTTTTTGCTTAATGATGCTTGGGTCGTTTTGGCCCAGCCTGCTGTTCCTACTCCCGCCGAGTCTTGAGATCAAATTGCTAAGGATAAAGCCGACGGGGTCTCCAAGGACGTTCCTGCCGCTTAATCCTTGCTATTAATTGTAATTTTTGAACAATGTCTTTAAGTGCCCTTATGTTTGTTGGGCTTTTTACTTGTAATTCTATCTACTCCCTGTTGTCCGTCACTTTAAACATATACATTGATTCTGACTAATTTTAATGAGACCGTTATCTCTTTTTTTTTTTTTTTTTTTTTTTTTTTTTTTTTTTTATTTAGCCTTTTTCGATTAGCTCGTCATCTTTACAGGCTTGTTGGCTGGAGAAACTTATTTGTAAGTAGTCTCACTTTTTGGTAAGACCGTCAACAATTTGACCGTCTACCATATAAATCCTTTATTTTGATGATATTTTCATCCATTGGACCGTCAGCTCTACAGTGTTGGCCTCTTCGGACCGTCACGCACTTAGCCTTGGCCTTGTTAGTTTTTTGGGTATGTCCCATTAGATGATCGCCGATTTTTTGGCTTTAGCTTTCCCGGATCATTATTTTCTTGGCTATTTTAGCCTTGATGTCTTTTGACATCTTCATTGGTCCGTCAGCTTTTAAGGCCTGGGCCGTATGATGATAGCTTCATCTATTGGACCGTTGGCTTTTTAGCTTAGCCTTTTCGGATCGTTGTTTCCTTGGCTATTTTAGCCTTGATGTCTTTTGACATCTTCATTGGTCCGTCAGCTTTTAAGGCCTGGGCCGTATGATGATAGCTTCATCTATTGGACCGTCGGCTTTTTAGCTTAGCATTTTCGATTTGTTTCCTTGGCTATTTTAGCCTTGATGTCTTTTGACATCTTCATTGGTCCGTCGATTTTAAGGCCTTGATATGATGATAGCTTCATCTATTGGACTTTTTTGGCTTAGTCTTTTCGGACCGTTGTTTTCTTTATTTTAGCCTTGATGTCTTTTGACATCTTCATTGGTCCGTCGATTTTTTCTTTAGTCCGTGTGTTATAGACTTAGTCGCTTTTGGGTCTTAGTGGACCGTCGAAAAAATACACTTCAGCAATTTCTGAATAAAACTCCTCTTATTGCCATGCATTTAAATAAAAGTAATTAAAACCAAATCCTGCCCCTTGGGCTAAAAAGTATTGTTGCGAAAAAAACTAAAGTAAATGATAAATCTGAGGAGTTAACTATAATTTGCTGAAAAATAAAAAGAGGTTGGTCTTCATGCCGCCGCTCCTATTGGTAGTACTTTCGTAGGTGCTCGGTGTTCCATGGGTGTGGTAGTTTCTGTCCCTCCAACGTTTCTAGGTGGTAAGTACCTTTTCTCTGCCACGACGAAACTCGATAAGGACCTTCCCAATTGGGGCCGAGTTTCCCTTGGGTAGGGTCCCTAGTGGCGCCCATGACCTTTCTAAGCACAAGGTCTCCAACTTGGAAGTCTTTGTGTCGGACCCGAGAGTTGTAGTATTTGGCCATGCGATCCTGGTACCTAGCGAGCCTTTGTTCTCCTGCTGCCCCGATCTCGTCCACTAGGTCAAGCTGCAGCCGCATAGCTTCATTGTTTCTGCTCTCATCATGGTTGTGTACCCTGTAGCTTGCGAGTCCGACTTCGGCCGGGATGATCGCTTCACTTCCGTACGTCAAGCGGAACGGTGTCTCTCCTGTGGGTGTTCTTGCCGTCGTCCTGTATGCCCATAGTATACTCGGCAATTCTTCGGGCCATATACCCTTTGCCCCCTCGAGCCGAGTCTTGATGATCTTGAGCAAGGATCGGTTTGTGACTTCGACCTGTCCATTAGCTTGAGGGTGGGCGGGGAGGAGTAGTGGTTCTTTATTCCCAATTGTGAGCAAAAATCCCGGAAATGGTCGTTGTCGAACTGTCTCCCGTTGTCCGAGACAAAGACTTTAGGAATGCCAAACCCGCATATGATGCATCTCCAGACGAAGCTCCGCACGTTCTTCTCTATAATCGTGGCTAAAGCTTCAGCTTCCACCCATTTCGTGAAATTGTCGATGCCTACCACCAGGAATTTCAGGCCGTCGATGCGGCTGTAGGGAATGGTCCCATAATATCTAATCCCCATTGTGCGAACGGCCACGGGGCCGTCATCGGGGTCAGCTCTTCGGTTGGTTGTCTAATGATATTGCTGAACCTTTGGCATTTGTCACAGGCCCGGACGTAGGCTTTAGCGTCCTTCTGCATGGTGGGCCAATAGTAACCTACTCGCACAAGCTTGTGTACCAACGATCGGACCTTGAGTGGTTTCCGCAGATTCCTTCATATACTTCTCTCATGACGTATTCTGCCTCTTTCGTGCCCAAGCATCTTAGATACGGTCGGGAGAAACCTCTCTTATACAGGACGTCTTTTATCGGGACGAACCTCGCCGCCTGGACTTTAAGTTTCCTAGCGGCTTCCTTTCCGTCTGGTAAGACCCCGTTTTTAAGTATGAAACTAAGGGTGCTGTCCATTTCTTTGTCGAACATATTTCCTGCATGTTGCTTTGAGATCTATTAGCGGGGAAAGTCAGCGAAAAGAGAGTACATTACCAGGGATGACCATTTGTTCAAATTGAAGCGGCTTTTGCAAGACTGTCGGCTCTCTCGTTCTCTTCTCTCGGGAATCGGACGACTTTGGCTTCTAGGTCTCCCACCCTTGTCCTTACTTCGTCAAGGTACCTTTTCATTTTTTTGCCCTTGCAATCGTAGTCTCCGTTTATTTGGTTGGTGATGACCTGTGAATCGCAATAGATGACTACCCTCGCGGCTCCTGCCGCTTTGGCAAGGTCAAGCCCTACTATCAGAGCCTCATACTCCGATTCATTGTTGGTGGCGGGGAAGTCGAGACGGACCATACATTCGATGGTGTCTCCTTCGGGCGATAGTAGCACGATGCCGGCCCCTACGGCTTGTCTGTTGGACGATCCATCCGTATATATGCTCCATTGAGGGGACTCTGCTGCCCCCTTGTCTTCCCCATGAGTGAACTCAACTATAAAGTCGGCGACGATCTGTCCCTTGATGGCGGCTCGTGGGCGATATCAATGTCAAATTCGCTCAGCTCTATGGCCCATAGCGCCAATCGTCCCGCGGCCTCAGGGCTGCTCATTGCCCATCGTAAGGGCTTGTCGACCAGGACGTTTACAGTATGAGCTTGGAAGTATGGCTTGAGCTTACGGGCTGCCGTAATCAATGTGAAGGCAAGTTTCTCCATGGGCGGGTATCTTTCTTCGGCACCGTGAAGCGCTCGGCTTGCGTAGTACACGGGTTTTTGCACCTTCTCTTCTTCTCTGACGAAGGCCGCTAACGGCCACGGGGAGACGGCTAGATAGAGGAAAAGTTCTTCTCTTGGTTGCGACGGGCTCAAAGAATGGCGGGGAGGAGAGGTAAGCCTTCAATACTTCGAAGGCTTGTTGGCATTCGTCAGTCCACTCGAAGGATTTCTTTAATGTTCGGAAGAAGGGCAAGCACTTGTCCGTCGCCCTTGATACGAACCTATTCAGCGCCGCTATCTTTCCATTGAGGCTTTGCACCTCCTTCACATTTCTTGGTGGTGCCATATCCATAATGGCCCGATCTTGTCCGGGTTTGCCTCGATTCCCCTTTGAGACACCATGAATCCCAAGAATTTTCCTGCCATTACTCCAAAGGCGCATTTCCCAGGATTGAGCTTCATGTTGTAGGAGCAAAGTGTGTCGAATGTTTCTTTGAGATCTCCTAGATGATCTTCCTCCCTTCGGCTTTTGACTAGCATGTCGTCTCGTGAGACCTGGACATTCCTCCCAATGCATTGCGAACATTTTGTTCATGAGCTTGGTATGTTGCGCCCGCGTTCTTCAGGCCGAAAGGCATGACCTTGTAACAGAATAGGCCTTGGCTGGTCACGAACGACGTCTTTTCTTGGTCGACTTCGTGCATTTGGATTTGGTTGTATCCCGAGAAAGCGTCCATGAAACTCAAAGAATTGGTGTCGGGCCGTAGAGTCTACTAGGACATCAACCCTCGGAAGGGGGTAACTATCCTTGGGGCAGGCTTTGTTAAGGTCGGTGAAGTCCACACACATCCGCCATTTCCCGCCGCTTTCTTCACCATTACTACATTTGCTAACCAGTCGGGATAGTACACTTCCCTAATGAAGCTTGCTTCCCGTAGCTTTCGACTTCCTCTCTGCTATGGCTCGGTCTCACTCGGGGCAAACACCCTCTTCTTTTGTCCGACGGGTGAAAAGGCGGGCGACACATTCAATTTGTGCACCATGATTGAAGGATCTATTCCTGGCATATCTTCATGACCCCATGCAAATACGTCTCGATTACGTCTAAGGAAGGTTATGAGCTCCTAACGGATCGTGGGGTTAGCAAGCGTTCCAATTTTGGTCGTTCGGCCAGGATCGGAACCGTCAAGGGGTATTTCTTCTAACTTTTCAGCCGGCTCAAGTTCTCGTCCCAGGTGCTCTTCTATACTTAAAGTCCGAACTCGATCCTCCATTTCCATCATGGCTATGTAGCATTTGCGCGCGCCATCGACTCCAGCAGCCTCCCCTACTCCGTAGTCGCTTGGGAACTTTATCATGAGGTGGTAGGTGGAGGTTACTGCCTTCCATGAGTTGAGCGTGGGTCGCCCGAGGATAGCATTGTAGGTCGATGAGCAATCAACAACCAAGAATGTCACGTCCTTGGCTATCTGTTGGGGGTAATCACCCGCAATTACGGATAAGGTGACCGCGCCCGGTGGGAATACTCGGCTCCCGCCGAAGCCAACAAGCGGGGCATTTGTTGGGATCGATTGCCCCCTGTCGATCCTCATCTCAATGGAAACGGCGTATTATAAGATATCTCGCTGAATCGCCATTGTCGACCAGAACCCGGTGCATATTGTAATCCCCTACACGCAAGCCGACGACGAGTGCGTCGTCATGTGGATGGTGAAGGCGTCGTGCGTCTTCTTCCGAGAATCCGATTACGGGACCTTCTCTTCTTGTTATCTTCGGCACGGCTCCCATCAGTTGAACATTTTGTATCATCCGAAGATAGGTCTTGCGGGCCTTCTTGGATGACCCGGGGGCGGTCATTCCTCCTACGATCATCCTTATATCCCCAATTGGGGGCCTCGGTCGCTCATTATCCCGTCGGGGTGTTGGTCTTGCGCGGGGGATCCGCTTCTCTCCTTGCTAACGAATCTCTGCAGCCTTCCCTTGTTTGATAAGGGCTTCAATCTGCTGTTTGAGGTCATAGCAATCAGGCGTGTCGTGGCCGTGGTCGCGGTGGAATCGGGCAGATTTATCCGGGAGCGTTTGTTGGGGTCACTCTTGACTTTCCGGGGAATGTCGGCGACTCCTTGTCCTTGATCCGCATAAGGACTTGATCTATCGGGGTCATTAGCGGAGTGAAGCTCGTGAACCTTCCTCCCGGGGGCTTAGGGCGTCTTTCGTCTCTTCGGTCTGCGGTTCTTGCCTTCTTTCGGCTTTGGTCCTGCCGATTGTCTTCCCGCCGTTCTCTCTTCCTAGGCCTCTCTTCCCGAGCTAACAGTGCATCTTCAGCGTTCATATACTTCGTGGCGCGATAAAGTACTTCTGACATAGTTTTTGGGTCGTTTTTGTATAGGGAAAACAAAAACTTGCCCTTCTTCAAGCCATTTGTAAATGCCGCGACAAGTATCTTGTCGTCACCTTCGTCGATCGAGAGTGCCTCTTTGTTGAAGCGGGAGATGTAGGCTCTTAAAGTTTCGTCTTCTCGCTGCTTCATACTCATCAAGCAAGCCGTAGACTTCTTGTAGCGATGGCCTCCAATAAAGTGTGCGATAAACTCGAGCGCCGAGTTCTTTGAAGGTGCTTGATGGAGTTTGGTGCCGATCGACCAAACCAAATTCTTGCTGCGCCCTTCAGCGTTGTAGGGAAGGCCCTACACATGATGGCGTCCGCTACTCCTTGAAGGTGCATTAGGGTTTTGAAGGTCTCCGGTGTGGTCCAGTGGGTCCTTGACCCCGTCATAATGATCCCTTCATGCGGAATTTACTTGGTAAAGGGTAGGAGTGGCATGCGGAATTTACTTGGTTGACAAGGTCGTCAAGGTCGCTTGATACTCGTCCCTTGAGAGCATTCATCATAACCTCCATTTGTTCCTTCATGGCTTGCATCTCCGCGAGAACAAGTGGCGGAGTGGTTTCCGCGAGGGAGGGGATGCTCGTGTTTTGTCGCTCTCGTCCGCTCTCGGGCGTTCTTTGGCCTGGGGTCCTTCCCGGTTTCTCCCGTCGGGCGCTAGTTCCTTCTTGATCTGCTCCTTGGTTGTTGGGAGCTGCATTTTTCTGTCTCGCTTGCTCTTCTAGGTCGTGGTTTTGTTTTGTGAGGCGCTCCACGTCGGCGGCGAGCGTCCTCACCTGTCTTTCAAGCGCAGTTGTAGGGGTTTCTTCTTGTTGAACGTCGTTGGTGGTCGCCATTGAGCGAGTGAGTACCATGTAACTCTTTTGTCTTGGGAGTGAGAACGTGTTAAAGCGTTTCCCACAGACGGCGCCAACCGATGATGCCGAAAAGAATACCACCAAAGTCACACGTCCCTCGTACGATCGCAAATGGCACCTGCACAACGAAAAGGAATAACCTAGCAGAGAGTACCGGTGTGGTACCGGCCAAATACCCTCCGAAGGTCAAGTTAGAACTATTCTCACCGCTCTAGAGTGCTAGAGAGGGTAAAATTATGCGTACCTTGGGTCACGAGGGTGCTAAGGTTTTTATAGTAGCAAGGGTCATCCCTCTTTCCCTTGGAGTAGAAGTCTTTTCCTTATAGGAGTCCTTTTGGGCGTATTTTTCGGGATCCTTTCCTTATAGGGGTTTCTTGAATATTCTCTTGCATGGGAAACAGGTCAATTCCTTACTTATAGCGTGGGAAGCAAGTCAATTTATACTTGGTCCGTCGGCCTCAATTTATTTCCTTCAGCTTTTAGGGCGTCAACTATTGAGACCGTCACTCTTGGAGACCGTCTGCTATAGCACCGTCTGCTTATGTATGGAAGGTCGCACAGAACCGTTGGTCCGAGGCTAGACTCCTTTTATCCTTATCAACAATAAATACCAAATTATCCAAATCATGCTATATAATATAATTATATTACATTCTCACATATTGTTTTTAATTCTTTATAATGCAATATGATAAAATTTAACAATCAAAGTGAACCAAAAAAAAAAAAACTTAAAACACAATTAAATCACAGCAACCTAAAGTGGAGTTCTAAAAAGCACAAAAATTTATCAACCTAAAGTAGAGATGGAAAAAAAAATAAAAAAATCCACCAAAAAATTGAGAGAGAAAGAGGGAGAAATAAATTTCTTGTGAGGAAAAATTATGCATATAATGGAAGAGAGAATGTCAAATTTATACTAAAAGGATGATAATAAGAAGAAACAAAATGAGTAAAATAATAAGGAAGATAAATGGAAAGGTGAGGAGTGATATTAAGATAGAGGGTAGTGGGGAGATAAAAATGTAAAGGGAATGAGAAAGGTTGGAGAAAGTGTAAATGTTAAAAAAATGAGTACAATTTTATTTATTTGAATTTAAATAAAATATTATATGTTTAATTTTTTTAAATAAAAAATAAGAAAATAAAAATAATTTAATTATATGGAGGATGTAGCTAAGTTTAAATATTGAATAAAATAAGATGAAAAGAAAAAATATGTAAAAAAATAATAATAATAAACATCAAATTACCCGAATCATGTTATGTAATAGAATAATATATATTATATTCATATATATTATCTTTAATTTTTTATAACGCAATAGGATAACATTTAATAATAAAAGAGCACAAAAAAACTTAAAACACAAAACTAGATTGCATCAACCCAAAATAGAGTTATAACGAACACAAAAATTTATTAACTTAAAGTAGAGATGTAGGAAAACTAAAACAAATACTCCAAAAAATATTGAGAGAGAGAGAGAGAGAGAGAGAGAGAGAGAGAGAGAGAGCCTTTTGTGAGGAAAAACTATGCAAAGAATGGAAGAGAGTATGACAAATTTATAGTAAGATGATGTGAATATGAAGAGACAAAATAAATGAAGATGAAAAGAAAGATGAATAGTGATATTAAAGTTGAGGATAGTGGGGAGATGAAAAGGTAAGGGAGGGAAAGATGAAGAGACAAAATAAAGGAAGAAAAAGAGAAGATAAATAATGATATTAAGGTTAAGGGTAGTAGGGAGATGAAAAGGTAAGGGAAGGAAAAAGTATAATTATTAAAAAAAAGTAAATTAAAAAAAATATAGAAAAATTGGAAAGAAAAAGGATAATGACATGAATGCTGTGGGTCAACTGGAGTGCATCAATAATAAATGCTACTTTTTAATTTTTAGATATATATAGATAGATATAAATTACTCTTTTTACCTATCAAAAAATAAATATCAATCATGTCAACAACAAAGAAATTTAAGGGTGATATGATATAATATAATTGGTGTTATTTGATGCTCTTGACCTAATAGGTACAAAAATTAGCTGCTACTTGCAACAAATAAATTGTTAGATAAAACCACACAAGGTCTGCATTGTTCATGAAGTCAATTTTTTTGTGAAGTTGAAGCCAATAACTATTTATCAATAAACCACAATGTTCCTCTTTTTATAATCCTTGCACCCAATAGCACAATTATCAATGAAGCACACTTCCCCCAACCCCCCACCCCTTTTTTTTCCCCCTCCTATACAAGTAAATGCTTTAGAAATTAGAACACAATCAAATGAAAATTACTGAAGAGGGCTTCTCCGAAGACATGCAAGGCCCAGTTCATCAAGCATGTCATATTCTTCAAAATCCATATAAAATAAGTTTTCCCAATATCTAGAGAAAATATGAATTCAAAGATGATTTTAAATATCAATTACTTTATTATAAATCCATAGGAACCTGCATTTTAAATTAACTCATTTCCTAGTAGTTTAAAGTTTTTGGATATGGGGTTTATCGGATACATACAACCCGTATAGTTGGAATTTGATGAGTCCTA
Organism: Quercus dentata; assembly: GCA_028216015.1. Classification (NCBI taxonomy): domain Eukaryota; kingdom Viridiplantae; phylum Streptophyta; class Magnoliopsida; order Fagales; family Fagaceae; genus Quercus; species Quercus dentata. The sequence continues at coordinate 164,566 of CP116450.1, read as the reverse complement.
GTAGTTTAAAGTTTTTGGATATGTGGTTTATCAGATACATACAATCCGTATAGTTGGAATTTGATGAGTTAGTTTAATCATTTAATAATTATTTTAACACTTCCACTCATGTATAGGCCCAAGCTCCTCCTAAATAAGTGGACTCCAACACATGAATTTTAATTTTTCTCAAAAAAGGAGGTAGAATAGATACAAGGCTTGAACTCAAAACCACCTACTCTAATATCATGATAAACTAACTCCTGTCTCAAATGCTTAAGCTAATAGGAAATTATTTATTTAATAATTTTTTCAACAGTTCCAAACCCATGTACGATCCAGATCAAGCAGCCTATGCTTCTAATCTTTGTCCCTGGACCAAATGGTTCCATCAATATCCCTAGTGGCATCTATGAGGATGTGGGAAATTTGTGTGCCCTCTTCTTCCCCCCACACTGATAGGCCAACTCGTGCATCGATACAAGATTGGACCTATGACTTCACCATCAATCTATTTGCTCACAAAAGGAAAATTAATAATTAAGACGGGGTTTTGTGTTAACAAAAATGTATATTATATTTTAGAGCATAAGAAAAAAAAAATGGAATGCTTCAAAAAGATCGTAGTAGTAAAAATTTGAGTTCCTTCATCCCAAGACAATTATCAAAAATCTACAAAAGCTTGACAGCAATTTTCACATCATCAAACAAACAGCAGTGAAGAGGAAAACACATGGTATACTTCATTTACAACTAGACACTATCATAAAATTAAGTGCGTGTCCTCATCTATTAGAAGCCAATTATGCAAAAGACAAAAAATTACAACACAGTAGAGCGAAAACATGCATGGCACTAAATGAAAACAATACAGATAGATTCAACTAGAAGGTCCCATGAAATTACTAAGAAGCATGTGGCAGGGAAAAAAAAAGGAGAAAGGAACAAGGATAGATTTACATCAAAACAAACTATAAATTAATAGATAAATAACTAGGAAGCTAGAAAAAGGAGGAAGACAATCTTTCAGATAATGAGAAGTTTCACTACGCTTTATATATGGTATGAGACGCAAACTGATAATGAGACTGAGTAGCACAAACAAGAACTTCAGTCAGATGTTCCATCAACAGGTTATGACATTTTCGCTTATTTGATAAGTAAATTAATAGGACATAAATTTATAATATTGTTGTGGCAACAAATTTTTCATTCATTATAAGCAATGTAAAATGAATTATCATGAGTGTCTTATGCAGAAGGTATATATGCAATGATAACTTCAAAAGAACAACATTGAAGGAAGGCCCACCAAAACTCACCTGATATCTTGCATTGCTTTGGAAGCCTTTAGTTGGTGATCTACATACAAGTAAATGAACACGAGGAGCATATTATGCAAAATATGTGACGCTTAACCTGAGATATAATAAACATGAGCAAAAAAAAAAAAAAATGAATCCTCACAAAAAATGAACCAACCAGATTTCTTTAAATAACGAAGGAATGAGGATTGACAGCCTATACACCGCATGGCATATAGACTAATTAATAAGGACATAAAAGGAAGGGGATGTGTAGCCATTTTTAACAATGGCTATGTGACAGATAATCAAATTACATATATATATATATATATATATATATATATATAATATATAAAATGCATGTAATATAGGGAACAAGAAATTTTGCACTTCTTGCTCTTCTCTCTCTCTCTCTCTCTTTCTCTCTCTTCTTGCTGTGATTGACTGACTGTGAGTGAGAGAGACAGAAGTGTGTCTGTGAGTGATAGACCGTTCGGTCCATTTCGGTCTATTTCGGTCCAGAACGGTCTTTTCAGTCTCTTTGGTCTTGTAAACATGAGACGGTGAGAGCGAGAGTGAGAGTGAGTTTGTGTGGTGGGGGTTTTAAAAAAGGCTTTTTCGTTGTGGGCTGGGTTTTGTAGGCCTTCACATAGGGCTTCGTTTTGTTTTTGAGGAAAATGTGGGCTGTCTTTCGCGGTGCAAAAGTGTGGCCTAGCTTTATTGGTATTTTAATCCATGGACGGGTTACTTAGGAGGTTTAAATCGGGTTGAGTCACATTTGGAGAGCTTATTTATTTATTTATTTTTAAAGGATGTGTATAACCCTCCAAATCTGGAGCAGCAACCTTTTTAGGAACAAGAGCAATATAATTAACAATTAGAATTTTAAAACTCTCTTAAAAAAAAAACTAATAAATCCTCACTCAATAGTCAGTTGGACTACAAACAAAAGATGGCGTTTTGAATTGATAAATACGCAATAAAATTATTATTAATTAATTATCGAATTACCTTAATTAAGTGATAACAATATAATCATATTTCATCACAATTTAGCGTTATAACAAATTAGAAAATATAAAAACAATAAAGTGTAACACAAAACTTAGTATCGAAGTAAAAAACTAATGAAAACCCTCTTAAAAGTAAATACCACTCCAAGGACACAAACAAACCCATAAAATTTAATATAAAAAGAATAGCTACAGATAGTTAAGACTCAAAAAATCTTTGAAGTCTAAACCCTCTACTTAACTTCTACAAACAACCCACTTACCTTTCTACTACAGTAGTTCAAGAACCTTTGGAATCTTTCTATAGTGATTTTTACCACACAAACCATAACCATTTACGCACTCCAAGAATCTCTTAAGACAACTCAACTCAATTCTATGGGTTAAATTAAGTTAATTTTTAGAATTATCATAAGTGAATATTTCTCAATGCGAAGAAGTCAAATTGGGTTTTTGCTTTAATTTGCTTAGTCTAAATCTAAATTGGCTCTAGATAATTTGGATCAATTTCAAAATTTGATCTACTCTTTTAATGCTTTGTATCGTATGGATTTACCCACTTCTACCAATGTATTGTGCTTGCCTATCTATTACGCACTAAATTAATCAAAACAATTTCAAATATATAGGATGCAAAATCAAAATAAATTCAAAAATATAGAGGGTGTGGTTGGGCTACCCATTTGACACTTAACAGATAGTTAAGAAGCAAATCATAATGATACGTAACATTTGGGGATCATATTGAAATTTTGAAAATTTTAAAAAATAAAATCAAAAATTGAGGGATATAATTTGCAATTTAGTATTTGTTTTATTTAATTATTTTTCTTAATTCCAACCCGACCCAATTAAGTCCATGACAGCCCCCATTTTCATTTCTTTTACTCAGTTTTTAAAATTATGCTAGCTTTAATTTAAACCCTTCCGAGTCCGACTATCAATTTATGGTGACTGAATTGTGATCAATATTCCCCCAAAGCGTCCAAGCCCTGAACTGTAATAGTGTGATAAGAGTTTGCGAGCGATAAAAGATGGGTTTGGGAGTGGCAAAGAGAAGAGAGTACTAACAAACAAGACTGCATCGCTATTAATGCCCATAGCAACACCTCTGTTCTGTTCACAAGGTAAGTTAGTCAATACTATTCTGACTTAACTAAGAAGCACCGACACCTTCCAAACGTGTCCGTGTCGGACACTCACTCACTCTGCATGCATGTCCTTTTTGTTTTTTTGTTGAGAGGAAAAATATGTTTAAAATTCAATTTAGTCATTCCCTTTGTAAAAACGAGTCAGTACAAAAGATTTGGACGGAAGGACTGGATTGACTCATTTTGACAAAGTAAGGTACTCTCAATTGACAAAAATTGAATGCTAGTAACGACTAATTAGACAATAGAACTAAAAGTCAAGCGACTAAATTAAATTTTAGCATTTTTATTTTAAATTCTAAAAATATTCGTTTAATCAATTATTTGTTGTGTCAATCGTGTCCTAATTTTTCAAGAATTATGGTGTTTTCTTGTCTGTTTCAATGTTAGTGTCAGTGTCAATTAGTGTCTTTAAATGGAACTGTAGTGAAGGTTATTAAATTATTGAACAAAGAGAGCTGTAGTTATCTCTCATAGTGCAGGAAAAGATGAAGCGAGCTACAGTCGGCCCATTACCCAGTGTTACTCAAGATATTAGTTGCTGGGTACAAGGTCAGGAGATTCTGCATCTTGTGATTTTATATACCTTGAAAATTAAAAAGGAAACTGAATTTCTAGCTTCATGTTATTTTTCATACTTGTTAGCATTCAATTATTAAGACTCGATATTTGAGATTGGACCCCGATATTGTAGGTTTGGTTGTGAATTGTTTGATTGGCCATTGTCAGTGTCACTTAACGTATAGTTGTTGTTGTTGCTTTTATGAGAAGCAAACTGATGGCAAGGAAATTATTTCTGACTTGTGATGTATTATTTTACCACAGATAAAGTGAAGGGGTTACAATGAGTTGTGTTATATTTCTCGCTTTATTAATATTGATTCATTCAACCCCTATTTTGCTCACTGTCTTTCTAATTTATTTATCCTTTTTTTTTTTTTTTTAACTTTTGATTTTCATTTTAGGCTGGCAAGTGTCTGTGGGTTTATATGAATAGGGGAATATACTATCAGGCTTATGTATCTGGTTTAAATATCAAAAGTTTCTAAGAAATAACTCAGACATGTTTTGAAGGTCAGCCCAAATCATCAAGCATTTGCCTCTTTCCATTTCTTTTTAAAATCTTAATTTGTTTGTTCTATCTACTGTTTCCTTTCTCCTTCTGATGTTGATCTGCTGCTGAAAACTTCTGTTTCAACATCAATGTATGTTTAAATGCTGACGTTGAATTGTGAATCTGCAGATTGCACATCAGCCTAGCATATATGTCCTAGACATTCCGGGTGTATTGGTTCCAAGTATCCCTGACATAGAGACAGAACTGAAGCTGGCTCTTGCAGGTATCATCCTCTTACAAATAATTTCTCTTTAGTTTCTTATGAGATTTCTTACAGCACACATGCGAATGTGCACACACATATGCACGCAGCTACCTGCATGCTTTTTTAGTTTTAGATGTGCTAATCTTGTTTGAAAGATCATTTTTGTAAGTAGACAAAAATAAGTGACTCTCCATTCACTATTAAGAGAAGCCATAGACCACTCAACCTGAGCTAATTTGGTTGCAACAAACCCAATTGGATTCAGCTTCAGTTATGTTGGGTAAGGCCTAAAAGTTTTATGCCTCAAGATGTGTCAGTTAGGGATGAGACTTAAACCCTCTTATTGACCTCCAAGCAACGCAGGTTGCCCAGGCTGCAGCTTCAAAAATATAATACTTGGTGTCTTGGAATTTATAAGTCTTTTTTCTTTTATTTTTGTGTTTATGTGGTTTTTTTAGGGCTTGGGGGGAGTTGTTCAAGTCAACATGAAATTACTTTTGTCACATGTACTTCTTATTCTATCTGATAAAGCATACCAAATTCTTAAATACACATGAAGGGTCTGTAAGATTCAGTGGTAGGTGAGGAGTGAATTGTAGAATACTTGTTGGTAGTTTTAAATACTCGAGGGACTCCCCTTCATTGGAAGCACTTAAACAACAGGAGACTGGAAGGGATTTGATATGATTCTAAGGAAAAACATGAGTATAATCTTAAAGATCTTCGGCCAAAGAGGTGGAAGCCTCCATTTGACAGCTGTAGTTATCTCTCATAGTGCAGGAGAAGATGAAGCAAGCTACAGTCGGCCCATTACCCAGTGTTACTCAAGATATTAATTGCTAGGTAGAAGGTGAGGAGATTCTGCATCTTGTGGTTTATATACCTTGAAAACTAAAAAGAAACTGAATTTCTAGCTTCATGTTATTTTTCGTACTTCTTAGCATTCAATTATTAAGACTTGGTATTTGAGATTGGACCCTGATATTGTAGGTTTGGTTGTGAATTGTTTGATTGGCCATTATCACTTAATGTATAGTTGATGTTGTTGCTTTTATGAGAAGCAAACTGATTGCAAGGAAGTTATTTCTGACTTGTGGTATATTATTTTAGCACAGATAAAGTGGAGGGGTTATAATGAGTTGTTTTATATTTCTCACTTTATTAATATTGATTCATTCAACCCCTATTTTGCTCACTGTCTTACTAATTTATTTATCCTTTTTTTTTTTTTTTACTTTCAATTTTCTTTTTAGGCTGGCAAGTGTATGTGGGTTTATATGAATAGGGGAATATACTATCAGGCTTATTTATCTGGTTTAAATATCAAAATTTTCTAAGAAATAACTCAGACATGTTTTGAAGGTTGGTCCAAATCATCAAGCATTTGCCTCTTTCTATTTCTTTTTAAAATCTTAATTTGTTTGTTCTATCTGCAGTTTCCTTTCTCCTTCTGATGTTGATCTACTGCTGAAAACTTCTATTTCAACATCTATGTATGTTTAAATGCTGACGTTGAATTGTGAATCTGCGTATTGCACATCAGCCTAGCATATGTGTCCTAGACATTCCAGGTGTATTGGTTCCAAGTATCCCTGACATAGAGACAGAACTGAAGCTGGCTCTTGCAGGTATCATCCTCTTACAAATAATTTCTCTTTAGTTTCTTATGAGATTTCTTATAGTACACATGTGAATGTGCACACACATATACACACAGCTACCTGCATGCTTTTTAAGTTTTAGATGTGCTAATCTTGCTTGAAAGATCACTGTTGTAAACAGACAAAAATAAGTGACTCTCCATACACTACTAAGAGAAGCCATAGACCACTCAACCTCAGCTGATTTGGTTGCAACAAACCAACTGGATTCAGTTTCAGTTATGTTGGGTAAGGCCTAAAAGTTTTATGGCTCAAGATGTGTCGGTTAGGGATGAGACTTAAAACCTCTTGTTGACCTCCAAGCAACGCAGGTTGCCCAAGCTGCAGCTTCTAAAATATTATTCTTGGTGTCTTGGAATTTATTAGTCTTTTTTCTTTTATTTTTGTGTATATGTGTTTTTTTGGGGGGTTGGGAGGAGTTGTTCAAGTCAACTTGAAATTACTTTTGTCACATTGTACTGCTTATTCTATCTAATAAAGCTTACCAAACTTTTAAATGCACATGAAGGGTCTGTAAAATGTAAGCACTGGAACAACAGGAGGCTGGAAGGGATTCGATATGATTATAAGGAAAAACATGAATATAATCTTAAAGATCTGCAGCCAAAAAGGAGGAAGCTGCCATTTTACTTTGATATGTTTTACATTGAGGTAATATAGGATCACTCTCATTTAATCAGTTTATGTAGGATGACCCAAAGTACCTTAAAATTTTTTGTCACATCACAAATCTGAACAGAGACAAACTATGGGCAAAAGAAACATTGCTCTAGAAACAACATAGAACTGAATGAGCTTTATGATAAGTCTGGTCATAGAATTATTATATGGGTATGACACCATTTTCATTCTTTCAAATGGATGGCAAATGATCAGATCAGAAATTTGTTTTTAGGACAGTTAGTAAAAAAGAGTTTTCTTGCCTTGAATGAAGATTAAGTTTTAATATCGTATTTTCTGGTCATGAATGATTTGCAGTGAGCCTAAGTTTCAATAACATATTTTGCTTACTGGTTATGGACATTCATGTAGGACATCATAAAGTTATTCTGTTAAGCTTTGTGTATGAAGAGGTTTTCTATGGCCAGGCAACAAAAAAAAAAAAATGGAAAAAAAAGGAGCATGTAAATTTAGAAATGTTTGCAAATGCTAGACTGGTCAATGAACTATGACTTTAGATATAACATGCTTAATTGGAAAACGAATATCGGTTAGTTCGGAGAAAATAATCTGGTTTTTAGCTTCAGTTGATGGTTTTTAAGAAGGATAAGAAACTTTTTTATTTTTATTTAACAGTAATGTTCTTTTGTTAATACTAGTGAATGAAAATAATTTATGGTAGAGAGAAATGAGCAAACAAGAAAAGCATGTTCAGGGTGGTTGAGATGATGCCAAGGTAAGCAAAAAGATAGTAATTGTTTTAGAAGAATTAAATGGGGAAAACTCACAGGTAACCCTATAAACAATACATGTATGGAGGAAGTGTAAATTCACACATTTGGTAGTATCATTGAGTAAGATTGTGTTGCTTGATGTGGATATTTTGATTGCAATGAAATGTTTTGAAAAAGAATAAATGGGAGTAGTGATAAAAGATAGGAGAACTGACAAATGTTTGTGAGTAAGCTCTTATGAGAGTATTTTTATCCTCTAGGATCCATCTAAATGACCCCCTTTTTCTATATTTTTTGCAGAAGGTAGGTGCCCAATCTTTTGGTAATGGTGATTATTAAAAAAAAATTGGAATGAGGATTGATCAATGATGATTTAATGCATGAATATGAAGTATGAAAAATATTGTTTATCTTTCAATTTAAACTCTTAAATAATTATCAAGAATAAAATTTCATTTTGATTGCTAATAGGCTTATGCTGGTACACCTAAAGCTTTTCTGAAATGCTTTTAAATGGTTATGTTAAGATATATAAAGTCTAGCTCTTTTGCACGCTAAATGTCATTTGTAGTTCTTATTGTTGTAGCTTAGACAGATCTCCATGTGACCTTTGAATACCTTGTTTTATTTTATGTCATTTCTGAATCTTTAATACTTTACTTTTTCCCATTCAAGATCTTGTGACGGAAGTTCAATGTGCTTTGTATTTAAATCTGTCAGAATTCACTGGTAATACAGAGCTGAGAGTGACTTGGAGGGTCTTATAGAAAAGAAGTTTGAAGCACTACAGAAGGCATTTAAGATACCTCATAAGGCCTAAGAAGCTCATTTGATGGTATCAAAAGTGTTTCTGACTTTATTTAGGGAAGGCAAACTTGGTCCTTTCATCTTTGATAATGTCTATGATGCAAATGTTGTGTCCTGCGTTGTAACTTCTAAGGTTTCTTTTTTCATTTTTATTTGGGGGGGTAGGGGTGTGGGGGTGGGAGTGTGTTGTATATGCTAGTCTTTTCTTACTTTTTTCCCCCTCCTGTATTGTGTTGATGTCTTGAATTTACTGAAATTGTACTACAAAGCTAAAAGATGCTTTGTGTTGGTGAGTTTTTCTCAAATTCTTTAATGACTAAGTGTGAAATGTTTTATGCCTCAAGATGTGTCGACTAGGGATGAGACATGAACCCTCTGTTGACCTCCAACCAACACAGGTTGCCCAAGCTGCAGCTTCTAAAATTTTATACTTGGTGTCTTGGAATTTTATCAGTATTTTTTCCTTTAATTTTTTGTACATGTGGTTTTTTCGGGGTTTGGGGGGAATTGTTCGAGTCAACATGAAATTACTTTTATCAAATTGTATTGCTTATTCTATCTAATAAAGCTTGCCAAATTCTTAAATGCACAGTACTTGCCAGCAGTTTTACATACTCAAGGGACTCCCCTACATTGGAAGCACTTGAACAATAGGAGACTGAAGGGATTCAATACGATTCTAATGAAAAACATGAGTATAATCTTAAAGATTTTCGGCCAAAAAGGAGGAAGCTGCCAAATGACTCTGATATGCTTTACATTGAGTAATATAGGATCGTTCTCATTTAATCATTTTATTCAGGATGACCCGAAGTATTTTAAAACTTTTTGTCACATGACAAGTCTGAAAGGAGACAAACTTAACTATGGGCATAAGAAAAATTGTTCTAGGGACAACATAGAACCAAATAAACTTCATGATAAGTTTTGTTGTTGAGATATTACATGCGTTAGACACTATTTTTGTTCTTACGAATGGATGGCAAATTATCAGATCAGAAATTGTTTCTGGAAAATTTAGTTTTCTTGTCATAAATGAAGATTTAATTTTGATAACATATTTTCTGGTCATGAATGTGTTACAGTGAGCCTATGTTTTGATAACATATTTTACTGACATTCATGTAGGACATAATGAAGTTATTTTGTTGTGCTTACTATATGAAGGGGTTTTTTATGACCAGGGGCAAGAAAGGAGAATGTAAACTTGAAATGTGGGCAAATGCTAGACAGACTGATAGAGTCAATGAACTATGACTTTAGATATGACAGGCTTAATTTGAAACAGATGATCAGTAAGTTCAGACAAAATAATCTGGTTTCTAGTTTTAGTAGATGGCTTTTAAGAAGGATGTGAAGCTTTTTTTTTTTTTTTTTTTTGACAGTAATGTTGTTTTGTTAATACTAAAAAAAAAAAAAAAAAAAATGAAGAATTGCGGAAAGAGTGAATGACAACAATTTATAAAGGTTTTACCTAGTGCACAAAGCTCCAAATTTTGTGGGGTACCCTTGTTCATGCTTATTAAACAGTGGATGACAGTCCCGTCTTGTGCATGTGAGTGTCAGTCAATGCCCTTGTCCATGCTTCTTAGATAGTGACAGTGAGGAGCTCGTACTCTCGCTGATTTATTGAAATATGGGTGGTGATGATGGTGTCTTATCATGCTTCATGTACCAAAAGCTACTAGAGTTCAAGATGAAGGAAGTGATTTCAAGGGAACCTACTATACTTGTTTTGGTGGTTGGTGTTCCTAATGTTGGCAAGTCATCTTTAATTAATTTGATCCATCAAATTGTGTCATCTTGCTTTCCTGGTAAGCTGTTACTATGTTTCTGCTGGATCATGGTTGGATGTCATTTTCTTGAAATGGAATTGTGGTGAAGGTTATTAAATTATTGAACAATAACGGGTTCAGTTTTCTTTCTTAGTGCACTTATCAAAAAAAAAAAAAAGTTTTCTTTCATAGTGCAGGAGAATATGAAGCTACACTTGGCCCGTTGCCTAGTGTTACTCAAGATATTGCTGGATACAAGGTCAAGAGATTCTTTGTTTTATGGTTTATATACCTTATAAAGTAATAAGAGACTGAAATTTTAGCTTCATGTGTCTTTCATAGTTATTAGCATTCAATAATTAAGACTATATCTGAGAATGAGATTGGACCCTGATATTAATATTGTTGGTAGGAAGATCTCGTAGGCTTGGTTGTGAATTGTTTTATTGACCATTATCACTTAACATTTAGTTCATGTTCTTGCTTTTATGAGCCGCAGACTGATTGCACAGAAGTTATGGACTTATTTCTGACTTGTGCTATAGTATTTGACCACAGATAAAGTGAAGGGGATTACTATGACATATTATATTTTTGGCTTAATTGATTGATGTTCGCCCTATTTTGCTAGCTTTCTTACTAATTTATATATCTTTTTTTTTTTTTTTTCTTTTGATTTTTTTTGAGCTAGTAAGTATCTGTAGATTTATAGGAATCAGGGGAATAGACTATCAGGGTTAGGTCTCTGGTTTGATTATTGAAAGCTTGTAATAACTAAGTCAGTTGCAGAAGCTTTATTCAAAGATATGTATTGGGTGTCAGGCTAATCATCAAGCATTTGGCTGGTTCCTTTTCTTTTTTAATCTTAATTTTCTTCTATATTACTTTTGCCTTCTGTTGTTAATTTGTGGCTAAATACTTCTATTTCAATATTTATGAATGTTTAAATGTTGACATTGAATTATGAAGCTACAGATTGCGCATCAGCCTATCATATATGTCCTAGACACACTGGATTTATTGGTTCCGAGTATCCCTGACATAGAGACAGGGCTGAAGCTGGCTCTTGCAGGTATCATCCTCTTGCAAATAATTTCTCTTTAGTTTATCAAGAGATTTTTTACACTAGATGTGTGAATCTGCACACATAGCTACCTTCAAGTCTTTTTAGTTTTAGATGTACTTATCTTGCTAGAAAGATCACTGTTGTAAACAGAAAAAAGCGAGTGAGTCTCCAATCATTATTCAGAGAGGCCATAGACCACTCAACCTGAGCTGATTTGGTTGCAACAAACTAACTGGATTTAGCTTCAGTTATGTTGGGTAAGGCCTAAAAGTTATATGCCTCAAGCTATGTCAGTGAGGGATGAGATTTAAACCCTCTTGTTGACCTCCAACCAACACAGGTTGCCCAAGTTGCAGCTTCTAAAATATTTTATTTGGTGTCTTTGAATTTTATCAATCTATTTTATTTTATTTTTGTGTATATGTGGATTTTTTTTGGGTTGGGGAGAGTTATTCAGTTCAACATGAAATTACTTTTGTCACATTGTTCTAATTACTCTATCTGATAAAGCTTACCAAACTCTTAAATGCACATAAAGGGGCCCGTAAGAGACTCAGTGGTAGGTGAGAAGCGAATTGCACAAAACTTGTTGGCAGTTTTAAATACTCAAGGGGCTCCCTACATTGGAAGCACTTGAACAATAGGAGATTGGAAGGGATTCGATATGATTCTAAGGAAAAACAGCACAAGCTTGTCAACTTATAAAGCATCTACCCTTGCTTTAATGGATGGATCTATCTATGCCAATATGGATAATATCAGAGGGAATTCCCACAGCATAAATTCAATTCTAAACATTATAGTAGTGGAGATCAAAGCAATTCTTTGGTGAAAAATCCAAGTGTTCTGACTCCTTTAGCATAAGAAGGATTTGAAAAACGACACTCATTGTTCCGAAACCTAAGAAGCAACAACCTATAATCTTCCACCTTTGCCTTTTCTTATCTTTTCCCCTCTAATTACTGGGAAATTATTAGGCAGTCCCAGCCAATAGAGAGAAGACACATCATGAAAAATGAATGACATCAGCTTAGTTGTCACATCATTCTAACACACCCACATATTTTTACATCGTTAGTCCTGTTCGTTAACTCGTCTGCAAATTTCAAATTTTCATTTGGGAATTGGGCGGGTTGGTGAGAGATTTCAGAAAGTAAAAGCTTTCAAAATTCATTATTTTGAAAATTCTTTTTTTTTTTTTTTTTTTTCTCTCTCTGATGGTCCATCTCCATGTTCATCATCATCACTATTAGCTACTGTTTCCTTCCACCACAACAACGTTGGCAACACTTCTTCTCTATTTCTACTTCATCTGTTCCTACCCAGACCTACGGATATCTCATGGCTAGATAACTCTTTTAATTTTTTTACTTGGTAAATTCGAACTCTTTTTGTTTTTTTTTTTTTTTTTCTTCTTAGCTCAATATTATCTGGGTCAAGTTCCTATTGCCTTACTTTTCTTTTTATATTAAATGGGTCAAGCCTTAATGGTGTTCCTTAGTGGCACTTTGCTAGAATCTTAGGTTCTGTAATACATGGACATGGGTTTCAGATTTGATTTATAGTTTAACTTTATCGATTGTTAAATATGAGTAATAGTTTTGTTTTTGTTTCCTATTAAAAAAAAAAAAGTATTAGTTTTTGTTGGATTTGATTTGATCAAATAACTTTTGAGGGTGGTTGGGATCAAAAGTGCTTGATTTAGGCGAAGCGTCAATGTCCCAATTTTTATTATTATTACTTTTTGGTGGCATAAAAAGTGTTTGTTGAAATGTCTCATAGAGTTTGGTTTGTCTGAACTTGTTATGGCTTTGTATCCATGTTTATGTGGTTCTGCTTTTTTTTGAGGTGTTAAATCCGGTGTATTGAATAGTTTATTTCTCAAACTGAAAGAAGTTTATGAAAATTTTTGTCCTGTATCAAGTAAAAAAATTACAATATTTCACTTTTCTTTGTCATTTTGATTATGATTGCGTTTTATGCTATAGATTTTCTTTGAGACTTTATTTATACTCTCTAATGCTACGAGGAACACAATGGATTAATTTGCAAGATGCCATAATGCCACCCTGGTTATATAACGTTGTGAAGTGCAACTTCTCTTTGTTTTGTGATTTTGATAGCGGCCCATGGATAATTTTTATAGTCAAACTTGATGTTGGTTGCTTCAACACGGATGCAGAGTCTGCAGACATGCAGCTACTGCACTATACCTCTCAATTTACTTTACTCTAGTAATGGCAATCCATTCCTGACCAATTTAAGTAAAGTTGTTGGACAAAGTGGCTAGCTTCGGTTATGATTCAAACAAGCATCACCATTCAACAAGGGTACCCTAGGCTAGCTAAGTAGTATGAATATCTTGCAGCAGCAACATAAGAAGCAAATTTCAAGCAACGTGGATAAGCATGAGTGTTCATTTATCCAAGGGAGCTGTTAGTAGTCTATTAGAATTAGAATTTAGCCAATAGGTAGATTTTTCAGATTGAGTTATTAGTTTATTATTTGTTCTTGGATATTATCAAGTTGATGTTGTATCAATTAGTCCTCTATCTCTATGTCAGGTTGATGTTTACAGGATGTATGAATTATTCATCTCAAATAGAATGTATTTGATATTATGTTAGATTGCTCAAAGCAAATTCATGATTTATGAATTCCTTAACCAAGCAAAAACCAGTGTAGTTATCACAAGCAGTGGCTATCAGTTTCATATGGGCTGGTTTTAGATTTTTAGAAAGTCTAGTTAATCAATACCCATATAAACTGCAATCACAACCACTCAACAATGTTGATGCCATTGGAGTGCAAGTTTGGTCTCATGACTCCCATCATTGCTAATACAACCTACTATAGATAAACTACAAAAAATAAAATTATTGAGATCTATTTTTTACAAATTTTGTTCATTTTTTGATCAACCAAACACTTCACATGTGAGTTCTACACGTGAAACCTAAAAATTTATGCAAGAATTTGTAATACATTAAATGTACAAAATAATTTTTCCATACTATGAAGAACTTGATTCAAAGATGTAGATTAAAATAGAAACACAACATGCTAAAGTAACGTTAAAGAGGTTCACCAACATTTTTGCACTTCCTTTCTATCATAGTCATTTACAATCAACATCTCCTTTCCCTCTACCATTATAAAAAAGTGCACAAAAAAAAAAAAAAAAAAAAACTCATACATGATACAATCATTTCCCTCTATTATGATGATATAAAGAAGAGCTCAAAAATTTAAAAAACTCATAAAACTAACAAGAGAGTTTGGAGAGTTAAACTTCAGGGAAAAAAAAGTCACCCCATCCTCCCCCATTTACATTCAAATTGACCTCATCATTGTATTTGATAAATAAACCTAAATATTCTATAAAAAATAAATCTCCTCAACTCATGCAACTTTACTTTTTCTCCCACAGTCGTTCATAGGGCAACTTCAATTGTTCTAATTTGAGCTTCAATGCTAATCCTATCTGCAAGTAAAAATTCACAATCATCAATTAAAAAGAACTTTACATGGTTGCTAAAATATTGTGTGACATCATGTCGTATCAACACTAAAGAGGAAACTAAAAGAACAAAATTAAAAAATAAATCTTAAGAATTATTTTGGTTGTGCTCCTGCATCAAGATGCTAATGCATTAATGGTGCATGTGCTTCTTGTTGTAATTGATTCTAGAATTGTGAACCTCTAATTGCAATCAAGATAAGCACCAAAGTAGAAAGCCACATAGAGCAACCAATGAAAGCCAATCAGTGTCTCTCATACTTATAATAAAAAATTTCCCTTAATTGTTTGCATATAGACCTGAAAATAAGCATAATACTACTAATTTTATAAAATGTCAATTATGATGTCCATAAATAAGCTCATGAGTGACAATGAACTATACTTAGACATGACTTACAAAATCCCCTAAGAGATGGATGTGCATCCATAGTAGGCAATAGTAACAATGAAATTACCAAAAACTTGCACATGAATTTAGAATAAGTCCACCTAAGTTTCTATCAGACGTGAAACAAAGTAATCAAAACTGTAAAAGAGTTATTACAAGTTTAGCAGCTAAAGCCCATGGCATGCTTATATGACACTTTAACTCCACTATCAAACTTTGAGGTCATGGACTGACTAACTGAAAAAGAAAAGATACAAAATAATGCAGTTGTTGCATAGCAAATTTGTTACACTTAGAGACAGCTTCAACACCGGATTTCACAAAAATAAAAACAGCAGAACCACATAGACATGGATACAAAACCATAACAAGTTCAAACAAACCAGAACTATATGAGGCATTTCAACAAACACTTTCTATGCCACCAAAAAATAATAATAATAATAAAAATTGGGACATTGACGCTTTGCCTAAATCAAGCACTTTTGATCCCAACCACTCTCAAAAGTTATCTGATCAAATCAAATCCAACAAAAACTAAAACCTTCTATTTTATTTTTTTTTTCATAGGAAACAAAAAAAAAAAACTATTACTCATATTTAACAATCGATAAAGTTAAACTATAAATCTAATCTGAAACCCATCTTCATGTATTACAGAACCTAAGATTCCAGCAAAGTGCCACTAAAGGAACACCATTAAGGCTTGACCCATTTAATATAAAAGAAAAGTAAGGCAACAGGAACTTGACCCAGATGATATTGAGCTAAGAAGGAAAGGAAAAAAAAAAAAAAAAAAAAACTAAAAGAGTTCAAATTTACCAAGTAAAAAAACTAAAAGAGTTATCATCTAGCCTTGAGATATCCGTAGGCCTGGGCAGGAACAAATGAAGTAGAAATAGAGAAGAAGTGTTGCCAACGTTGTGGTGGAAGAAAGTCCATCAGAGAGAGAGAGAGAGAATTTTCAAAATAATGAATTTTGAAAGCTTTTTACCTTCTGAAATCTCTCACTGACCCGCCCAATTCCCAAATGAAATTTTGAAATTTGCAAATGAGTTTACGGACAGGACTAACGATGTTAAAATCTATGGGTGCGTTAGAATGATGTGGCAGCTAAGTTGATGTCATTCATTTTTCATGATGTATCTTCTTTCTATTGGCTGGGACTACCTAATAATTTCCCCTAATTACTAGTGTGTCAATTTTTTTCTAAAATTAATCTTAATGTATCATTTACAATTTTGGTTTAAGTTAGAAGGAGCTTTATATGGAAATGAAACTTTATAATTCCAAATACAAATATCACTCCCTTCAATGGCAATTACACATCATATGTTCTGATTAATTAAGCATGTTATTACACATGGTGCTTCATGCTTACGAAGAAGAATCATAAAATATGAATATAAGAACGAATGTTTGCACACACAAATCCATGGATCTCTCAACTTTATACACAAGAATGTAGTCAAGGGAGTATACACATAACTTCTTATTTATTTACATCTCTTACTTTGAATTAAAATGACATATATGTTTATTTATTGACATCATTTAGTACAAATTACAATAACATAAATATTTATTCATTTACATCACTCACAAGTAAATTAAATAACAGAAATATTTATTTATTTATATGTTGTAATGCAAATTGCAATGAAGAAATGCTTACGAATTACGGAAGGAACATGTGACTTTGAATTGAGCAACATTTAGACTCTATTGATTGTGACTTGTGTTGAACTCCTGAAATGAAATTTGCAATATATAGTATATAAGCAACTTACAAGAACGATACTACTAGTAAAATTGTATTTAAAAAAGATAAATAAATAAATAAAAACTTATCATGTTCATTGTTACATAAACAAGATAAAATTCCTCAATTAATTAAATAGGATTAATCTCTTCTTCTCTTGCCAGGAAGGTCCGTAGGGGTGCGCAAAAAATAAAGATTTAGAAGACCACTTTACTTTTGGAAATTCAATTTCATGCAAAAAGATATTTATGGTTTTAATTTACTTTAAATCTAATTTGGACAAAGTGGGCTTTGACTTTTTTTATTTAAAAAAAAAAGGGAAAAAGAAAAAGAAAAAGGGGATTTGGGTTCATTAAGAATCATAACCAGCTTTAGGATTAATTTAAATCAGCAGAGAGAGTAGAGATAGAGACTATTATAATAGTACAAAAATAACAAGAATACACATATGCCCTTACATCATCATCTTCTCCTGGTAAATATACGTTGATGTCATCATCTCTGTGTGATGAATTTCCACTATCCTCATCGAAACCAATGTACCAATCAATGTTTGGTACATGAGCAATCTTATGCCTAACTTCTTCTCTGCACTTTCTACTCAACTTAGGACATCCCCAAATCTCAAATTCTCTTAGTGCAGTGAGATCTTGCATCCGCTCCGGGAGAGATGAGAACTCAGGGCAATTTTTAATTCTAAGTGTCTGAAGTGATTTCAGATGTGGCAGCCACACGGGCAAAGCGGTGAAATTACAACAATATCCAATCTCTAGGTGCTGTAAAGTGTTGGCAGATGCTTGGAGCCACAGGGGCAAAACCTCCAACTTAGGTAAATTCATAATCTCCAACAATCGGAGGCTTAACTTGAGATCTTGATTCTCTTCTTTATCCGTCAAACTAAGCTCTTCACAACCCTCCCCAATTATCAGGTTCTCTAGGGCAGTTAGGTGTTTGATATTGAGTGGCAAAGTGGTCAAACTTGGACATTCTCCAACAAACAATGTTCGAAGATTGGTGAGGCACCCCTCCTCCATCCCTTCAAACAGACATTTTAGATTCACACATCCACTTATCGCCAAATATCGAAGAGAATCCAAGCAACCCACTGCCTTCTCCGACAAGCAGGTATGCTTTGTTGTAACAACCAAAAACCTGAGGCTAATTATGTCCCTTATACCTTTGGGCAACCGTTCAAGATTGCTGCAACCACCAAGCAGTAAAGTTTGCAAATTGTGCAGCTTGCAAATGGAATCTGGAAGTTGCTTGATTATGTCATTACATGATAGGTCGAGATATCTCAAATGTTTCAAACTTCCGATAGAACTTGGCAACACCTCAAAGGATGAATTGCTCAAATCAAGCACCCGCAAGTACTTAAATCTTGTGATACATGCTTCAAGTAAGGATGCAGGTTGCTCTGTTTTGAAAATAATAGTCTGGACTTTGCTCAACTTCTCTAATTGTGTTGTAACTTCTTGCCCATTCTCCAAAATTGACAGATGACAAACTTCTGCTACAAGGGTAGACTTCTTGGTCACTACCGAACACTCACCTTTGGCAATTGAGAGTGCAAGATCATGGACCAGATCATGCATTTTAAATTTATAATGCCAGATAAATTCTTGGTCAACATCTTGAAAGAACGATCTCGACAATAGCTCTTTGATATACAACTCACCAACATCTTCCAACTCTTGACTTCCATTGGTAGGGGATTGAAGAATTCCATGTGCCATCCAAAATTGAATCAGTACACAACTAACAAATTTGTAATCCTTTGGAAAAACAGAACAATATGCAAAACATTGCTTCAAGTGAAATGGCAACTGATTGTAACTGAGCTTCAATGCAGGTAAGATATCACCTTCTTTTTGTTTTAAATTCCATATCTCATTATCTCTAATAGATTTCCACTCATGTTCATCAACTTTTGAATAAAGTAGGCCAGCTAATGTACTCACTGCCAATGGAACCCCTTTACATTTTTTGACAATTTCTCTTCCAATATTTAAGAGGTTTGGATATTGATTTTCTTGTCCTACCTTAAATGCCAATTTCACAAACAAAGACATACAGTCCTCTTCGGGTAGATCTTCTAGATTGTATGTGGTAGTAGTGCCCATAACAGTAGCAACAGAGCTATTCCGTGTTGTCACTAAGATTTTACTTCCTTTACAATCACCAACCAACAAATTTTCCAATTCAATCCATTTTTTACGATCTTCATTCCAAACGTCATCTAAGACAAGAAGAAATTTCTTGTCTTTTATAAGTTCTCTTAAGTGAGTTTGCAACCAATCTAGACTCAAAGTCTCATCAATTTTACCAAGTGCAGATTTAAGGATTTCTTTTATCAACCACATAACATCAAAATCCTCAGATACGCATACCCACATTTTCAATTGAAAATGGCCACCTATCTGCTCATCGTTATACACCAACTTGGCAAGTGTGGTCTTCCCCAGACCTCCAATCCCAACTATAGAAATTACATTGACATTTCTGCCAGCATCTTCCTGCATCAAAAGATCTAGAATCTGTTTTTTGGCATCATCCCTACCAATGACATTTCGAGGATGAACAAAGGAGTGGGTCATCTCCCTCCTTTCCTGCATATTTAAATTTCTATCTTCGAGTCCTTGAGCAAGATTGAACTTATCTTTCTCAGCTGCAATTTCATCTACCCTCTTTCTAATACCTTTGATTTTATGTGCCATTTCAAAACTGACTACAAGTGGATTAGAACTTGAAATGAAATTACTGACCTTTTTGCTAGTGCTCCCGTTTCTCTTCATGACTTCCTTCTGCAGAACTATGTACTGAAATTCATCCAGCACATTCTCGGCATCTTTAAGAACGTCTTTGAGCTTCCCTAGCCAAACACTCAGCCTATGGTCACTTGCTTGCTTCTTCTCAGCATCCAATAGTACGGCTTTGATGGCTTCAACAGTGCCCTCAAGCTTTGTCAGATCACTTTTGACGCCCCATGCCGACCTGATGTTTTGGAAAGTACGGGATCCAAGCAGCTCCAGGACCTTCACTGCGATACCATAGCCAATTTCAGCCATGTTCTTGGTAAGGACTAAAGAGCAAAGACAATGGAATGTGAAGATGAATGACTGTGCTTCGTTACAAGAATGGTAAAGCGTAGAACTTGAAAACAACAAAGCAAAGAGACTTTTATTGGATTTTGTGAGAGACTTTAAAAGTCTTTTACGCGTGGATGGACGGTGTGGCCGTGTGGGGACGGAGCACTGTACCGCGCATGTGTAGACACTATATGTATAGTCTCTATTCATTTATGATTATTGGTACAGTCTTCTTTCTTCTCTCTCTCTCTCTCTCTCCTTCCTTTTTTTTTTTTTTTTTTTTTTGGCTGAGAATTTATTGGTGTCTCCACGACCGGCTCAACAAATTTCAACAACATTAAAAGTCTTACGCAAAAATTTTAAGCAAAATTTTTTTATATTTAAATATTAATTAAATAATATTATTTAAATTTTTTATTTAAAATATATTGTTTATTTTTATTTATTACGTGATTTAATAAATTAATATTATTAAAATATAAATAAATTGATATAATATATATATATATCAAATTATTAATTAATATAATAACTAATAATAATTGATAAAGTAAAAATTTGCATAAAAAAAATATATTATTTTGGGTGGGTATACATTGAATGTGGTCCATGTGGGTGGATTAGGGTCCGTTTGGACTGAGTTTATTATTCTTCAAACTGAAAGTTGCTGAAATTAAAAACTGAAAACACTGAAGCAAAATAATTTTTAAATATGTGAATAGTCTTAGTGAGACCCATTTTTAATAAAAAAGTTACTGAAAAGTGATATTTGTGGGTCCGTAAACAGTAAATGGGACCCACTGGTGTGCACTCCGCCCCTTATTTTGCTGTGAACAGTGCATGATTGGTTGAAAAGTGTACAGTAAATCGGTTGAAAAGTCAAAAACAACGGCAGCAAAAAGAAAAAAAAAAAAAAACACAAATTGGATCCCACAAAAAAACGCCAGTTTCCTCGTAATCCAAACGCTCACTACGGAGTTTGTAGCTGTGTTGGCGGGGCTATAATTGTTTTCCACTTTTTTAGATTACAAAATATTAAATACTCAACAACTATACCGTGTCTGTGCAGTGCTAAGTCCTGTCATTTTATCAAGTTTCAAACTTTGTGCAGTGTGCATTGTCACTGTACAGTGGCATTAGTGCCGTGGAGTGTGAGAAGATTGTGAAAGTGTAAGAGCAAACTCAGCGTGTTGTCCTTGTCCTGTCAATCAAGTAAATTAAAAAATATAACTTAAAATGAATGACTGAGCTTATAGAAAAAGATAAAGATCCATGACTCCTTGTCCTATTAATCAGGTAGATTAAAAAATTCTTGTAAAAAAAAAAGTAGATTAAAAAATATAACTTAAAATAAATGACTGAGCTTATAGAAAAAGGTTAAGAATCAAAACGAAAAAAAGAAAGGAAAGAATATAGATAGAAGGGCAGAGAGATACAAAGATGAAAGGTTTTTTCTTTTGATTTAAAAATTTATAATCTCTATTTTAGTATAAGATAATTATATTGTATTATTAATAAATATTTTTAGTATTAATTTTGATTTTAACATATTTTAAGAATGAGTTAATGAATTTGTCTCTTAAAATTTAATTTTGTTAGCTAAAGTTTGGTTATTTTTATTTTTTTCCTATTTAATCTTTTGCTGCTTTGCATTTTAAGATACAATGGAATTAATCTTTATACTCCTTCATATAATTTTGAATTTTTTTAAAGTTCTTAGGTAAATTTATTTATGAAATACTTGTGGCCTTACTACCTGTCTTATAAATGTATTATTGTATATTTTTTAAAGAGCAAGTTACTAAATTTTCCAAAAAATTATTCTCTCCATAATTAATATTAGTTATTATATAAATTAATGATTAAGAAGTAAATTACTAATTTGGTCATTGACAGTAGGTATCAACGTTGTCTCTAAGTTCTTAAAAATAAGTCAATTATATTCTTGATAGTTATGTTAAAAATGAAAATGATTAACATAAAGGTATATATTCAACTCACTAATTTGACAAATTTAACCCAATCCAACTTAAAATGTCATTTCAAATTTTTTTTTTTTGGGGGTGGGTTAATCGGTTTAATTGTAAAAAAAAGAAGAAAAAAAGAGTTGGATTATATTCAGGTTAGAAAATTTTTTAATACAAAAAATTTAACTCAATCTCTGCAACTAATAATTCGAAAAAAATATATGCATTTTTTTTAAATTAGACTTTATTTAAATTTGTTGGTTCGGTATGTCTAGATATTATACTACTTAGTTTTGATGAATTTGAACGGCTAGACTTAATTTTGCAAATTAATTTATACACACATGGAAAATAAGTGAGATTTATTTAAATTTTTTATTTAAAATCTATTGTTTATTTTTATTTATTACGTGATTTAATAAATTAATATTATTAAAATATAAATGAATTGATATAATATATATATATCAAATTATTAATTGATATAATAACTAATATTAATTGATAAAGTAAAAACTGGCATAAAAAAAAATATTATTTTGGGTGGGTATAAATTGGATGTGGCCCATGTGGGTGGATTAGGAAGTCTGTAGCTGTGTTGGCGGGGGCTATAATTGTTTTCCACTTTTTTAGATTACAAAATATTATATACTCAACAACTATACCGTGTCTGTGCAGTGCTAAGTCCTGTCATTTTATCAAGTTTCAAGCTTTGTGCAGTGTGCATTGTCACTGTGCAGTGGCATTAGTGCCGTGGAGTGTGAGCCGATTGTGAAAGTGTAAGAGCAAACTCAGCGCGTTGTCCTTGTCCTGTCAATCAAGTAAATTAAAAAATATAACTTAAAAATGAATGATTGAGCTTATGGAAAAAAATAAAGATTCAAGACTCCTTATCCTATCAATCAAGTAAATTAAAAAATATAAAATAAAATAAATGACTGAGCTGATAGAAAAAGGTTAAGAATCAAAACAAAGAAAAGAAAGGAAAGAATATAGACAGAGAAACAGAGAGATAAAAAGATGAAAGGTTTTTTCTTTTGATTTTAAAAATTTATAATCTCTATTTTAGTATATTTTAAGATAATTATATTGTATTATTAATAAATTTATTTAGTATTAATTTTGATTTCAACATATTTTAAGAATGTGTTAATGAATTTGTCTCTTAAAATTTAATTTTGTTAGCTGAAGTTTTGCTATTTTTATTTTTTTTCTATTTAATCTTCTACATTTTAAGATACAATGGAACTTTTTTAATGCATTTTATTGACAAATAAAAGGACTAAAATATTTTTTCGTAATTGAAATATATAGAAAAATATTACACACGCATGTATATATATATATATATATATATTTTTTTTTTTTTTTTCCCAAATGTGTAGGCCTTCTTTTACTTGGGGTCTTAGATAATTGCATCTATTGTTCAGCCGGTACTACTAAGAGCATTTGCGGCGGTGGAGCTAAAAAGCTATAATGCTATTTTAGCTCCACAAATATTGCAAAACAAGCTCACAAAGAAGTGGAGCTATAGCCAAATATTTTGGCTGATTTGCTACAAGCACATCTATATATAGATGTGCACTTTGTAGCTCATCATCTAAAAAAAAATAATATTTTAACCAAAGAACCGATTAAAATAATCGCTCGTCCCATTTTTTTTTTCATTCTTTTATTTCTCATTCTCATTCCGTTCAGTCACATTTTCACTTCTCCCTCAATCTCCTTCTCCCTCACTCTCATCTCCCAAATCACACCGTCGCCGCCACGGATCGCCCCACCCTCCTCCGTCCCTCGCCGTCCCAGCCCATCCCGTCCCTCGTCGTCCCTCGCCGTCCCTCACTTATCTCCCTCACTCCTCTCTCTCTCACCCATCGCACTCCTCTCTCTCACCCATCGCCGTCCCAGACCGTCCTCGCTAACGCCGTCCCTCGCCGTCCCTCGCCGTCCCTCACTTATCTCCCTCACTCCTCTCTCTCACCCATCGCACTCCTCTCTCTCACCCATCGCCGTCCCTGCATCAGTCCTCGCCAACGCCGTCCCTCGCGTCCTCGCCGTCCCTCACTTATCTCCCTCACTCCTCTCTCTCACCCATCGCACTCATCTCTCTCACCGATCGCCGTCCCAGGACCCGACCCTCGCCAACGCTGTCGCCGTCAAGCCCAAGCCACGCACGCCGTCGCGCGCCGTCCCAAATGATCCACTTGGTCGGTGCTCTCTCTTTTCTTTTGTACTGAATTTTTCATAGCTTAATTGTTCTGGGTTATTGTGATTTTGTGGAATTTTCCGTTATTTTGTGGTCTCTGTATTGAGAATTTTCCGTTTGCTCTCTGTATTATGTGATTTTCCGTTATTTTGTTGCGTAAATTCTGTGCTCTCTGTATTGGGAATTTTCTGTTTGCGGGAATTGGTTGTGTGGATTATGTGGTCTCTGTATTGGAAATTTTGTGTTTTGGAAATTTTCCGTTATTTTGTTGTGTGGCTTCATTGCACTCTGTATTGGGAATTTTCTGTTTTGCGGGAATTGTGTTGTGTTGTGATTTACGTAATTTGTTAGTGGAATTTTCTGTTTGCGGTGTAATTTGTTGTGTTGTGATTTACGTAATTTGTTAGTGGAATTTTCTGTTTGTTAGTGTAATTTTTACGTTTGGGTGGTCTCTGTATGGGTGGTCTCTGTAAATTGTTGTGTTGCACAAAACCTGATCTCTGTAAATTATTGTGTTGCACAAAACCATATTCTTGTGTTGCATAAAACCATATGAATGTATTGGGTCACTGTAAGTTTGATGTGTAATTTATCTCTGTAATTTGTTGTGTCGATATAAATGTTAGTTTGGAAATTTTACGTGTGCGGGGAAATTTATATATATTTTTCTAATTTTATGGAGTCACGTAGGGACACAGAGTTACGTAGAGACCTAACATTTATCACGGGTATCATGAACGGGGATATAGAAATTGACTCTCAATTTTTGGGAACGTCTCAAAATACTCCTACATCGCTTCGATTCTCCACCTCCACCACCACCACAAGTTGAAAATACCTCTTCTACAAAAGGAAAACGGGGCTCTAACTTTCTCAGAGAGAAGATAAACTTTTAGTGGCGGCATGGCTCAATACTAGTGTTGATGCCATAAGCGAATAATGAACAAACACAAAATACCTTTCGTCAAAAAGTTTGGGAATATTTTATGAAGTACAATACATCCGGTACCACACGCATTTGTTATCTCTTTACTAAGTCGTTGGGGTACGATTAGTGAAAAGACAAATAAGTTTGCTTTGGTATATGGCTCAAATTAACGCACTTCATCAAAGTGGTATAAATCAAGAAGATAAGGTATAAATTATATTACAATAGTGTTAAAATGTTCATTCACCAATAGTTTGAAGATATTAATCATGTTATATTTGTTTTAAATTTTTTTAGATTATCAATGCGAAGGCTTTGTATTTAGAGAAGTACAAGAAACCCTTTCTTCTTGATCATTGTTGGCTCATGTTAAAGGACCAACCAAAGTTTGCCGATCCTAACAATGCTAGATCGAGATCATCTGTGCCTCCAACTTCGAGAGGCAATATCTATTAGTGAAGGGGATTGTGGGTCCGGACTTGGTGACACTTCTAATTTGGAGAGACCAATTGGTAGGAAGGCCGAAAAGGCCATCCGAAAGAACAAAGCCGCCGGAAAAGATGTGGGGAATATTTGAACAAAAAATTGAAATTGATTGAGGATGTAACTCGGTTGGAAGAGGAAAAGATGTCTTTTGAGAGGGAAAAACTTGCAATTGAAAGGGAAAGTAGGGAAGAAAAACTTAGGATTGAGAAGGAAAGAATGATGATTGAGAAGAAAAAATGTGAGCGAGAAGAAAGGTTAGAGGAAGAGAGAATCATGATGATAGATACAAGTGGCTTAACCGGAACACAAAAAGCTTTTTATGAACAACTCCAAGAGGAAATCATGGCAAAACGAAGATCATGTAATTAATGGGTTTAATTGTATTTTGGATGTAGTTTAGACTACATTATGTATTTTGTAATGACTTATGTATTTTGTAGTGGTTTATGTATTTTGTAGTGGCTTATGTCACTTGATGAATTATCTTAAACTATATGTATGTATTTGTGTTATGACTTGAAGTGCAATCTAGCAAAGACTTTGAAGTGCAATCTTTTTTATCTTTTGTTAAGTTCTATTTGATCTTGTGATAGGTATTGATATAATTTTTTGATTCAATGAAACTATTATTTGATCAACTATGAGTATTACAGACCACTATGAGTGCCTAGTATCATATGCTTGGTACAGCCACTATGAATGTCTTTCATCCAATTATTTCTATTCATTGAACATTCTTAGTATCATATGTTAGGTTTTGAGATGACAGGTCTTAGAATAAATCTATGAACAATGAGCATTTATAGTATTTCCAAGTTTTTATTTTTAGATGTATGTGTTTGTGTTGTGATTTGTGCGTGAATTAGTTATATTCATTTTAATGTGGTTTATGTCACTTAATTTTAATCTTGCATCTATAGTAATAATTGATTTTCAATTGTCTTGAAGGTTGCATCCATGAATCACTTTGTGATTCGCAAGTTCCTTCTTGATGACTCGGATGAAGATGAGATAATCAAGAACTTGTTATGGAAGCATCACAACCTAAGCGTCGTCGTCGTTCTATTCAACGTAATCATTTGGTAGGGCATGAGAGGCTTTTTCTTGATTATTTTGCTCCCACACCAAGATATCCACCCGCTTTATTTCGTAGGAGATTTCGGATGAAGCGTTCTCTTTTTCTTCGTATTCAATCTCAAGTTGAAGCTCATGACTCTTATTTTGTCCAAAAAAGAAATAGTGCCAACAAACTTGGTTTATCTTCATTACAAAAGATAATCTGCTGCACTTAGAATGCTTGCATATGGAGTATCGGGTGATTTGGTAGATGAATATGTGCGGATTGGAGAAACTACTTTGCATTAGAAAGTTTGAAAAAATTTGTTCTCATGGTAATTGATGTTTTCTCTGAAGAATACTTGAGAAAGCCAAACAATGAAGACATTGCTAGATCATTAGCTCACGGTGAACGTCGAGGTTTTCCAGGTATGTTAGGTTCAATTGATTGCATGCATTGGAAGTGGAAAAATTGTCCATCCGCATGGAAAGGTCAATATTGTGGTCATATTCGTGAGCCTACTATTATTTTGGAGGCGAGTAGCATCATATGATCTTTGGATATGGCATGCATTTTTGGATTACCTGGGTCAAATAATGATATTAATGTGTTAGAGCGATCTCATGTATTTAATGAATTTGTCAAGGACGTGCTCCTACAATACATTACTCAATTAATGGTCATGACTACACTATGGGATATTACCTTGCGATGGTATATATCCAAAGTGGGCAACATTTGTGAAAACAATCCCAGCTCCACAAGGACATAAGTATAAATTATTTGCAAAGACCCAAGAGGCGTATAGGAAGGATGTTGAGCGTGCATTTGGAGTGCTTCAAGCACATTTCGCAATTGTCCGTGGACCTGCACGATTTTTTCATTTTGAAACACTCAAAAATATCATGAAAGCGTGCATAATTCTCCATAATATGATTGTTGAAGATGAGCGAGAAGATGAGCGGGATGATAATGAAGTGGTAGATTTGGATTATGAACAAAATGATGGAGTGGATAATCCTCCTCTGCAAATGTTACGTGAACAAAGTGATGAATTTTTGTCATACATTGAGAGGCATGGACGCATTAGAGACCGAGAAATTCATTTTCAACTCCAGTCGGACCTTATTGAACATTTATGGCAATTGCAAGGCGAGTCGTAGGAACTTTCTTTTTTGTATGTGGGTTTAGTATGAGTCGGTTGAACTTGTGCGAGTGTGTGAGTTTTATTGTAATTTGGTTTGAGTTATGTATGTGAGCAAATCTATGGACTATATTGTTCTTGCTATAATATGTATTTTATTTTATATGTTTTCTTATAAATCTATGGACTACATTATAAAGTTCCTTCATTTTATAGTTCACATTGTTCCAAGGTTGCTTCCGGATAATTGAGATGATAATACGTTATCATGATAATTGAAAATTTGTTTTAGTAAAAAAATATTAGAGTATAATTTGGGGTTAAAAAAATATAACACTAGACGATTATTTGCTATCATGCGGCGGCGGAAAAAAAGTCGTCGGTGGCGGTGGTGGTGGTGGCGGCGGCGGCGGCGGTGGAAAAAAGTCGTTGGCGGCGGCGGCGGCGGCGGCGGCGGCGGCGGCGGCGGCGGTGACGGTGGCGGCGCGCCGGTGGCGGTGGCGGTTGAAGGTGGTTGTGGTTGTTGTTTATTATATAAGATATATTATTTTATTGTAGTGGATATATTATTTTATTATAGTTGATATATTATTTTATTGTGATGTTTATATTATTTTATTGTGTGGAAAGCTAAAATAGATCCACTTCTTTGCGGCATGTATGTAGGTAAAATAGATAAAGTAACTTTTGGTGGAGCTAAAAAGCTAAATTTTTAGCTCCACTGCTGTGGATGCTCTAACAAATTAGATCTTTGGTCGTAGATTCACTACACTCTGTTCACAAACTTGGATATAAGTAATTCTCTTCATGCTCTTTTCATTTTGGTAGGGTCCATCTTCATAGTCCTAATTAAAATTGATAATATAAATTTTGCCAGAGCTATTAAAATAATAATGGGTGATTCAAAGTTATGTGAATATATAAAGTCTTCATATTTTACTAAGATTGCCAAGATTAAAAGTGGATATTTCAAGCGTTGTCACAATTTGAAATACTAATCTTTATACTCCTTCATATAATTTTGAATTTTTTAAAGTTCTTAGGTAAATTTAGTTATGAAATACTTGTGGCCTTACTACCTGTCTTATAAATGTATTATTGTATATTTTTTAAAGAGCAAGTTACTAATTTTTCTAAAAAATTATTCTCTCCATAGCTAATATTAGTTATTATATAAATTACTGATTAAGAAATAAATTACTAATTTGGTCATTGACAATAGGTATCAACGTTGTCTCTAAGTTCTTAAAAATAAGTCAATTATATTCTTGATAGTTATGTTAAAAATGAAAATGATTAACATAGAGGTATGCATTCAACTCACCAATCTGACAAATTTAACCCAATCCAACTCATGACATTTCAAATTTTTTTTTTTTTTTTTGGGGTGGGTTAATAGGTTTAATTGTAAAAAAAGAAGAAAAAAAGGGTTGGATTATATTCAGGTTAGAAAATTTTTTAATACAAAAAATTTAACTCAATCTATGCAATTAATAATTCGAAAAAATATATGCATTTTTTTAAAAAAAATTAGACTTTATTTAAATTTGTTGGTTCGGTATGTCTAGATATTTTACTATTTAGTTTTGATGAATTTGAACTGCTAGACTTAATTTTGCGAATTAATTAATACACACATGGAAATTACTTATCAAATTAACTCAGTTAAATGATCCATAATATAAAAACTTTTCTATAAAACACAAAGAGAAAAGGTACAAGACTTCATCTTTATATAGCATAGACTATGACCTCCTTTTCTTTATTGAAAAACTATAAAGTGAGATTTATATAAGTGCACAAATAAGTTTTAAGTGATGATGACATAAAAATTAATAATTAAAGTTTTTTTTTTCTTTTAATTTATAGATTCCTCAAGGTGAAGAAGTTGGGCTGGGTTTTTATTTTATATTTTAATTCCAGCCCAACCTAATTGATTCAATAGATAGCCCATTTTCAATTATTTTTTGCAGTTTTTAGGAGTATACTTTATCTACAAGTACGAAGTACTCACTATAATTTAATTAATTGAGTTTAAAAAAGAGACATTCTACTCACTTACTCTTGAGAAATTAAATTGTACAGACACGCAACTCCTCATCTCAAATTGAAATTGAAATTGAAATTGGGGGAAATGTCTTTTTAACGCCAGGTCACATGACGCGCTCCATCAGAGACCACCTCAACCTGTCGTCGAAGTCTGCATTCCATTCTCCTCCGCCAGCCACTACCTCCAACCCCAACTCTCCTCTAAACGACTAGTCGTAGCTTTGAACAAAAGTTAGTTTTCTTTTTTATTAGTGTATATTATAGTGACATGCCTGGACCGTATTGACTCATTTTTCACAATTACCAGAGATAAATCTTAAAAGAAGTAATTTGACTTGAAGTAAAAGTCAAGAGACTAAAATTAGAATTTTAGCATTTACTATTTTAAAAAAATCATTTGATTTTAGGCATGTTTTTAAAAATTTTTATGGTAATATTTTATTTTTGAAACTTAAATTAAACATAAAATATGCCTATAAATGAGGATTTATTTATTTAATTAAATACTGTATTTGTTATATCAATACCGTCCTAATTTTTTAAGAGTTATGCTTCTTAGAGCATTAGCATTGGGGAATGCTAATGCCAAATGTAAGGGATATTTGGCATTTCAAGCCCCAAAATGTATTGCATCAGGAAATGCTATTGCTAAGTATTACAATTTTTTACAATAGTCTTTCAAGACAATTCTATCTTTAGAATTCTGCTACAAAACTAATATTTTATTGTGATGGTGATTGGGGAAATATTATTTTATTATGTAGATATATTATTTTAATGAGTAAAATAGGAAAATAAAAGTTTGAGATGTTAAAAATATTGTAAAATAGAATTGTATAATTGATAAAGCAACTTTTTGATATGATAAAATAAAATAAAGTAATATTTCTTAATGCTAATGCTCTTAGATAATAACTTGTACTCTCTGATTTATTAATATGTGTGTGGTGATGACTGATGTTTTATCATGGTTCATGTACCAAAAGCTTCTGGGGCTTGTGAAAATGAATGACTGTGCTCTTGTTGCAAGAATGGTAAAGTGTAGAACATGAAAAGTGAAAACAACAAAGCATGAAAGCAAAGAGACTTTTATTGGAGTTGGTGAGAGACTTTGAAAGTCTTTTACGTGTGGATGGACGGTGTGGCCGTGTGGGGACGGAGCTCTGTACCGCGCATGTGCAGACACTATATTCTCTATTCATTTATGATTATTGGTACAGTCTTTTTTTTTTTTTTTTTTCCCTTTTTTGCTGAGAATTTATTTTTTATATGGCATAGTCTCTATTCACCACTGTTCACCAACTTAGATATTTCAAAGTCACTAGGATATAGTTTTTTTTTTTTTTTTTTAGTTTTTGGAGACCATATGCTCTTTTCATTTTGGTAGGGTCCATCTTCAAAGTCCTAATATTTATATTATAAATTTTGTCAAAGCTATTAAAATAATTATGGGTAGGGTCCATCTTCAAAGTCCTAATATTTATATTATAAATTTTGCAAAGCTATTAAAATAATTATGGGTGATTCAAAGTTATGTACATAGAGTCTTCATATTTTGCTAAGATTGTCAAGATTAAATGTGGATATTTTAATCGTTGTCACAATTTGAAATACTAATCTTTATACTCCTTCATATAATTTTGATTTTTTTTAAAGTTCTTAGGTAAATTTATTTATAAAATAATTGTGGCCTTACTACTTATGTCATAAATATATTATTATATATGTTTTAAAGAGTAAGTTACTAATTCTTTTTTAAAAAAAAAATTATTTTCTCCATAACTAGTATTAATTAGTATTATATAAATTATTGATTAAGAATCAATTTACTAATTTGGTCCATTGACTATTAGCCATTAGCATTATCTCTAAATTCTTAAAAACAAGTCAATTACATTCTTAATAGTTATGTTAAAAATGAAAATGATTAACATAGAGGCATACATTCAACACACCAATTTGACTCTCAATTTATTTTAAGAAAGTTTTAACACTATTTTTATTGAGAATGAAAAAAGCTGTTAAAATATTAATTATTTTTCCTTTTTTTATAAAAATTTTCTTTAAATAAATTATTAATCATTGTTTTAAGAATATTTGTTAGTATTTTTTATAAAAAAATAATTAATTTTTTTAATAATTTTTTTAATTTCTTATAATTTTTATTTCTAAATAAAGGATTAATATACGAAAGCACATTAATCAGACCCAATTTGTAATGGGCTAGTGTCCAAGAAATTAAAAAACAAAACTGAGTGATTGCTATCTTATATAGTGGGGCCGGTTGAGTGAAAAATAGTGGCTGATAATTCAACCATCTGACTGTGTCAGACTTTCAGCAAATAATTGCTCCTCGTGGGAATGCAATACCTTAGAAAGTTACAAAAACAAAACTGAGTGGTTGCTATCTTATCAAGTGGGGCCGGTTGAGTGAAAAGTAGTGGCTGATAATTCAACAATCTGCTCTTGGGCTGGATAGACTGGTGTAATACTTAAGGTTTTGTAGCAGATGTAATCGGCATAAATGCCATTTTAAGATTTAAAATAGTAAAAATAACTTTAAACCTCAATCATTAAATACAAAAATGAGTAGAAGTAAAAAAGTATAAATTTTTTTTTTTTTTTTTTTTTTAAAATTGTGAGAGGGAATGGGTGAAATGCACCAGATCCCAATTCAGCCGTATTAAACTATTAATAAGTCCTTGATCAGACCTTTTGGGCCTAGCAGGGAACTGAAATTAAATCAAGTACATTAATACTAGTAAATATCTTTTTACTTATAACTCTTTTAACTGTTTTGAATTTCTTTTTGATAATTAGATTAAAAAAGTTTATTTTTTTTAACTCTTAATTTTAATTATTTTAAAAAAATAATTGCACATATAGTGCAATACCTAAACTTGATATCAACGATTTTCTTGTCTTCAATGGTCACCCCTTCTCTGATATCTTGTCTTTTGTTATGTTTGATGCTGATGGTCTGTACTTCTTAAGCCGTTTTGCCACTACCATATTTGTTTTGGCTAGTTAATTTTTAATGCAATTCCTTTTAACTTAAAAATAAATAAAAGAATTGATCTCAATCGTGGACCAAGCCACTTGATCTCTTTTGAAGGCATAGTTCCACAAATGAATAGGTAATGCAAAAAATTGGATATATATATATATATATAAAACCATAATTCGTATTCTATTCTAAATTGTTTATATTTTCCAAAAACAAATATCCAAAATTGTTTAAAAATTTAAAAAGGTGCAATCTCTTAAAAGAAGGTGAAGAATTTTTATAGTACCACTAGAGCACATATGTTAGAATATTTTGTTTGATAGATAGGTTGGAATTTTAACTTATAATGTCCACTTCATGATTGTTGTTCTTATTATTAGGCTGACACATACAGGTTTTTAATATATGTAAGGTTTAAACTCCAAATCTCTTGTTTGATAAGAGGAAACTTTAACCAGTTAACCTAAATGAAACATACTAAAATTATTTTAAAACATTGTAAATCACACATTGTGTACCATAAATAAGGTACATTTATTTTATTTAAAAAAAAATGGTACATTTCATGCTTTTATAGATCAAGGGAGTCAATTTGATCTTGATCGACCAAGATCACGGAATATACCGTGCCGGCAAGCAAACCGGTACATATAAGTTCCTGTTTTGTCTTGTAAAAAATACCTACTGTATCGGCCATGTAACAGTCAATACCGGTCGGTACCGAGCGTCTCGGCCGGTACATAAAAATGTTTTTTTTTTTTTTTTATTTAAGTTTTGTAATTTTTGAATTTTTGTTAGGACAGAATGATAACTTATTTTCATTAACTTATTAGTATTATTTGTTTTCTTAGTATGTAATGGTAACTTTTAAACTTTCTATTTTTTATATTGTGTTTTTTTTCTTTTAATTGATACTAAAGTCTAAAACCATGAATAATTAGTTATGAATTGAGGAAATACACTATGACCTCCTTTTCTTTATTGAAAAAGTATAAAGTGAGATTTTATATAAGTGTACAAATAAGATTTAAGTGTTGATGGCTTATAAGTTAATAAAGAGTGTTTTTTTTTTTTTTAATTTAAATTTTTAGATTCCTCAAGGCTCAAGTAGATTGGACTGGGTTTTTATTTTATATTTTAATTCCAGCCCAGCCCTATCGATTCCATTTGGCTCATTTTCAATTATTTTTTGTAAAATTGAGTTAAAATTAAAATCAATAACAACTAACTACTTATAATTTTGTTGTAAAAATATTGTAAAAATATTATAGATGTAGCACCTCTTAAATTGCACAGACACACAGCTCCTCAACTCAACCGTTTTATGAGAGAGAGAGAGAGAGAGAGAGAGAGATTGGGGAAAATGGCTTTCAATGCCAAGGCACATGATACACTCCATTAAAGACCCCTCAAATTTTCGTCAAAGTCCGCATTCCCTTCTTCTTCGCCAGCCATCACCTCCAACCTCAACTCTCCTCTCAACGGCTAACAGTAGCTTTAAACCAAGGTTAGTTTTTTTACTAGTGTATATTAGGTGACTAGCTAACATATTTTAGCTTGATTTGATTAATGATTCAAAATTTAAAAATATAGCAGTAAATTTGAATTCAATACAAGTAAAAGTGATGACTCACGAGTCAACATTTTGTTGGTATATTTTTGCATCATTAAGTTAATTTTAGAGTTATCAAGGTGAAGAAGTTGGGCTGGGTTTTTGTTTTATATATTAATTCCAGCCCAACCCAATATCGAATCCATGGACAGCCCGTTTTCAATTATTTTTTTCAGTACTTTATCTACCGGTAGCTCCACTACCAAGGAAGTAGCCACCTCCAAAATTCAATAAGCCAAAAGAGTTAAAAAAATGAGACATTCTTGATTCTTCCTTCCAAAACGGCAAAGCCATACAGCATGTTATTGTTTGTGTGATAGATTATCGGATTGAAATTGAAATTGGGTTTCAACGCCGGAGGTGGTGGGCCCATCACATGACGCACGCGCCATCAGAGACACGCCGGTGTTGTCGTTGAAGTCCGCATTCCCTTCCGATTGCATCGCCATTAATGCCCATAGCAAAACGTCTGTGCACAAGGTTTGTTATTAGTGAATATAGCGTGCTAACAATCACGGACACCTCGAGTTCGTGTCCGTGTCGGACACGCCTGGACACTCCACGCGTGTCCTCTTTGTTTTGTGTTAGGGGATTTTTTTTTTTTTTTTTTTTGGGTGGTTGAAATTCAATTGATTCTCTCACCATGTAAAAAATGAGTCAATAGGATCATTTCATTAAAATCTGTTAGCCAATGATACAATTTTAACATTCATTTTTGTAAAAGCACAGAGGAAACCAGAGAAAACAGAGAGGAAGAGAGAGTTTCTGGTATTGAAAAGAATACTGAGATTGATAAAATGAATTCTTGATTACAATAGTGTTCGTCATCTACAGTATATATACCACTGAGAAAGAATAGAAAAATATCTAAGTAAATATTTCCTAGACTAAGACTCACTCTAACAATCCTGTAACTAACCTTCACACGTGCACACGTATAAGCACTAATCCAAGACTAATTTACATAACATAAACGACAAGCGTTTTTCATTTACTCTTCTTAGACGACACTGGTTTTACTGTTGGAATTGTAGTTGCTTCATCTGTGTCATAAAGCTCTTCAATTTTACAGCTTGAGCTTTCAATTTTAAATTACAAATTTTACTAAAAACGTTGTCATTGTCCTAATTTTTCAAGATTTATGGTGTTTTCGTGTCCTGTCCTATATTGTCTGTTTCAATGTCTGTGTCAGTGTCAATCAGTGTCTTTGTCCACTCTCTCTAATATTTTAGAATGTGTGTGGTGATGATGGTGTTTTAATCATGGTTCATGTACCAAAAGCTTCTCGAGCTAGTGGAGTTCAAGCCGAAGGAAGTGGATTTCAAGGGAAGCTTCTCTTCCTATTTTCATTGCCAAGTCGGTTTTAATTAATTCAATCCATCAAATTGCATCGTCTTGCTTTCCTGGTAAGCTGTTACTATGTTATGCTAGATTATGTTTGAATGTCATTGTCTTTAAATGGAACTATGGGGAAGTTTATTAAATTTTATTGAACAATAACTGCTTTTGTTTTCTTTCATAGTGCAGGAGAAGATGAAGTGTGCTACTGTCATCCCACTGCCTGGTGTTACTCAAGATATTGCTGGATACAAGGTGAAGAGATTCTGTGTTTTATGGTTTATTACCTTAGAAAGTAAAGAGAGACTGAAAGTCTAGTTTCATGTGTCTTTCACAGATATAGTTGATGTTGCTTTTATGAGAAGCAAACTGATTGCAAGGAATTTATTTCTGACGTGTTATATTATCTGACCACAGATACAGTGATGGTAATTAGATTACAATGACTTACTATAATCTATCTTAATTGGTTGATTGCCACCCCCACTCCCCAACCCAATTTTGCTAGCTGTCTTACTAATTCTTATTTATTTTTTTACTTTTGATTTTCTTTTTTAGCTGGCAAGCGTTTGTAGGTTTACATTAATAGGAAAATAAACTATCTGGTTTAGGTATCTGGTTTTATTCCCAAATTGTGGTCTATGGTGTTTGGTTTATTTGGAGCTTGTTGGGTGATGTTGAAGAATGTTGTTGAATTGTTAGCTTGCTGGCCTGATCTTTTTTGTCATTATCAGAATGGGAATTTGTGGATGGTTGCCCCTGCATTGCTTGATGTGGTGCTTATGGAGAGAGAAGGACAATTGGAATTTTGAGGATACGGAGAGAGCAATGCCTGATCTCAAATTAATTATCTTTAGAACCCATTTGGACTGGATGTCAGCTTTGCATAGTCAGCCATTATGTTCTGTTTTTGATTTGATAGATTCATGTAACTTGCATGATTGATTGTTTGGTAATTGAAGGTGTTTGCTCAATGGGTTCGGCATCTGCAAAGCAAGATATAATATTGAACCTTATGTTGCTTATTCATATATCCATATACTTTTAACTTGGAAGATTTTAATTGATGGTAGTAGGTCCATGCGTAAAAATAAGTGTGGGGCAAATTTATGTTTTCAGCGTGCATAGTACGGTTTCATCATGGTCCTTTTATGGAAAGGGCTTGCAATCATCTTTGTTGTGTGTAGCAGTGCAGGTAAACATCATCTAAGACAAGAAGAAATTTCTTATCTTTTATATGTTCTCTTAAACGCATTTGCAACTGATCTATTCTCAAATTCTCCTCAATTTCAACTGCTGATTTGAGGATTTCTGTTATCAATCTTTTAACATCAAAATCCTTAGACAACACACCCACATTTTCAATTGAAAATGCCTAACTACCTGCTCATCATTATACACCAACTTGGCAATTGTGGTCTTCCCCAAACCTCCAATCCCAACTATAGGAATTACACTGACATTTCCTTCAGCATCATGCTGCATCAAAATATTTATTATCTGTTTTTTGTCATCATCCCTACCGATGACATTTTGAGAAGGAATGAAGGAGTGGGTCATGTTCCTCCAGTACATCGTTGTCTTCCTATCTTCAAGTCGTGCAGCAAGATTGAATTCAGCCTTAAGATCTGAAATATCATCTACTCTCTCTCTAATACCCTTGATTTTATGTGCCATTTCAAAACGGAATACAAGTGGATTAGAACCAGAAAAGAAATAACCCACCTTTTTGCGAGTGCTCCTGCTTCTCTTCATTACTTCCTTCTACAGAATTTGATATTGAAATTCATCTAGGACATTCTCTGCATCATTAAGGACATCTTTGAGCTGTCCTAGCCAATGGTTCAGCCTATGGTCACTTTCTTGCTTCTCCTTAGCATCTAAGAGTACGGCCTTAATGGCTAACACGGTGCACTCACGCTTTTTCAGATCGCTTTGAATGCCCCATGCTGAGCTGAGCTCCTCATAAATAAGGGATCCAAGCAGTTCCACAATCTTCCCTGCAATGCAATAGGCATTTTCAGCCATGTTCTTGTGGTGGTGGGATGGAAAGGAATTTGTTGGTTAAGTGAATCAATGCCTTTAAGTATTTGCTGCTGTTTTTATTACAGAGAAATTCCAAGAGGGCAGATATAATTGCAAATAAGTGAAGCAAAATTGTACATAGGTGGATTTACTGCACCATGTATCATGACTGGACTTGGCACACAATTCTTTTTAGGCCGTAGGCAAAGCATGGAATAGGAATGACTTAAGCATTGAGACAAAGTATATATCTTTTAATTTGTTGGGGTGGGATCATTTTCCTTTTGTGTAAGTAAATTAACTATTCGATCATACTTTAGTTGAGAATAGATTTGGTGGAATCTCATGATTTGTTTGAAAGCAAAAAGAGGGGGCTAGATAGAAGCTGTGACATACTATGCAAAGAATGATGCCTTTCTTTCCAATGTTGGCCAGTGTAGGGGGCATTCTCTGAGTTGATAAGTGATGTTGACTAACGATATTCTCCCTTAAATTGAATACCTATATCCATACTAGTACTATGGATTACAATTGGCTTGGAATTGGGATTAGAATCGGATTCCTAGCTAGCAGTTCAATGTATTACATCAGAGAACAATTCATATCGTCCACTTCTAACAAATTAAATCAATGATTGCAGGCATCTACTTGCACAAACAATGGTAAATTTAATCATTTAACCACACAATTCTATCACTCCTTTAATCATTTAACCACAAAATTCTAACATGCTTGATTTGAAACAGATGATGAGTAAGTTCAGAGGAAAATGATCTTTCTTTTTCTTTTTCGTTTTTTAAAATTTAAACTTTATATAGCCTCGGTTGATGACTTCTTTAAAAGGATGAGAAGCTTTTTTGTTTTCTGTGGCTGTAATGTTCTTTTTTTAATACTTTTAAAAAAATGAAGAATTGTTGAAAGAGTGAATGACAATAATTTATGGTAGGGATAAATGAGCAAACAACACAAGCTTGTTCTGGGGTGGTTGAGATGACATCAAGGTAAAGAAAAAAAATGGTATTTGATTTAGAAGAAGTAAATAAGAGAGAACTTACAAGGAACCCTAGAGACAATGCATAAATTGGGGAAGAGTAAATTCATAGTCTTACAAAAACTAGTAAAATCATAATAACCAAACACCGAATCAAACCTTCTACTTCTTCCTCTCCTGTATTTCTAAGTCAAATATGGCTGCTCATCGAAATCAATTCTTTATCCAAGAAAGAAAATAAGAGAGAAAAAGTGATAGATTGAGTCAGAGAGATAATTCTACTGCTTAATTAAGATTTAAACTGTCTATCTATTGTTCTATACATCTCTATATAAATGATAAAAGGGATATCAAAAAGACATTAGCATTTATATTTAGGGAAAGTGATTAAAGATGTGATGTGGGTATAGGGTTTTCTTTCTCATTATTGTTGAGGACGTGCTAGCCAGAGAGAGCTCAGAGCTCGGAGACGATGGAAGTACTCTGCAATTGCCAGAAAGCACCTTGCAGCTTGACAGGTTGTGAGGATTTGATGCAGCCTGTGGATCATCTGGTGCCTCAGATTATTCTGACTGTAAGTTTATTCATTTTTTTTTTTTTATTCAAGAAATATTGCATAGAATACATCAATACAAGAAAAAATGTATAATCTGTAGTATCTAGAACTGACTTTAAGAGAAGAAAAAGCACTATTTGGTTTATTAAACTTTAAATTTGAATAGTTTTCCGGGGCACATGAGTTGGACCTTAGCGCAGCCAGTATAGTTTGCTTGTCAAATTGGCTATAGAATAGAATTGTGAGAATGTGTCAATTTATGGTAAATTGTGGACATGTATAATTATTCTAGGTAAAATATACATGTCATATATATAGACACATTTTTCTAGACATTTGACAAGAACAAACTATACCCTTTTAATTTTTCTTTTTGTTCTTTTCTAAATCATTCAGAACATTAGAAAGCCTTTTTTTTCCCTGTAATGCATTTATCTTAATTAACACAAAGGAGTTACTATCTCTATTTGTCGCATATGTAGGTCATGTATTTCAAATTGAAACAATAATGATGATAGTGTACTAGGTCCAAACCAGAGAAAACAATACCGCTATAAGTCAACTTATGACTAAATGGTCATGCTTAGGTGATTGATTTGCTAATAGGTGATTTGCCTGAAATGCCCTTGGATTTTTGTATTTTTATGGGTATAATTGGAATCTCACATTTTTGCCTAAACCGCCTTAACAGTCTCAGAGAGTTCGCCAAGGATAGTGTCCGCTTGTTAAGCGCTGCCACAAGTTCGATTGCAAAGGTATCTCTCTCTCTCTCTCTCTCTCTCACAAGTTCGACATGCACTTGATGATATTCGTCCATTTTTGTGAGTAGTACTGATTGCATGCAATTCTTTGATTAAAGTAAATACTTATTTGGATGATTCAGGATTGGTTTCTAGAATTATCATCATCTCGTTTAATTATGAATTAATTTCATGTATTGCTCAACATGAATGGAGGCCATTAGATTAGAGTCATTGTTTGTCAATTTGACAGAATCCAAACTTCAATTTTAGTCAAATTTCAATTTCATCACTCCACTATTGACTGGGACAATATTGTCTCCCAACTTCCAAAAATCCAAGTAAATTTTATTTTATAGGAGAACCTAGCTTCAAATCTCCAAAAAAAAAAAAAAAAAAAGTCAATTTAATACGTTGAGTTTACCTTTTGAGGTTTGATTGGGAATAACTTATTTAGCTTTTTGTCAAAATCTTTTTTGTTGAAAGTGTATTAAATACTTGTACTTCGAAAATGTGAGAAAAAATGAAATTTTAAAAAGCTATACAGAAAATGGCTTACAAGGTAGTTACAAACACAAACTTGGTTTAAAAGTTATGAGTGAAAAATTTTGACACAATTAAATGCATAGGGATAAATTGATATTACCCCCATTGTTAGAGGATTAAAAATTGTAGTATGGCTTTTTGAAAATGATAATGAAAATTTGAGATGGAAGCATTATGAGAAATTGTGAAATTGATTTTATGATCTTATTGATGGTATTCTTCCTCTACTATTTATTGGAGATGGTTTGAATATGATCTTTGTTTTTCTTTGGCATTTTGGTTTGGTGCAATGAATGGTTCTTAGTTTTTGCTTTTAGTCTCAGTATCAGAATTGTAGATTTTGGTATTTGCAGACATTGGTGATAGACTTTTGTATAGGTTGAAAACTCAAATTGTTGTGATGCTACATAATTCACGACTAATGATCAAAAAATAAATATTTAAAAGAGCTTATCAGGTTATTAGTAAAGTAGTGGTTTCTGCTGGGTGTATCACACCATTGTATAAATGCCTATCTGAAAAGTGTTCTCTTTTCTAAAACGTCCTGTAGTTTCATCTCTATTTTGTTTTCATAATGTACAACTCTCAATGTGTATTGTTTAATCATGTAATGTACTTGTGATAACCATCAGCACTAGCCATCTATATTGCTGCAATTTAAAGGCGTCGCGTATTTATTATTGGCGCAAATAGTTTGAGAATGTAATGTTTACATTTTTGATAAGCTGTACTTGATGTCATCTGTTTGCACATCCAAATTTTGGAGAGAGTTTCCCATATTAATGTTTATAAGTAAGCTGTTGAGAGGCTGTTCCTGAGATGCTTTTGATAGTTGTAATATAATGATATATGGATTTTAGTCTCCTCTAGCTACTTGAAGTAGATCATGGATCTGCCAGGTGTTTAGGAGTGTCTTACATTGGTTTTTTTTTTTTTTTAAATACCTTTGGTGTATAATTAATTCGAGGATGGATCTTGTGTTTGTATGAAAATGCAGGTCATGTGAAGAAGCACTAATTTGCTAGAGGTGGAAGGCAGATGGGTCAGAGTGATAATGTTAAAGAGGAATGCTTAGCAAGTAGCTTCTTAGGTCTTATTTGATTGGCTTGGAATTGGGATTAGAATCTGATTCCCAGCTAGCAGTTCAATGGATTACATCAGAGAACAATTCATATCCTCCACTTCCAACAAATTTAATCAATGATTGCAGGTATCTACTTACACAAACAAGGACAGAGAGACAAGTAGATGTGCAGAAAGATGAACTAAATCAGAGGGAGCAACCAAATGCAGATGGTAAATACTTCGCGACAGATATCCCACCTTTTTTATTACTTCTTTCTTTTGGGACCATATAAGGATGATGCAAATGCATACTGCATACCCCTAACTTTTTGTATATATTTTTGTTGGTTGTAACTTATTTTGGTGCATAACACACTTCGATTGTATTTTGCTAAGTTATTAAGCCCACTCCGTTTGCATGCCAAAAAAAGAGAAAAAAAATTGTGTCCACTATTTGGACCGTGTATGTCAAACACCAAAGTGCCTTGCAACTACATTCCATTTTTAGTAGCTAGATGTGGAACACTTAAAAATAAAATTAAAAAAGGAGTCTTTGTTAACGAGTGCTCTTAGGGCATCTGTTAATAGATCATTTTAAGAAAGTTTTAATACCATTTTTATAGAAAATATAAAAAGTTATCAAAAAAGCTAGTTACTTTTTTTTGAATCTCATAAAAAATTTCTAAAAATAGTTATTAATCCAATGCCTTTAAGGCATTGGTTACTTTTTTCTAATTAAAAACAAAAAAAAGTTAAAATGGATAAGATATATTTTATTTTAGGAACAAAATTATGAGTCATTTTTCCATTTAGAAGCCTTGGACAGTTGCCAAAGTGAATTAATACTAGAGTTGGCCTTGAGTGTAAAAGGCAACTTAAGATAAGTACACAAAGAGATGAAAACCACACAACATCGAATAAATTTCACGCATCTTATATTTAATATAAAAAAATGGAGAGAACTAAAATAAGGATTCCCTACTTTAAATTAAAATGAAGGATTACTACAAAAAGTAATTAGTTTATTGAATCTGGCTTGTGTTGCTAAGGCCTCTATTGAATTTGAAGCAAGGGAGAGAAAATCATTAAACTGACTTGACCAAATCCTTTTATACACATTGACTATAATGCCTTCCTTCCTTTAATACACCCTTGGCCCAATATTTTAATCATGTTTAGAAGATCCAACATTGTACTGAAATATCATTAATGTATTATCTTTCAAATAAAAATGCGACTCTCTTTAATTTAATCTGCATTGAATTTTCTCATCAAATAAAAAGCAAGTTTGAAAAACTACTAACATTATGTTTATCGATTTCTAAAAATGTAGGTTGTATTATGAATCATGCCAAAATGAAATAAAAGATCAAATGGAAAGAATTAAAACCTTTTGATGTTTCCAAATGAAGACTTCCAGCTTTGAAAATAAATAAATAAATAAATAAATGTGTATTTTAAAAAAAAAATCAGCTTATCAAATAAAATAAAAAATATCTTATTAGTGGGATTTAGTTAGCTCAATTAATCAAATCTCTTGTCATTGAATAAACTCTTTTTGATGTCTTGACCACTTTTGTAGAGTATCAATATCATAACATTTCACCTGGATATGCCAAAATATTGCTAAATGAAACAATCATTCAATGAGAAAAATTGATTAACACAATGATTTTGTCATCTCATAGTCAAGAAAACATAACCAGGTAGCAAGAATTTAGAGTCTAAAAGGGCAAATTTAAAAAAAAAAAAAGTACAAGGAAACATATGCAGAGGGACAAACGAAGAATGAAAGGACAAAATATAACCAACCTGAGCATTTCCTTATTTTCGAAAAACTGCACACATAGTGTACCCATAATTCCAGCTACTTCCGCTATTTCTAGATCTT
This sequence comes from Quercus dentata, assembly GCA_028216015.1. Classification (NCBI taxonomy): domain Eukaryota; kingdom Viridiplantae; phylum Streptophyta; class Magnoliopsida; order Fagales; family Fagaceae; genus Quercus; species Quercus dentata. Next base: position 120,721 of record CP116450.1, on the reverse strand, counting down.
CTTCAATATCAATTTCAACAAAATGCACATTCTGATCGAATTCGTTTGCGGTGCCCTCTTCAACTAAAACGTACCTGCAGCTGTCAAGCTCAACTTGGCCTTCCAACAACTGGCTATTCGGTGAATGACCAATACTATAAAATAACCCCTTTGCCTCAAGCACAGATTTTGGAAGTAAAATTCCAGACATCTAGCCTTTTGTATTGCTAACAATATCTATGGTCTCTGTATTGAAGTGCACGGTGATATTTGGATTGTTGTACACTCTGAAATATTCAAGATAATCAACCTGTTAAGCAAACATTCAGGACAGGGAGTTGAAAACTCACGTACAAGTTGTTCATCAGTACACAATTCACCAGCAAAAAGGCAGCCAACAGTAAAAGATTAAAATAAAAAAATAAAAAAAAGACCATGACAAACTGAAACTTTTTAGCCACTACTAAGAAATTGACAGTGGCATTATAATTAGTGTCAAAGGCAGAGGGTCATTGCAAGTCCCAAAATACACTTGTAATGTAGGTTTAAACAATGGCATAAATGAGATTTAACATTCTTTGAAGTGGCTTTCAGTAGAGAATTTAAATGATAGAAATTATTGCATGGCAATTGAGGTAAAAATATGAATGTTCTATGGTGAGCATCACAATAAAGATTGTGTAAGAAATGTTGCTATAAGCAAGACTACCTTCCTGCACATAATAATGCACTACCGTCAACCACATGCCATATTAAGTTAAAAAGGACCAAAATCAATCATGTCAACAACAGAGAAATTCAAGGGTGATATACTATAATCTAATTGGTGTTATTTGATGTCCCAACCGCATAGGTATCAATAAGCCACAAAGTCCCTCTTTTTATAATCCTTGCACCCAGTAGCACAATTATTGATGGATACACTTAAATCCTAAAGTGCCAAATTTGAGATATATATATATATATATATATATATATATATATATATATATATAATTTGATTTCCCCTCTTTTTTTCTTTGCTAATTCTCTCATATACAAGGAAAAGCTTTAGAACATAGTGGATTGAAATTACTAGAGAAAGGGATTATCGGAAGACATGCAAGGTCCAGTTCATAAAGACCAAAATGTAAAGAGAAAGCATGTCACATTCTCCAAAATTTAGATAAAGCAAGACCTTCCCAAGTTTTTATTATGAATTGACCGTTTAATATTATATGAATCTATTTACAAACTTATACCATTCAATTTCAAGTATATATAAATATATTTCAAGACAATTATATATATAAAAATATAATATTATACATAATTAAATTGATCCCTCATGTTCACGAATAAATTATTATGTTTGAATTTGACTCATATAATGATTGAGTCTAAAGTTAGGCTTGAGCTTAACTCGTTTGCTAAACAAACGAACATAAATAAGCTTTTTCACGAGTCAAGCTCAAGCTGTTCATAAATAACTTAGTTTATATACAGCCCTACCATGAAGCTCTAGATTAATCAAAACAATTTCAAACATATAGGGCGCAAAATCAAAATAAATACAAATATAGAAGATGTCATTGGGCATTGGAAGGCAGCAAATTGTAATGATACATAACATTTGAGAATCACTTAAAAAAATTTAAACTTTAGGTGATAAAATCAAAATTAATCCAAATTTTAGGATATTATTATTATTATTTTAATTCAAACCCGACCCAATTAAATCCATGGACAACCCCCATTTTCACATTTTTTTTTCCTAGTTTTTAAAACAATGCTAGCTTTAAACCCTTAAACCTCCAACAGACTATCAATTTGCAGTGACCGAATGTAGAGAATTGTAAACTGAACTGAACAAATGTGATCAATATTCCTCCAATGCGGCCAAGCTCCGCATTCCATTCTCCTTAGCCAGCCATCACCTCCAACCCCAACCCTTGACAGCACTCTAAGGAACCTCCTAACACTACTCAATTCAATCTTTATGGGTTGAATTGAGTTAATTTTTAGAATTATCATGAGTGGATATTTCTTAAGCTGAAGAAGTTGTATTGGGCTTTTCATTTATTTTGTTTAGATTAATTTGCAAATTATACCCTAAAGTTTGGGACAATTTTGATTTTGTTCAAAAAATTTCAAAATTCAAGTTACTCCCTTAACGCTAGGTATTGTTTAGATTTGTTCACTTCCGCCAATGTGCTATGCCTACTTGTGTCCATTAAGCACTAGATTAATCAAAAGAATTTCAAACACATAGGGTGCTAAATCAAAATAAATACAAATATAGAGGGTGTAGTTGGGTTGCCAAATCTGGCTGGCACTTAACAAAAATTAAGCATGGTGTAAGCAAATCATAACATTAGGGGATCATATCAAAATTTTGAAAATTTAAGAGGTATAATTTGCAATTTAATCTTTTATTTTTTTAATTAAAACCCAAGCCAATTAGATCTATGCCATGGACAGCCCCATTTCCATTTCTATTTCCTAGTTTTTACTTTTTAAAAAAATGCTAGCTTTAAAACCTTAACCCTCCAATGTAGCTTAGATCATGTCTCCATGTGACCTATGAATATCTTGCTTTATTTTATGTCATTTTTGAATTTCTAGCTCTTTACATTTTCCCTTTCAAGATCTTGTCAAAGAATTCAAATGTGCTTTATATTTAACTCTATTAGAATTCACTAGTAATGTAGAATACGAGAGTGAATGCAGAGAAGCAATATGAAGCACTACAAAAGGCATTTAAGATACCTCATAAGGACTCATAAGCTCGTTTGATGGTCTCAAAAAAGCATCTTACTTTATTTAGGGCAGGTAAACTTGGTCCATTCATCCTTGATGATGCCCCTGATGCAAATGTTGTATCTTGAGCTGTTAGTCACTTCTTCTTTTTTGGTTTAATATTATGGTTGTATATGCTGGTCTTTTTCTTCTTCCTCCTTTTTTCCCCTCCTTTCTTTCTTGTGTTGATGTCTCAAATTTACTCAAGTTGTATTACAAAGCTCAAGTTGTATTTCAAAGTTAACAGATGCTTACATTGAAGTATTTGAAAAATGACACTCATTGTTCCCAAACCCGAGAACAAACTGCCTATAATCATTGGCATGTCATTTTTCTCTAAACTTAATCTTAATATATCATTTGTAATTTTGGTTTAAGTTAGAAAGAGCTTTTGATGGAAGTGAAAAGTTATAATTCCAAATAAAAATATCACTTCCTTCAATGTGAATGATACCCCATATTTTCTAATTAAATAAGCATGTTAATATATATGGTGGTTATTGCTTATGAAGAAAAAGAATAAAACATGAATATAAGAACAGATGCTTGCACACACCAATCCATGGATCTCTCAGCTTTATACACAAGAATGTACTCAAGGGAGTATACACAACACTTCTTTATTTATTTACATCTCTTACTTTGAATTACAATGACATATATGTTTATTTATTTACATCATTTAGTTCAAATTACAATAATAGAAATATTTATTTATTTACATTACTTAAAAGAAAATTAAATAATAGAAGTATTTATTTATTTACATCTTGTAATCTAAATTGCAAGGAATAAATGCTTACGAATTATGGAAGGAACTTGTGATTTTGAATTGAGCAATGTTCAAATTCTATTGTATGTGACTTATGTCGAACTTCCGAAATGAAATTTGTAATTATATATAAGAAACTTGCAATGAGAATAATACTAGTATAAATATGATTATATAAAAGAGAAATAAATAAATAACATTTTAGTATATTCATTTTATTTATTTTTTTTGGTGAAGTTTAGTATATTCATTCAAGATTATATGCCTTATTGCCCAAACATTGAAACACAATGTTCCATAAACAAGATTTAATTCCTCTATAAATTACACCTAAATGGATCAATGTTTATTCTTCTCTTTTTCTCTTTTCCATTTATTTTTATATTTTTGTGAGGAAAGGTTGCGGAAAAAAAAAAGATTTAAAATGCCACTTAAGTTTTTGAATTTTATTTTCCATTTTCATCCAAAAAGATATTTTTGATTTCAATCCACTTTAAAACTATTTGGACAAAAGCGCTAAACATAACTATCAGTAGTCATTGTTAAGCGTAAAAAAGCTAAAAACTTAAAAACCATAATAAATAATTAAATAACACAAAGAAGAAGAACAAAAAGACAGATATGCCCTTACCTCATCTTCCTTTCTTCTTCTTCTTGGAAGTACTCGTTGATGCCATCTTCTTTTCTATTGTGAACTTGATCCCGTCGAGATAAATCTGTGGTACACGAGCAATCTTGTGCGAATCTTCTTCTCTGCATTTTCTACTCAAATCGGGACAACCTCTAATCCCCAATTCTCTTAGTGCGGTGAGAGCTTCCATCCCCTCCGGGAGAGATGACAACTTAGGGCAATTGATAATCCAAAGTTTGTGAAGTGATTTCGGACGTGGCAGCCACTCTGGCAAAGCCTTCAAATTTTCACATTCTTCAATCCTTAGCACCTTTAAAGTGTTTGCAGATCCTTGGAGCCATTGGGGCAAACCCTCCAACATAGGTAAATCCCAAATTATCAAATTACGGAGGCTCAACTTGAGATCTTGATTGTCTTCTCCCTCCGTCTCCATCAAACTAAGCTCTTTACAATCACCAATCATTAGGGTCTCTAGGGCGCTTAGGTGTTTGATACTTAGTGATAAAGAAGTCAAACTTGGACAATCTCCAACAACCAATGTTCGAAGATAGGTGAGGCGCCCCTCCATCCCTTCAAATAGACATTTTAGATTCTCACATTCACCTATCATCAAAAATTGAAGAGAATCCAAGCAACCTCTCGCCTTCTCCGACAAGCAAGTATGCTTTGTTCTAACAACCAAAACCCTGAGGCTGATTATGTCCCTTATACCTTTGGGCAACCGTTCAAGATTGCTGCAACTATCAAGCGAGAAAGTTTGCAAACTATGTAGCTTGCAAATGGAATCTGGAAGTTGCTTGATTCTGCGATTTTCTGTTAGGTCGAGATATCTCAAATGTTTCAAACTTCCGATAGAATTTGGCAACACCTCAAAGGATGATTTTCTCAAATCAAGCACCCGCAAGTACTTAAATCTTGAGATACATGCTTTAAGTATGGACATGGGTTGCTTTGTTTTGAAAATAATAGTCCGAACTTTGCTCAACCTCTCTAATTGTGTTGTAACTTCTTGCCCACTCTCCAAAATTGACAGATGACAAACTTTGGCGGCAAGGGTGGACGTCTTGGTCACTACCGAACACTCACCTTTGGCAATTGAGATTGCAAGATCATGGATAAGATCGTGCATTTTAAAGGTATAACTGAACAAAGCGTCTTCATATACATCTTGAAACAAAGATCTTGACATTAACTCCTTGATATACAACTCACCAATATCTTCCAACTCTCGTTTTTCATTGTCGGGTGATTGAAGAATTCCATGTGCCATCCAAAATTGAACCAATTGAGAATTAGTGAATTTATAATTCTTTGGGAAAAGAGAGCAATAGGCAAAGCATTGCTTCAAGTGAAACGGCAATTGATTGTAACTCAACCTCAATGCGGGTAAGATGTCACCCTCATTCTGTTTTAAATGCCATATCTCATTATCTCTAACAGATTTCCACTCTCTTTCATCAACTTTTGAATAAAGTAGGCTTGCTAAAGTCCTCACTGCCAATGGAACACCTTTACATTTTTTAACAATGTCATTTCCAATTTCTAAGAGGTTTGGATACTGTTCTTCTTCTCCTTCCTTAAATGCCAATTTCACAAGCAAAGACATACAATTCTCCTTGGATAGACCATGTAAATGGTATGTGGGAACAGTACCCATAATTGTAGCAACTGAGTTATTTCGTGTTGTCACTATGATTTTACTTCCATTGTAACCACTAAGTAACAAATCTTGCAATTCCATCCATTTATTACGATCCTCATTCCAAACGTCATCCAAGACAAGTAGAAATTTGTTATCTTTTAAAAGTTCTCTTAATCTAAATTGCAACTCATCCACACCCAAATTATCTATAAATTTCTTATCTCTCAAAAGTTCTCTTAAGTTATTTTGCAACCCATGCACACCGAAATTCTCATCAATCTTATCAATTGCAGACTTTAGGATTTCTTTTATCAACCTTGTAACATTAAAATCCTCAGACGCGCACACCCACATTCTCAATTGAAAATGACTAACTACTAGTTTATCATTATACACCAATTTTGCAAGTGCGGTCTTCCCCAAACCTCCAAGCCCAACTATAGGAATTACATTGACATTTCTTCTATCATCTGGGTTCATCAAAAGACGTATGATCTTTTTTCTGTCATCATCCCTACCGATGACATTAGAAGGATCTACAAAGGAGTGGGTCATGTCCCTCTTGTGTATTTTTATATTCCTAGGTTCAGGTCCTTGGGCAAGGTTGAATTTGTCCTTATGACCTGAAATAGCATCTACCCTCTCCCTAACATTCTTGATTTTATGTGCCATTTCAATGTGGAATACAAGTGGATTAGAGCAAGAAAAGAAATAACACACCTTTTTTTTGGTGCTCCCGTATCTCTTCATTGCTTCCTTTTGCAGAACTCGGTACTGAAATTCATCCAGCACATTCTCCGCATCATTAAGGACATCTTTGAGCTCCCCTAACCAAGTCCTTAGCCTTTGGTCACTTGCTTGCCTCTCCTCAGCATCACAGAGTACAGCTTTAATGGCTGAGACTGTGTGCTCAAGCTTTTTCAGATCACTTCGGACGCCCCATGCTGAGCTGATCTCTTGAAATGTACGGGATCCAAGCTGCTCCAGGACCTTCCCTGCGACGCCATAGGCAATTTCAGCCATGTTCTCGTGGTGATGGAATGGAAAGGAATTTGATGGTTAAGTCAACCAATGCCTTTTAAGTCTTAGCAGCTGTTTTTATTACAGAGCAATTCCTAGTGGGTGGATATATTTGCAAAATAAGTGATGGCAAAATTGTACGTAGGTGGATTTATTGCACCAAGATCATGACTTGGCACACGATTCTTTCGTAGGCCGTTGGCAAAGCATGGAAATAGGAATGACTTAATCATGGAGGCGAAGTATATACTTTAATTTTGTTGGGGTTAGATCTTTTTCCTTTAGGTGAGGGAAGCTCAATACATACCCTAGTTGATAATAGATAGGACTGTGTTCATGAAGTATAATTTAGATAGTTTGGTGGAATCTCATTATTTGTCTGAAAGCAAAAGGAGAGGCCAGAAGCCGTGATAATATGAAGCGTGATACCTTTCTTACCAATATTGGCACCAAAATTCCATATGCTCTTGGTTAATTACATGGAATTTTAAAAATGAAATATGAACTATTCTATAGCAGTTGATTTTATAAAGAATGGCCAGTACAGGGGGCATTCTTTGAGTCTATAAAGGATGTTGGCTAAAGAGATTCCTTCTTAGTTTGGGTATTACTTCGATAGTATAGTTGCAGAACTCTGGATTACAATTGGCTTGGAATCGAGATTACAACAAGATACAATTAAAATTGGATTGCCTGTTAGCAGTTCAATGTATTACATCAGAGAACAATTCCTCCACTTCTAACAAATTTAATCATGATTGCAGGTACCTACTGACAATCACAGTTGAGCATGTGTCTAGACACTCGAGAGGCAAATAGATGTCTAGACAGACTATAGTTGACCGAGGGAGCAACCAAATGCAGGGGGAAATACGTTATGCCACATTCTTTAAAGTCTTAATAGCTGTATTTATCACCAGAAATCCTTTATCTTGGGATTCTGAATTAGACAGCCCTTGGGGCCTTGTATGGTTCTGTGGCAATATGATCCACAGAGTTCGGATATAATTGTAAATAAGTGATGGCACATGGTTCTTTCTTAGGCCATTGGCAAAGCATAGAATAGGAATGACTTAAGCATTGAGACAAAGTATATATCTTTTAACTTTGTTTGGGTGAGATCGTTTTCCTTTATGTGTAAGTAAATTAACTATTCGATACATACTCTAGTAGATAATGGATTTGGTGGAATCTCATAAATATGAACTATTCAAGAAGAGTCAATTGTAAAATGGAAGTGTAAAAGGAAATGCAGGAATGGCCAGTGCAGGGGGCATTCTTTGAGTTTGATAAAGGATGTTGGCTAACGATATTCTATCTTAAATTGAATGTCTGTATCATTAGTAGTATGGATTACAATTGGCTTGGAATTGGGATTAGAATCGGTTTCCCAGCTAGCAGTCCAATGGATTACATCAGAGAACAATTCATAACTTCCACTTCTAATAAATTTAATCAATGATTGCAGGTATCTACTTACACAAACAAGGACCTCAGTTGAGCACGTGTTTTTGAGAGACAAATAGTTATGCGGACAGACTAACTAATAGAGGGAGCAACCAAATGCGGACGGAAATACTTCATGACACATCCCACATTTTTTATTACTTCTTTCTTTGGGGGACCATATACGGATGATGCAAATGCATACAGCAGACCCCTAACTCTTTGTGTATATATTTGTTGGTTGTAACTTATTTTGGTACATAACACTTCGATTGTACTTTGCTAAGTTAATACAGTCCACTCCGTTTGCATGCCAAAAACAAATTGTGTCCACTATTGGACCATGTATATCAAACGCCGAAGTGCTTTGAAACTACAGGTATAGGCTTACCTCCAATAGTTTTTCAATTGGACATTTCCTTAGTTTCTCATTGAGATAGAATGATGTGGTATTGAGATTTAATCTACACCAAAGGTTTAGTTAGTGGGTGATCTGACAGTTTCTTATTAAAATAAAAGGGAATGTCTAGTTAAAAAACTATTGAAGGTAAGCCAAACTTGCAATTACATACCATTTTTAGCTAGATGTGGACCACTTTAAAAATAAAGTTAAAAAATTGAAAAAAAAAAAAATTAAAAGAGTTCAAGATGTAATTTATTTTAGGATCAATTAAAATGAAGGATTATTGCAAAAGCAATTGATTTATTGAATCTAGCTTGTATTGCTAGGGCCTCAATTGAATCTAAAAGCAAGGGAGAGAAAATTATCATCAAACAACTTGGTGTTTCCAACGCTTTGGGTTCAAAAATAAATAAATGAGTATTTAAAAAGAAAATGTCAACTTATCAAATTAAGTAAAGGATATTTTATCAGTAGTTTTCAGTTAGTTCAAAATGGTAAAGTCTCTTATGATTGAATAAACCTTTTTTGGTGCCTTGATTTGATGATAAAAAGAAATCATCATTTAGCCGATGCCCATATGCTAAAATTCTATCGTATCTATGAAAAAAAATGCATCTTATCAATTTCTTTTCCTTATCTTTTATTTTCTCTTCCTTTCCCTAGCTACAAAATGAGCTTACTCCAATAAGATAACTTCCATTAAGTGTGAGTTTGGATAGAGTTGAAAACAAATTTTAGCTGCATTGGGTGTTTTTCTGCAGGTCTCATGAATAGTGCACGAGACCCGCAAATACGGAATTCAAAAAAAAAAAAAAGAAAAACTTTAAAACTGGGTCCCACACGGTACTATTCATATTTAAAAATTATTTTGCTACGGTGTTTTCAGTTTTCAACAATAAACGGTATCCAAATAGACTCGAAGGGGCTTGGAGAAAAGCCTACAACGAAACAACCAACTACTATATCAACTCTTCCTTTCCCCAGCAATTTTAGCTTTTTTCTCTCCTTTCAATAAAGGATATCTTATCGATTTCTTTTTTCTTTCCTCTTTTTTTGGCTAGTAATGTTAATGTAACAAGTGGAGTGAAAAATGAGCAAAAATATAATTACAAAGAAATTTCTTTACCAGAGAATGATTAATCATCAATCTTCTACTCTATTGCAATTGATAGTATGTTTCAAACTGCATAAACAAAAAATTGCATCTCACTACACTAGTGTAAGACTTTTTATGGAGAAAGTCAAGGGACAATAAAATCTATCAACATTTTTAAACATCTTTGTTATGAGCTCTAATGAGCCCTGGTATAATTTTTTTTTTTTAATTTTTAACATTTTATTTTGACCTATGGTGGATTGACACCTCACTTTTTGAGAAAATGTTGTAAGATTTTGTTGTGGCCGTAAAACTCATGTCTACATCCACATGCTTCTCAACCATCTCTTTATATAAAAGACATTCACAACCATCACTCTGATATAAAGGACAAGCGGACAGCTACATTTACAAATTGGGGCGGGGAATCATCAAAACATAAGGGTTGGGCATGGTTGCAAATTATTCTAGTTAGTAGCAAGTAGTCAATATGAGAACAAAATTCAAAGCTGAATCCAATTTACAAAATCATTGAAATTCAAAAGAAAGAGATTCAAAACCCGTAACCAATGCATTGGCTGCTCTGCTTGTATAATTTACGGTGTAGTTGATCAATATGAGACATCACTGAAAAAATTGAAGGCATTATTCAACTAGATTCTTTAGAAGGAACAAAATTGGATCATGAAATGAGAGCATCACCCAATTTGAAATTCTCTCATTTATTTTCTTCAATGAATTCTTTGAACTCTCTCTTCATTTTCACCCCTGACACAGTCCTGCATAACCAGACTAGAAACAGTTAGTAGCAGAACCACAAACCAAGTAAATAGGGACTAGATTCATGCAAAAGACATTCAAAGAGAGTCGACACAACCACAAACCAAGTGAATAGGGACTAGATTTATGCAAAAGACATTCATAGAGAGTCGACACAAGATGATAATTTCCCCAATTCCCTCTCTATAAATTAAAAAGAAAGCTTTCCAAAGTCAAAATCACTCAACCACTAAAACACAAGAAATAGAACTACTTTTGAACTACTTTTGTGCTATGTATCAATATCATAACATCTCACATCAATATGCAAAATTTTGCCAAATGAAACACCTCCATGCAATGACAAAAATTGGTTAACACAACGAGTTTGACAGTCATAGTCCCACAAAGAAAAAGAAAAAAACAGGGGATCCATTGAATTTCAAGTATTTAGTTGGACCGATCAAATAAGAAGGCTTACTTAGAAAAACATATATCCGGATAGCAAGAATTAAAGAGTCTGAGAGGGCAAAACAAAAATAAAAATCCAAGAAAACACATGCAGTGGGACAAATGAAAGGACAATATATAACCAACCTTAGCATTTCCTTATTTTTTTTAGAACTGCACACATGGTGTACCCATAATTCTTGCTGCTTCTGCTGTTTCTGGATCTTCCTCAATACCAATTTCAACAAAATGTACATTTTGATCAAATTCGTCTATCACCTGCCACCAGAAGTTAAGTAAAAGTGTGACATATTCTTTGTAAGTCATTCAACAATATAAAGCATGAATCATTAATCGTGAAACATGAAGTAAAGTTTCCATCATGCATGAGAGGCATTGCTTGTTTATTCTCTTCACACAACATTGGTAACTTCTTCCTAGTAATACTCTATATCTGGTCTTGAGTTGACTTGGCTATACCATATTCTATGCAATTTTATCAGAATATGTGAATCACTTACAAGATGCAACTTCCACTCACAATCCATAGTTAAGCATGGACCAAGTGGATCCGTACTTGTATATCCTCAATTCAGTTCTATGTTTTGATTAATGGGTCTTTAGCTGATTTCTTTGGTATTTCAAGGGGTTTAAGATAAAGGGATCCGCTATCTCCTATGCCGTTTTTGATCATGATGGAGGTGTTTAGTAGGATGTTGAGTAGAGTGGAGGGAGCTGGTTTGATCCGTGGTTTTAAAATTGAGGGTAGGAGAGGTGGTGGAGAATGTGTTTCACATATATTGTTTATGAACGATACTATCCTATTTTGTGATGCAAATGTGGAGCAAATTCTTCATATTCGGTTGTTGTTACTTAGTTTTCAGGCGGTAACAGGTTTGAAGATCAATGTGCACAAGAATGAAATGGTTCTAATAGGGGAGGTTGTTGATGTGCATGCCCTGGTTGAAATTTTGGGCTGCAGAGTTGGAACTTTGCCTATGTCTTATCTTGGCATGCCGTTGGGGGCTTCACATAATTCCCCTTCAATTTGGAATCCAATTTTGGAAAAAATTGAGCAGAAATTAGCCGGATGGAAGAAGTTGTATTTATTTAAAGGGGGTCGATTGATGTTACTCAAGAGTACGCTATCTAGTCTTCCTACTTATTTTCTATCATTATTCACTATTCCTACTCATGTGGCTAATAAAATTGAAAAGTTGCAAAGGGACTTTTTGTGGGGTGATAGCAGGACTCATCCGGTAGGATGGGATAAAGTTTGTGCGCCTATTGCCAATGGTGGTTTGGGGATAAGGAAACTTACTACTTTCAATAAGGCCTTATTGGGGAAATGGTTGTGGCAGTTTGGGAAGGAAGATGATCGGTTATGGAGGAAGGTGGTAGCTGCAAAATATGAGGAAGAATGGGGGGGATGGACCTCAAAGTTGGGTAGGGGAGTTCATGGGTATGGTTTGTGGAGAGGTATTCGCATGGGATGGGAGGATTTCGGCAAAAATTGTCGGTTTATTGTTGGGTTGGGGAATAGAGTGAGGTTTTGGCAGAATGGGTGGTATGGGGATCAACCTTTTCAATTGGCTTTCCCAAGGTTGTATGCTATTGCCATTGATAAGGAGGTATCTGTAGAAGCTTCTTTGTCAAGGCAGGGGGCGGAGGAGAGAAGAATTTTGGATGTTCGTTTTATTAGAGAATTTAATGATTGGGAGATGGATGAAGGGCTGTGTTTTCTTCATACATTGGGAGCTAATGCTCCTCCAATGGATGTTGGAGATCGGATGAGATGGAAGTTGAAGCCTAATGGGGAATTTGACATCCGATTGTATTATAACAAATTAAGGGATTCTCTCTCAATTGTCTTTCCTTGGAAAGCTATATGGAGAGCAAAGGCCCCTAGGCGAGTTTCTTTTTTTGTTTGGTGTGTAGCTTGGAATAAGATCCTAACGAGTGATACTTTGAGATTGAGGAGATTGGTCTTTGTGGACTAGTGCATTATGTACTCCTCATGTGGAGAGACGATAAACCACTTACTTCTTCATTGTGAGATGGCTTATCGGTTATGGAGCTTTGTCTTTATAACTTTTGACTTGTCTTGGGTTATACGTAGATCGATACCAGATTTGCTTTTTGGCTAGTGGAATTGATTGGGGAAGCATTCGTCTCAGATTTGGAACTTAGTTTTGTTGTGCATCCTATGGGGTATTTGGAAGGAATGAAATCAGCGGATTTTTGAGGACTTGGATAGCTCGGGTGATCGGATGCTTGATTCTTTTAGTGGGATTCTTTTTGATTGGTCTCGGGCATGGGGATTCATGACTAGTGATTCTCTCCCTTCTTTTCTTAGCTCCCTTTCTCTTTTGTAATTTTTCTATTGATTGGTTTTCTTTTATGTTTTTTTCTCTATTTTCTTCTTCTTGTATTTTCTGGGTTTGCTCTATGTTCTTCATGCATAGAGTAGCCATTCGTATATATATCATTCTTACTTATTAAAAAAAAAATAGTGGTAAGGTTCCAAGTGATACGTTGGCCATTAAGGATATTGGTACTGCAATTCACCATGTTCTGATTTAAGAAATTTTTGGAGATGTCTTCTTATTCATTAAGGACTATAAAATGGCTTGTTTTTCTGGTGGAAAATATGTGGCATTCAATGCAGAAAGTCAAGATGTCATATTTACATGTACTTGGGACTTCATCTTCCATCTATAAAGCCAAAACTCGATACATGATGAAACCTATATACTAATGCTCCTGCCTTTGGCTCATGCTTTTACTTATTAAACTAACACCCACCACAGCTCCAGAATTAGTATTTTTCTGTCTTTGGTTACCCAAATTAATATCAGAAACGAACAAATTTCATTCCAAAAGCACTGCAACATATATATATATATACATTGTTCTTAGGTCATGGCAAAATAATATATTCAACAAAGAACCAAGAGTAACATGGAAATTGCTTTCAGTCACACAGGTTGTTTGATAATCTTGGGTGGCATGCAACAGTGAAAAGCTCTATTAAAATATATATTGTTATCCACAATATAGACCCCAGTCAAACTTGCGTTCTAGAACCATATATTAACCAAAACTTCAGTTCAAAAAGACAAAAATATGTTTCTATTTTCTGAAAACAAAAACAACAGTTGGTATAACGATCCTTGATCAATTGGCATCTCCTCCCTGCTTAAAAAAGGGGATGGAGGATGAGATCAGAAGTTCAGTCCCATGCAAATGCATGAATTGTGTATTTACCTATCCTGAAGACAAAGAGATAATTAAGGAGAAAGAATATTGTTTTGCTAAGAAAAAAAATAAAGGAATGCTTCAAAAAGATCGTAGTAGTAAAAATTTGAGTTCCTTCATCCCAAGACAATTATCAAAAATCTAGAAAAGCCTGACAGCAGTTTTCACATCATCAAACAAACAGCAGTGAAGAGGAAAACACATGGTATACTTCATTTTCAACTAGACACTATCATAATAGTGCGTGTCCTCATCTATTAGAAGCCAATTATGCAAAATACAAAAAATTACAACACAGTAGAGCGAAAACATACATGGCACTAAATGAAAACAATACAGATAGATTCAACTGGAAGGTCCCATGAAATTACTAAGGAGCATGTGGCAGGGAAAAAAAAAAAGGATAAAGGAACAAGGATAGATTTACACCAAAACAAACTATAAATTAATAGATAAAAAACTAGGAAGCTAGAAAAAGGAGGAAGAAAATCTTTCAGTAATGAGAAGTTTCACTACGCTTTATATATGGTATGAGACACAAACTGATAATGAGACTGAGTGGCACAAACAAGAACTTCAGTCAGATCTTCCATTAACAGGTTATGACATTTTCGCTTATTTGATAAGTAAATTAATAGGACATAAATTTATAATATTGTTGTGGCAACAAATTTTACATTCATTATAAGCAATGTAAAATGAATTATCATGAGTGTCTTATGCAGAAGGTATATATGCAATGATAACCTCAAAAGAACAACATTGAAGGAAGGCCCACCAAAACTCACCTGATATCTTGCATTGCTTTGGAAGCCTTTAGTTGGTGATCTACATACAAGTAAATGAACACGAGGAGCATATTATGCAAAATATGTGACGCTTAACCTGAGATATAATAAACATGAGCAAAAAAAATGAGCCTTCACAAAAAATGAACCAACCAGATTTCTTTAAAAAACGAAGGAATGAGGATTGACAGCCTATACACGGCATAACATATAGACTAATTAATAAGGGTGATGAGGATAAAAGGAGAGAGCCTCGGACTGACGGTTTTAGGCTGCCTCCTACAAATAGATAGACGGAGAAATACCTGACGGTTATAGTTGATGGTTCCAAAGGTTGACGGATTCACCAAGTGACGCCCAAAAAGCTCAAGGAGATGCATCGAGGCCGACGGACCGATCACAAAGTTGACTTGCTTCCCACGTTGTAAGTCAAGAGTTGGCTTGTTTCCCACACTAGAGAATATTCAAAGGGATTCCTATAAGGAAAGGATCCCGGAAAATACGCCCAAAGGGACTCCTATAAGGAAAAGACTTCTACTCCAAGGAGAAAGGGGATGACCCTGGCTACTATAAAAACCTTAGCATTCTCGTTATTGGAGGTACGCATAATTTACCCTCTCTAGTACTCTAGAGCGGTGAGAATATAGTTCTAACTTGACCTTCGGAGGGTATTCGGCCGGTACCACACCGGTGCGCTCCGCTAGGTTATTCCTTTTCGTTGTGCGGTGTCATTGGCGAACGTCACGAAGAACACGTGACTCACTGGTGGATATCTCCGGTATCATCGATTTGGCGCCGTCAGGGGAAACGCTTAAACACGTTCTCGCTTCCAAGACAAAAGAGTTACATGGTACTCACTCGCTCAATGGCAACCATCAACGACGTTCAAGAAGAAGAAACTCCTACGATTGCGCTTGAAAGGCAGGTGAGGACGCTCGCCGCCGCCGTGGAGCGTCTCACAAAACAAAACCACGACTTAGAAGAGCAACTGAGGCGGAAGAATGCGGCTCCCAACAACCAAGGAGCAGAGCGGGAAGGAACCAGCGCCCGGCGGGAGAAACCAGGAAGGACCCCAGGGCCAAAGCAACGCCCCAAGCGGACCTGAACGACGAACACGAGCATCCCCCCCTCGCGGAAACCACTCCGCCGCTCGTTCTCGCAAAATGCAAGCCATGAAGGAACAAATGGAGGTCATGATGAATGCTCTTAAGGGACGAGTATCTAGCGACCTTGACGACCTCGTCAACCGAATCGACTCGCCGTTCACCGCCGCCATCAACTCCTACCCCTTACCAAGTAAATTCCGCATGCCGAGATAGAAGCGATTATGACGGGATCAAGGACCCACCGACCACCTGGAGACCTTCAAAACCTAATGCACCTTCAAGGAGTAGCGGACGCCATCATGTGTAGGGCCTTCCCTACAACGCTGAAGGCGCAGCAAGAATTTGGTTTAGTCGACGGCACCAAACTCCATCAAGACCTTCAAAGAACTCGGCGCTCGATTTACCGCACACTTTATTGGAGGCCATCGGTACAAGAAGTCTACGGCTTGCTTGATGAGCATGAAGCAAATGAGAAGACGAAACTCTTAGAGCCTACATCTCCCGCTTCAACAAAGAGGCGCTCTCGATCGACGAAGTGACGACAAGATACTTGTCGCGGCCTTTACCAATGGCTTGAAGAAGGGCAAGTTTTTGTTCTCCATATACAAAAACGACCCAAAACCATGTCAAGTACTTTATCGCGCCCGAAGTATATGAACGCCGAAGATGCACTTTGTTAGCCCGGGAAGAGAGGCCTAGAAAAAGGGAACGGCGGGAAGACAATCGGCGGGACCAAAGCCGAAAGAGGGCAAGAACCGCAGACCGAAGGGACGAGAGACGCCCTAAGCCCCTGGGGTGGAAGGTTCACGAGCTTCACTCCACTAACAGCCCCGATAGACCAGGTCCTTATGCGGATCAAGGACGAGGAATCGCCGACATTCCCGGGAAAGTCAAGAGTGACCCCAGCAAGCGCTCCCGAGATAAATACTGCGATTCCACCGTGATCACGGCCACGACACAACCGATTGCTATGACCTCAAGCGGCAGATTGAAGCCCTTATCGGACAAGGAAAGCTGCAGAGGTTCGTTAGCAAAGAAAGAGCGGATCCCCCCGCGCAACACCAACAACCCCGACGGGACAATGAGCGACCAAGGCCCCCAATTGGAGATATAAGGATGATTGTAGGAGGAATGACCGCCGCCGGGTCATCCAAGAAGGCCCGCAAGACCTATCTTCGGATGGTACAAAATGTTCAATCGACGGGAGCCGTGCCAAAGATAACACGAAGAGAAGGTCCCGTAATCGGATTCTCGGAAGAAGACGCACGACGCCTTCACCACCCACATGACGACGCACTCGTCGTCGCCACGTACGTGTAGGAGATTACAACATGCACCGAGTCTTTGGTCGATAATGGCGATTCAAATGAGATATCTTATACTACACCGCGTTCCAAAGAGATGAGGATCGAAAAGGAGCGATCGATCCCAACAAATGCCCCGCTTGTTGGCTTCGGCGGGAGCCGAGTATTCCCACTGGTGCGGTCACCTTACCCGTAATTGTAGGTGATTACCCCCAACAGATAGCCAGGGACGTGACATTCTTGGTTGTTGATTGCTCATCCGCCTACAACGCTATCCTCGGGCGACCCACGCTCAACTCATGGAAGGCGAGTAACCTCCACCTACCACCGATGATAAAGTTCCCAACCGACTACGGAGTAGGGGAGTCACAAGGGAGCCGGATGGCCGCACGCGAGTGCTACATAGCCATGATGGAAATGGAGGATCGAGTTCAGGCTTTGAGTATAGAAGAGCACCGGACGGTAACAGAGCCGGTTGAGAAGTTAGAAGAAGTACCCCTTGACGGTTCCGATTCCGGCCGAACGACCAAAATCGGAACGCTCGCTAACCCCGCCATCCGTCAGGAGCTCATAACCTTCCTTAGACGCAATCAAGACGTATTCGCATGGGGTCATGAAGATATGCCAGGAATAGATCCTTCAGTCATGGTGCACAAGTTGAATGTGTCGCCCGCCTTTTCACCCGTCGGACAAAAGAAGAGGGTATTTGCCCCGGAACGGGACCGAGCCATAGCGGAGGAAGTCGAAAAACTACGGGAAGCAAGCTTCATCGGGGAAGTGTACTATCCCGACTGGTTAGCAAATGTAGTAATGGTGAAGAAAGCGAGCGGGAAATGGCGGATGTGTGTAGACTTCACCGACCTTAACAAAGCCTGCCCCAAGGATAGCTACCCCCTACCGAGGGTCGATGTCCTGGTAGACTCCACGGCCCGACACCGATTCGAGCTTCATGGACGCTTTCTCGGGATACAACCAAATCCGAATGCACGAAGCCGACCAGGAGAAAACGTCGTTCGTAACCAGCCAAGGCCTATTTTGTTACAAGGTCATGCCCTTCGGCCTAAAGAATGCAGGCGCAACGTACCAAAGGCTCATGAACAAAATGTTCGCGCAACAGTTTGGGAGGAATGTCCAGGTTTACGTGGACGACATGCTAGTTAAGAGCCGGAGGGAGGAAGATCATCTAGAAGATCTCAAAGAAACATTTGATACACTCCGCTCCTACAATATGAAGCTCAACCCAGGGAAGTGCGCCTTTGGAGTAACGGGGAAAATTCTTGGGATTCATGGTGTCTCAAAGGGGAATCGAGGCGAACCCGGATAAGATCCGAGCCATTATAGAAATGACACCGCCAAGAAGTATAAAGGAGGTACAGAGCCTAAATGGAAAAATAGCGGCACTTAACGGGTTTCGTCGAGAGAAGCAACGGACAAGTGTTTGCCCTTCTTCCGAACATTGAAAAAATCATTTGAATGGACCAACGAATGCCAGCAAGCGTTCAAGAATTGAAAATTTACCTCTCCTCTCCACCGTTGTTGAGCCCATCGCAGCCGGAGAAGAGCTTTTTCTCTATTTGGCCGTCTCCCCAGCATTGTCAAAAGACCTTGATGAGAGAAGAAGAAAGAGTGCAAAAACCCGTATACTATGCAAGCCGAGCGCTTGGCGGTGCCGAGGAGAGATACCCGCCGATGGAAAAACTTGCCTTCGCATTGGTTACGGCAGCCAAAGCTCAAACCGTACTTCCAAGCTCATACGGTAAACGCCCCGGTGACAAGCCTTTACGGAGAGCAATGAGCAGCCCCGAGGCAGCGGGGCGACGGGCATTATTATGGGCAATCGAGCTGAGCGAATTTGACATTCATATCGTCCGCGGACCGCCATCAAGGGACAGTATCGTCGCCGACTTTATAGCCGAGTTCACCCACGACGAGGACCATGGGGCAGCGAGTCCCCTCAATGGAGCATACATACGGACGGATCATCCAACGAGGCAAGCCGCGAGCGGGCATTGTGTTGTTATCGCTGAAGGAGACACCATTGAATGTATGGTCCGTCTAAACTTTCCCGCCACCAACAATGAATCGAGAATATGAGGCTCGATAGCGAGGACTCGACCTCGCCAAAGCGGCGGGAGCCGCAAGGGTAGTCGTCCACTGCGATTCACAGGTCATCACCAACCGGATAAACGGAGACTACGAGTGCAAGAGCGAAAAGATGAAGAAGTACCTTGATAAAGTAAGGGCAAGAGTGGGCGACCTAGAAGCCAAAATCATCCAGATTCCCAGAGAGAAAACGAGCGAGCGCACCGTCTCGCGAAGGCCGCCTCTCCAGCGGAACGAATGGTCATCCCCGGTAATGTACTCTCCTTCGTACAACTTTCCCCGCTAATAGATATCGGTGACATGCAGAAATATGCTCCGACAGCTGTGGTGAGGCCTGGACAGCGCCGTTAGTCTCGTACCTAAAAGACGGCATCTTACCAGGCGAGAGGAAGCCGCAAGAAAACTTAAAGTCCGTAGGCGAGGTTCGTCCCGATAAAAGACGTCTGTACAAGAGAGGTTTCTCCCGACCATATCTAAGATGCTTGGGTACGGAAGAAGCGGACTACGTTATGAGGAAGTGCATGAAGGAATCTGCGGAAACCATTCAGGATCCGGATCATTGGTACACAAGCTCGTGCGGCGGTTACTATTGGCCAACCATGCGAAGGGCGCAAAACCTACGTTAGGGCCTGTGACAAATGCCAAAGGTTCGGCAACATTATTAGACAACCGACAAGAGAGCTGACCCCAATAACGGCCCCGTGGCGTTCGCACGATGGGGATTAGACATTATGGGACCATTCCCTACAGCCGTATTCGACGGTGAAATTCCTGGTAGTAGGTATCGACTATTTCACGAAATGGGTGGAAGGCAAGCTTTGGCCACAATCACGAGAGAAGAACGTAAGGAGCTTCGTGCGGAGATGCATCATATGCGGGTTTGGCATTCCTAGGGTCCTTGTCTCGGACAACGGGAGGCGATTCGACAACGACCATTTCCGGATTTTTGCTCCCGATTAGGAATAAAGAATCACTACTCCTCCCCCGCCCACCCTCAAGCTAATGGACAGGTCGAAGTCACAAACCGATCCTTGCTCAAGATCATCAAGACTCGGCTCGAGGGGCAAAGGGTATATGGCCCGAAGAATTGCCGAGTATACTATGGGCATACAGACGACGGCAAGAAGAACACCCACAGGAGAGACACCGTTTCGCCCGACGTCGAAGCGAAGCGATCATCCCGGCCGAAGTTGGACTTGCAAGCTACAGGTACACAACCACGATGAAAGCGAAAACGATGAAGCTATGCGACTACAAACTCGACCTAGTGGATGAGATCGGGGCAGCAGCGAGAACAAAGGCTCGCTAGGTACCAGGATCGCATGGCCAAATACTACAACTCTCGGGTCCGACACGAGAGACTTCCAAGTCGGAGACCTTGTTCTCGGGAAGGTCATGGGCGCCGCTAGGGACCCTACCCAAGGGAAACTCGGCCCCAATTGGGAAGGTCCTTACCGAGTCTCGTCGTGGCGGAAAAATGTACTTACCACCTTGAAACATTGGAGGGACAGAAACTACCACATCCATGGAACACCGAGCACCTACGGAAGTACTACCAATAGAAACAAAGAAGATGAAGACCGACTTCTTTTATTTTTCAGCAAATTATAGTTTAACTCCTCAGTTTTATCGTTTACTTTAGTTTCTTTTCGCAACAATATTCTTTTTAGCCCAAGGGGCAGGATTTGGTTTTAATTACTTTTATTTAAATGCATGGCAATAAGAGGAGTTTTATTCGAAATCGCTTGAAGTATATTTTTCCTCCGACGGTCCACTAAGTTTACGACCCAAAAACGACTAAGTCCATAACTCACGGACTAAGGAAAAACCTGACGGACTAATGAAAGATGTCAAGGCATCAAGGCTAAAAAAGCCAAAGAAAACAATGGTCCGAGAAGGCTAAAGCTAAAAGTCGATGGTCTAATAGATAGAGGTATCATATGGATCGAGCCTTCAAAACCGACGGACCAACGGAGATGTCAAAATACATCGAGGCTAATGGCCATCAAAATAATGGTCCGAGAAGGCCAAAGCTAAAAGTCGACGGCCCAATAGATAAAGCTACCTAATATGGCCCAGGCCTAAACACTGGCGGACCAAAGAAAACAAGGCCAAAATGGCCAACGAAACGATGGTCCAAAAAAGCTAAGAAGCCAACGGATAAAGACCGTCCACATATTGCCCAGGCCTAAAAACCGACGGACCAATAAAAATGAGGCCAAAATGGCCAAGGAAACGACGGTTCAAAAAGGCCAAGAAGCCGACGGTTCAATGGATAAAGCAGTCCTAATATGGCCCAGGCCTTAAAACTCGACGGATTAATAAAGGTGTCAAAGACGTCATGGCTAAAATAGCCAAGAAAATAATAATCCGGGAAAACTAAAAAATCGACGGTCATCTAACGGGACATGCCCAAGAAACTAACAAAGCCAAGGCCAATTGAGTGACGGTCCGAAAGGCCAACACTACAAATTTGACGGCCCAATGGATGGAAATATTATGTGATAGACGGTCAAAATATTGACGGTCTTACCAACAAAAAATATAAGACTACTTACAAATAAGTCTCTCCACCCAACAAGCCTACGAGCCAAACAAAAAGGCTAAATAAAAAGGGATAACGATCTCATTAAAATTAGTCGAAATCAATGTATATGTTTAAAGTAACGGACGACAAATAGAGTTACAAGAAAAAGCCCAACAAACATAAGGGCACTTAAAGATATTGTTCAAAAATTACAATTAATAAAGGATTAAGCGGCAGAGCATCCTTGGAGACCCGTCGACTTTATCCTTCACAATCGATCGAAGGGCCCAACAGGGGTAGCAACGGCAGGGCCAAAAACGACCCCAAAGATCGTTAAGCACGAGAATCCAGGTGAGGGGTTCGTCATCTCTGTCGTGGCGGGGAGTCATCCAGAACGGCAGTATCCATGGTGATTCCATACAGATCCAGATTCCGATAAGCTAACGACACTTGCTTGAGACAATCATCGAAACTGCGCCATAATAATCGGCACAAGAGTCGATGAAGGATCGAGTTGTCTTAAATTTTTCAACCGCATCGGTCCCAGCCGTCACCATTTGCGCACGCAGAGATGAAACCTCCTCCTCAAGTTTCTTCTTCTCACCCTCTGCCTCTCCTAACTTCTCCTTCACGTCCTTGACTCTGTGTTCAAGACACGGACGGCCTCCTTGTATTGCGCCTGCTGATCCATCGGGGTGGAATTGTGCCTCCTCACCCGAGAGACAACGTCTTCTTTGGCCATGCATCGGTCTTGAAGTGCCTTAACACGAACCAAGGCCTGTAGGAAAATTAATCCGTCGGCTATTGAGAAAGATAAAGGTTAGATTAAACAA
This sequence comes from Quercus dentata, assembly GCA_028216015.1. Lineage (NCBI taxonomy): Eukaryota > Viridiplantae > Streptophyta > Magnoliopsida > Fagales > Fagaceae > Quercus > Quercus dentata. The sequence goes on along the minus strand of CP116450.1, from coordinate 97,826 downwards.
AGTAGGAAACATACCCGTGCAATATCAAAAAAGGCCGACGCCCCCAGGTCATCCGTCCCGAGCTGAGCACAAGGATCTAGATCCGTCTGTTTGATAAGAGACTCAGACCCTCGGCAGGCGTAATCCTTGTGCGTCGGCAAGCAACGGGCCCCTCAATGACGGGACCGGAGGAAGTCATCACTCCCTTCCCAAAGACCGTGACTAGACTTGGGGGTGACTTCCGGGAGGACACGTCCACAGGAGTGACGGCCACCTTCTTGGAAGGAGGATCATCCTTTCCGTCGATTTCCTCTTGATTGAGCCCTTCAATGAGGAATGTGGAGTTGACGCTCCTTCCTTTCCCTTAGCTCTATCTTCTTCCTTCTTACGGCGCGGCGCCCTCACCCTTTGTTTCGCAGCCTCCATCTCTACACAAAGAAAGCTAACGGATAAATAAGTTGACGGATGAATAGCAGCAGACGGATTAAGTAATGCATTTACTTACGTTTCCTTGAAAATTCTTCCAACTTCCTAGCTTCGACCGTCGGTTCAGGACCGCCACAATACAAGTGTAGAGTGTCTAGGGTTATCAAATCCCTACACCTACGTTGCTCAAGTGGGATAGTGAGTATCCGACGGATGAATTCCCCCTGTTCGTCAGACACCTCCGGACGAGCAATGGCTGAAACAAAAGGAAACAGACGGTGTTAAAAGAGACGGTGAAGGTTACATGAAAAATAAAAAGCGACGGTAAAAAGAAAGGGGGCAACTTTGACTCCTAATATAAGCCCATGTGTTATCAAAATAACCCCCAGGCAACTTGTCCCATTCATCGGGCGGCACACCCATCCGTCCCCTTAACAAAGAAGAATCTGTTCTTCCAATTCCTATTCGAATCCGGCATATCGAATACTAATCTTAAGCTCTTTTCACGGGCGCGAAATGATATGTCCCCTTGGCGGATACTTTATCTTTGAGGTGCATGTGAAGAAAAGAACTCGTCAAGCGAAAGTTGACGGTTCCCTCCACTCGGGCGACCCCAGAGAACCTCAGCACCAATGAAGATCCTCCAAGCATTCGGAGATATTTGGGCGACGGACAGTCCTAAGAAATCCGCCGGCTGACGGTGTAAGGCCGTCGGTGGAAGTCTAAGGCCAGCTGCAAACATGGCGTCGTACATCCCCACATCAGCCGTCCTCCCTGTATAACACTTCTCATTCTTTTTAGGGAGACGGAGAGGAATGTGATCTGGGATTTGGAAACGAATACGCAACTCGGAAAAAACTCGTTTGCTCATCTTGGGGAGAAATTTATTGACGGCCCACTCCTCTGGAAGGATGAAGGGACGATTACCTCCGGAACTCCCTGAAGTCCCCTCACCGGACTCTTCGTCATCCTCATCCTCATCCTCATTACCGTCACTACTAACCTCGCTACCAACAACCCTAGCTCCGTCACTATTGATCTCTTCGTCACCTTCCTCCCGGTTCCGTCACCAACAACTTCCTCGTCGATCCCCTCGACCTCAACCACATTTAACACTTTTCCCCTAACTCCCTCAACACGGTCCTCTACATCGACACTAAAGGATTGGGTGGACGCTTCTTTTCCCGACGACTCCAAAAAGCCGTCGGACTCTTGACTTGAGCCAAAGACTTCGTCGTAGCCCGCTCCGTCGCGGATCGACGATCGGTCACTCGGCGCGTCACTTGACATCGACTACCTACAAGTGACGGATACACCTAAGTTCCTAGACCGCGTTCTCAATAAAAGAAAAAAATTCTTTGGGCAAAAGTAAAAATGAAAAGAGAAACAAAGAAAAGGGAAGAGAAACTTACAGGTGAAATAGATCTTGAACAAATGAAACAACTTGAAGGCCGACGGTATTAGTTGACGGAATGAATCGTTTGTAAGAGTGACGGTTTCTCTCTTAAAAAAATCTTCGAGGTTGAAATAGCGAAATAAAGTAGTGAGGCGCGATATTTATACGGGGAAAAAACACGAACGCGAGGCGACGCCCGTGCCCGAAAACGAGGCCAACTACCGCACGCCACGTGACCTTGCATTAAATAGCTCGCGGCCCGAGGAGTCATTCGCAATTCTTTTTTTTATATATATATAACTCCACATGCTTGACGGTTCTAAACGTCGAGCATATAGAAGTGGGGGCAACGATGAGGATAAAAGGAGAGAGCCTCGGATCGACGGTTTTAGGCTGCCTCCTACAAATAGATAGACGGAGAAATACCTGACGGTTATAGTTGATGGTTCCAAAGGTTGACGGATTCACCAAGTGACGCCCAAAAGTCAAGGAGATGCATCGAGGCCGACGGACCGATCACAAAGTTGACTTGCTTCCCACGTTGTAAGTCAAGAGTTGGCTTGTTTCCCACACTAGAGAATATTCAAAGGGATTCCTATAAGGAAAGGATCCGGAAAATACGCCCAAAGGGACTCCTATAAGGAAAAGACTTCTACTCCAAGGAGAAAGGGGATGACCCTGGCTACTATAAAAACCTTAGCATTCTCGTTATTGGAGGTACGCATAATTTACCCTCTCTAGTACTCTAGAGCAGTGAGAATATAGTTCTAACTTGACCTTCGGAGGGTATTCGGCGGTACCACACCGGTGCGCTCCGCTAGGTTATTCCTTTTCGTTGTGCAGGTGTCATTGGCGAGCGTACGAAGAACACGTGACTCACTGGTGGATATCTCCGGTATCATCAAAGGGCATAAATGGAAGGGGATGTGTAGCCATTTTTAACCATAGCTATGTGGCGGATAATCTAATTAAATATATATATATATATATATAGGGAAATGCTAATGAGTGCTCTTAGGGTATTGGTTAATAATCCATTAAAAGAAAGTTTTTTATAGGAAGTGAAAAAAAAATAATTAATATTTTGACAACTTTTTTTATTTCTCATAAAAATGGTATCAAAACTTTCTTAAAATGGATTATTAACAAGTGTCTTAAGGGCATTCGTTAGCATGACCCATATATATATATATATATATATATATATATATATATATATATTATGAAATGCATGCAATATAGGGAACAAGAAATTTTGCTCTTCTTGCTTCTCTCTCTTCTTGCTGTGACTGACTCTGTGAATGAGAGAGACGGAAGTGTGTCAGTGAGTGAGAGACCTTTCGGTCCATTTCGGTCTAGACCGGTCTTTTCGGTCTATTTGGTCTTGTAAATATGAGACGGGTGAGACTGAGAGTGAGTTTGTGTGGTGGGGGTTTTAAAAAAGGCTTTTTCGTTGTGGGCTGGGTTTTGTAGGCCTTCGCATAGGGCTTCGTTTTGTTTTTGAGGAAAATGTGGGCTGTCTTTTGGGGTGCAAAAATCTGGCCTAGCTTTGTTGGTATTTTAATCCATCAGGTTACTTGGGATGTTAAATTGGGTTGAGTCACATTTGAAGAGTTTATTTATATATTTATTTTTAAGGGATGTGTATAGTCCTCCAAATCTGGAGCACCAACTTTTTAGGAACAAGAGCAATATAATTAACAATTAGAATTTTTAAACGTTTATAACGTACCAAACTAATAAAACCTCACTCAGTAGTCAGTTGGATTACAAACAAAAAATGACATTTTGATAAATACGCAATAAAATTATTAATTAATTATCGAATTACCTTATTTAAGTGATAACAATATAATTATATTTCACCACAATTTAGTGTTATAACAAATTAGAAAATATAAAAACAATAAAGAGTAACACAAAACTTAGTAACGAAGTAAAAACTAATGAAAACCCTCTTAAAAGTAAATATCACTTCGAGGACACAAACACACCCACAAAATTTATTATAAAAAAATAGCTACAAATAGGTAGGACTCACAAAGACTTTGAAGTCTAAACCCTCTACTCAACTTCTATAAACAATCCATTTGCCTTTCTACTACAACAATTTGGGAACCTTTGGAATCTTTCTATAGTAATTTTTACCACATGAACCGTAATCATTTACGCACTCTAAGGATCTCTTAAGTCAACTCAACTCGATCTCTATGGGTTAGATTAGGTTAATTTTTAGAATTATCATGAGTGAATATTTCTCAAGGTGAAGAAGTCAAATTGGGCTTTTTACTTTATTTTGATTAGTCTAAATCAAAATTGCAAATTATGCCACTAAAACTTGGGGTAATTTTAATCAATTTCAAATTTTGATCTACTTTCTTAACGCTTTGTATCGAATGGATTTACTCACTTCTACCAATGTGTTGTGCCTACCCATCCATTAAACACTAAATTAATCAAAACAATTTTGAACATATAGGATACAAAATCAAAATAAATATAAACATAGAAAGTGTGGTTAGGATACCAATTTGGCACTTCACAGACAATTAGGCATGCAGCATCGGAAGCGAGCAAATTGTAATGATACATAACATTTGGATATCATGACAAAATTTTGAAATTTTAACAAATAAAATCAAAATTTGAGGGGGCAATTTAGTATTTGTCTTATTTAATTATTATTTTTTAATTCCAACCCGACCCAATTAAATCCATGGACAGCCCTCGTTTTCACTTCTTTTTCGGTTTTTCCCAGCTTTTAAAATTATGCTAGCTTTAAACCCTTCCGAGTCCGACTATCAATTTGTGGTGATTGATCGGGGTCCGTTTGGATTGAGTTTATTTTTCTTTGGCTAAACTCAAAACTGAAACTGAAAACACAGTAGCAAAATAATTTTTAAATGTGTAAATAGTGCTGTGGGACCTATTTTTAATAAAAAAATTGTTGAAAAGTGGAATTTATGGGTCCGTAAACAGATCTGTACGAATGCACTGTTCATTGTGCAAAAGTCAACAAATGCGGGCTGAACCAAAAAAAAAAAAAAAAAAAAAAAAAAAAAAAACCGCAGAACAAAAACGCAGACGCCAGGAAACTTTGAATCCAAACGGGCACTGAATTGTGAGCGATCAATATTCCCCCAAAGCGGCCAAGCCCTGAACTGTAATAGTGTAATAAGAGTTTGCGAGTGATAAAAGATGGGTTTGGGAGAGGCAAAGAGGAGAGTACTACAAATATACAAGACTGCATCGCTATTAACGCCCGGCCCATAGCAACACCTCTGTTCGCAAGTTAAGTTAGTCAATACTATTCTGACTAGCTAAGAAGCACCCACACCTTCCAAACGTGTCCAGCAAGTGTCCGCGTCGGACACTCACTCACTCTGCACGCGTGTCCTTTTTGTTTTTTTTGTTGAGAGGAAAAATATGTTTAAAATTCAATTTAGTCGCTCCCTTTGTAAAAACGAGTCAGTATAAAAGATTTGGACAGAAGGACTGGATTGACTCATTTTTGACAAAGTAAGGTACTCAATTGACAAAAATTGAATGCTAGTAACGACTAATTTGACAATAGAACTAAAAGTCAAGCGACTAAATTAAATTTTAGCATTTTTATTTTAAATTCTAAAAAATTCATTTAATTAATTATTTGTTGTGTTAATTGTATCCTAATTTTTCAAGAATTATGGTGTTTTCTTGTCTGTTTCAATGTTAGTGTCAGTGTCAATTAGTGAAGGTTAATAAATTATTGAACAATGACAGCTGTAGTTATCTATCATAGTGCAGGAGAAGATGAAGCGAGCTACAGTCGGCCCATTACCCAGTGTTACTCAAGATATTAATTGCTGGGTACAAGGTCAGGAGATTCTGCATCTTCTGGTTTTATATACCTTGAAAAGTAAAAAGAAACTGAATTTCTAGCTTCATGTTATTTTTCTTACTTGTTAGCATTCAGTTATTAAGACTTGGTATTTGAGATTGGACCCCGATATTGTAGGTTTGGTTGTGAATTGTTTGATTGGCCATTATCACTTAACGTATAGTTGATGTTGTTGCTTTTATGAGAAGCAAACTGATGGCAAGGAAGTTATTTCTAACTTGTAAAGAGCATCCGTAGCAGGTGTTCCAAAAATTATGTTATTTTACCACATCAAATGCCTACTTTATTATTTTACCACATCATTTTACAACATCCCATTTATCATATGTTTTATAATTCAATTCTATACATTAAAATAATATTTACTACTCATCAACACAATAAACAAACAACAAATAATATACCACATATCTTTCGTACCGTGATACTGTTCAATGTTGCAAAAAAAAAAAACAATATCCCACATCTACTAAATGGGCTAAAATTGGGTTTGGTGTGGGTGCTCTTATATTTCTCGCTTTATTAATATTGATTCATTGAACCCCTATTTTGCTCACTGTCTTACTAATTTATTTATTTTTTTTTTTTTTTTTTACTTTCGATTTTCTTTTTAGGCTGGCAAGTGTCTGTGGGTTTATATGAATAAGGGAATATACTATCAGGCTTATATATCTGATTTAAATAACAAAAGTTTCTAAGAAATAACTTAGACATGTTTTGAAGGTCGGTCCAAATCATCAAGCATTTGCCTCTTTCCTTTTCTTTTTAAAATCTTAATTTTTTTTGTTCTATCTACTGTGTCCTATCTCCTTCTGATGTTGATCTGCTGCTGAAAACTTCTGTTTCAACATCAGTGTATGTTTAAATGCTGACGTTGAATTGTGAATCTGCAGATTGCACATCAGCCTAGCATATATGTCCTAGATGTTCCAGGTGTATTGGTTCCAAGTATCCCTGACATAGAGACAGAACTGAAGTTGGCTCATGCAGGTATCATCCTCTTACAAATAATTTCTCTTTAGTTTCTTATGAGATTTCTTACAGTACACATGTGAATGTGCACACACATATGCACACAGCTACCTGCATGCTTTTTTAGTTTTAGATGTGCTAATCTTGCTTGAAAGATCACTTTTGTAAATAGACAAAAATAAGTGACTCTCCATTCACTATTAAGAGAAGCCATAGACCACTCAACCTGAGCTGATTTGGTTGCAACAAACCCAACTGGATTCAGCTTCAGTTATGTTGGGTAAGGCCTAAAAGTTTTATGCCTCAAGATGTGTCGGTTAGGGATGAGACTTAAACCCTCTTGTTGACCTCCAAGCAACGCAGGTTGCCCAAGCTGCAGCTTCAAAAATATTATACTTGGTGTCTTGGAATTTATAAGTCTTTTTTATTTTATTTTTGTGATTATGTGGTTTTTTTAGGGCTTGGGGGGAGTTGTTCAAGTCAACATGAAATTACTTTTGTCACATTGTACTTCTTATTCTATCTGATAAAGCATACCAAATTCTTAAATGCACATGAAGGGTCTGTAAGATTCAGTGGCAGGTGAGAAGTGAATTGCAGAATACTTGCTGGCAGTTTTAAATACTCAAGGGACTCCCCTTCATTGGAAGCACTTAAACAACAGGAGTCTGGAAGGGATTTGATATGATTCTAAGGAAAAACATGAGTATAATCTTAAAGATCTTCGGCCAAAGAGGTGGAAGCCTCCATTTGACTCTGATATGTTTTACATTGAGGTAATATCGGATTGTTCTGATTTAATCATTTTATGCAGGATGACCCAAAGTATCTTTAAATTTATTGTCACATCACAAATCTGAAAGGAGACAGACTATGGGCATAAGAAATATTGCTTTAGAAACAACATAGAACCGAATGAACTTTATAATAAGTCTGGTCATAGAATTATTATATGGGTATGACACCATTTTCATTCTTCCGAATGGATGGCAAATGATTAGATCAGAAAATTGTTTTTAGGAAAGTTAGTAAAAAACAAAAAAAAAAAGAGTTTTCTTGCCATGAATGAAGATTAAGTTTTGAAACCATATTTTTTGGTCATGAATGATTTGCAGTGAGCCTAAGTTTCAATAACATATTTTACTTATTGGTTATTGACATTCATGTAGGACATCATATAGTTATTCTGTTGTGCTTTGTGTATGAAGAGGTTTTATATGGCCAGGAAAAAAAAAAAAAAAGGAGCATGTAAATCTAGAAATGTTTGCAAATGCTAGACAGGTCAATGTACTATGACTTTAGATATAACATTCTTAATTGGAAACCAATTATCAGTTAGTTTGAAGAAAATAATCTGGTTTTTAGCTTCAGTTGATGGCTTTTAAAAAGGATAAGAAACTTTTTTGTTTCCTGTGACAGTAATGTTCTTTTTTTAATACTAGTGAATGAAAATAATTTATGGTAGAGAGAAATGAGCAAACAAGAAAAGCATGTTTAGGGTGGTTGAGATTATGTCAAGGTAAGAAAAAGATGGTAATTGATTTAGAAGAAGTAAATGGGGAAAACTCACAGGTAACCCTATAAACAATACATATATGGAGGAAGTGTAAATTCACACATTTGGTAGTGTCATTGAGTAAGATTGTGTCGCTTGATGTGGATATTTTGATTTCTATTAAATGGTTTGAGAAAGAATAAATGGGAGTAGTGATAAAGGATAGGAGAACTGACAAATGTTTGTGAGTAAGCTCTTATGAGAGTATTTTTATCCTATAGGATCCATCTAAATGACCCCCTTTTTCTATAATTTTTGCAGAAGGTAGGTGCCCAATCTTTTGGTAATGGTGATTAAAAAAAAAATTGGAATGAGGCTTGATCAATGATGACTCAATGCATGAAATATAAAGTATGAAAAATCCAGTTTATCTTTCAATTTAAACTCTTAAATACTTATCAAGAATAAAATTTCATTTTGATTGCTAATAGGCTTATGCTTGTACGCCTAAAGCTTTTTTGTAATGTTTTTAAATGGTTATGTTAAGATATAAAAAGTCCAGCTCTTTTGCAAATTAAATGTCATTTGTAGTTCTTATTGTTGCAGCTTAGACGGATCTCCATGTGACCTTTGAATATCTTGTTTTATTTTATATCATTGCTGAATTTTTAGTTATTTATTTTTTCCCTTTCAGGATCTTGTCACGGAAGTCCAATTTGCTTTGTATTTAACTCTCAAAATTCACCAGTAATGTAAAGGTGAGTGAGACTGGGAGGGTCTTATAAAAAAGCGATTTGAAGCACAACAGAAGGCATTTAAGATACCTCATAAATCCTAAGAAGCTCGTTTGATGGTATCAAAAATGTTTCTGAATTTATTTAGGGCAAGCAAATTTGGTCCTTTCATCCTTGATGATGTTCCCGATGCAAATGTTGTGTCATGAGTTGTAACTTCTAAGGTTTCTTTTGTCCTTTTTTTTTTTTTTTGGGGGGGGGGGGGGGGTGTTTGTATATGCTGGTATTTTCTTACTTTTTCCCCCCCTCCTGTATTGTGTTGATGTCTTGAATTTACTGAAATTGTACTACAAAGTTAAAAGATGCTTTGTGTTGGTGAGTTTTTGTCAAATTCTTCAAGGACTAAGTGTAAAATGTTTATGCCTCAAGTTGTGTTGATTAGGGATGAGACTTAAACCCTCTGTTGACCTCCAACCAACACAGGTTGCCCAAGCTACAGCTTCTAGAATGTTATACTTGTTGTCTTGGAATTTTATCAGTCTATTTTCTTTTAATTTTCTGTATATGTGGTTTTTTTGGGGGTTGGGAGGAATTTTTCAAGTCGACATGAAATTACTTTTGTCACATTGTATTGTTTATTCTATTTGATAAAGCTTTTCAAATTCTTAAATGCACATGAAGGTTCTATGAAAGATTCAGTGGTAGGTGAGGAGCGAATTGCACAAGATTGCCGGCAATTGTAAATACTCAAGGGACTCCACTTTGTTGGAAGCACTTGAACAATAGGAGACTGGAAGGGATTCGATATGATTCTAAGGAAAAACATGAGTATAATCTTAAAGATTTTCTGCCAAAAAGGAGGAAGTTGCCAAATGACTCGATATGCTTTACATTGAGTAATATAGGATCGTTCTCATTTAATCTTTTTATGCAGGATGACCCAAAGTATTTTAAAACTTTTTGTCACATAACAAGTCTGAAAGGAGGCAAACTTAACTATGGGCATAAGAAAAATTATTGTAGGGACAACATAGAACCAAATAAACTTCATGATAAGTCTTGTCATTGAGATATTACATGGGTCTGATACCATTTTTGTTCTTACGAATGGATGGTAAATTATCATATCAGAAATTTTTTTGGGAAATTTAGTTTTCTTGTCATGAATGAAGATTTAGTTTTGATAACATATTTTCTGGTCATGAATGTGTTACAGTGAGCTTATGTTTTGATAACATACTTTATTGACATTCATGTAGGACATAATGAAGTTATTCTGTTGTGCTTACTGTATGAAGGCGTTTTTTATGATCAGGGACAAGAAAGGAGAAAGTAAATCTTGAAATGTGGGCAAATGCTAGACAGACTGACAGAGTCAATGAACTATGACTTTAGATATGGCTGGCTTAATTTGAAACAGATGATCAGCAAGTTCAGACAAAATAATCTGGTTTTTAGCTTCAGTAGATTGCTTTTAAGAAGGATGTGAAGCTTTTTTGGTAATTTTGACAGTAATGTTCTTTTGTTAATACTTAAAAAAAAAAAAAAAAAAAAAGGAAGAATTGCTGAAGAGTGAATGACAATAATTTATAAAGGTTGTACCTAGTACACAAAGCTCCATGTGGTGATGATGGTATCTTATCATGGTTCATGTACCAAAAGCTACCGGAGCTTGTGGAGTTCAACCTGAAGGAAGTGATTTCAATGGAACCTACTCTACTTGTTTTGGTGGTTGGTGTTCCTAACATTGGCAGGTCGTCTTTAATTAATTCAATCCATCAAATTGTGTCATCTTGCTTTCCTGGTAAGCTGTTACTATGTTTCTGCTGGATCATGGTTGGATGTCATTGTCTTGAAACGTAACTATAGTGAAGGTTATTAAATTATTGAACAATAACAGTTTCAGTTTTCTTTCATATTGCAGGAGAATATGAAGCTACACTTGGCCCGTTGCCTGGTGTTACTCAAGATATATCTGGATACAAGGTCAAGAGATACTTTGTTTTATGGTTTTATGTTAGCATTCAATAATTAAGACTAATATCTGAGAATGAGATTGGACCCTGATATTAACATTGTTGGTAGGAAGATCTCGTAGGTTTGGTTGTGAATTGTTTGATTAACCATTATCACTTAACATTTAGTTCATGTTCTTGCTTTTATGACCCACAGACAGATTGCAAGGAAGTTATGGACTTATTTTTTACTTGTGCTATATTATTTGTCCAAAAGTGAAGGGGATTACTATGACTTGGATTATATTTTTGGCTTAATTGATTGATGTTCCCCCTATTTTGCTAGCTTTCTTACTAATTTATATATTTATTTTTTGCTTTCGATTTTTTTAAGCTACTAAGTATCTGAAGGTTTATAGGAATAGGGAATAAACTATCAGGGTTAGGTCTCTGGTTTGATTATTGAAAGCTTGTAATAACTAAGTCAGTTGCAGAAGCCTTATTCAAATATATGGATTGGGTGTCAATCCAAACATCAAGCATATGGCTGGTTCCTTTTCCTTTTTAATCTTAATTTTCTTCTATATTCCTTTTGCCTTTTGTTGTTAATTTGTGGTTGATTACTTCTGTTTCAACATCTACGAATGTTTAAATGCTGACATTGAATTGTAAACAGATAAAAAAGAGTGACACCTCTCTCCAGCTACTATTAAGAGAAGCCTTAGCCTAACTTAGCCAATTGAATTCAGCATAAATTATAAAGGGCAAGGCCTAGAAATTTTATGCCTCGAGCTGTTCTAGTTAGGGACAAGGCTTTAACCCCAGTTGTTGACTTCCAACCATGCAGCAAAATTTTTTCAACTTGGCTTTTTGAAATTTATCAATTTTTTTTTTTTTCTGTGTGTTTTTGTTTTTTTTTGTTGGGGGGGGGTGTTGGGGAGTAGTTCAAGTCAACCTGAAATTACTACTGCCACATTGTACTGCTTATTCTATCTGATAAAGCTTGCCAATTTCTTAATGCACATGAAGGGTCTTGCGCAATACTTGCTGGCAGTTTTAAATGCTCAGGGGACACCCCTTCATTGGAAGCAGTTGAACAACAGGAGACTTGAAGGGTTCAAAATGATTCTAAGGAAAAACATGAGTACAATCTTAAAGATCTTCGGGGCCAATCAGGAGGAAGCTGCCAAATAATTCTGATATGATTTACACTGAGGTAATATAGGATTGTTCTCATATAATCATTCAGCCAAATAGGCAGAGTACTTTTAAACTTTTTATCACAATATAAGTTTGAAATGAGACGAACTATGGGCATAAGAAAATTTGTTTTAGGGACAACATAGAACCAAATGAACTTCATGATAAGTCTTGTCGTAGAATTATTACACGTGCATGATTTCATTTTCATTCTTCTTAAAGGAGGCAAATTATCAGCATTGGAAAAATTATTTCTGGGACTCAGGTTTTTGGTCATGGATGATTTACAGCAAGTTAAGTTCAATAACATATGTTCTGATCATGAATGATTTACGGCATTAAGTTTTGCTAACATCTTTTACTTGCTACTTGTCCTAAAAGTTTAAGTTATTAGGAAAAGATGAATTCAATTGTTTACCCATTAGTTAATAATCCTCTTCACATGTAGGCCTAGACTCCTAAATAAGTTGGGCTCAATACTTGGGATTTTAAACATCTTATATGGGAGGTAAAGTGGAGACAAAATTTTGAACTAAGACCACCTTCTCTGATATTATGATAAACTACCACTTGTCCCAAAAGTTTAAGTTATTAGGAAATTGTGAATTTCATCATTTAACCATTATTTTAACAATGTGGAACATCATGAAGTTATTCAGTTGTGCTTAGTGTACGAAGACCAAGCAAAAGAAAGATGGATGCAAGTCTAGAAATGTGGACAAATGCTAGAGAGTAAGTGAACTATTAGTTCAGATATATCACGCTTAATTTAAAACAGATGATCGGTGAGTCAAGAGAAAATATTCATGTTTTCTAGCTTATTAGATTGAGGGGGCTTCTAAAAAGGATAGGAAAGATTTTGTTTTTTGCGATAATAATGCTCTTTTATTAATCCTTAAAAAAAGAATGAAGAATTGCAGAAAGGCTGAATTTAAATAATTTATGGTAGAATAAATAAGCAAACAAGAAAAGCGCATTTTGAAGTGGTTTAAATGATGTCAAGGTAAGTGAAAAAGTTTGTGATTGAATTATAAGTAAATAAGAGAAAACTCATTAGTAACCCTATAGACGATACATATATGGAGGAAGAGTATATTCTAATGCTAATTTAATACTTTGAAATGCTTGGCGGTGTCATTGAGTAAGAATATGTTGCTAGAGGTGGATATCTTGGTTTCAATTATATAATTGGAAAAAGAAATAAAGAATAGATGGGAATCGTGGTAGGAGATAGGAGAACTCACTAACATTTGTGAGTAAGCTCTTATGAGAGTATTTTGTGTCCATAGGATCCATCTAAATGACCCTTTTTTTCTATAATTTCTACAAAAGGTAGATTTCTTCTCTTTCTGTAATGGTGATTGGTAGAGAAAAATATTTCGAACAAGGATTGATCAATGATGACTCAACGCATGAAATAACGCAAAATCTAGTTTATTTTTCAGTTCAAGAATACTTATCAAGAATTTCTTTTCTTTTTTTTTTTTTTTTTTTTTTTTCTGCTCATTATATGCCTGTACACAAAGCTTTCGAAATGCTATTAAATGTTTATGTTAAGACATTTCTATATATTTTAGCTCTTTTGCAGGTTACTTTATGTCATTTGTAGTTCTTATTATTGTATCTTAGAAAGGGTCCCAATGTGACCTTTGAATATCTTGTTTTATTTTATCTCATTTCATAATTTCTAGTTTTTTAATTTTTTTCCCTTTTCAGGATCTTTTCACAGAAGTCCAATGTGCTTTGTATTTAACTCTGTCAGGATTCACTAGTAATATAAAAAGATGAGAGTGACTCGGAGGGTTTGATAGAGCAGCAGTTTGTAGCATACATAAGGCATTTAGGATACCATAAGGCCTTGGAAGCTCATTTGATGATATCAAATAAGTTTCTTACTTTTTTTAGGGCAGATAAACTTGGTCCATTCATCCTTGATGAAGTCCCCGATGCAAATGCTGTGTCTTGAGTTGTAAGTCACGTTTTTTTTTTTTTTTTTTTTCCTTTTCTTTTTGGTGTGTAACATTACGATTGTATATGCTGGTCTTTTCTTCCTCTTCCCTTTCCCCTCTTCTATATTGTCTTGGTGTTTTAAACTTACTATAATTGTATTATAGAGCTAAAAGATGCTTTTAATTGGTCAGTTTTTGTCACATTCTTAATGGAAAATCTGCAAAGCGAGTGCTAATGATGCTCCATTTTGGACACACTACGTGATAGCAATCTTTATGTCCAAAATTATTAATTATAATTTATAATATTAATTAAGTAAATAAAGATAGAAAGGACATAATAACACTAATTACAAAATTGTTTCTTGGATTGATAAGCGATGTTGAGCTTTGAAATTTTCATTACATGGTCTGTTTGGTTGGGTGTAAAAAGGGGAGGATGGAAAATGAGAATTTTTCCTTCTTTGATTTGGTGGAAAAGAGGGATGATGGAAAAAGGGAGTAGTGAAGTTTTTCACCCGAGCGCCTAAAAACCATCCTACAAAAATATTAGGAGGAAAAGTAGGGAGAAAATGTTTAATTCATTAAATTTACTATTTTTAATTATGATCTTTTCTATCATCTCTTGATATAATAAGCATATAACAATAGGGTTTTGATTTCCCATGGTCACAAATTATTCTAGTGAGTAGCAAATGTGTTGATATGAACTTTTTTTTTTTTTTTTTTTTTTGATAGTAAACAACAAAAATTCAAAGTTGAATCCAATTTATGAAATTAAAATTCAGGAGAGATCAAAACCCATGACCAATGCATTGTGCTTATATAATGAAGAGCATAGTTGATCAATATGATATATCATTGAAAACAATTGAAGCCATTATTCAACAAGATTGTTTGGAAATAGTTGTTGTAATCATTTGTATTGAGTGCTACTGTCCTAAAATTTTAAGCATACACTAGCCTTTAACAAATGCAATGGTCGTTTTGATCCTAGTGTTCTTAAATTTGAAGCATAAATTAGGTTTCAAGAAAAGTAATTGTTGCTCTTGTTCTAGTTTTGTGGCTTTTGAATTTTGAGCTACGCCCACTTTCCTTTTTGGAAATACTTGTTTTTATATATCTAATTAAAAAGGGTTAGGTTCAAGTTAAAATCTTTCAATATTAAAATACCCTATTATTTAATGCTAATATAGTTATCATTTTTTGACTGGGCACTTGGGAAGTGGGATTCTAGTTTTTAGAAGGTAGATCCCAAATTTTAATGTGATTTCATAGACAATTTCATTAATATAATTGGTCATAGCATATTACCCCTCAAACTTGTTTTCAATATTTTTAGTGGGATTGTAATTCTATTCTTCAATTTTATGTGGACAACATCTGAGGGAATTATAACATAAAATTCATTGATGAACATGATATTAGTGGAGATTAATGCAATACTTATTGAGAAAACACAAGTGTTCGGATGACTCCTTTGGTATAAGAAGAATTTGAAAAATGACACTCATTGTTCCCAAACCTGAGAATCAACGGCCAATAATCTTCTACCTTTGCTTTTCCCCATCTTAATCTTAGTATATCATCTATAATTCTTGTTTAAGATAGGAGGAGCGTTTTATGGAAATGAAAAATTTTCAATTCCAAATACAAATATCACTCTCATGAATGTCACTTTGTCAGTTATACACCAGATTTTCTAGTAATTAAGCATGTTATTACACATGGTGCTTAGTGTTTACTAAGAAGAATCATAAAACATGAATATAAGAACAAATGCTTGCATGCACCAATCCATAAATCTCTTAACTTTATACACAAGAATGTAGTTATAAGGCTATGCACATCATCCTATATATTTATTAAATCTCTTGCTTCATATTACAATGATATAAATGCTTATTTATTTACATCACTTACAAGAAAATTAAAAAACCAGAATATTTATTTATTTACATCTTGTAATCCAAATTGCAATGAAGAAATGATCATGAATTATAGAAGGACATATGACTTTGAATTGAGCAACGTATAGATTCTCTTGATTTTCCTTTGTGTTGGACTCACTGAAATGAAATAATTTTGTTTATTAATGGAAAGAAAATAATGACATTGTTGCTGATATGGCTCAACGAAGTGTAATTCTCGACAAGTCATTAGCCATAGTTTCAAAGGGGGAACAAGTTTGAGGCTCGACAAATTGCTTCTCTGCCCATGGTTTCTTCCTAAATGGAGGACTGTGTTAAGTTTCTAACTTGCCTCTAAAATGAGCTTTTTCTTTTTGATTTTTTTCCCCTGTATACCGCCTAATGTAAGCTAGTGCTCAAACTTGTCAACTTATGAAGCATCTACCCTTGCTCTAATGGATGGATTTGTCTATGCCAATATGAATAATATCGAAGGGAATTCCCACAACATAAAATCAATTACAAACATTATAGTAGTGGAGATTAAAGCAATTATTTGGTGAGAAATCCAAGTGTTCTAACTCCTTTAGCATAAGAAAGATTTGAAAAATGACACTCATTGTTCCCAAACCTAAGAACCAACAACCTATAATCTTCCACCTTTGCCTTTTCCTATCTTTTCCTCTCTAATAACTAGTGTGTCAATTTTTTTAAAATTAATCTTAATGTATCATTTATAATTTTGGTTTAAGTTAGAAGTAGCTTTTCATGGAAATGAAACTTTATAATTCCAAATACATATATTACTTCCTTCAATGTCAATTACACCTCATATGTTCTAATTAATTAAGCATGTTATTACACATGGTGCTTCATGCTTACGAAGAAGAATCATAAAATATGAATATAAGAACGAATGTTTGCACAGTCAAATCCATGAATCTCTCAACTTTATACACAAGAATGTAGTCAAGGAGAGTATACACATCACTTCTTATTTATTTACATCTCTTACTTTGAATTAAAATGACATATATGTTTATTTATTGACATCATTTAGTGCAGATTACAATAAAATAAATATTTATTCATTTACATCACTTACAAGCAAATTAAAATAACAAAAATATTTTTTTTTTATTTACATATTGTAATACAAATTGCAATGAAGAAATGCTTACGAATTACAGAAGGAACATGTGACTTTGAATTGAGCAACATTTAGACTCGATTGATTGTGACTTGTGTTGAACTCCTGAAATGAAATTTGCAATATATAAGCAACTTACAAGAACGAAACTACTAGGAAAAATGTATTTGCAAAATATAAATAAATAAATAAAATCTTATTATGGTCATTCAATTTTTTGAGAGTCAATACCTTACTTAGAAACACAATGTTACACAAACAAGATAAAATTCATCAATTAATTAAATAGGATTAATCTCTTCTTCCCTACTTTTACCCTTTTTTTTTCTTTTTTTTCTATTCTTTTGCTCGGGAAGGTCCGAAGGGGTGGGTAAAAAATTAAGATTTAGAAGACCATTTTACTTTTGGAAATTCAATTTCATGCAAAAAGATATTTTTGTTTTTAATTTACTTTAAATCTAATTTGGACAAAGAAGGCTTTGACTTTTTTTATTTTAAAAAAAAAAAAAAAAAAAGAAAAAGGGGGTTTGGGTTCATTAAGAATCATAACCAGCTTTAGGATAAATTTAAATCAGTAGAGAGAGTAGAGATAGAGACTATAATAGTACAAAAATAACAAGAAGACATATGCCCTTACCTTATCATCTTCTCCTTGTAAATATACGCTGATGTCGTCATCTCTCTCTTATGAACTACCAATATCCTCATCGAAATACTCATCGAAATCAATGTTTGGTACATGAGCAATCTTGTGCCTAACTTCTTCTTTGCACTTTCTACTCAACATAGGACAATCTTCAATCTGAAATTCTCTTAGTGCAGTGAGATCTTGTATCCCCTCCAGGAGAGATGAGAACTTAGGGCAATCTTTAATTCTAAGTGTCTCAAGTGATTTCAGTTGTGTAGCCACTTAGGCAAAGCGGTGAAATTACAACAATCTTCAATCTCTAGGTGTTGTAAAGTGTTGGCGGATGCTTGGAGCCACTGGGGCAAAACCTCCAACTTAGGTAACTTCCCAATTATCATCAATCGGAGGCTTAACTTGAGATCTTGATTCTCTTCTTTATCCGTCAAACTAAGCTCTTCACAATACCAAATTATCAAGTTCTCTAGGGCAGTTAGGTGTTTGATACTAAGTGACAAAGAGGTCAAACTTGGACATTCTGTGTGAGGCGCCCCTCCTCCATCCCTTCAAACACACATTTTAGATTCTCACATTCACATATCCACAAAGATCGAAGAGAATCCAAGCAACCTACTGCCTTCTCCGACAAGCAGGTATGCTTTGTTGTAACAACCAAAAATCTAAGGCCAATTATGTCCCTTATACCTTTGGGGAACCATTCAAGATTGCTGCAACCACCAGGCAGTCAAGTTTGCAACCTGTGTGCGACTTGCAAATGGAATCGGAAGTGGCTTGATTATGTCATTACCTGATAGGTTGACATATCTCAAATGTTTTAAACTCCATCCCTTCAAACACACATTTTAGATTCTCACATTCACATATCCACAAAGATCGAAGAGAATCCAAGCAACCTCATCGCCTTCTCCGACAAGCGGTATGCGTTGTTGTAACAACCAAAAACCTAAGGCCAATTATGTCCCTTATACCTTTGGGGAACCATTCAAGATTGCTGCAACCACCAGGCAAGAAAGTTTGCAAACTGTGCAGCTTGCAAATGGAATCTGGAAGTGGCTTGATTATGTCATTACCTGATAGGTTGACATATCTCAAATGTTTTAAACTTCCGATAGAACTTGGCAACACCTCAAAGGATGATTTGCTCGGATCAAGCACCCGCAAGTACTTAAATCTTATGATACATGCTTCAAGTAAGGACGCAGGTTGCTCTGTTTTGAAAATATTAGTACGAACTTTGCTCAACTTCTCTAATTGTGTTGTAACTTCTTGCCCATTCTCCAAAAATGACAGATGACAAACTTCTGCAGCAAGGGTAGACTTCTTGGTCACTACCGAACACTCTCCTTTGGCAATTGAGAGTGCAAGATCATGGACCAGATCGCGCATTTTAAAGGAATAACTAAACATATAGTTTTCATCAACATCTTCAAACAAAGATCTTGACATTAACTCCTTGATATACAACTCACCAATATCTTCCAACTCTTGTTTTTCATTGTCAGGTGATTGGAGAATTCCATGTGCCATCCAAAATTGAACCAATTGAGAACTAATGAATTCAAAATCCTTTGGGAAAAGAGAGCAATAGGCAAAGTGTTGCTTCAAGTGAAACGGCAATTGATTGTAACTGAGCCTCAATGCGGGTAAGATTCCACCATCTCTTTTGTCTAAATTCCATATCTCGTTATCTCTCACAAATTTCCACTCTCGTTCATCAAATTTTGAATGAAGTAGGCTTGCTAAAGTCATCACCGCCAATGGAACCCCTTTACATTTTTCTACAATTGCTTCTCCAATTTTTAAGAGGTTTGGATATTCTTTTTCTTTTCCATCCTTAAATGCCAATTTCACTAGCAAAGACAAAAAATCCTCTTGTGATAGACTATCTAATTTGTACATTGGAACAGTGCCATAATATTAACAACTGAGCTATTCTGTGTTGTCACTATAATTTTACTTCCATTGCAACCACCAAGTAACAATTCTTCCAATTGATTCCATTTACTATGATCCTCGTTCCAAACGTCATCCAAGACAAGTAAAAATTTCTTTTCTTTTAAAAGTTCTCTTAGTCGACATTGCAATTCATCCACACCCAAATTCTCTAAAATTTTCTTATCATTCAAAAGTTCTTTTAAGCTGTTTGGCAATCCATCCACAACGAAATTCTCATCAATCCTATAAATTGCAGATTTAAGGATTTCTTTTGTCAACCTTGCAACATTAAAATCCTCAAAAACACACACCCACATTCTCAATTGAAAACGACTAACTACCTGTTTATCATCAAAAGCCAACTTGGCAGGTGTGGTTTTCCCCAAACCTCAAATCCCAACAATAGGAATTACATTGACATTTCTGTCAGCATCTTGCTGCATTAAAAGATCTAGAATCTGTTTTTTGGCATCATCCCTACCAATGACATTTCGAGGACGAACAAAGGAGTGTGTCATCTCCCTCCTTTCCTGCATATTTAACTTTCTATCTTCAAGTCCTTGAGTAAGATTGATGGTGTCTTATCATGGTTCATGTACCAAAAGCTATTGGAGTTCAAGCTGAAGGAAGTGATTTCAAGGGAACCTACTCTACTTGTTTTGGTGGTTGGTGTTCCTAATGTTGGCAAGTCATCTTTAATTTATTTGATCCATCAAATTGTGTCATCTTGCTTTCCTGGTAAGCTGTTACTATGTTTCTGCTGGATGTCATTGTCTTGAAATGACATTGTCTTGTCTTGTCTTGAAATGGAACTGTGGTGAAGGTTATTAAATTATTGAACAATAAAGAGTTCCGTTTTCTTTCATAGTGCAGGAGAATATGAAGCTACACTTGGCCGTTGCCTAGTGTTACTCAAGATATTGCTGGATACAAGGTCAAGAGATTCGTTTTATTTATTTATTTATTTATGGTTTACATACCTTATAAAGTAATAAGAAACTAAAATTTTAGCTTCATGTGTCTTTCATAGTTGTTAGCATTCAATAATTAAGACTAATATCTGAGAATGAGATTGAACCCTGATATTAATATTGTTGGTAGGAAGATCTCGTTGGTTTGGTTGTGAATTGTTTTATTGACCATTATCACTTAACATTTAGTTCATGTTCTTGTTTTTATGAGCCACAGACTGATTGCACGGAAGTTATGGACTTATTTCTGACTTGTGCTATAGTATTTGACCACAGATAAAGTGAAGGGGATTACTATGACTTGTATTATATTTTTAGCTTAATTAATTGATGTTCCCCCTATTTTGCTAGCTTTCTTACTAATTTATTATCTTTTTTTTTTTTTTGATTTTTTTTAAGCTAGTAAGTATCTAAAGGTTTATAGGAATAAGGGGAATAAACTATCAAGGTAAGGTCTCTAGTTTGATTATTGAAAGTTTGTAATAACTAAGTCAATTGCAGAAGCTTTATTCAAAGATATGTATTGGGTGTCAGGCCAATCACCAAGCATTTGGCTGGTTCCTTTTCGTTTTTAATCATAATTTTCTTCTATATTACTTTTGCCTTCTGTTGTTAATTTGTGGCTAAATACTTGAATGTTTAAGTGTTAAGATTGAATTGTGGAGCTGCAGATTGCGCAAATAATTTCTCTTTAGTTTCTCAAGAGATTTTTTACACTAGATGTGTGAATGTGCACACACAGCTACCTGCAAGTCCTTTTAG
The DNA here is from genome assembly GCA_028216015.1 of Quercus dentata. NCBI lineage: Eukaryota > Viridiplantae > Streptophyta > Magnoliopsida > Fagales > Fagaceae > Quercus > Quercus dentata. Next base: position 76,466 of record CP116450.1, on the reverse strand, counting down.
TTTTAGATGTGCTTATCTTGCTTGAAAGATCACTGTTGTAAACAGAAAGAAAAAAAAAACAAGTGAGTCTCCAATCACTATTTAGAGAGGCCATAAAGCACTCAACCTGAGCTGATTTGGTTGCAACAAACCAACTAGATTCAGCTTCAGTTATGGTTGGGTAAGGCCTAAAAGTGATATGCCTCAAGCTATGTCAATGAGGGATGAGATTTAAACCCTCTTGTTGACCTCCAACCAACACAGGTTGCCCAAGCTGCAGCTTCTAAAATATTTTACTTGGTGTCTTCGAATTTTATCAGTCTATTTTATTTTATTTTTGCGTATATGTGGATTCCTTTTGGGTTGGGGAGAGTTACTCAATTCAACATGAAATTACTTTTGTCACATTGTTCTGATTACTCTATCTGATAAAGCTTACCAAACTCTTAACTGCACATGAAGGGGCCCATAAGAGATTCAGTGGTAGGTGAGAAGCAAATTGCACAAAACTTGCTGGCAATTTTAAATACTCAAGGGGCTCTCTACATTGGAAGCACTTGAACAATAGGAGATTGGAAGGGATTCGACATGATTCTAAGGAAAAACAGCACAAACTTGTCAACTTATGAAGCATCTGCCCTTGCTTTAATGGATGGATTTGTCTATGCCAATATGGATAATATCGGAGGGAATTCCCACAGCATAAATTCAATTCTAAACATTATAGTAGTGGAGATTAAAGCAATTCTTTGGTGAAATATCCAAGTGTTTTGGCTCCTTTCACATAGGAAGAATTTGAAAAACGACACTCATTGTTCCAAAGCCTAAGAACCAACAACCTATAATCTTCCACCTTTGCCATTTCCTATCTTTTCCCCTCTAATTACTAGTGTGTCAATTTTTTTCTAAAATTAATCTTAATGTATCATTTATAATTTTGGTTTAAGTTAGAAGGAGCTTTTTTATGGAAATGAAACTTTATAATTCCAAATAAAAATATCACTCCCTTCAATGGCAATTACACACCATATATTCTAATTAATTAAGCATGTTATTACACATGGTGCTTCATGCTTATGAAGAAGAATAAAAAAATAAGAATATAAGAACGAATGTTTGCACACACAAATCCATGGATCTCTCAACTTTATACACAAGAATGTAGTCAAGAAGAGTATACACATCACTTTGTATTTATTTACATCTCTTACTTTGAATTAAAATGACATATTTGTTTATTTATTGACATCATTTACCACAAATTACAATAATATAAACATTTATTTATTTACATCACTTACTAGCAAATTAAATAACGGAAATATTTATGTATTTACATATTGTAATACAAATTGCAACGAAGAAATGCTTATGAATTATGAAGGAACATGTGACTTTGAATTGAGCAACATTTAGACTCTATTGACTGTGACTTGTGTTGAACTCCTGAAATGAAATTTGCAATATATAGTATATAAGCAACTTACAAGAACGATACTACTAGGAAAAATGTATTTACAAAAGATAAATAAATAGATAAAAACTTATTATGTTCATTCAAGTTTTTGGGTGCCAATACCTTGCTTAGAAACACAATGTTACACAAACAAGATAAAATTCCTCAATAATTAAATAGGATTAATCTCTTCTTCTCTACTTTTTTTTTTCTTCTTCTTCTTTTGCTGGGGATGGTCCGAAGGGGTGGGCAAAAAATAAAGATTTAGAAGACCACTTTACTTTTGAACAAAGAGGGCTTTGACTTTTTTAATTAAAAAGAGAAAAAAAAAAAGGAGGTTTGGGTTCATTAAGAATCATAACCTACTTTAGGATTAATTTTAATCAGTAGAGAGAGAGTAGAGATAGAGACTATAATAGTACAAAAATAACAAGATATATATGCCCTTACCTCATCATCTTCTCCTTGTAAATATACGCTGATAATGTCATCTCTCTTTGATGAACTTCCAATATCCTCATCGAAATCCTCATCGAAATTGATGTTTGGTACATGAGTAATCTTGTGCCTAACTTCTTCTCTGCACTTGCTACTCAACTTAGGACAATCTTCAATCTGAAATTCTCTTAGTGCAGTGAGATCTTGCATCCCGCTGGGAGAGATGAGAACACAGGGCAATATTTAATTCTAAGTGTCTGAAGTGAGTTCAGATGTGGCAGCCACTCAGGCAAAGCGGTGAAATTACAACAATCTGCAATCTCTAGGTGCTGTAAAGTGTTGGCAGATGCTTGGAGCCACTGGGGCAAAACCTCCAACTTAGGTAAATTATCAAACTTCAACAATCGGAGGCTTAACTTGAGATCTTGATTCTCTTCTTTATCCGTCAAACTAAGCTCTTCACAATCCTCAATTATCAGGTTCTCTAGGGCAGTTAGGTGTTTGATACTGAGTGACAAAGTGGTCAAACTTGGACATCCTCCAACAATCAATGTTCGAAGATTGGTGAGGCGCCCCTCCTCCATCCCTTCAAACACACATTTTAGATTCTTACAATCACCTATCCCCAAAAATCGAAGAGAATCCAAGCAACCTACTGCCTTATCGACAAGCAAGTATGCTTTGTTGTAACAACCAAAACCCGAGGCTGATTATGTCCCTTATACCTTTGGGCAACCGTTCAAGATTGCTGCAATCACCAAGCACTAAAGTTTGCAAACTGTGCAGCTTGCAAATGGAACTTGGAAGTTGCTTGATTATGTGATTATCTCGATAGGTCAAGATATCTCAAATGTTTCAAACTTCCGATGGAACTTGGTAACACCTCAAAGGATGATTTGCTCGATCAAGCAACCGCAAGTACTTAAATCTTGCGATACATGCTTCAAGTAAGGATGCAGGTTGCTCTGTTATGAAAATAATAGTCCTGACTTTGCTCAACTTCTCTAATTGTGTTGTAACTTCTTGCCCATTCTCCAAAAGTGACAGATGACAAACTTCTGCAGCAAGGGTAGACTTCTTGGTCACTACCGAACACTCACCTTTGGCAATTGAGAGTGCAAGATCATGGACCAGATCATGCATTTTAAAGGTATAATCAAGGGTAATATTTTGCTGAAAATCTTGAAAAAAAGATCTTGACAACAACTCCTGGATATACAAGTCACCAACATCTTCCAACTCTTGACTTTCATTAGCAGGGGATTGAAGAATTCCATGTGCCATCCAAAATTGAATCAATAGAAGATTATTGAAGTTATAATCCTTAGGAAAAACAGAACAATATGCAAAACATTGCTTCAAGTGAAATGGCAATTGATTGTAACTAAGCTTCAATGCGGGTAAGATGTCACCTTCCTTTTGTTCTAAATTCCATATCTCATTATCTCTAATAGATTTCCACTCATGTTCATCAACTTTTGAATAAAGTAGGCCAGCTAAAGTACTCACGGCCAATGGAACCCCTTTACATTTTTGACAATTTCTCTTCCAATATTTAAGAGGTTTGGATATTGATTTTCTTGTCCTACCTTAAATGCCAATTTCACCAACAAAGACATACAGTCCTCTTCGGGTAGACCTTTTAGATTGTATGTGGTAGTAGTGTTCATAATAGTAGCAACAGAACTATTTCGTGTTGTCACTAAGATTTTACTTCCATTGGAACCACCAATTAACAACTCTTCCAATTGATTCCATTTACTAGGATTCTCGTTCCAAACGTCATCCAAGACAAGTAAAAATTTCTTGTCTTTTAAAAGTTCTCTTAGTCGACATTGCAATTCATCCACATTTAAATAATCTAAAATTTTCTTATCTTTCAAAAGTTCTTTTAAGCTGTTTGGCAATCCATCCACATCAAAATTCTCATCAATCCTATAAATTGCAGATTTAAGGATATCTTTTATCAACCTTCTAACATTAAAATCCTCAGAAACACACACCCACATTCTCAATTGAAAATGACTAACTACCCGTTTATCATCAAAAGACAACTTGGCAAGTGTGGTTTTCCCCAAACCTCCAATCCCAACAATAGGAATTACACTGACATTTCTGCTAGCATCTAGCTGCATCAAAAGATCCATGATCTTTTCTTTGTCATCACCCCTACCGAAGACATTAGAAGGATTAACGAAGGAGTGGGTCATGTCCCTCCTGTTCATTGTTGCCTTCTCATCTTCAGGTCGTAAAGCAAGATCGAATTCGTCTTTAAGAGCTGCAATATCATCCAACTTCTCCCTAACACCCTTGATTTTATGTGCCATTTCAAAACGAAATAAAAGTGGATTAGAACCAGAAAAGAAAAATCGCACCTTTTTGCGAGAGCTCCCGTTTATCTTCATTACATCCTTCTGCAATACTCGATACTGAAATTCATCCAGCACATTCTCGGCATCAATAAGGACATCTTTGAGCTCCCTTAGCCAATTCCTTAGCCTCTCGTTACTTGCTTGCTTCTCCTCAGCATCAATCAGTACGGCTTTAATGGCTAAGACTCTGCGCCCAATCTTTTTCAGATCACCTTTGACGCCCCATGCCGAGCTGATCTCTTGGAAAGCACGGGATCCAAGCAGCTCCAGGACCTTCACTGCGATGCCATAGCCAATTTCAGCCATGTTCTTGAGCTGGTGCAACAGAAACTGGAAAGGAAGTAAATAAAATGTACTAATACGAATGCTCTCTTGCTGGGTTGGAAGTGGGAAACTCAGATTTACTATAGGCGGACAGCTTCAGATCTAGGGTTTGACTTTGGGAGATGGGTTCAGATGGTGTTTGGTTACGGGGAAGAGTACAGGTTCGGGTGGAGCGAAGACTTTGAGAGTTCCTGAGCGTTGTAGTGGAAGAAAACAATAAAACGTTGAAGGTATAATAATGCTTCTACAGTGGACCACAATTTAAATAATAATAATATTTTTCTTAAATTACAAAATGCACCTTTTAGTCTTACCTAAAATTCAATTCAATCTTGTATTGTTGATTTTATTCAATTTGGCTCCTTAAGTTTAAACTTTATTTAATTTAATCCTTCTATTAGTGTTCGGCAAAATTGCACTGTTACTGATTCCCAAAACAACTTATTTTGTTTATTTTCTTACATTAAAAAATTCATAAAATTAATAAAGAATATTTTTGAAAAAAACTTAAATTATAGAAATTATTATTTGAGATTTAAAAATAATTAAACTAAAGAAAAACACACGAAAAAGGAAGAATTAAAAAAAAGAGTGAGAAGTTTTTATGAGTTTTAAGTGTTTGGGATTTGTGGGTGGTGGTGAATGGGTTTTTGGTGGCTCATGGTGATCCCAACCCCACCACACACGACCAACCAATACAACACACAAAACCCAAAACACCTCACTCGTCGACTATCAATAATCCGTAATTATACCCAAAACCCCCCACTACCAAATTCTCACAAACGCTAATCTAGCCACATCATCAAACCGTGAGATCATGCTTTCTTTAGGACCAACGTCAAGATAGGTTCCCATGGTAGAGAAACTTTTAAGACCTAGCATGAAACTTAGAGGATTGTATTGAACGAAATTGAAGTTATATAACTTAATTGTATTTTAGACAAAGTTAGAGGGTGTAATTTGTGATTTAGCCTAATATTTGGTGATGAAGTAAAAATACTTTATAACCCCTTTTTTCGTATTTATCTCCATACAAAAAAATAAAAAATAAATAAAACTCAAGACAAAATTCCAATAATCCTTAGATTAATAATCTGATAATAATTGTCATAATATAATAATTACACAAAAGAAAAAAAAGAAATATTTATACATGAAAGCAATAGAATTTAAATCACTTATAGACTGGGTCTTCTTCGATTAGCTTTTTGCAAAAAAAAAAAAAAAAAAACAGTTTTATCCTCCCCTGCCCTTATTATCCACCTACGAGAAATGATATAGAGAACAGCCTCGAAGAAGATCATAATCAAACGGCCCAAAGAAATTATTGACCTGGACCAGGTCGATCAGATGGAAGTCCTAGTTTTGAGTTCCGGAAGACTAAAAGAATAGTTGAATTATCAAATCTTTTTGCAAAGCACGGGAGGTTCTTCTCAAGTTGGATGTTTGTGAGGAGGAGATTGCGAAACCGACTAGGTGGCACCGTATTGCTATGATACGCAAACTTTCAAGTGAGCAAGCTGCATCGGGATATCAGATTGATCCCACAACTATCGCAAGTATGCGCGTGGCCAGCAGATGTCATTTCTTCAATCGCAATGTGAGACAAGGGAGAAGTGTCGGGAGATTTGGGAATGACAAGTTCGAGTCTTTCTGCCTTAGATCGTGAAAATGAGAGTGACTTTGAAGGAAATAGTGATCTTGATTCATTTGTTTGGGATTTAGAGAATCTTTTGATGCGAGAGGAATGTGAGGAAGAAGTAGGTAACTATGAGTCAAAGCATGACAAAGCGGATGGTGTTAAGGGGCTCAAAATGAGAAGGCGCCCATCCATAGCTCAAAGAGAAGAGGAAAATGAAGATGAAGCCGCTGAAGCTGCCGAATTATGTAGGTTACTCATGGAAGATGATGAGGCCGAGAGGAGGAAGAAGAAAAAGACTAAAGCAGATAGTGTGCTTTAAGCATTGAGGCATGTTGGCCTTCTTTTGTTATTTTCTCCCTTTCCCTTCTCTCGTCTCTTCTTTTCTTTCTCTTGATATTGTTCATACAGCCCCTAAACACCCCGAGGTGTTCTTTAGTTTGGATTAATAAAAACTACTCTAAAATACTAGAGATCACAAATCGATTGCATTTGGACAATGAAGTGATAGAAGAAATGATCTACCATGCCATCATTACTCTTGTGCAAACAACAATCCATAATATTCTGCTTCCTCGTAATCAAACCATCTACCACAAGAATTTTCCCTAAAGCAACAGTTCAAAAAGGGGGAAAAGGCTACTTTCAGGGGGTGCCATGGACCATAAAATGGTATTCCAAAAGGATGCTGCAGTTTTAGGGCCTCTCAAAGTCACATAATAAGATCAACCATCTATAGACTACTTTGTTTCAACTTCCAATACATTATCTACTCTTCTCCTTCCTAACCCTCACTGAGTACAAAGAACTCAAAAAGATATTCACCAATTCCTATTTCAAGCTGCTCTCATAAAAATAAAATTTCATCCATGGTCCTTCTTGTCATACCCAAATATGAAGCTACTGCTTCTCTTTCAATGGTTATAAATTGAGATGGTTCACATCACTCCTAGGGGGCATACAACAAAACTTACAAGCATTACAAGAACACATGCACTCTTATATGTCAACAAAAAATCTATAGCTACCGTGCTCATTAAAAGCTAACGAGGATACTAGATACATAACACAAGTCTAATCCTTTCTCCAGAAAGGGACCAACTGTGTTAAGAAATGAGGCTAATCAAAGCACAAGCAAATCTTTTAATATAAATGATAGTACCTAGTACATAAAATGGGGGTCTAAGAAAGATAATTGGTTAACAACTACAAAATTTTATTATTATTTTTTTGAGAGGCTAATTCCCGGTCTATTGTATACTATTAACACAAATAAAGTTAGTGAGAACAACTGCTATCATTTGTGAATTAACAATCCTCCAAAATAAACCAAAGTATAAGAAATGGTGAAATTTCATTATTTTGTAATATACTTAATGCTCAATAAATGGTGACATTTCATTGGTTTGCATCTGAGTCTTTAATAATGGTTGAACTCTAAAGCTCATTAAAGAATGGGGCAATGATTGCCATCATATAGAACAACTACTTAATAACTTCAACTGACACATATTTCTTGAACCATTAGAGATGCAAAAACTTATCAAAGATACAACCATAACCTATTTCCGGCATTGATAACAGTTTCCCAAAATACCATTCAAGCACACCCAACACCGAGCCATCAAGATATATATATATACACACACATACACTAGTCTGTAACTCGTGCAATGCACATGAAAGTTTAACAAAATGTAAAATTTTCTTTTATTTATTTGCCTTAAATATAAAATTGATAATTATCGTAGTTATTAATAGGAATTATTATAATTGTAGTTGTATATGGAACTATCAATTCTACCATTTAAAGAAAATATGATGTGTCAATATTCTAATGGAGGATTTAAATATAGAATAGAATCTAAATTCAATTAAAAATATATATATTATAATAATGATTGTAAAATTGTGAGGCCTCAAAAACTTAGATGGCAAAATATTATAAAGTCAACTAAAAGTCAACCATATTCGGTTATATATATATATATATATATATATATATATAGATAGATATCTTTTTTGACTTTTGGACATAACTCACAGCTAGTATCGCTCTCCCTGATGCAGAAAATAATTCACCTGCAATGTCGATTTCAACATTAGTTTCAGCCCCTACTGCTGGCTGGGAGACACATGCCAGGAAATGGCGAACAACTAGCTCATACAATCTCTGTCACCAAATGAAAGTAATTTAAAATTCAAAAGAATTAGTAAAGCATGCTTCTTGACTTAACACCACAAGAATACATTTCAAAAGCATTCAGTTAGCAGTTAAATGCCAATTAAGATGGTGACATGCTTACATGGTGATCTTGACTCCATCCAGATTCTCTAGAAGAAAATTTTGTTGGATGAATGGGTGGATGGGCCTTGTCATCATGTCCACCATTACCAGGGTTTCTCCAAAGTCCTGACCCAGGTTCCAACAACTGCTGTGCATATGGTCCCCATACAGGATGCCTTTGCTGTTCTTGCACAATTGCCTACATGAAATTTATCTCATAGTCATATGGGCCAATTAAATCACCAAAAGCCAATGGAAACAAATGACAAAAGAGATGATGACCAACAAAAGGATAAAGACAACATCAAACTTAGTGAAAAGCTGCTATAATATTTGGAGAGTAGAAGGAATTTAGCGGAAATGCAATGCCAACAAAGTTACCAACATGCAGATCAGTTCTCTGAGAAAAGCTATCAGTCTCTGTACGAGGATAGCTGATGAAACCTGCTTGATATAAATCTTCTGCAACCTATAAACAATAAATTGACTTGAGTTTCAGGCTGAGATGTACGTTAAAGATCAAACCAATACAACAATGTGAATGGTCATAATGAGCATAGTATAAGAACAAAAGCTTTTAAAAACACAATTGCTAGAGTATTTTGGGAAAACAAGGAACTTTCTTTCATATATTTTTCTTTGGTAAGGGAAAAAAAAGAGTGATAATGATATCAGACAGATCTAAAATAGGCATACCTTTCAAACTGCCAATTTTGTATGTCCCAAAAACTTCTTAAGAAGTAGCTCAAATAGATGATCAAGGAGAGCCATCTAAAATAATTTATTCATTCGCCGCAAATAACCATAATTGCAATTGTGCAAAGAGGATGGAATTTTAAATTTGAAGCTCTAAGAAAAGGGAGCAAAGAAATGACAAGGAATTGCATATTTGGAATGAAGATTTACATTAGTTGGATGAATGGATCTTTTAGAGAACCTTCAGAAAGAGTAGAAACACAGCATTATGCAACCAACAATGAGTCCTAATATAAGAAATGAGATTTCTGCAGGGTTGAAAATCGTATTCTTTCACAAAACAGATAGACCAGGCCTACAAACACACCTACACACACTTCCCCATATTGTATCATATAAAGTGGATATAAAAAAGCTTCTTTAACTGTACTCCATTACTTCAAATTCAATTTTTTTCTCTTTTTTTGCAACTACAAATTTTTTTTCATAATTCAATTGTTACAACAAGCGGGGAGGGAGGATTTGAACCTTGGTTCTCCTTATAAAGAAGACCAAGCAATGCCAGTGACTACACTTGACTTTGCAACTACAAATATACACACAAATTTCCCCATTATTTTTCTACAAAAAGTAGATAAAAACTTCCATAAATAAACTACTTTTGTAGGAATTGAACCTTTCCATGATCATTCCCAGGTACTTTGATTCAATGTTAAATGTTGTCTCTAATTAAGTAGCAATCAATTGGAAAAGGATGCCAAAGTGTCAACAATACAACAGACGTATACAGCTCACCTTCATAGTGTGTTTAGAACTCATCCGAAAGAATCGCGAAGCACGTTTTTCAAGCTCAATGGTATTTAAAGGATAAGGAGGATACTTCAATTTCTCCTTTTGTCTAACCTTTGTAACCTAAATTGCAGTTAAATAAGAAAAAACCCAAATTTCATAAATATCTATACCATGAAGTTAGCATTACGCTCAAGTTACATATTTTCATTATAACTCACAGTTGCAATTGGCTCCTAAACACACATCTCATAAATTATAATAGCACATGTGTAATCAAACAGATGACTGCACCTGCAAAATAAGATATGCTCAATCTCAATTCTATGGCAACTAAACTTCAAAAATAAATATGTAATCTCTAAGGCCTCTTGATTTACATCCAATTGAAGGTAGCAATGCCTTCATCCGATTTGTGAGAACAGTTGATGGTCCAAAATTCTTCTGGCTCGTGTGCTTGTATTTCCCAATATGTTTCCACAACGAAGCCAAGTGTAGGGAACTGCACTTAAGGATGAGGTGAAATGACAAATGCAGGAGAGATGCATCCCACTTTTAAGCAGAAAATCATTTCCATTTTATTTTTCAATAGCAACCATACCTGACAAGGACCATAAATTAGAACAAGATTTCTGTCATCTGTAGTAAAATCAATAACAAATGCATCTCTCAATAGCATAGTCTGAAACCTAGTGAAAGAAGCACCAATCCGAAGATCTATTTCCTGCAAACAAATAAAAGGGAGAATTTCATTTCAACTTAGAAGGAGATACAACTACCAAAAAGAACAGTGATAGAAGGACTAACACACTTCTTGAGCTAACAGCAATATAGTAGATAAGAGGTCTAAAAGCATGGTGCCAAATAACTAGGAATTGAATTAACAAATAAAAACAATCTTTTCGATTCATACAAGCATACAGCTATTAGGGAAACTTATCAAATGAGTTCACAGTAATCATAAATAAACAAGTAGATGATGTGCATGAAATATATACAATAAAGTACTCACATATCTACATATTTAGCCTTACTTTTATGTTATTTTGTGACTAATTATATAATATCTTTGTGTTGTAGGTAACAAGGGCTTTACATGCAAAGTGGGGCTAAGCCAATTGAATCAAGCCAACTTACATTTAGCCAGGCATGAATTCAAGAAAAGACCAACCCAATTAAATTTAAGTCCAATTGGAGTAAGGAATCAAAGGAAATTTGCTCCAAATCCAAGTCCAATTCGGATTAGGATTCCAGACTACACATCAGTTAGTATTTTTGGCATAACTTTCGGCTCAGATGTCCAATGGAGATGATTCAAGTTGGGCTGGAACTTTAACTTAAAGGGCTACAACTTTGTAGTTTACCAAAAGTCCAAATTCTGACGTTAAATGGGCCAAAATAGTCGGTTAAGTGAAGCCTAAAAATCTGAGATTTTCTCCAAACGAGAATTCAACTTGTAATAGGATTCCTTAACCTATTTAAGGGCTCTTTAGGGCAAAATTCGTGGAGGCTAGTGCTAGGGCTGAGGGCTGAATGTATAGAGAGTGCGGCTACTTCTTTGGTTTTCTTCCATGACAGTTAGTTTTATTTTATTTGTCTAGTTTAATGTTTAGTATTTTATTTTTGTGTTTTCTTTCAATTACTATGAGTAGCTAAATTTATAATTAGGGTTGAGGATGAAACCTTGTTAAGGATTATCAATAATATTTATGTGATTTGATTTTTCCCACAATAGTTGTTCTTTAATGATTTAAATTGTTCTTGCTTCATATCAATTGACTAAGATGAGATTCTAGATATGAGTTCAATCATGTTTTTCTCATGATTTAGGATTTGTCTTAATTAATTGAATGCTTGGTTTATTAATTCTTGATTATAAAATTGGATATCACTTGTGATTTGTCTGTCAATGGATACAATTTATGATTTGATTTTTAGAATTGGATATATCTTGTGATTTGTTTGGCTACGGATACAATTGATGATTTGATTTATACTTAAGAAGCGAAGAAGAACATGCTTTTGATTTTTAAAATAAGGGTTTAATGATGATATTTTCCATGATAGCAAGATTGATTTCTAGATTATCATGTAGTGAGTTGGGAAAAATTAATGATCATAAATATATGCTGATATGACTTACAAGGCGGATTCCAAAACCTTAATTCCTTTCTCTTGATTGTTTACATCTTTTTATTGCTTTATATATTTTTCTTAGTTTAACTATTTGCTTAATTTTATTATTTGTTTAGTATATTTAATTGCAAAAAAAACCAGTTTTTATTAAACTAGATTAGGATTAGTTTGGTTAAGGTTTAATCAATTTTCCTACGTTTATTCAAGTCCCCGTGGGTTCGACCTCGTTCCTGTCCAACTATACTTGATGCGGTTCGTACACTTGCGAGTACTTTAAAATTTCACAACAGTAGAGTTCCACATTGGTTAGAGAAAGTACTCACTTGCCTAGCATCCACTGCATCAGCAAAACATTTATTCGGCTCAACAAGACGCTGCACTGCTTCATGGATTTCCCTGGAATCAATCAAGATCATGAAAGTAGAGACAAGAAGATATTAAGAACCGACAGAATATTATAACCTTTAGGACCTGTCAATTAAAGTAGAAAAGTGAGCCCTCTTGATGGTAAGATGAGGATTTACTGCCGTGCAAACTTCTATCACTTCAAATGCAATATTTTCTCCTTCTCTATCACAATCTAGCCACAATACAAGCCACTGGCACCATCTAGCTTCCTCTTCCAATGTCCTCTTGATATCCAACTTATCCTAAATTAGAAAAAACAAAAACAATAAAGAGACAGGTCGGTCAGTTATTAATTCACATGAATATCTAGCAATTTGTGCTTTTGCTTTTGCTTCCATGCGTAAATTATACTTTGTTGTGTCCACCTCATTATAATTACAAAAAGTTTACTAAACAAGTACACAACCAAGCAACTTTTTCTACAACATCCAATTAACTTTTATTCAAACGCCTCATTTCAATCACTACCTCACACATGATAAACTACCACTTTTCCCAATGGCCTAAGCTAACAGGAAATAATGAATTTAATTATTTAACCATGAATTAACGTCCCTCGTATGACCCGGACCAACACCTGGTATTTGGAACACCTGTTATGATACCATGATAAACTTCCAACTAACAAGTGAATGACAAAAATAATGAATTTCATTTAACCATAGCTCAGGCAAAAGAGGAAAATGAAGATGAAGCCACTGAAGTCGCCGAATTATGCAGGTTACTCATGGAAGATGATGAGGCCGAGAGGAGGAAGAAGAAAAAGACTAAAGTTGTGAGGGAGGAAACAGGGCTGGCTTTGGGCTTGCAACCAAGTTTTGGTTTTGAGAACACAAATCGGATCAAGCAAATTGTCAAGATCTTGCCCAACCCGATGGGTCCTATTCTTCCAAAGAGATATTTAATAAAGACATGAAGGAGGTAGAAAATGTTATTGCGAAAAAGGCAAGTATGGAAAGGTGAAAGCTTTAACGAAAAAGAATGATATCACTAGTGTTGGTCTAGTCAAGAAGAAAATCAAAATATCGGGAGATAAAGTCAAGGTTTTTAAGGAGAAGAAATCTGCAAGAGAGAGTTTTGTTTGTGGGGCATGTGGTCGGCTTGGACATATGAGGACAAACAAGACAGGAAACATGAAAAATATGGATTTTAGAGTGAGATGGGCGGGGGATGTGCACCCTCAAAACCTTTTTCTTTTTCCCAGAGAATACACACCCCACAACCTTAATTATGGACTAACCTTTTTTTTCCTGTGAGGTGTACTTATTCTAGTAATGATCTCCTTTTCAATAATAGAATCCTAAACTGAATTTATACATTAAGAGAATCATGAAGCACATGCAGAAAAACACAATTCTTGTGTCACCCCAAAGACAATGCATAAGACCATAATTCACAGTAATTTAACATTTAACTTGGTCCACATAAACACAATTATGTGGTCCATCTTATCTTAATTTGGTCCGTACTAACAATGCCCCCCTTCTTTCTTTCTTTTTTTAGTGGAAATCGCCATTTTGTTAAATGATAGATTTGTAGTAGTATCTCTTTTCATTTACAATGAATGTTGGGGGTTTAATAATGTGGATTTGTTTGTCTATAACGTAAGTTTACATTATTAGTGCAATTTAAAGCTATAAAAGTCTTCTATCACTTCTGTTAAAAAAAAAAAAAAAAAAAAAAAAGCTAAGTTCCAAATTCACCAACACCTCACAGCACCCACACAATCAAACTAGCTAAGTTCTTCACAACACATTATTCACCAAAAACTAAAACCCGGATAAAAAAATTAGAACTTCTTTCAAAAAAATCAACATGCTAAGTTCTTCACAACACATTATGCACCAAAATTCAAAAAAGTATGAAATTTCTTGAAAATTTAAAACAAAAACCAAGACATGGAATTGCAGCGCAAAAACCAGTTGGATTAGTGAAAATTAAGAGAAAAAGAACTCAAATTTTTCGGAGAGAAAGAGCTTACAAAGCGCCATTGAAGGGGAAATGGTCCGCGTGGCGACTCTGTGAAATGAAATTGAAAACCCTAATTGGTCGGAGACAGGGAGAAGAAAGGGCGAAGAAGAAGATGAGGACGAAGACGACGTCGCACCACCGTCATCCAATGGAAAGGCCATTACCATCGCTCCTCCAAAAACCACCACTTTCCCTTCTCCTATTCCCTCAGGCGCGACGGTGACGGAGACCACGATTCCACTCCCCCGGCCATCATCGATACGCGAAAGCGATCACAACGACGTTTTTAATTTCTGTCGCCGATGGTGTGAGGGTGTGAGGGTTTGAACGTTTAGGTGTAAGTGAGAGTGAGAGTGAGAGTGAGACTGTGTTATGGTAAGGGTGAGGGTGAAGAGAGACCTTAAATTCAGATGCCAACGTCAGGTGCCATGCTGGAACAGAAAAATGGGGTACTCGAGCTCACCAAGCTCGAGTACCACAAAAAAGTGCTACTTTCCTATATATTTCCCAAACAGTGTTTCGGGCCTAAATATTTCAAAAATTAATGCTAATGGGCCATTTTGCCCGTTTTTAGAAGTGTCCTTTATCTAAAAATACCAAGTACCTACCAAAATTTAATAAATTGAGTTTTAAAAAGAGACATTCTACTCACTTAACTTTTGAGAAATAATTGTACGGACTACAGACACGCAGCTCCTCAACTCAAATTGAAATTGCAATAAGGGGAAATGTCTTTAACGCCAGGGCACATGACACGCTCCATCGTAGGCCACCTCAAACTGTCATCAAAGTCCGCATTCCATTCTCCTCCACCAGCCACCACCTCTAACCCCAACTCTCCTCTAAACGACTAGTCGTAGCTTTGAACAAAGGTTAGTTTTCTTTTTTATTAGTGTATGTTATAGTGACATCCTAGATCGAATTGACTCATTTTTCACAAAATGAAGTACTAAATTTACTAAAAATAAATCTTAAGAACTAATTTGACAATTGAAGTAAAAGTCAAGAGACTAAAATTAGAATTTTAACATTTATTATTTTTTTTAAAAAAAATTCATTTGATTTTAGACATGTTTTTTTAAATTTTTTATAGTAATATTTTATTTTTAAAACTTAAATTAACATAAAATATGCCTATAAATGAGGATTTAATTAATTACTATATTTTTTATATTAATCCTGTCCTGATTTTTAAAGAGCTATGCTTCTTAGATGGTAACTTGTACTCTCTTTGATTTATTAAAATGCGTGTGGTGATGACTGATGATGGTGTTTTATCATGGTTCATGTACCAAAAGCTTCTCAAGCTTGTGGAGTCCAAGTTGAAGGAATTGATTTTGAGGGAAGGTGATTGGCGTTCCTAACATTGGCAAGTCCACTTTAATTAATTCAATCCATCAAATTGCTTCATCTCGCTTTCCTGGTAAGTTGATACCATGTTTTTGTGAAATTATGATTAGACGTCATTGTCTCGAAATGGAACTGTGGTGAAGGTTATTAAATTTTATTGAACATTAACTTCTTTAGTTTTCTTTCATAGTGCAGGAGAAGATGAAGCGAACCATAGTCGGCCCATTGCCCGATGTTACTCAATATATTGCTGGATACTAGGTCAACTGATTCTATCTTTTAAAGAAACTGAATTTCTAGCTTCATGTTTTTTTCATACTTAGCATTCAATAATTAAGTCTTCGTATTTGAGATTGGACCCTAATATGGATATTGTTGGTAGAAAGATATTGTGGGTTTGGTTGTGAATTGTTTGACTGACCATTATCACTTAATGAATGGTTGATGTTGTTGCTTTTACGAAAAGGGATGTTGGCCAACGATATTCTCTCTTAAATTGAATATATGTATCCATACTAGTACTATGGATTACAATTGGCTTAGAACAATTCATAAAAGCAAATTAAATCAATTATTCCAGGTGTCTACTTACACAAACAATGGTAACTTTAATCATTTAACCATACAATTCTAACACTCATTTAATCATTTAACCACACAATTCTAACATGCTTGATTTCAAACAGATGATTAGTAAGTTCAGAGGAAAATGATCTTTCTTTTTCTTTTTCTTTTTTTAAAATTTTAAATTTCTTTAGCTTCATTTGATGGCTTTGTAAAAAGGATGAGAAGCTTTTTTGTTTTCTGTGGCTGTAATGTTCTTTTGTTAATACTTTTAAAAAAATGAAGAATTGTTGAAAGAGTGAATGACAATAATTTATGGTAGGGATAAATGAGCAAACAACACAACCTTGTTCTGGGGTGGTTGAGATGACATCAAGGTAAGCAAAAAAATGTTATTTGATTTATAAGAAGTAAATAAGAGAAAACTTACAAGGAACCCTATAGACAATACATAAATTGGGGAAGAGTAAATTCATACTCTTACAAAAACTAGTAAAATCATAATAACCAAACACCAAATCAAACCTTCTACTTCTTCCCCTCCTCTATTTCTAAGTCAGATATGGCTGCTCATCGAAATCAATTCTTTTCTAAAAATTCTTTATCCAAGAAAGAAAATAAGAGATAGATAGAGTCAGAGAGATAATTCTACTGCTTAATTAAGATTTAAACTTGTCTATCTATTGTTCTATACATCTCTATAGAAATGATAAAAGGGATATCAAAGAGACATTAGCATTTATATTTAGGGAAAGTGATTAAAGATGTGATGTGGGTATAGGGTTTTCTTTCTCATTCCTGTTGAGGAAGTGCTAGCCAGAGAGAGCTCAGAGCTCGGAGATGATGGAAGTACTCTGCAATTGCCAGAAAGCACCTTGCAGCTTGACAGGTTGTGAGGATTTGATGCAGCCTGTGGATCGTCTGGTGCCTCAGATTATCTGCCTGTAAGTTTATTCATTTTTTTTTTATTCAAGAAATGTTGCATAGAATACATCAATGCAAGAAAAAATGTATAACATGTAGAATCTAGAACTGACTTTAAGAGAAGAAAAAGCACTATTTGGTTTATTAAACTTTAAATTTGAATAGTTTTCCAGGGCACATGAGTTGGACCTTAGCGCAGCCAGTATAGTTTGCTTGTCAAATTGGCTATAGAATAGAATTATGAGAATGTGTCAATTTTATGGTAAATTGTGGACATGTATAATTATTCTAGGTAAAATATACATGTCATATATATAGACACATTTTTCTAGACATTTGACAAGAATAAACTATGCCCTTTTAATTTTTCTTTTTGTTCTTTTCTAAATCATTCAGAACATTAGAAAGCCTTTTTTTTCCCCTGTAATGCATTTATCTTAATTAACACAAAGGAGTTACTATCTCTATTTGTCGCATATGCAGGTCATATATTTCAAATTGAAACAATAATGATGATAGTGTACTAGGTCCAAACCAAGGAAAACAATACCACTATAAGTCAACTTATGACTAAATGGTCATGCTTAGGTGTTTGGTTTGCTAATAGCCCTTGGATTTTTGTATTTTTATGGGTATAATTGGAATCTCACATTTTTGCCTAAACCGCCTTAACCGTCTCAGAGAGTTCGCCAAGGACAGTGTCCGCCTTGTTAAGCGCTGCCACAAGTTCGATTGCAAAGGTATTTCTCTCTCTCACAAGTTCGACATGCACTTGATGATATTTGTCCATTTTTGTGAGTAGTACTGATTGCATGCAATTCTCTGATTAAAGTAAATACTTATTTGGATGATTCAAGATTGGTTTCTAGAATTATCGTCATCTCGTTTAATTATGAATTAATTTCATGTATTGCTCGACATGAATGGAGGCCATTAGATTAGAGTCATTGTTTGTCAATTTGACAAAATCCAAACTTCAATTTCATCGCTCCACTATTGATTGGGACAACATTGTCCCCCAACTTCCAAAAATCCAAGTAAATTTTATATTATAGGAGAACCTAGCTTCAATTCCCAAAAAAAAAAAAAAATCAATTTAATACGTAGAGTTTACTTTTTGAGGTCTGTTTGGGAATAGCTTATTTAGAGGGTATTTGGTTCATCAATTTCCATAACTCATATCTCTGTTTCCATAACTTATAACTCAAAAATGGTGGGACCCATAGCCAGGGCCGGCTGAACCTATAGGCGAGCTAGGCGGTCGCCTAAGGCCCCCACATGTAAGAAGGCCCCCACATGTAATATTGTGTTCTCATCCGATGAAAAAAAAAAAAAAAAAAAAAAAAACAGAGTATATAATATTGTGTTCTCATTTGAAGAAGGAAAAAAAAAAAAACCGTTTCTCACATTTAAGTCACCATATCTTTAGGTTGCAGCAGAAGAAGAAAAGAGGCCCGTTTCTCATTTGAGGAGAAAAAAAAAAAAAAAAAAAAAGGGGGCCGTTTCTCACCAAGTGACATGATATCTTTAGCTTGCGAGAAGAAAAGATCACAAAACACCCGTTTCTCATCTTGAAAAAAAAAAAAATTGCCCGTTACTTACATTGAAGTGACATGAAATCCCATCATCAAATCTTTAACTTGCGAAGAAAAGATTACAAAAAGCAATAATCTTTGGTTTGTAAAAGAAAATATTACAAAAGGCGAAAAGAAGAAAAAAATCGCCCACTCTTTGACTCTCTCCAGTCTCCATCTTGATTCAAAAAAACAAAAAACACTCTTTTTTTTTGTTGACTTACTCATCAATTGGTGTTGGCAATAGACTTGATGTGTTCACAGATCTTCATTTCAGGTTCATTTTTTGTTTTCTCCTCCTTTGCCTCTTTCGTCTTCTTCATAGTTTGCTGGGTTTTTTTTTTTTTTGGTTGAAGAGGAGTTTGCTCACTCTGCTATTGCTCATTGCTGCTGAGTAAAGAGCACACAAGCAGTGCGGGCAAGAGAACAAACACAGACTAAAGGACTTGCCTTTACAAAAAGTGAAGAGAAATAGATTTCTCTAGAAGGTTGATCCGGGCCCTTAAAGATATCTCTAGAAGCATCAATTCATCCGGACCATTGATTTCACTTTACAAAAAGTGAAAAAAAGCTGGCCGTGGCTTCTAGAGAAAGCCTTACACGATTACACGTTTTGCCTTTTGTTTTTTGATTTTTGATTTTTTTTTTTTTAAGAAATCAGAGAAAGCCTTACACGTTTTGCCTTTTGCTTTTTGCTTTTTGATTTTTTTTTTTTTTTTTTAAGAAATCAGAGAAAGCCTTACACGTTTTGCCTTTTGCTTTTTGATTTTTGATTTTTTTTTTTTTAAGAAATCAGAGAAAGCCTTACACGTTTTGCCTTTTGCTTTTTGATATTTGATTTTTTTTTTTTTTTTTAAGAAATCAGATTTTTTAGTGTGATGCCGTGATGAACTTTTAGTATCGTGAATGTGTGAATCAAGTTGAGTTCTACATATTTTGTTAGTGAAGAGTATTGATAACAAAATTATAAATTTAGAATAATTTATTTTGTATTAATATTAATTTTAATTTTTTTGTGCAGGTTTAAAGTGTAAAGTGATCATATTAAGTAAAGCTACAATTGTGCTTTTTATAAACCAGGTTCTATTGTTTTATACGTTAAATTTATATTATTCTAGTTAAATTGTAGTTTTTATTATTATTATAGATTGTATTTCATTTATTTGTAAATATTTTTTAATTACAAATGTCTACTAGAAAATATCCATCCGGATATGAAAAACTAAAAAGAAAAGACAAAGAGAAGAACTAATTGAATCTCAAAAAGGAGCTATGGACAAATTTATTACTAGTAAAAAACAAAATCTTGTAGAAAATTTGAGTGAAAGTTTCATAAATGAAGAAGAAATTCATCAAAAAGAGTTAGAAGATAATGAAAATATACAACAAAATGATAATAATGAAGGTGGTCATGATAATGTTCAAACATGTAATGTCACAATTGTTGATAATGAAGCTCAAAATAATTTAGAGGAGAGTGAAAATATTAATGATCAACCTAATTATATTCCTACAAATATTTTTGATCCAAGTCAATGGAAAACTATTGATATAAAATTAAGAGATTTGTTAGTAGAAAATGGTCCAATAAGAGTTGATGATCTAAACTTTCCTATAGATAAGAACTCTAGACATTTTTCTACTACGCATTATATTCGAAAATTACCAAATGGAGAGAAACATGATAGAAAATGGTTAGTGTATTCGAAAGACCTAGATAAAGTATTTTGTTTTTGTTGCAAGTTGTTTAATTCAAAATCTAATACAAATCAACTAGCTAATGGAGGAACTAAGGATTGGAAAAATATTAGTTCTATTCTTAAAAATCACGAAACAACTAATGAGCATATTACTAATATGAATACTTGGATTGATTTAGAACTTAGATTATTGAAGAATAAAACAATTGATAAAAATGTCCAAGAACAAATTAAGAAAGAGAAAGATCATTGGAAAAAAGTGTTATTAAGAATAATAGCGGTGGTAAAAATCTTGGTAAAAATAATTTGGCATTCCGAGGAAAAAACGAAAAGATCTATCAAGAAAATAACGGAAAATTTTTAAGTATAATTGAAATGATTGCAGAATTTGATCCAATAATGCAAGAACATGTTCAACGTATTCAAAATGGTGCAATCCATAATCATTATCTTGGACATAATATACAAAATGAAGTGATACAATTATTAGCAAATGAAATTAAAAGTAAAATTATAAAAAAGATTAAAGAAGCAAAATACTTTTCAATTATACTTGATTGTACCCCCGATGTAAGTCATCAAGAACAATTGACTCTCATACTAAGATGTGTGGATATTTCAACAAGTCCGATAAAAATAGACGAACATTTTGTGGAATTTTTAAAGGTAGATGATACTTCGAAAAGGTCTTTTCAATGAAATTATAAATGCAATAAAAAATCTTGAACTTGATATTAATGATGTACGTGGACAAGGATATGATAATGGGTCTAATATGAAAGGGAAAAACAAGGGGTACAAAAAGAATTCTTGATATAAATCCTAAAGCATTTTACACACCATGTGGTTGTCATAATCTCAACCTTGTCCTGTGTGATATGGCTAATTCTTGTCCTAAAGCTATTTCTTTTTTTGGAGTAGTACAACGAATATACACATTATTTTCTTCTTCCACAAAACGATGGAACATTTTACAAGATAATGTGACAGGTTTAACTCTTAAGCCATTGTCACAAACACGTTGGAAAAGTCGAATTGAAAGTGTGAAAGCAATAAAATTTCAAGTTCTAGAAATAAGAAATGCTTTGTTACAATTGGCAAAAACAAGTGAAGATCCCAAAACAAAAAGTGAAGCTGATTGTTTAGCAACATATGAGATTGAAAGTTTTGAGTTTTTGCTATCTGTGACTATTTGGTATGATATATTATTTGTTGTTAACTCTGTTAGTAAAAATTTACAATCGAAAGACATGCATATTGATATTGCTATAGATCAATTAAAAGGTCTCATGTCTTTTTTAAAAAAATATAGAGAAGATGGATTTACATCTGCTATGAATTCATCTAAAGAAATTGCAAGCAAAATGGAAATAGAGCCTATATTTCGTGAAAAACGTATAATTCGTAGGGAAGAAACAATTTGATGAGAATGTCAATGATGAGACAACACAATCCGCTGAAGAATATTTTAGAATTAATTATTTTTTATATATAGTAGATCAAGCTATTTTTTCAATTGAAAGTAGGTTTGAACAATTTCAAATATATGAAAATATTTTTGGTTTTTTATTTAATTTTGAAAAACTAAAATCACTAGATAATGATAGTTTGAAAAAAAATTGTCTTAATCTTGAATCTTTTCTTACACATGAAACTTATTCTGATATTGATGGCTTAGATTTATATTCAGAGCTAAAAGTTTTAAAAGAAGTTTTGCAAATAAATGATAACTCTCCAATTAATGTACTAAATTATATAAAAAGGCTAGAATCTTTCCCAAATACATGTATTGCTTTCAGAATATTACTAACTATACCTATTACAGTTGCTTCCATGAAAAAGAAGTTTTTCAAAATTAAAATTAATAAAATCATATTTAAGATCAACTATGTCACAGGAAAGATTAAGTGGATTAGCTATATTATCAATTGAAAAGGAAATGTTAGCGGAACTTGAATGCAAAAATTTAATTAGTAATTTTGCCTCTCAAAAAGCAAGAAAAATAAATTTTAATTGAAAAAATATATATTAATTTATAATAAAAGGCCCCGTTTAAAACTTTTGCCTAGGGCCCCCAAATTCGTTGAGCCGCCCCCGCCCATAGCTAGAAGTCCGTTTGGCACCCATCATAACTTTGTTTCCATAACTCTGTTTCCATCACTCAATTCTCTGATTTTTGAGTTATGAGTTATAGAAACCGAAAACACCTAAAATGTGTTTTTAGTTTCCATAACTCATAACTCAATGGCATTTCCGTAAATAACACTACATGGGAGGATCCACCGTCGGACTTTAGCCACAACTTTTGACCATCTCTTTTTTTTTTTTTTTTTTTTTTCTTTCTTCACCACTGGGTTGTGTTTCTTCATCTTCTTTTTTTTCTTTTTCCTTTCACACTAGGTGGCTTCTTCTTCTTCCTTTTGATCTGGGTTTTCTTTTTTCTTTTTTTCTTTTTTTCTTCTTCTTCTTCTTTCACTGGGTTCGGTGATCTGATCTGGTTTTTTTTTTTTTTTTTTACTGGGTTCGGTGATACTGAAAAAAAAAATGCACCAAGTGACAGGTATGGGACTCACAAATAGTGTGAAAAATATTGAGTGATGACAAGTGAGTGATGGTGCCAAACGAGTAGAGTATTTTGAGTGATGAATGATGAGTAAAGGAAATTGAGTAATGAAAATTATTGAACCAAACATGGCCTTAGTTTTTTGTTAAAATCCTTTTTGTTGAAAGTGTACAAAATACTTGTAGTATGAAAATGTGAGAAAAAGTGAAATTTTAAAAAGTTGCTCATAAAATGGCTTTCACAAACATAAACTTGGTTTAAAAGTTATGAGTGAAAAATTTTGACACAATTAAATGCATTGGGATAAATTGATATTACCCCCATTGTTAGAGGATTAGAAATTGTAGTATGGCTTTTTGAAAATGATAATGAAAATTTGAGACAGAAGCATTATGAGAAATTGTGAAATTGATTTTATGATCTTATTGATGGTATTCTTCCTCTACCATTTATTGGAGATGGTTTGAATATGATCTTTGTTTTTCTTTGGCATTTTGGTTTGGTGCAATGAATGGTTCTTAGTTTTTGCTTTTAGTCTCAGTCTCAGAATGGTAGATCTGGGTACCTGCAGACATTGGTGATAACTTTTGTATAGGTTGAAAACTCAAATTGTTGTGATGCTACACAATTCACGACTAACGATCATATATATATATATATATATATATATTTAAAAGAGCTTATCAGGTTATTAGTAAAGTAGTGGTTTCTGCTTGTGTATCACTACCATTGTGGTGTATCACACCATTGTATAAATGCCTATCTGAAAGTGTTTCTTTTCTAAAACGTCCTGTAGTTTCATCTCTATTTTGTTTTCATAATATACAACTCTCAATGTGTATTGTTTAATCATGCAATGTACTTGTGATGTGATAACCATCAGCACTAGCCATCTATATTACTGCAATTTAAAGGCATCGCTCTATTTATTATTGGGGCAAATAGTTTGACAATGTGATGTTTACATTTTTGATAAGCTGTACTTGATGTCATCTGTTTGTACATCCAAATTTTGGAGAGAGTTTCCGATATTAATGTTTATTAGTAAGCTGTTGAGTGGCTGTTCCTGAGATGCTTTTGATAGTTGTAAAATTATGATATATGGATTTTAGTCTCCTCTAGCTACTTGAAGTAGGTCATGGATTTTGTGTTTGAATGAAAATGCAGGTCATGTGAAGAAGCCATGGTTGTCAAAATCCCGATCTGGATCCTACGATCCTACGATTTTACGATCCCACCTACCCAAAACGATCTAAATCTTTCAAGGATCTTTGCGATCGTTCAATATCGGTAGGATCGTATGATTCTGATGATCCCAAACGACATTGGTTTCTTGTAATCTTCTTTAACTTAACAAAAGGCTCAGTTGGACCCAAATTAAAAATAAAATCCCAATAGACCAAGTTTTTCCACTCTAATGTATAGAGAGTGTCAGTTAGACTCAAATAAAAAATATTCTAATAAAGTATCACATTTTGAGGTTTTTGGCATCTTTAAATAATGCTTACAAATGAATGTAGTGATGTATGGTAATTATATCAATAAATGTATAATTTATGTGATTATTTAACATACCAATGTGTATTTTTTGTTTTTTTCTCAAATAATGTAGGATCTTACGATCCACGATCCGATCCTACGATTCACGATCCTACCTACCTCCTACGATCCTACGTAGGATCCCGATTTTGACAACCTTGGAAGAAGCACTAATTTGCTAGAGGTGGAAGGCGGATGGGTCAGAGTGATACTTAATGTTAAAGAGGAATGCTTAGCAAGTAGCCTCTTAGGTCTTATTTGATTGGCTTGGAATTGCGATTAGAATCTGATTCCCAGCCAGCAGTTCAATGGATTACATCAGAGAACAATTCATATCCTCCACTTCCAATAAATTTAATCAATGATTGCAGGTATCTACTTACACAAACAAGGACACACACACAAATAGATGTGCAGGTATCCACTTCATGACACATATCCCACCTTTTTTATTACTTCTTTCTTTTGGGACCATATAACTATATAAGGATGGTGCAAATGCATACAGCATACCCCTAACTTTTTGTATATATTTTTGTTGGTTGTAACTTGTAACTTATTTTGGTGCATAATACTTCGATTGTATTTTGCTAAGTTGATAAGTCCACTCCGTTTGCATGCCAAAAAAAAAAAATTGTGTCCACTATTTGGACCATGTATGTCAAACACCAAAGTGTCTTGCAACTGCATGCTATTTTTAGCTAGACGTGGACCACTTAAAAATAAAATTATAAAAGAGTGCTTGTTAACGGATACTTCTATGGCATTCGTTAATGAATCATTTTAAAAAAGTTTTAATACCACTTTCATGAGAAATATAACAAATTATCGAAAAAGTTAGTTACTTTTATTAAATCCCATAAAAAAATTTTAAAAAATAGCTATTAAACTAATGTCTTTAGGGCATTCGTTAATTTTTTTTTTAAATTAAAAAAACTGAAAAAAAAATTTAAGAGGATAAGATGTATTTTATTTTAGGAACAAAATTATGAGTCATTCTTCCGTTTGGAAGCCTTGGATAGTTGCCAAAGTGAATTAATACTAGAGTTGGCCTTAAGTGTAAAAGGTAACTTAAGAGAGATGAAAACCACACAAAATCAAATAAATATCACATCTCATATTTAATATAAAAAAATGGAGAATTAAAATAGGGATTCTCTATTTTAAATTAAAATGAAGGATTATTACAAAAAGTAATTAGTTTATTGAATCTGGCTTGTGTTGCTAAGGCCTCAATTGAGTTTGAAGCAAGGGAGAGAAAATCATTGAACTTATAAACCAAATCCTTTTCTACACATTGACTATAATGCCTTCCTTCCTTTAATACACCCTTGGCCCTATATTCTAATCATGTTTAGAAGACCCAACATTGTACTGAAATATCATTAGTGTATTATCTTTCAAATAAAAATGTGACTCTCTTTAATTTAATCTGCATTGAATTTTCTCATAAAATAAAAGGCAGGTTTGAAAAATTACTAACATTATGTTTATCAATTTCTAAAAAAGTAGATCGTATTATGAATCATGCCAAAATGAAATAAAAGATCAAATGGAAAGAATTAACACCTTTTAATGTTTTCAAACGAAGACTTCCAGCTTCGAAAATAAATAAGTAAATGTGTATTAAAAAGAAAATATTAGCTTATCAAATAAAATAAAGGACATCTTATAAGTAGGATTTAGTTTGCTCAGCTAGTCAAGTCTCTTATCATCGAATAAACTCTTTTTAGTGTCTTTACTTTATAATAAAAAATTGTTGGAGCATTTTAATATTATATAACTAAAATTGATTTGTATTACAACATAAATGTAAAGATGTGAGAGTTAATATAAAAGATTAGGAATTAGTAAAAATGTTTAATCCCACATGGAAAATGAGAGAGATTATTTTATTCATTTTAATTGTGGTGATTAATGAGCTAATATGTATTGATTCAGATATTGGGCTAGATACGTGCGCAATAGAGAGGTGAAGAGAGGAGGTGTCCAAATAGTGTTGTGTAATTTTTTTTTCTTACAAGTTATCGTGCCACAAATCTATTCCCCGCTTTTTATGTGTATGATATAGCGGTTAGGACTTGAATTTATAAATAATACATAAATGGAATAAATTACAAAAAAATTTCTCTAGCGGAGAATGATTAATATAATAATAGATTACAAAATGTACATTCTGATCGAATTCGTTTGCAATACCCTCTTCAACTAAAACGTACCCATAGATGTCAAGCTCAACTTGGCCTTCCAACAACTGGCAATTCGGTGAATGACCAATACCATAAAATAACCCCTTTGCCTCAAACACAGATTTTGAAGTAAAATTCCAGACGTCTGGCGTTTTGTATTGCTAACAATATCCATGGTCTCTGTATTGAAGTGCACGGTGATATTTGGATTGTTGTACACTCTGAAACATTCAAGAATTAGTGTCAAGGCAGAGGGTCATTGCAAGTCCCACAAGACAATTGTAGGTTTAAACAAATGGCATAAATGAGATTTAACATTCTTTGAAGTGGCTTTCAGTAGAGAATTTAAATGATAGAAATTATTGCATGGCAATTGAGGTAAAACTATGAACGTTATATGGTGAGCATCACAATAAAGATTGTGTAAGAAATGTTGTTATAAGCAAGACTACCTTCCTGCAAGTAAGATAATGCATTACCGTCTGCTACATGCCATATTAAAGTTAGAAAGGACCAAAATCAATCATGTCAACAACAGAGAAATTTAAGGGTGATATACTATAATCTAATTGGTGTTATTTGATGCCCCAACCGCATAGGTATCAATAAGCCACAATGTCCCTCTTTTTTTAATCTTTGTATCCAATAGCACAATTATCGATGGGTACACTTAAATCCTAAAAGTGTCAAATTTCTTTTTTTAATCCTTGTACCCAGTAGCACAATTATCGATGGGTACACTTAAATCCTAAAAGTGTCAAATTTGATATATATATATCAAATTTGATCTCCCCTATTTTTTTCTTTGCTAATTCTCTCTTTTAAAAGGAAAATCTTTAGATCATAGTGGACTGAAATTACTAGAGAAAGGGATTCTCGAAAGACATGCAAGACCCAGTTCATCAAGACCAAAATATAAAGAGAAAGCATGTCACATTCTCCAAAATCCAAATAAAACAAGATCATCCCAAATTTTTATTATGAATTAACTGTTTAATATTATATGAATTTATTTATAAATTTATACAATTCAATTTCAAGTATAAATAAATATATTTCAAGACAATTATACAGAAAAAAATATATAATATTATACATAATTAAATCGAGCTTTTATGTTCACGAATAAATTATTATGTTTGAATTTGACTCATTTAATAATTGAGTCTAAACTTAGGCTTGAGCTTGACTCGTTTGCTAAACAAACGAACATAAATAAGCTTTTTCACAAGTTGAGCTCAAACTGTTCATAAATAACTTAGTTTATATACAGCACAACCATGAAACTCTAGATTAATCAAAACAATTTCAAACATATAGGGCACAAAATCAAAATAAATACAAATATAGAAGATGTCATTGGGCATTGGAAGGTAGCAAATTGTAATGATACATAACATTTGGGAATCACTTAAAAAATTTAAAACTTTAGGTGATAAAATCAAAACTAATCCAAATTTTAGGATTATTTTATTATTATTTTAATTCAAACACGACCCAATTAAATCCATGGACAACCCCCATTTTCACTTTTTTTTTCCCCTGTTTTTTTTAAAAATGCTAGCTTTAAACCCTTAAACCTCCAACAGACTATCAATTTGCGGTGACCGAATGTAGAGAATTGTAAGCTGAACTAAACAAATGTGATCAATATTCCCCCAATGTGGCCAAGCTCCGCATTCCATTCTCCTTAGCCAACCACCACCTCCAACCTCAACGCTTGACAAAGACTTCTAAGGAACATCCTAACACTACTCAATTCAATCTTTATGGGTTGAATTGAGTCAATTTGTAGAATTATCTTGAGTGGAATTGATTTTTTTGTTGATTTTGTTTAGATTAATTTGCAAATTACACCCTAAAGTTTGGGATAATTTTGATTTTGTTCATAAAATTTCAAAATTCGAGTTACTCCCTTAACACTAGGTATTGTTTGGATTTGTTCACTTCTGCCAATGTGCTATGCCTACTTGTGTCCGTTAAGCACTAGATTAATCAAAAGAATTTCAAACATATAGGGTGCAAAATCAAAATAAATACAAATATAGAGGGTGTAGTTGGGATGCCAAATTTGGCCGCCACGTAACAAAAATTAAGCATGGTGTGTGCAAATCATAACATTTGGGGATCATATCAAAATTTTGAAACTTTAAGGGATATAATTTGGAATTTAATCTTTTATTTTTTTTTAATTAAAACCCAAGCCAATTAGATCTATGCCATGGACAGCCACATTTTCATTTCTATTTCCCAGTTTTTACTTTTTAAAAAAATGCTAGCTTTAAACCCTTAACCCTCCAATGTAGCTTAGATCAGGTCTCCATGTGACCTGTGAATATCTTGCTTTATTTTATGTCATTCCTAAATTTCTAGCTCTTTACGTTTTCCCTTTCAAGATCTTGTCAAAGAATTCCAATGTGCTTTGTATTTAACTCTCTGAGAATTCACTGGTAATGTAGAATACAAGAGTGACTACAGAGAAGCAATATGAAGCACTACAAAAGGCATTTAAGATACCTCATAAGGACTCAAAAGCTCGTTTAATGGTATCAAAAAAGCTTCTTACTTTATTTAGGGCAGGTAACCTTGGTCCATTCATCCTTGATGATACCCCTGATGCAAATGCTGTGTCTTGAGCTGTTAGTCACTTCTTCTTTTTTAGTTTAACATTACGGTTGTATATGCTGTGGTCTTTTCTTCTTCCTCCTTTTTTTCCCTTCCTTTCTTGTGTTGATGTCTCAAATTTACTCAAGTTGTATTACAAAGCTCAAGTTGTATTTCAAAGTTAACAGATGCTTACATTGAAGTATTTGAAAAATGACACTTACTGTTCCCAAACCTAAGAACAAACTGCGCAAGAATCATTGGCATGTCATTTTTCTCTAAACTTAATTTTAATATATCATTTGTAATTTTGGTTTAAGTTAGAAAAAGCTTTTGACATAAATGAAAATTTATAATTCCAAATACAAATGTCACTTCCTTCAATGTGAATTATACCCCATATTTTCGAATTAAATAAGCATGTTAATATATATGACGCTTATTGCTTACGAAGAAGAAGAATAAAACATGAATATTAGAACAGATGCTTGCACACACCAATCCATGGATCTCTCAACTTTATACGCAAGAATGTACTCAAGGGAGTATACACAACACTTCTTTATTTATTTACATCTCTTACTTTGAATTACAATGACGTATATGTTTATTTATTTACATCATTTAGTTCAAATTACAATAACAGAAATATTTATTTATTTACATGACTTAAAAGGAAATTAAATAAAAGAAGTATTTATTTATTTACATCTTGTAATCCAACTTGCAATGAATAAATGCTTACAAATTAATGAAATTATGGAAGGAACTTGTGACTTTGAATTGAGCAATGTTCAAATTCTATTGTATGTGACTTATGTCGAACTCTTGAAATGAAATCTGTAATTATATAGTATATAAGAAACTTACAATGAGAATAATACGAGTATAAAAATGATTATACAAAAGAAAAACAAATAAATAAAATTTTAGTATATTCATTCAAGATTATATGCCTTATTGCCCAAACATTGAAACACAATGTTCCATAAACAAGATTTAATTTGTCCATGAATTACTCCTAAATGGATCAATGTTTCTTTTTCTCTTTTCCATTTATTTTTATATTTTTGTGAGGAAAGGGTGGGGGGGAATTTTAAATACCACTTAAGTTTTTGAATTTTATTTTCAATTTTCATTCAAAAAGATATTTTTTTGTTTCAATTTACTTTAAAACTATTTGGACAAAAAGGGCTGAACATAACCATTAACCAACATTCAGGATTAGTATCAACTATCAGTAGTCAGTGTGAAGCGTAAATAAACTAAAAACTTAAAAACCATAATAAATACTAATTAAATAACACAAAGAAGAAGAACAAAAAGACAGATATGCCCTTACATCATCTTCCTTTCTTCTTCTTCTTGGAAGTACTACACGACGCCATCTTCGTTTCTATTGTGAACCTAGTCCCTTCGAGATAAATCACTAAATCAGCGGTACAAAGAACAAAAAGATATATGGAAAAGAATAAACCACGTTAAGAACAGAACAATATTTTACTAACACAAGAAAGAAGAACAAGAAGACAGATCTACCCTTACCTCTTCTGATGATGATGACGATGAACATCAACTATCCTCGTCGAGTTCAATCTGTGGTACATGAGCAATCTTGTGCGAATCTTCTTCTCTGCATTTTCTACTCAAATCAGGACAATCTGTGATCTCCAATTGTCTTAGTGCGGTGAGAGCTTCCATCCCCTCCGGGAGAGATGACAACTTCGGGCATTCGACAATCCGAAGTGTGTGAAGTGATTTCAAACGTGGCAGCCACTCCGGCAAAGCCTTCAAATTTTCACATTCTCCAATCAATAGCTGCTGTAAAGTGTTTGCAGATCCTTGGAGCCATTGGGGCAAAACCTCCAACTTAGGTAAACCTTCAATCATCAAATTCTGGAGGCTCAACTTGAGATCTTGATTGTCTTCTCCCTCCATCTCCGTCAAACTAAGCTCTTTACAATCCCCAATTCCCGGGGTCTCTAGGGTAGTTAGGTGTTTGATACTGAGTGATAAAGAAGTCAAACTTGGACAACCTCCAACAACCAATGTTCGAAGATTGGTGAGGCGCCCCTCCATCCCTTCAAACAGACATTTTAGATTCTCACATCCAACTATCAACAAAAATCGAAGAGAATCCAAGCAACCCACTGCCTTCTCCGACAAGCGGGTATGCTTTGTTGTAACAACCAAAAACCCGAGGCTGATTATGTCCCTTATACCTTTGGGCAACCCTTCAAGATTGCTGCAACCACCAAGCAGTAAAGTTTGCAAACCGTGCAGCTTGCAAATGGAATCTGGAAGTTGCTTGATTCTGCGATTCTCCGATAGGTCGAGATATCTCAAATGTTTCAAACTTCGGATAGAATTTGGCAACACCTCAAAGGATGAATTTTCCAAATCAAGCACCCGCAAGTACTTAAATCTTGAGATGCATGTTTCAAGTATGGACATGTGTTGCTCTGTTTTGAAAATAATAGTCCGAACTTTGCTCAACCTCTCTAATTGTGTTGTAACTTCTTGCCCATTCTCCGAAATTGACAAATGACAAACTCCTGCAAAACGGAGGACTTCTTGGTCACTACCAAACACTCACCTTTGGCAATTGAGAGTGAAAGATCATGGACAAGATCGTGCATTTTAAAGGTATAAAATAACACAAAGTGTCTTGATATACATCTTGAAACAAAGATCTTGACATTAACTCCTTGATATACAAGTTACCAATATCTTCCAAATCTTGATTTTCATTGTCGGGTGATTGAAGAAGTCCATGTGCCATCCAAAATTGAACCAAAAGAAGACTTTTGAATTCATAATCCTTTGGGAAAAGAGAGCAGAGGGCAAAGCATTGCTTCAAGTGAAACGGCAATTGATTGTAACTCAACCTCAATGCAGGTAAGATGTCACCCTCATTCTGTTTTAAATGCCATATCTCATTATCTCTAACAGATTTCCACTCCCTTTCATCAACTTTTGAATAAAGTAGGTCTGGCTAAAGTCCTCACCGCCAATGGAACCCCTTTACATTTTTTAACAATGTCATTCCCAATTTCTAAGAGGTTTGGATACTGTTTTTCTTCTCCTTCCTTAAACGCCAATTTCACAAACAAAGACATACACTCCTCATTGGATAGACCATCTAAATGGTATGTGGGAACAGTACCCATAATTGTAGCAACCGAGTTATTTCGTGTTGTTACTATGATTTTACTTCCATTGTAACCATCACGTAACAAATCTTCCAATTCCATCCATTTATTACGATCCTCAGTCCAAACGTCATCCAAGACAAGTAGAAATTTGTTATCTTTTAAAAGTTCTCTTAAAAGAATTTGCAACTGATCTATGCTCAAATTCTCATTAATTGAACCAACATGAGATTTAATAATTTCTATTATCAAACTTCTAACATCAAAGTCCTCAGACACACACACCCATTTTCTCAATTGAAAATGTCTAGCTACCTGTTCATCATTATACACCAACTTGGCAAGTGTGGTCTTCCCCAAACCTCCAATCCCAACTATGGGAATTACACTGACATTTCTGCCAGCATCTTGTTCCATTAAAAGATGTATTATCTTTTCTCTATCATCATCCCTACCAATGACATCAGAAGAATGAACAAAGGAGTGGGTCATGTCCCGCCCATGCATTGTAATCTTCCTATCTTCAAATGCTTGAGCAAGGTTGAATTTATCCTTATCAGCTGCAATATCATCTACCCTCCCCCTAATATCCTTGATTTTATGTGCCATTTCAAAACGAAATACAAGTGGATTAGGACAAGAAAAGAAATAACGCACCTTTTTGCTAGTGCTCCAATATCTCTTCATCACTTCCTTCTGGAGGACTCGGTACTGAAATTCATCCAGCACATTCTCCGCATCATTAAGGACATCTTTGAGCTTCCCTAACCAAGTCCTTAGCCTTTGGTCACTTGCTTGCTTCTCCTCAGCATCACAGAGTACAGCTTTAACGGCTAAGACTATGTCCTCAAGCTTTTTCAGATCACTTCGGACACCCCATGCTGAGCTGATTTCTTGGAAAGTACGGGATCCAAGCTGCTCTAGGACCTTCCCTGCGACACTGTAGGCAATTTCAGCCATGTTCTTGTGTTTGTGGTGGTGGAATGGTAAGGAAGGAGATAGTGAAGTAAATCAATGCCTTTTAAATCTTAGCAGTTGTTTTTATCACAGAGAAATTCCAAGAGGGCAGATATAATTGCAACTAAGTGATGGCAAAATTGTACGTAGGTGGATTTATTGCACCAAGGATCATGACTTGGAACATGATTCTTTCTTAGGCCATTGGCAAAGCATGGAATATGAATGACTTAATCCTGGAGACTAAGTATATCCTTTTATTTTATTGGGGTAAGATCTCTTTTCTTTAGATGCAAGTAAACAGTTCAATACATACTCTAGTTGACAATAGATAAACTGTGTTCATGAAGTGTAATTTAGATAGTTTAGTGGAATCTCATTATTTGTCTGATAGCAAAAGGAGGGGCTGGAAGCCGTGACATACTATACAAAGAATGATTCCTTTCTTACCAATATTGGCACTGAAATTTCATATAATCTTGGTTAATTACATGGAATTTTAAAATGAAATATGAACTATTCTATAAGAGTTGATTGTTAAATGAAAGTGTAAATGGAAATCCAGGAATGGCTGGTGCAGGGGGCATTCTTTGAGTCGATAAAGGATGTTGGCTAATGAGATTATCTCTTAATTTGGGTATCACTAATAGTATAGTTGCAGAACTCCGGATTACAATTGACTTGGAATCGAGATTACAACAGAATCCAATTAGTCCCTCACTTTGTAAAATGAGTGTCATTTTATCAAAATCTATCAGCAAATGATGCAATTTAAACTTTATATATATATATAAGCAATTTTATTGAAAATATTCCTGAGATGCATCATTTAATAAATTTTGTTGTTTAATGACTATTATATATATATATATATATATATATAAAGAATAATGCTAAAACAGCTTAATTTGCTGAAAAAAATCTGGATTGGAGGACTGGATTGACTCATTTTGACAAAGTGAGGTACTAAATTGACAAAAATTAAATTTTGAGGACTAATTGGCAATTGAAGTAAAAGTCAAGAGACTAACTTGAGTTTTATCATTTTTTTAATATTAAAATCAGTAATTCAATTTTAGATATATTTTTAAAAACTATGGTAGTTATTAACTTATTATTTATTTTTAAGACTTTAAATAAACATAAAATATATCTAGAAATGAAGATATATATATATATATATATATATATATTGTATCAATCATGTCCTAATTTTTCAAAAATTATGTTGTTGTTGTATCCTGTCCTGTCCTGTCTTGTCTGTGTCCGTGGTAGTGTCAGTCAGTGTCCTTGTACATGCTTCTTAGATAGTAACTTGGACTCTCTGGTTTATTAAAATATGTTGTTATGATGGTCTCTTATCATGGTTCATGTACCAAAAGCTTCTTGAGCTTGTGGAGTTCAAGCTAGAGGAAGTGATTTCGAGGGAACCTACTCTACTTGTTTTGGTGCTTGGCATTCCTAATGTTGGAAAGTCAGCTTTAATTAATTCAATCCATCAAATTGCGTCTTCTTGCTTTCTTTTCTGGTAGTTATTACTATGTTTTTGCTACATAATGGTTGGATGAAACTGTGGTGAAGGTTATTAAATTATTGAACAATAACGACTTCGGTTTTCTTTCATAGTGCAGGAGAACATGATAACAATAACAATATAATAAGAAGAATAACAATAACAATAATAATAATAATAATAAGTGTGTTTCATGGTTGTTAGCATTCAACAATCAAGACTCAAAATCTGAGATTGGACCCTGATATTGATATTGTTGGTAGGACGATCTTGAAGATTTGGACCATTTAGTTGTGAATTGTTTTGTTACCATTATCACTTAACATTTTGTTGATGTTCTTGCTTTTATGAGCAGTAGACTGATTGCTAGGAAGTTATGGACTTATTTGGAATTGTGTTATATTGTTTGACCACATATAAAGTGCGGGGAATTACTATGACTTGGATTATATATTTTTTTTTGATAGATAATAAGAGTTTTATTGATGAAAAGGAACAATGGGTTTACAGTCTTGGATTATATTTTTGGCTTAATGGATTGAATTTCCCCCTAGCTTTCTTACTAATTTATATTTCTATGTTTTGCTTTTGATATATATATATATATATATATTTTTTTTTTTTTTTTTTTAAGTTAGCAAGTGTCTGTAGGTTTATGTGAATTGGGGAATATAACTATCAGGGTTAGGTCTCTGTTTTAATGATCAAAAGTTTGTAATAACTAAATCAGTTGTAGAAGCCTTTTTTACATAGGTGGACTTATTGCACCAAGGATCATGACTTGGCACATGATGCTTTCTTAGGCCATTAGAAAAGCATGGAATAGAAATGACTTAATCCTGGAGACAAAGTATATCCTTTAATTTTATTGGGGTAAGATCTTTTTTCTTTAGGTGCAAGTAAATTAACAGTTCAACTCATGCTCTAGTTGACAATAGATAAACTGTATTTATGAACTGTAATTTAGATAGTTTAGTGGAATCTCATTATTTGTTTGATAGCAAAAGGAGGGGCTGGAAGCCGTGACATACCATACAAAGAATGATTCCTTTCTTACCAATATTGGCACCGAAATTTCATAAGCTCTTGGTTACTTGCATGGAATTTTAAAAATGAAATATGAACTATTCTTTAAGAGTTAATTTTATAATGAAAATGTAAATGTAAAGAGATTCCTTGAGTTGATAAAGGATGTTGGCTAAAGAGATTCTCTCTTGATTTGGGTATTACCATAATAGTATAGTTTCAAACTCTGGATTACAATTGGCTTGGAATCGAGATTACAACAAGATCCAATTAGAATCGGATTCCCTGTTAGCAGTTCAATTGACTATATCAGAGAACTATTCATATACTCCATTGCTAGCAAATTTAATCAATGATTGGAGGTACGGGTAATCTCAGTTGAGCATGTGTTTCGAGAGGCAAATAGATGTGGAGACAGACTAGCTAACCAAGTGCAGAGGAAAATACTTTAGGGCAAATATCCCACCTGTTTTTGTTTTACTTCTTTCTTTTGCAACCATATAAGGATGATGCACATGCATACCCCTAACGTTTTGTATATATATTTGTTGGTTCATGGTTGTAACTTATTTTGGTACATAATACTTCGTTTGTATTTTGCTAAGTTAATATAGTCCACTTCGTTTGCATGCCAAAATAAAAAGTGTCCACTATGTGGACCATGTTGTATGTCAAACACCAAAAAGCCTTGCAAAGAAATGAAAACCACACAAAGTCAAATAAATAGGAGGGGATTCCTACTGTCAATTAAAATGAACGACTATTATAATAGCAATTGAATTAATTAATTGAATCTGGCTTGTGTTGCTATGGCCTCAATTGAATCTGAAAGCAAGGGAGAGAAGATCATCAAACTACTGAAATATCATAATAGCATTGACTACAATGCCTCCCTCCCTTTAATACTCCCTTGGTCCTATATTTACTGAAATATCAATGTTTAGAAGATCCAACATTGTACTGAAATATCACAATATCATTAATATATCATCTTTCAAATAAAAATACGTCACTCTCTTTAATTTAATTTGTTATTGAAATTTCTAATACATAAAAGAAAAACAACTTCAAAAAAATTATGTTTATTGATTTCTAAAAATAGATCATATTATGAAACACGCCAAAATAAAATAGAAAAACAAATGGAAAGAATAAACACCTCTTGGAGTTTCCAATGAAAATTTTTTAAGTTCAAAAATAGGTAAAATCTCCTCATCAAATAAACCATATTCGGTGTTTTAACCTGGTGATAAAGAGTAATTATCATATTACGACGCTTTAAGTCAAAATCTTATCAATTTCTTTTTCCTTTCTCTTCTTTTTCCTAGCTATTCTAGCTTATTTCTCTCCTTTCAATAAAGGATATCTTATTGATTTCTTGGTCTTTTTCTTCTTCTTTTGGGCTAGTAATGTAATGTCACTAGTGTAGTGAAAAATGAGCAACAAATATAATTACAAAGAAATTTCTCTGGCAAGAGTAATTAATCACCAATCTTGTACTCTAATGCAATTGACAGTGCGTTGCAGACCTCACAAACAAAAAATTGCATCATACTTCACTAGTGTAAGACCATATTTTTATAGAGAAAGCTGAGGGACACAATAAAATCTATCAACATTTTAAAAAAACTGTTATTTTGAGCACTAGTGAGTCCTGGTATAATCTTTTTTTTTTTTTTCATTTTATTTTGACCTATGGTGAATTGACACCTCACTTATTGTGAAAATGTTGTAAGATTTTGTTGTGGCTATAGAACTCATGTCTACATCCACGTGCTTCTCAACCATCCCTCTTATATTGGGGACAAGTGGACAACTACATTTGCAAATAGAGGAAAATCATCAAAACAGAAGGGTTGTAATTGGGCACGACTGCAAATTATTCTAGTTAGTAGCAAGTAGTCGATATGAGAACAAAATTCAAAGCTTTACAAAATCATTGAAATTCAAAAGAAAGAGATTCAAAACTCGTAACCAATGCATTGGTTGCTCTGCTTGTATAATTTACAGTGTAGTTGATCAATATGAGATACAACTGAAAAAATTGAAGGCATTATTCAACTAGATTCTTTAGAAGGAACAAAATTGGATCACGAAATGAGGGCATCACCCAATTTGAAATTCTCTCATTTATTTTCTTCAATGAATTCTTTGTACTCTCTCTTCATTTTCACCCCTGACACAGTCCTGCATAACCAGAATAGAAACAGTAAGTGGCGGCCGAGAACCACTAACCACATAAATAGAATAGGGCCTAGATTCATGCAAAAGACATTCATAGAGAGTCAACACAAGATTATAATTTCACCAACTCCCTCTCCATAAATTGAAAAGAAAGCTTTCCAAAGTCAAAATCAATCAACCACTAATACACAAAAAAAAACTACTTTTGTACTGTGTATCAATATCATAACATTTCACATGAATATGCAAAATTTTGCCAAATAAAACACCTCCATGCAACAACAAAAATTCGTTAACACAATGAGTTTGTCTGTCATAGTCCAAAGAAGAAAAAGAAGAAAACGGGGGATCCGTTGAATTTCAAGTGTTTAGTTGGACCAATAAAATAAGAAGACTTAGAAAAACATAACCAGATAGAAAGAATTAAGTCTGAGAGGACAAAAGAAAAAATAAAATAAAATAAATCCAAGAAAACACATGCAGTGGGACAAATGAAAGGACAATATATAACCAACCTGATCATTTCCTTATTTTTAAAAAACTGCACACATGGTGTACCCATAATTCCAGCTGCTTCTGCTATCTCTGGATCTTCCTCGATATCAATTTCAACAAAATGAACATTCTGATCAAATTCATCTATCACCTGCCACCAGAAGTTAAGTAAAAGTTTGACATATTCTTAGTAAGTCATTCGACAATATGAAGCATGAATCATTAATCATGAAACATAATGTAAAGTTTCCATCATGCATGAGAAGCATTGCTTGTTTATTCTCTTCACACAACATTGGTAACTTCTTCCCAGTAATACCCTATATCTGGCCTTGAGTTGACTTGGCTATACCATATTCTATGCAATTTTAACAGAATATGCGAATCACTTACAAGATGCAACTTCCACTCACAATCCACACTTAAGTATGGACCAATTGCAAAAGTGATAAGGTTCCATGTGATACGTTGGCCATTAAGGATATTGGTACTGCAGTTCGCCATGTTCTGATTTAAGAAATTTTTGGAGATGTCATCTTATTCATTAAGGATTATAAAATGGCTTGTTTTTCTGGTGGAAAATATGTGGCATTCAATGCAGAAAATCAAGATATGTTATATTTACATGTACTTGGGACTACATCTTCCATCTATAAAGCCAAACTTGATACATGATGAAACCTATATTATACTAATGCTACTGCCTTTGGCTCATGCTTTTACTTATTAAACTAACACCAACTTCCAAGAGAAATTCATTGTGCTACAATATTTGGATTTTAAGTGCACATTCCTTCCTCCCTTTGGTTTATGGTTAGGTTTAGGTTACACCTATTGTAACTCTTGTTAATATTACACCACTTTCAAACTTTGCTTTGGATGAGATTTTTGACAAATCCATCATTCAATTACATTTTCTCTTTTCACACTCCATGCTTGCAAAATATCAAAGTAAACAAAGATCAAAAACTATCTCATGTATAGATTGGATAGTAACTAACATCCATCTAATAAATTTGGCATGTTAAAAACAAAGAGAATGTGTAATCCAACATTAGAATTTTCAAAATATGGATTCAATACAAAGTTATTAAGAGGTATAATATTAAGAAAGAATTACACTAGGAGAAACTTGACCCCAACATATATATATATATATATATATAACTTCATAATTTTTTTTTTAAAGTTCCTATAAAATATTCATACTCAACCATAAATGTTTTTCTTTGGGGGGGATGAATGACTTTGGCCCTAAGGATGTAATATTAAAGTCAGTGACCTTTTCCTTATGAGATGCAGTTCCCAACTGATTGGGTACGCCCTAGAGTCAACCATGCTAGAAGAAAAAAATACCATAGATATACTTTGCAACCATCCTTTCATGTTGTGCAAGCTTTAAGTGAAAGGCACATTATTTTTCCATATGTCTGTCACTTCTCCTGAGGCACTTTATCGGACTGTTGTATGAGAAATAAGGCTCAGAGAGTCACTATGATCATAATGTAATTTGTATTATGCCCAACATATGAAACAAGCAAATTTTCTTTAAATTACCATCTCCTCTTTTATTAACAGATTGTCATCTGCAACATGCTGCATGCACGTCAAGATTTTATACAACATAATGAATTTCTTTTACCAGAATTTCACATGGCTAGAATGGGTTCTATCATGTGTATCATAACTGAGATATCATTTACCATGACAACTTAGCTGGCATTGATATATAATGCAAAAGCAGAACAGGTTTCAAACTATGTACCTTACTAAGAATTGGCTTCAAAGTCCTGCATGGACCACAGGTTGGTGCAGTATATAGTACACATATAAGCCTTGGACTTTCATGGTACAATTTTCTTAATGCATACTGAAGAAAGAGAGGGAAAAATGTAAGCACTGAGCCAACTTATACAGAAAAACCAAAAATGGGAATGCTTCGTTGACGTGAGATTTCAATTAACATGTAAGTTCACATTGAAGCAAGCATTTTGGAAATAACATGTACCTGGCCCTTATGCTTTGTAAGTGTAATGTCAAAGCCTGCTTGGACATCCCTATCAGTAAGTTCCTTCTTAACCTCTTCAGTTTGGGGCTGTCACAAGAAAATTCATTAAGACAAAAGTTAGAACCTTTTAACCAAAATTTATCAACATCCCTGGTCAACACTTAGAACCTTTTAACCAAAATTACTCGATTCATTCTAAACTTCCTAGGAGCCAATGAGCTCTAGCCTAAATGGCACTTCCTCATCCAACAAGAATGGGATGAAAGATAAGAGATAAGGTCATGGGTTCAAAATAGGTATATGTTTGATGTGGAAAGTGCAATGTAATTTATTTTAATGTTGGAAGTCAGTTAGATTTTATTTTAGATCTTCATATTTAATTAGGTTACTAGTATTTTATTTAATTCCTAGAGTCACGGGCATTTTTGTGATTCAATAATTGGGATTTCCCAAGTCAATTAGAATTAGTGTTTTCCTATGTCAATTAAAATTAAGGTTTAGTCCTACTAATCTATATAAACACAGTATTGTACTCCTATGGAGACAATTAACAGTTTAGTTGATTAATAAAATTTCTCTTGGAATCTTCCAATGTGTTTTTCCCCCCTTTTTGATAGGTAATCAAAGTTTTATTGCATAAAAAGAACATCAAGTTCACGATGGTGACAAAATACAAGTAACTCAAGAAGAGATACGAACAGAAAGTAGAAAATAAGAAATGGAAATACGTTGTGTAAAACCCCAAATTCTAGACCACTAAAATAGAGTCCCAACTAGCTAAGACTTCAAAATATCTGCAAATCTCACAGTAACTTCAAAAGTATGAGTATTCCGTTCCTCTCAAATTAACCGCATAAGACAAGTTGGAACCATATTCCAAATTTTAGAAAAATGCTTCCCTAGCCAATTCCTCCATCCAAAAAGAAGAGCGGCTATTGTCTTCGGCATCATCCATTGGATCCCAAACATCAAAAAAACTTCGCACCAAAAAGCATAAGCATACTTACAATGGAGCACAAGATGATCCACATTTGCCTCATCACAACGACACAAGCAACACCAATTAACCAGGATAGAGCTCTTAGAAAAATATTGTCAATGGTAAGAATTCTACCCCAAGTAGCCGTACATAAAAAAAGAAAGACACCCTTTTAGGTACCTTCCAATGGTGTTGACTCCTGGGTTATCTATTTTTTTATTTTTCTTTCCTTTAAAATTTATTTATGTATTGGATTTAGTTTTGTCCCACGCCAATGTGTACTTACCAATTAAAATATAATAAGAGATAAACCCTTCAATGGATTAGTTGAGTATGGGACTATCCAAATTTAACCAAAAGGATCTGAAATCTTGCTCTGTAAATAAGCAAACGTTTTCCTTTCTTTTTGGATAAGCCATTAGTAATTGGAAGAGAGACACATCCACCATCTTGATTATATATGCATGGTACCCTACTACGTGTTTTACAAGGTTTATTGGTCAATACGTGATCAACAAGATAGTTGGTCCAGTCTATTGCTCTTCCCTGTGCCAATTTCACATTACAGAGATGGTTAACAGGTACAACCTTTGTAGCTGCATAGTATGCATAGTGATTGGCAACTTTGTACTTGAGACTGCAACTGCTAATAGCTTAACACTCTTTGTAGTTAATATGGGCATGGGTCCAAAAGCACTAGGAGATTTTACTCATTGTTACATCTAGGCGGTCTGCAGACTTCTTTTGCTCTCCATGGCTTCACTGGCTGTAATAAAGTCTTGGGGTTTGCAGCGATAACTTGGTTCGTTTACTATACAACCATTAACTAAAATATGCCTATGGTTAAATTAACCAATTGACCAGCTTTAAGAAAGATAATGCATTGACTTGACCACTAGGCTAACCAATATTTGTCCCAACAAATGCTAGTATAAGAATTAAGCTAACAAAAATTATGTGCACCAAATTCTTACACAACAATTAATTGCACATCCTATGTTCAGCTTTGTCTGTGTATTTAAGCAATCAAAATTCCCTTCTCCACTGGAGCTTTTTTTTTTTTTTTTTAATAAGTTCTCTACCAGAGTCATGTTAACAACAAATTTCCAATGCATGGGGATGATAAGCACATGTTAAGGTACTCTTATCTCTAGAGTCTATAGACAAGTAGAACAGATGAATTTGAACCTCATCAAATACCTGGTGAAACTCAATAAGGAGATCTTTGCTCACAAGATATCTCTCAACTGATAAAGCAGCAACGCATCCAGATCCAGCAGCGGTTACAGCTTGCCTCCATTCATGGTCCTATTAAGATAACAAGAATTTGAATTAGAAAATTATCCACTATGATAATGATTCACAAACATATGGTAAAATCAGATGATTCAGATCACAAGATGAGATTGGACTTATACAGCCAAATGACAATGTAATTAAACTTGATAGGCAGATGTGCTTTCTGCTTAGCTATAAAATTCAATTATTTCTGTTGTTTAGAAATATTAACAAAGAGGTTTTCTTGACATTGTGAAGATTCACAGCTTCCAATACAAAATGTAACAGAAGGCTAAAACCTAATGCCTTGCACTATCTCTTTCCTCTATAAATGGTGCATGCCAAGAAACTGATTAGATGACAAAGTTTGTAACATGCATCACTTCCATTCATACAAAATTTTCCCCAACTTGTTCAAAGAATTTCCTTGAATGTATCCTGATTCTTCATAAATCCAACAAGCAATAATTAATAGACACAAGCTTTGTCATTACATATCTAATCAATACAATTTCTTAACCAACAAGATGACCACTAGTTGAACTGTTGCAACATTTGGGCCAGAGGCTAGGGTAAGGTATCTGGGAGACACAATAAATCTTGACAGGCCCTGGACCAATTGAAAACTGAAGAAATAAATATGCTAACCCTGGAGAGGATTACCTGTACATCTCCAGCAGCAAATACACCTTCAACTGAAGTATTTGCAGTACCCTCTTCAACTAACACGTACCCAGATCTGTCAAGCTCAACTTGGCCTTCCAACAACTGGCTATTCGGTGAATGACCTATACCATAAAATAACCCCTTGGCCTCAAGCACAGATTCCTCCCCAGTATCAGCTTTTCGAAGTAAAATTCCAGACATCTGGCCTTTTGTATTGCTAACAATATCCATGGTCTCTGTATTGAAGTGCACGGTGATATTGGGATTGTTGTACACTCTGAAACATTCGCGATAATCAACCTGTTAAGCAAACATTCAGGGAGTTGAAAACTCACATACAAGTTGTTCATTAGTAGATAATTCACCAGCAAAAAGGCAGCCAAAAAAACAGACCACCACAAACTGAAACTTTTTAGCCACTACTAAGAAATTGACAGTGGCTTATAATTAGTGTCAAGGCAGAGGGCCATTACAAGTCCCATAAGACACAAGGTTTAAACAATGGCATAAATGAGATTTAACATTCTTTGAAGTGGCTCTCACTAGACAATTTAAACAATAGAAATTATTGCATGGTAATTCAGGTAAAAATATAAAGTTCTATCACTTCTATGATGGGCATCACACTAAAGATTGTGTAAAAAATGTTGTTATAAGCAAGACTACCTTCCTACACATTACAATGCACTACCATCTGCAACATGCCATGTTAAGTTAGAAAGGACCAAAATCAATCATGTAAACAACAAAGAAATTTAAAGGTGATATGCTATAATCTAATTGGTGTTATTTGATGCCCCCAACCGCATAGGTACAAAAGTTAGCTGCTACTTGCAACAAATAAATTGTTTGATAAAACCACTCAGGGTCAGCATTGTTCATGAAGTCAATCTAATAACTATTTATCAATAAACAACAATGTTCCCCTTTTTATAATCCTTGTACCCAGTAGCAAAATTATCAATGGGGCACAATTAAATCCTAAAGTGTCCAATTTGATCTCCTCCCCAAACCACCCCCCACCCCCCCCCCCCCAACCCACTTTTTTCCTCTCTTTTTCCCTCTTAAACAAGGAAAAGCTTTAGAACCCAATGGACTGAAAATTACTAGAGAGGGCTTCTTGGAAGACATGCAAGGCCCAGTTCATCAAGACCTAAATGTAAACAGAAAGCATGTCATATTCTCCAAAATCCATATAAAACAAGTTTTCCCAATATC
The DNA here is from genome assembly GCA_028216015.1 of Quercus dentata. Classification (NCBI taxonomy): domain Eukaryota; kingdom Viridiplantae; phylum Streptophyta; class Magnoliopsida; order Fagales; family Fagaceae; genus Quercus; species Quercus dentata. The sequence continues at coordinate 31,485 of CP116450.1, read as the reverse complement.
TAGAGAAAAAATGAATTCAGAGATTATTTTAAATATCAATTACTTTATTATAAATACATAGGAACCTGCATTTTAAAGTAACTCATCAAATTCCAGCTACATGGGTTGTACGTATCTAATAAACCACATATCCAAAAACTTTAAGCCAATAGGAAATGAGTTTGTTTAATCGTTTAATAATTATTCTAACACTCCCACTCATGTATGGGCCCAAGCTCCCTCTAAATAAGTGGGGCCCAACATATTGAAATTTTAATTTTTCTTAAAAAGGGAGGTAGAATGGACACAAGGTTTGAACTCAAAACCACGTACTCTAATACCATGATATACTGACTCCTGTCCCAAAAGCTCAAGCTGATAGGATTTTTTATTTTTTATTTTTTATTTATTCATTTTTACAACAATTCCAAATCCATGTACCATCCAGATCAAGCAGCCTATGCTTCTCATCTTTGTCCCTGGACCAAATGGTTCCATCAATATCCCTAGTGGAATCTATGAGTCTCAATCTGTGTTGGGTGAGGATGTGGGGAATTTCTGTGCCCTATTCTTCACCCCCCCCCCCCCCCCCCTTGACAGGCCAACTCATGTATCTATACTAGATTGAACCTATGACTTCACCATCAATCTATTTGCTCACAAAAGGAAAAATAATAATTAAGACAGAGTTATGTATTAAAAAAAATGGATAAAGGATAAAGCATAAAGGAACAAAGATTAAGACAGATAGACTCAACTGGAAGGTCCCATGAAATTACTAAGGAGCATGTGGCAGGGAAAAAAACGGATAAAGGAACAAAGATAGATACAGATCTGATACATCAAAAGAAACTATAAATTAATAGATAAATAACTAAGAAGCTAGTAAAAGGACGAAGACAATCTTTCAGAGAATGAGAAGTTTCACTACATTTTATATATGGTATGAGACACAAACTGACAATGAGACTGAGTAGCACAAACAAGAACTTCAGTAGCTGTACAAGTAAATGATAACTTCAAAACAACAACATTGAAGGAAGGGCCACCAGAACTCACCTATCTTGCATTGCTTTGGAAGCCTTTAGTTGGTCTCTACGTACAAGTAAATGAACGTGACGAGCATATTTAGTTAGGTAAATTGCTTCCTCAGTAGCTGTATCTCCTCCACCAACAACAGCAAGAACTTGGCCCTTAAACAATGGTGATGCTCCATCACAAATCGCACAAGCACTAATTCCCCTACTCCAAAATTCATCTTCACGGGTAACCCGAGCCTTTTAGCGGTAGCTCCTGTGGCAAAAATGACACTGTGGCACTTAACCTGAGATATAAACATGAGCAAAAAAATGAACCTTCACAAAAATTGAACCAACCAGATTTCTTTATATAACCAAGAAATGAGGATTGGCAGCCTATACGCATAACATATAGACTAATTAATAAGGACATAATGGAAGGGGATATGTAGCTATTTTTAACAATGGCTATGACAGATTATCAAATATATATATATATATATATATATATATATATAATATAAAATGCATGCAATATAGGGAACAAGAAATTTTTCTCTTCTTGCTTCTCTCTCTCTCTCCCCCTACATGTGATAATATCTATTTTGAATCCCAACAATCATGCCTGATTTTTTAAATAAAAAGTAGACTTCATTACTTATTATACCCTCTAACTTTGATTCTCTCTCCCCTACATGTGATAATATCTATTTTGAATCCCAACAATCAGGCCTGATTTTTTAAATAAAAAGTAGACTTCATTACTTATTATACCCTCTAACTTTGATTCTCTATCAAATTGGTTCCTAAAGTCCACCCCCCCCCGGCGGAACTTCCAATTCATGATTAATGTTATCCTTCCATCAAATGGGATACTATTATGACACCCAAAGGAGAAGGAGAAGGAAGTACCCAACCATGGCTATAAGTGGTGGAGGTGCTAAATAACCCAAAGGCCATTGGCTAAAGAATCCATAAATGTTCAAGGAGACTATATATTCATAAAATAATATGTTGCATATAACTGTCTTAGAAGTGAATATTACTCTGTCATGTTCCAAATGTTTTTTTTTTTTGATAATAAGAATAAGAATGTTATATATACGAAAGGCTACTCTATGCATAAAGATCAAAGAGCAGACCCAGAAGATACAAGAAGAAGAAAAAAGAGAAAAAACAAAAAAGAAAACCAACCAACTAATTAGTTACAAAGAGAAAGAGAGCTAAGGAAAGAAGGGAGAGAATCACTAGTCGTGAGTCCCCAAGCCCGAGACCAATCAAAAAGAGTTCCACTAAAAGAAGCAAGCATCCGATCACCAGGACTAACCAAATCCTCAAAAGTCCGCCGATTCCGTTCCTTCCAAATACACCAAAGGATGCACAATGGAACTAAATTCCAAATCTAAGACAAGTGCTTCCCCAACCAATTCCACCAGCCAAAAACAAATTTGGAATCGAACTAGGTGTAACCCAAGACAAACCAAAAGTTATAAAGACAAAACTCCATAACCGATAAGCCATCTCACAATGAAGAAGTAAGTGGTCTACCGTCTCTCCACAATGACGGCACATAATACACCAGTCCATGAAAACCAATCTCCTCAATCTCGGGTTATCACCCGTTAGGATCTTATTCCAAGTTACACACCAAACAAAAAAGGAGACTCGTCTAGGGGCCTTTGCTTTCCATATAGCTTTCCAAGGAAAGACAATTGAGGGAGAGTCCTTAATTTGTTATAAAAAGACCAAATGTCAAAATCCCCATTAGGCTTCAACTTCCATTTCATCCGGTCTCCCACATCCATTGGAGGAGTATTAGCTCCCAAAATATGAAGAAAATGCAACCCTTCAACCATCTCCCAATCATTAAATTCTCGAATAAAACGAACATCCCAAATTCTTCTATCCTCCACCCCCTGCCTTGACAAAGAAGCTTCTACAGAAACCTCCTTATCAATGGCAATACCGCATGACTTTTGGGAAAGCCAATTTAAAAGGTTGATCCCCATACCACCCATCTTGCCAAAACCTCACTCTATTTCCCAACCTAACAACAAACTGACAATTTTTACTAAAATCCTCCCATCCCATGCGAATACCTCTCCACAAACCACACCCATGAGCTCCCCTACCCAGCTTAGAGGTCCAACCCCCCCATTCTTCCTCATATTTTGAAGCTACTACTCTCCCGCATAACCGATCCTCTTCCTTCCCAAACCGCCACAACCATTTCCCCAATAAGGCCTTATTGAAAGTAGTAAGTTTCCTAATCCCCAAACCACCATTGGCTATAGGCGCACAAATTTTATCCCAACCTACCGGATGAATCTTGCTATCACCCCAAAGAAAGTCCCTTTGCAACTTTTCAATTTTATTAGCCACATGAGTAGCAATTGTGAATAACGAAAGAAAATAGGTAGGAAGACTAGATAGCGTGCTCTTGAGTAACATCAACCGACCCCCCTTAGACAAATACAACTTCTTCCACCCGGCAAGTTTCCGCTCAATTTTTCCAAAATAGGATTCCAAATTGAAGGGGAGTTATGAGAAGCCCCCAACGGCATACCAAGATAAGACATAGGCAACTCTCCAACTCTACAACCCAAAATTTCAGCCAAGGCATGCACATCATCAACCTCCCCTATTGGAACCATTTCACTCTTATGCACATTAACCTTCAAACCTGTTACCGCCTAAAAACTAAGTAACAACAACCGAATATGAAGAATTTGCTCCACATCCGCATCACAAAAAAGGATATTATTGTCTGCAAATAAAAGATGAGTAACACATTCTCCACCACCCCTCCTACCCTCTACTTTAAAACCACGGATCAAGCCAACTCCCTCCACTCTTCTCAACATCCTACTAAACACCTCCATCATAATCAAAAACAGCATAGGAGATAGCGGATCCCCTTATCTTAAACCCCTCGAACTACCAAAAAAATCAGCTGGAGACCCATTAATCAAAACAGAGAACTGAATTGTGGAGATACAAGTACGGATCCACTTACACCACTTCACTCCAAAGCCCATTCAATTCAACAAATTCAACAAAGCCTCCCAATTCACATGATCGTAGGCTTTTTCAATATCAAGTTTACAAATGACTCCAGGAACCCTACTCTTCCCTCGGCTATCCACACACTCATTCGCAATGAGAACTGAGTCAAGAATTTGTCTCCCACCCACAAAGCTATTCTGAGTCTCAGAAATCAACTGATCTAAAACCACTCTCAATCGGTTTGCCAAAACCTTAGACAAGATTTTATACACACTTCCCACCAAGTCGATAGGTCGGAAATCTCTAATATTAGAGACATCATTCTTTTTAGGAATTAATGCAATGAAGGTAGCATTAAGGGATTTTTCAAACTTACAATGTTGAAAAAACTCTTCAAAGACTCCTAAGACATCTTTATCCACTACTCTCCAACAATAATGATAAAAAGCCATAGAAAACCCATCCGGACTGGGAGCTTTGTCCCCTTCCAATTCACTTACAACTTGAAGTATCTCCTCCCTCTCAAACTTCCTTTCAAGCCAAACCCTCTCCATATCCCCAATACGATCAAATTCCAAACCCTCCACAAAAGGCCTCCACCCCTCGGACTCCTTGTACAAATTTTTATAGAATTGTACTACCTAATTATTTACCTCGGATTCCTCCTCAAAAACCACCCCATCCACCTCCAAGGTCCTTAGATGATTAAACCTTCTATGGGAATTAGCCATTTTGTGAAAAAATTTGGTGTTATTATCCCCTTCCTTGATACATAACATCCTAGATTTTTGTCTCCGGGATATTTCTTCCAGGGAAAGAAGATGCTCCGCCTAGGACCTCAAAGCAGCCCTATGACCTTTCTCCCCATCGGTGAGACCAAAGTCCCCTTCCTTGGCGTCTAATTTTTTCAGCTCCTCCAATAATTGTTTCTTTTGACGCTCTACATTACCAAACTCTCGGCGATTCCATTGCACAATGTCTTCTTTCAGAGCCTTCAATTTTTTTGCAAGCACAAAACTTGGTGTACTTGCAAAAGAATGTCGATTCCACCAGGATCGAACTCTATCCACAAATCCCTCCGACTTCAACCACCTGTTTTCAAATCTGAACGGACTTTTCCCCCTTGCCATTCCCCCCGCCTCCAAAAGAATTGGACTGTGATCTCAAATAGGACGAGGTAAAATCCTTTGAATAACATCTGGAAAATGGTCCTCCCAATCTGGAGTGACCAAAGCTCTATCAACCCTAGACATCGCCAAGTTGATCGGTACCACTTGACCATGTATAGCTACCTCCTTCCAAAGGCAAATCAACCATGTTAAGATCCTCAATAAATTCAAAGAATTTTTCCATAGCCAAGGTCAAACGAGTCTCACCCCTACGCTCACTAGGAAAGCGAACAATATTAAAATCCCCAATGCAGCACCACGGTAACCTCCAATACTGCTGAATACCCACTAGCTCATCCCACATATGACCCCTCACAAGATTCTCATTTGGGCCATACACCAATGAGCATGCCCATATAAACCGTCCCCCACCCCTTGCCACTTTACCGAAACCGAGAAAGTACCAACCATAACCTCCACCTTCTCCAAAACCCTTTTATCCCACATAATCAAGATACCACTAGCAGTCCGATCAGCCTCCAAAACAGCCCAATCCACATATGGACAGCTCCACAAACTACAAACCAGCTGTCTATTCATGCTAGCAATTTTCGTCTCTTGTAAACAAACAACATCACATTTCCACTCCTGCAACAAATTCTTCACCACAAGACATTTCCGAGGATCATTTAAACCTCTAATATTCCATGAAATCATTTTTATCTTCATAAACACAGATCTATCCCCAACTACCGACACCAGCACAAGACCACCCTCTATCTCCTGTCATAGTTCACCGAATAGATCAAGTTTTGCAACTCTCTACGTCCCTTATTTTTGGACTTAGCCACTTTTTTGCTACCTGGTTTTTTTCTGTGTAACACATTGGCTGCTTCCATCATAGTTTCTAGCCTCTATAAGAGAGCGATGCACAATCCTTTTCTAGAATGTACCACATTGACAAATCATGTTCTACTCATGCCCCACCGATTTAATGACAATTACAACCAAGACAAGATAAGTGCTTAGTTGATGCATGAATCATGATGCATGGTTTACAAAGAACTTACTGGAATCACATTCATAAAAGGTCATCTCTGATGAGCAGATTCAAAGAAACAGTTCAAATCAAGTTGTTCTTTATTAAACAATTTGGAAGTTCAGTAATGAAGTATGCAATTAATTCAACAGATATATTAAACAACCTGCTGAAAAGATAATATATCACCTTACGTTCACTACTTTGCACAGTAAAAGGACGACTTTTTACATCAATAGATTCCACATCTTCTTGGAACAACTCTGCTCCCCAACGCTCTGCTTGCCGTCTCATCCTAAACAATACCAAATGTCAAGAGTCTATTTGAAATCGCATCTTCCTATGCCGACAATTAATAACAGAACATGAAAACAGTCCAAAAATAAAATTGACATCATATATGTTTACTATACTTGTCCATCAAATCTGGACCCGTTATTCCATCTGGAAACCCAGGAAAATTCTCGACTTCAGTGGTAGTCATCAACTGTCCCCCAGGAACACCACCCACTTGATATCCCTCAAACACTAGAGGCTTCAAATTAGCCCGAGCTGAATATATTGCTGCTGTGTATCCTGCAGGACCTGAACCAATAATAACCACATTCTCGATGTTTTTTGCTGCAAGAATAGCAAAACAATCATTCCCTAGATTTTGATAGTTATCACAAATAACAAAACAACTCCTTTATAGAAGCATAGCCCTGAATTGAGAAGCCAGATTTTCATTTCAAACCAAGGGATTTACAGCATCCAAAGAAAAATGAAGAACCCAATCCAATCCTAGCTTAAGCTAAGATGCCTTTGGTTAATCAATCAGGGCATAAAGAAAGTAAAACATAATAGTATATCATATTAAACCAAATGTCACAATTATGTGCTTACGTCTATAATGTTGAATCAAAGCCACAAATGTCAAGATGTAACCAAGGTCTGTAGGCATATTTAAACAACAATTTAAACATAGGGCTCATCAGAGAAACTGAATGGTTTAATGCCATTCTAGCTCAACTCAACTGAATGGTTTGATGACATATGAATAAGGTTCATTATGAACCTCTGTTACGAACCAGCTTGTTGAAGTGGATTTGGACAGCAAATCAGATCAGATTATGCAGCACAGTTGTTAATATCTCTTGGCTGCTCTGGACGAGTGTTATCTGCTGCACAAGATTGGTTCTAGCTTGTTGAAGTTATCTGATTGTTTAGGAGTTATTAATGGTTATCTTATTTATGTTTATAGGGTTGCTTTTCAAATAATGACTCTGCTTGGGTGTGTCCAACAGAGATAGGAGTTGGAAATAGGATAGGACTTGATGCTATTTTATCTTTATCATTAGGAATGCATTGGATGCTCAGTTGGAGGCTATTTATAGTCTATGTTTATTAATAAGAAGTCATCTGAATATTCCAGTAAAACAATCAAGCTTTTGCTTGTTAAGGAGGTCCCGGTTATCCCTCGAAGCATAACCAAAAATTTATCCTTCTTTTTTCTGTTAATTTCCTCGATCTAACCATAGCCCCACGCAGGAAAAGAGGTGCTACACGTGGCCGAGGTGGGGGTCGTATCAACCTCCTATCAACTAATGCAGTAATTCCATCTAGTTTAGTTACAAGTTCTCAATATAACACAAGTACATGCATAATTTGATTGCAAAATATTGCCCACCTTAAAATTCCAATAATTTCTAATAAAATTATTTAGCACATTTGACAAATTCTCAACAACCTTGCCATAAATAAAGCTCACAAATCATATACTATATAATAAAAGTTGGGTCTTAGAACCCGTGATTGCACCAACTGGCTACTCTTTATTAAAAACTTAGGCAAAGTACAAAATTTTCCTATAGTTTGGGGTTGCTTCAAATTAAACCCTAAATTTTAAACCATTTTAATTAAAACCATTAAAATTTCAAATCTTTGCCATTCCCACCCTCAATGGCTCACTATTAACTAACATAAATTCACATAAAAATTCTAAGACCTCTTTATACCCTATGAGAGTAATAAAATTATATAATAATCAATCATTTAGTAATTGTCACCAAAAAAATTACAGTAAAATCATATATTAAATAAGATCATGCCTAAATCATATCATATCAAAAAAAAAATTGTGTCCTATACACTGTAATTGAGCCAGATGCCCACCCCCTACTTTTTTATTATTTTTTCTTCATAATTAAATGAAAATAATTAACATAGTTGCTTTAAGTAAAATTCCATTGCCAAATTTTTAAAAAGTTCAAAAAATACTACTCAATTAAAATTCTACAACCAAGAGTTTCTAAGAAAGACACGGTTTTCCTCCAAACGCGTTCACATTATGTGGCGAATCATAAAACCATATGCATGCATTAAATCAAACACAACTTATTTAATTATTTAATCGAGTCATACGGCTAAAACTACATGTGAATGGTTGTTTGAATCGCCACATAGTGACTGAACATTTATCTGACACAATGTGAATTATATATATCATGACGTAGGAGAACTTCACTCAGATTAATTATACTTAGCAGAGCATAATATACAACAACCCTCACTATTAATCAAACTTGTACGAGCTAACACTAACTAGAAAATGAATATAAAAATAAGCTAAATTACACAATGTAGGTTTAGTCAATAATTTACACAAGTCCATCTTGAAAGTACTAAAAACCAGTTTTCTAAACCAAAACTTGATTTTAAGCTTCCTTAAGAAAGTGATTTATCGTAAAATTTTCATTTACACAAAAAGCAATCATTAAAGAAAGCAGGAAGGTCCGTTTACCAACTCAAATTCTTTAACCAAAAAGCAATTTAACTGAAATAACTGTACTCAAAAAAACTATTTCCAAAATGCACAACCAAACACCACCTTAAGCTAAAGCTAAACTTACCTGGGGAGGTAGATGAGGAAGAGGCACGGACTTCGAGGAGAGCGCGTGGGCGAGTACGGTGAGAGAGGAAGCGGAGAGCGCGTGGGCGAGAGGAGAAGGAGTTGAGGATGAATAGGCTGTGGATGTGTGCAGCGGAAGCAGGAGGAGTTGAAGCAGTGGTGGTGGTGGTGGACATGGCTGTGAGTCTGACTCGCTGAGTCGACACGGTAGTAGGGGATCCGATTCCGAGTCCGAATCCGATTCCTATCTTGGAGTTGGCAGCAGCAGCAACACACATTTGTTTCAGACCATACAATAGACTTTCGGTTAGCCTGTTTATAATGAGGCGTTTCGTAATTTTGTTTGTTGGGGTCAGCAACTGTGGCACACGCTCTGGATAGGTAGCTGTGTTTGCAAGACTAGCGGTTAGTTTTGCAACTCGCTAGAATTTTTTGTTTTCTTTTTTAATTTTTAGTCTCAGATAATTTATGGTAGTATTAGTGGGAAAAAATAATTTTTAAGTTTTGTTCATAGAATTGAAATTTATTTGAACAATATGTGAATTGTAATATCTTAGGTCATATTACCAAAAGTATAGGGTTAAATATTGCCTTGATTAAATATCCAACCCTGTTCTATATCATTCTATTATTATCTCCAAAATATTTAGAGTATTAGTATCAACTCTTGTAAAAATTCTTGTTTATTTTAGTATAAGAACTTTTTTTTTTCCTGTTTTATATATTCATTTTTCAAAACTCCCACATTAAGTTATTATTTTATACTATATTTTATTAAAATATCAAATTTTCTTGATTTTTTTTTAATTATTTTTCTTTCTTTACACACGACAACCACTATTCACTATATTCCTTTGTCCTTAAGATACATAAAGAAATGATAAAAACTAAATGCAAAATAAATAGTGTCAATGTAAATTTACACAATTATTGTAAAAAAAATTTGTAAATTTACACAATTATACACTGATTAATGTGGATCATTTTTAAGCAAAACTGTTTAAATTTTACACGTTTATCTACTATACACCAAATAATACGAGTGCTATTATTTTTGCTCTCTTAGAACTCTCATAATTTTCCCTTCCTTATTTGTTTCATCTTTACCTCATCATGGATGGCAAAATGTCGTCAATCCGTCCCAAACCCAACATTTTTTCATTCTCTCCACTTGAATCAATAGGTTCTCCCTCATTGGTGCAATAATCACTTTCATTAATTTAAATTTGTTCTACATGAAAAACATTTTCCTTGTTATGTTTGATACAACAAAAAATGCAAGTAAATGTAAAGTAAACCTAATAAATTGAAAAACATTTTTTGGAATGTCACATACTCAACAAACCACCAAAAAAAAAAAACCCTTCTCAATGGTGCTTCTATTTCTTAATCCCCTCTCTCTCCACATGTCAACTATTAACTGGCGTTGACCAACCATAAAATTTCTTTTAAATGACTTTTTAAAAATGTAAATTAGCCACTTTCCAACTTAATTTTGTGCTTATATTCCAAATTTATGGGTTTTCTTATTTCCATTTAAGGCTGCCAAATTACCTAAGAAGAAAATAATTTCATATATAGGTTATCTATCCATGAATGAAAATTTTGTTTACATATAATTATTTAGAATTACAAAAAATATAATGAACTTCTGTGTGATCCAAAAACATTAAAAATAATAATTTTTATCCCATTTTCAAGGTCACATCAAAACAACATAAAACAAATTAGTTTCCTAGAAAAATTATTTATGTTATTGAAAACATCTTTTGTTAAAGCAAATGAATATTGTTTTTTTTTTTTTTTTGGGAGGTGGGAGAAATTTTAGTGGGAATTTCAGATTCGAACCCTAAATATTTTTGTTAGAAAACACCATAAAATGACATTTGACATATAAGTTATTGACAAATTGTTGCATCAGATAATCAAATTTTCAAATTGTTTTCTATAACTATTTTCTAAATAAGAAATTGTTTTCTATTACTAAACTTTCAAAATGAACTCATTATTTCTTAGAATTATTTAAATTTATATTTACTCAATTCATATGAAAGTCTTAAAATATGTTTTTTACAATTTATTTAAACCTTCCTTCAAAAATTTAGGAGTCAAAATGCATGATAAATGATGAAGCTTTTTATAAATTTAAAAAAAAATGCAAAACAGGCTCCTCTTTTCTTTCAATTTTTTATTTATTTTATCAAGTAGGGGATTTGTATTTTTGGAATTAGAAATGTTTATATATAGTTAGTTTTAAAAAAAATATATAAAAAAAAAAGACAAAAAGAGAAAGTAACTAACACAAACGAAGCGAGTATATACTGTGAAGGTACGTTTTAAACCATTCAACTTCTATCCGTAGGTCCGATCAAGACAAGCATGGACCTTGATGTTTTCCAAGTCCTGACGAGAAATCTTGGTGACTCCGGTGTCTGTGAAACATACACCGTCGATTTTGGGGACCTCAACTATCAACGGCTGCCAGTTACTCTCACTTGGTGTCGGGCTTCTGCATCCAGTCCAGTATACATGATTTTACGTGCTATAAGCCTATAAGTCACAATTTTTTTATTATATAATTTATTATTTTGATGTGTTATGATTGAAAATTTGAAATTAATAATAAATTCCCGTAAAAATAATGATTTTATAGTTTTCTTAGGTATATAAAAATGGGGAAAATAAAGTATGTAGCAAAAAAAAAAAAAAGTAACATGTGTTTAAGAGTTATGTGCAATACATATGATCAGGTGGATCTTAGACACTTGTCTTTTTTCTTTTTACTATCACATATCTTTGATATGTAGCAAAACGTTTCCCATAAAAATAATACTATCCTAAATTTCTAAGCCTTCTCAAAAAAAAAAAAAAAAAAAAAAATTCTAAATCTCAAATCACAACTAGTATTAATAATGTGCAAGTACCACTATATATCTTTTTTTTTTTTTTCTAATTATGTTTTAATGTGTAAAATCTTTAATGGGAATTGGTAGTCTCTACTCTCTAGCCATTTTATTCATCCTATTTTTGATATATAAGAAAGAAAAATATATACTATATTTTAACAAAATAAATGAAAAAAATCTAAGCTAATGAAAAAAGATATTAGCTTTACAAATTAAGTAGATATAAGTTAAGAAAAAAGTTTTTAATATTTGTGTGTATTAACTTTTCAAATATGAAACTATTGACTAATCTACCAAATCCACCAACTAATGACAGAGAGAATACCAAAATGAATTTTTTTTGGCCTCCACCAACAAAAATAGAACGAGATCAAACAAAAATTGTTTAGTATGCTCATGACTGATGAGAAATATCTCATTACACTGTCTCATAATATTAATCTCTCATAGCATTGTGGATTTATATACGTAGAACTTACATATACTATAAGAGAGAAATTTCATGAGATATTTTTCGCCTTAGTATCCTGTCATCCAAATTTTAGCTAATAAATGGCCTTTGGGCCACATTTTTTTAGTGTTTAAGTTTTGGGCCAAACTTAGACTCTAGCCTTAGTGAAGTAACCACCCCATAAAGTTTTTTTTTTTTTTTTTTTTTTTAAGAAACAATCTAACTATTAAACGTACACTTAATTACACTCTCTTACTAAGCTCAAACACATTTGTAGGAACCAAGTACAAGAATTCTGGGCCTTATATCGCTTGGGCTCACAATTTATTTGTAGTGGATTTAAGGATTTCCTACAACGGGTCGTTCTCGGCAGAGAGACTCAAAGCAATACTCACCTGTAAACACTCTCTCCTTCACTATTTTCCCTCAATTTTTCTGACCCCCTTCTTCTCCCAACTTTCTTCTATTTATAGCCAAGGTTAGTGGGGAGATCATGATTACAATCACCGTTAGTGCTACTAAAGGTCCAAAGTATCATTTGGTTAAAGTGGTCGTTTAGGTGAAAGGGCGGTGCGGCATTTATGATCTTGGAACTTGGTTCCATTTGCACCGATAATGTTCGGCAAATCGCGTTCCCGTTCATATCATGTCCTTCCCGGATATGACTCATGCGCTTTTCCGGGAAGGATCAACCGGTCAACTCGGGAACTTTGCGCTCAAAACTTGTTTTTACTTTGAGGCGCTTTCAAGAAGGGTCCGGGCCGAGGACAAGATGGGGCTTTGGAAGCTCGGCGCGGGCCCGCATCCAAGGCCGAATGGGCTTGGGCCCGGCCTAGATGGGTTTGGGCCCAAGGGCGTATGGGCTTTGGAAGTTTGGTGCCGTACAATAGCCCCCTTGATTCATACTCGGTTGCCGAGGAGAATCAAGGTGCTTTGCTAGGGCCTTTTTCTCCCGGAACCTTTTAGCCCGGACTTCTCGGCCGTCACTTCTCATTAAAATTCATCTCAAAAAGACGCGCTTTTCACGCGCCAGGCTCCATCGTCATTATTACCGACGGTTCGTAAACCGGCGGCGCGCACATCGATTACGCTTGGCATTCGTTGGGCCGCTCGTAGGTCGTGCCCATTTATTGCTTGCTTAAGCGCTTCCTCTTCTCCCGTTTCTTTTGGCTCTATAAATAGTCCTTCTCCACACAAAGATTCCATTTTTCCATCGCCTCTGATCTTTAGCGCCTACTCTCTGCCGATCATAGTTCTGTGTGCTTGCTTGCTCGCCGCTCTTTTCCTCCTTAGAACCCAAAGTAAGTCTTCCTTCCCCTTCCTGTTCCTTCAGTTTTGTTTCTTTGAGTACATTCTTGTAGTTTTAGGCTCTGTAGATGGGTTATTCTTACCTCCTAGATACCCCTACTGCGTTGGCCACCTTTAGGAGTAAATTTGGTATTCCCGGGGGACGTGGACGTGGCCTCATCACCACGAGAGTGATGCGGAACTCCACCGAGGGCGGTGGTACACCTTCTTCCCTTTGATGTCCATCTTAGAAGGTGGGGTTAGGTTCCCTGTAGATCCCCTCCCGATAAACACACTCACCTACTATGGGTCATGCCCCACCAGCCTTCCCCCAATTTTTACCGGGTAGTTAGTCATGTGTCACCAATTGAACCAAGCCTTTAACTTACAATTGGACCAACATGATATTAACCAAATGTACAGCCTTTGTGGGAGCAAATCCACAAATTATTATTTAAAGACGAGGGATGCTCGGTGCGGCTGATATCGTGCCTACCCGATTCGAACAGAACTCCGCCGGGAGTTCGTCGAGTCTTGCGCAATCTGGTTTGCCGGGGAGATCCCTTGTCCCCTCACACGGCGTGAAGTGGGTTCATACCCTCCCCTCTTTATAGTTGTTTGATTAAAAGAAAAAAAAAAATTTTTATTGTTAAAAGTCGACGCGTTATCCGCTCTTTTGCGGACGGCAAAGTTTTTGTTCAGGACCTCGGGGCCGTCCACGCCGAGGACCTAAACTTCGTCCTCCGCTCCGAGATCTTCGTGCATTGGGACGGGCAACTCCGGCCTCACACCTGATCCTCGGCGTTGAACCGGTTTACTCTACTTGGCAGCCTTTCAAGCGGGCGTTGCTAGTTGATGACCCCTGCTCGTACATAGACGTCCGTGCGTGAACTTCTTGCCGCCGAAGCTTACAACCGGGAAGCGAGGGAGTTTGGTCGGCGGTTCACTGCCAAGGACGAACTAGTTCCCCTGCGAGACGATTCCGAAACAATGTATCCCGCGCCTTAGAGAGAGAGCTCACGAAGCCATACAACAAGGGGACCAAGCCCAAGAGCAGCCCCAGCCGAGATCCACCCGCCGAGCATCGACAAAGAAGTGATAGACGCGGCTAACCCGCTAGCCGAAGCGATCCAGGCCGGTGCAAGAATGGTGGCAAGGAGAGTATTGACCCTTGACAGGTTCGTGCCGTGCCCGGCCGACCAACCAGCCCCCGTCTACTCGGGGCCGGGTCCGCCTCCCAACCCCCTCCCCCTCACAGTCCGGGACGTGCCTTAAGAAAAATGTAGTAACCGAGCAAAGCATTCTACGGCCCGAGGGGATGCCGTAGTTCGACTCCTCCCGTCCAATCGGGCGGAATCGTTATCCGCGAGCCGCCAACCGGAAGCCGGCACGGGAGGCGCGTCCTCCTCCCAAGTGGCACCCGCGTGGGAGCCTAAGTTCCTTTTGGACGGCAAGCCATTGCCCTCAATCGCTTCCGTCCGGATGTGGGATAAGGGTGAGGGCGGTCGTGTCGCCGCTCGACTTTGGCCGGAGCTCTTCAACTCCCGAGGACGTGCATGCTTTTGAGGACGGGTCCGAGGAGTCCGTGGGGCGCCCGGCTAGAGTGGCATGCTATTGCGGTAATTCTTTTATCTCTTTACTTTCGTATATATATAGATTCCCTTTGGTTTCTTTGTTAACCCCGTGCTTGCCAGGCCGCTCAACTGCTCATATCGTGGCTGCCCGCACGGAGCTTGATGAGGAGAGTGAGCGCGAGAAGGGGGGCACGGGAGGCAGCAATAAAAAGACTGCTAAGGAAAAGGCAAAGATTGCTTGAGCCGAGAGAAGGAAGGCTGCTGCCGCGAGAAGTTCCGAGCATCGGCTGAAAAAGGTGTTCGGACCTCCTGGCCAGGCAAAATGAGACGGAACTCAAGCTAGCCAAGCCCTCGGCCTCAACACTTCCCATACTTGACGAGATAGCTGATCTCGGGGCCGGCTTGGCGGCCGCGAGCAAAAGTGGTATGACGTAGGCTTCGCGACGCCGAGAACTCAGAGAGCCGGTGGTGAGTGGGGCTCGGCGTACGGGTTTCGAGGCCGGGTGGTTTGTTGCTCTTCGTGCAATGGGAGTCCCCGAAGACTCGCCACCGAGGGACCCCACCAGATTCCCTTTCCGAACCCCCGTACTGCCGGCCAGGATGCCCTGGCTGCCCTGGATGAGGAGGAAACGGCCAAGATGAGGGAGCTGGTTGAACAAATCGACTCTCATGCCGAGCCCGAGGAGCCGGAGGCCACGAGCATACCTACCGTGCGGGAACTTCTTGACGAGGCCCGACCTTTCTCCCCGATCGTCCAACAGGAAGTGCCACCACCGACTCAACCTCCTAGTTGATTTTTCTTGAGCTTATTTTTATTTTATTTTTATTTGCCTATGTCACCGGGATGTGGTGACTGAACTGTTACTTTAATTTATTGGTTTTATTTGCCCATGTCACCGGGATGTGGTGATTGAACAATTGCTTTTTAATTTGTAGTCCGTTTTCTTTTCCTGTTTCCATTTGTTGAATGAAATTATATCCGTTCGTGTTTTGCTTGAATTATACCAGTATTATGGCCGCTTAATAGAATGTACCCCCGAGAACCCGTTGCGCGGCGTTGTGAGTAGTTTTGAGAGCGCTATTTGGACTTGTTTTTGTAAAAAGGGTTAGGTTTTTATCGGTCCTGGTCTTACCGAGAATAGAGTTTCCGTCCTTCGAGCATTTGTCTGCAAAGTCTCCGTTTGTCCGGATATTTGTTTTTAACCGAGAACCAAGTTTTTGTCTTCATAGACTTGATTGCAAGGTTCACACATGCTCGGTGATTTTGAGGTCGGTCTCTCCGCCCTTAAAATTTATTCGTCAGTTTTTCACCGCTTTCGGCGATATTGATCGAGCCGAGGGTCAAGTTCATCCTTAGGATTCATTTGTAAGGTTTTCACCGCTCGGCGATATTGATCGAGCCAGGGTCAGGTTCGTCGTCCTTAGGATTTATTTGTAAGGTTTTCACCGCTTCGGCGATATTGATCGAGCCGAGGGTCGGTTTCGTCCTTAAGATTTATTTGTAAGGTTTTCACCGCTTTCGGCGATATTGATCGAGCCGAGGGTCGGTTCTCGTCCTTAGGATTTATTTGTAAGGTTTTCACCGCTTTCGGCGATATTGATCGAGCCGAGGGTCGTTTTCGTCCTTAGGATTTATTTGTAAGGTTTTCACCGCTTTCGGCGATATTGATCGAGCCGAGGGTCGTTTCGTCCTTAGGATTCATTTGTAAGGTTTTCACCGCTCGGCGATATTGATCGAGCCGAGGGTCGGGTTTCGCCCTTAGATTCTCGGGCGGCGATTCTCTTGGTGCGCGGCTATAGTGTCACAAACAAAGAAAGACAAAAATTCATCATACTCTTAATCTTCATAGAATACAAGTTTTGGCTTACATCAATGGTTACGCGTAGAACTTCTTTAGGTTGTTGGCGTTCCATGGTCGGGAGCGGCCTCTCGTCCGTGTCCTCCAAGTAGTAAGCCCCGCCCCTGCGACGGCCGTGTGACTCTGTATGGTCCTTCCCAACTCGAGCCGCCTTCCCGCGCAGCCACGTCCCGCATGTTCCCCACTACCCTTCTTAACACTAACTCCCCAAGATCACTGAATTCCCTGGTCCTTACATTCCGGTTGTACCTTTGCGCCGACTTTCTGCGATACTCGGCAAGAAGTACGGTCGCGGCCTCCCTACATTCTTCTAGCCAATCCAACTGCTCCATCATAAGGTCGGTGTTCAGTACGGGGTCAAACCCGACGACCCGTGCACCGCATAAGCTCACCTCGGTTGGTATCATCACTTCGCTCCGTATGCCGGAAAATGGGGTTTCCCCGTGGATCTCCTGGGGGTCGTGCGGTAGGCCCACAAACACACTTTGGGTAACTCTTCTCGCCCACCTTCCTTTCGCTCCATCCAACCTTCTCTTGAGCCCGTTCAAAATAGTCTTGTTGATCGCTTGACAGACTTGCCGTTACTCGGGGGGTATGCCGGGGTTGAATACTTGTTCTTGATGCCGAAGCTCACGCAAAAGGTCCGAAAAGCGTTCTTTGTCGAATCGTAGCCCATTGTCTATCACTAGTGAATTCGGCACCCCAAACCTTGTAACTATGTTTTTCCACACAAACTTTTTCACGTCAAGATCCCTGATATTGGCCAAGGCTTCACTTGACCCACTTTTGTGAAGTAGTCCACGGCCACCAAGACAAAACGGCGGTTCCCCGCTGCTCGGGAATGGCCCGAGGATGTCAAGCCCCATTGTGCAAATGGTCACGGGTCACGACAGATTTAGATGTCCGGCCGGTGATGGATCATTGGGGCGTGCTTTTGACATTGTTCGCAACTCAACGTATTCGGCGGCGTCCTTTTGCATCTTCGCCACCAAAACCCCTGCGTCATTGCTCTCTGTGCTAAAGATCGTCCCCGGCGTGCCCGCCGCACACTCCTTCATGCAGCTCGGTTAGAAGCTCCTTTACTTTTTCAGGTGCGGGCACAAGAGGTAAGGGCCCGCGAAGGACCTTCAGCCTGACAACCTTCGATCGAAAGACAACCAAGACTGGGAGCCATTCGTCGAATCTTATTGGCCTCGGCCTCATCCTCCGGAACTTTATCTTCGGAAAGAAAGTCTATGATCGGGTCCATCCAAAGATGGCCCGGCCACTACCACCTGCGCAACCTCTACTCCGGCCCGGTCGAGGCGAGGCTTCACACATATGCTTGGTTCTTTTACAAGTTCAATCGTGATATGCCTCGGGGTGTCCTCGGTAGCCGATGAGGCTAACGTGGCAAGAGAGTCAGCATGCCTGTTTTGTGACCGGGCTACCCGGGATATCTTTACCATTCCAAACTGACCAATAATTTGCTTTGCCGTACTCGGATAAGCTTTCATTCGGGGATCCCGAGCCTCGAAGTCCCAAAGGATCTCGATACACAACCAGCCGAGAGTCCGAGAAGATTTCCACGTCCCTGGCACCCGGATGCACATCGCCGTAGTCCGCCCAACAGGGCCTCATATTCGGCCGTTGTTCGAGGCTTTGAACCCCAATCAAGGAATGTTCCAATCGCATGCCTTCAGGGGTGATTATGACAATACCAGCCCCCCCCCATAGCATTTGATGCGCCCGTCCACAAATAACTTCCACGGGCGAATCTCCGCACTACGAGATCACTTGACCTTCATTCTTAGGTGTAAATTCCGCGATGAAATCAGCGAGAATCGCCCTTTCACCGAGCTTCTAGGTCGGTATCTTATGTCAAACGATCCCAACCGAGTCCCCCATTTAGCAATCCGTCCCGTGAAATCGGATCTCTTCAACAATGATTGCAATGGATACTCGGTGAGGACGAACACCGTGATGCGCCCGAAGTAGTGTGGTAACTTCCTCG
The DNA here is from genome assembly GCA_028216015.1 of Quercus dentata. NCBI lineage: Eukaryota > Viridiplantae > Streptophyta > Magnoliopsida > Fagales > Fagaceae > Quercus > Quercus dentata. The sequence continues at coordinate 12,373 of CP116450.1, read as the reverse complement.
TGGCGTGTACCAATGCCAAAACCAATTTTTCAAGAGGCGGTACCTTGTCTCGGCGTCGACCAAGGTCTTGCTTACGTAATACACCGGTATTTGCACTCCCGGTCCCTTAGTAATACAAAGACTTACGGCATGATTGGTGACTGCAAGGTACATAAACAGATCCTCCCCAGGCTCCGGCCGTCAACCTCTCGCGCCTTTGCCAAATACTCCTTTAGTTCTCGAAAAGCTTCATCGCAGCCTCTCGTCCCCATCAAACCCCTTCCACTTCTTCGAAGTCGATAGAATGGCCGGCGGCGATCGGCAAACTTGGAGATGAATCGGTTCAGGGCGCCAACATCCCGGTGAGCACCGCACCTCCTTAGGGTTGCTCGGTGGTTTCAGGCGATTGATTGCCTCTATTTGGTCTGGGGTTAGCCTCTATTCCCGAGTGGAGATCGATAACCCAGAACTTGCCACCCCACTCCGAAAGTGCACTTTTCGGCGTTGAGGCGCACCCACTCGTCGTCGTAGTATCTCGAATACTCCCGAAGGTCTTCGAGATGCGGCGACTCTTTTCTCGCTTTTTACTACCATGTCATCGATATAAACTTCAACCGTGCAACCAATCTTTTCCCGAACATCCTTGTCATCATACGCTGGTACGTGGCCCCGGCATTCTTCAATCCAAACGGCATGACCTCGTAGTGGTAGTTCGCGTTCGGGGATATAAACGCTGTCTTCTTCTCTCGGTCCTCGGGTGCTAATGCAATCTGGTGGTAGCCTTGGAAGGCGCCCGGGAAGCTCATTCTCGGGTGCCCGTCGTGGCATCCACCACCGATCAATCTTGGGCATCGGAACGGATCCTTGGGGCACGCTCTGTTTAAATCGGTGAAGTCCATGCAAACTCTCCATTTACCACTCTTCTTCTTCACTACGACAAGTGTTTGCTAGCCATCTCGGGAAGAATATTTCTTTTATGGCCCCGGCTTCCTTGATCGCCGGACCTCCAGGTTTACTTTGCATCGACGTGCTCCTTTGATGCCCTTCTCGCTTCTCGCTTTTTCGGAGGAAACAATGGGTCCACATTGAGTTTGTGAACAATGAACTCGGGGTCTCGCCGGGCACTTCATACGGGTTCCACGCGAAGACATCTATGTTCTCAGAACAAGAACAACAACATCTCTACCCTTTCCCTTGGTCATTCATGCTCGTACCTATCCGGAAGTATTTGGCATCATATGAGAGAATTCTTACCTTGAAGACCTCCTCGGCTACGTCCGCCCCATTTTCCTGGGGTATTCGTAATTGCTACGCAGCCTCTTTCTCGGCGTGATCAGCTTGACCGAGCTATTCCTTCTCCCACCGGGACCGCGGCTACGAGGCATTGCTTCGCCACCGCCGATTCCCCTAACCTCTACAACTCCGTACTCGTAGGAAATTTTACTTTCACGTGAAGGGTGGACGGAACAGCCCCCATGGCGTGAATCCACGGCCTCTCCCGGGATTGCGGTGTAAGGTGCGAATGATCGGACTACTATGAACGTAACTACAACTTCCTTGCCCTCCATGTCCACCGGGAGTGAGATTTGCCCCTCGGGAATCACAATTCTCCCGTCGAACGAGACCAATGGCGTGTTATACTTCACCAAATCCTGGGTTTTTAACCCGAGCCCTTCAAGAGGTCCGGGTACATGACGTCGCCCGCTACCCCGATCAATCATCACCCTCTTCACCAGAAATCCGCCTATCCGGCCGTCACCACCAAAGCGTCGTCGTGAGGTTGGATGGTTCCTTCAAATCATCTTCTCCGAACGAGATGTCTAGCCGCCCAACTCTCCTTCGCTTCTTGGATGATTCTCCCTCTCGCGCAAGCCACCGTCATCACCATCTTTCGCCGCTGCTGCCCCTCTCGGTGCGGCATGTATGACGTTGATTACCCCGGGGGTGGTGGAAGGGGATTCCTTCTCTCGTGGGGTGCCTTGCTCGGTTCCCGGTCGGTGGAATCTGCTACAAACTCTTTCGTGTGCCCCGCCTTCACTAATCGTCCGAGATGATCTTTCAATACCCTACACCGCTCGGTGGTGTGCCCCTTGTCTCTGTGATAAGTGCAGATAGGCTTTGGTTCCTCCGAGATGGGTCGCCCCCATTTTGTTCGCCATCTCAAGAATGGCTCGTTCCTTATCCGTTCCAAAGATCTTGTGTACGGGCTCTTTAAACAACACATTAACCCCTTCGACCGCACCTCTAGTTCCCGTGCATTAAAATCCCTTTTTCGCTTTGGCGGCAAGATGCTTTGCCGAGATCTCCCCGAAAAGGGGCTTTCCCCCGCTGCAGCCGGTCATCCTCCGGCGTTTGTACTCCTCTATCGTCTCATCGCTTGCCTCATATCCTCCGGGGTCTTCTTGTCGGCGACTCCCGTAGTTCGAGAATCCTCGGGAGCCCCATCCTCGAAGGTGCTAGCCGCAATTTTCTCGTTTCCCCCACCAATCTCATTGTAGAGCTCCCAAGATGTCGGTGGCATAACTCAAGAGTTTCCCGACCCTCATCTTCATGGAAAGCAACGCGTCGACCGGTTGTTGCACTCGGCCGCATGTTACGAACTCCGCCGCCGAACTCCTGAATCGCCTCGGCGAAGCTATGTATAGAACCTTTCCGCAACCTATTGAACCATCTCGGTGCGGTAGAGCCGCCGAGGCTAGAGGGGAATACTTTACATATCAAAGCATCGTTGTGCGCATGCAACGACATCATGTGGATGTAATGATGACATGCTCCACGGGGTCTGTCTTCCCCTCATATGAATTAAATGGTGGGCGCGTGAACCTGCTTGGCATGGGTGCCCGTTCAATCTCATCGAGAGAATGGAGACCGGCCGCCATCCGCAAGGCCCCGCTCATGGCGTCCAACGCGGCGTTGTGGTGCTGCCGCTCCTCCGCGACTACGATCCTTGGTTATCATATCCATGTGACCGAACGGTCCCGTCTTCACGATGATCATCCCGGAGTGACGACGTGACTCTTGAGAACGGGATCGGTCTCGGTGTTGTTGTGTAATGTCCGGCTGAAACTTTTTCCTCGCCACGGTTCCTCCCCCGTTGGACGTTGCGGTTCCTTTCGTGGCGCCGACCCCTTGCCTCCAGTTCAAGTCCATTACCAATCTGCGCAACCGCTCCAGATCCCGGTCTCTATCATCATGTTGCCGATGTCTTTGAGACGTTTGAAATCGTCCCGGTGTGTCCGGGCCGATCCTTCCCCCAATCCGGACCCTTCCTCTCCTCTTGAATGCTCTCTATCCTCCAGCCGCCGCCTTCTCTCCCTCCACGTCGATCCTCGAGAAGATCCTGCCCGAATTGCTCGGAACGTGTCCTCTTGAACGCTCCTCGGACATTTTCTTTGCTTTGAGCCTCACTCGAACCACGGCCAGTAGGATGGCCCCACGGTGGGCGCCAATTGTAGGAACCAAGTACAAGAATTCTGGGCCTTATATCGCTTGGGCTCACAATTTATTTGTAGTGGGTTTAAGGATTTCCTACAACGGGTCGTTCTCGGCAGAGACTCAAAGCAATACTCACCAGTAAACACTCTCTCCTTCACTATTTTCCCTCAATTTTTCTCGACCCCTTCTTCTCCCAACTTTCTTCTATTTATAGCCAAGGTTAGTGGGGAGATCATGATTACAATCACCGTTAGTGCTACTAAAGGTCCAAAGATCATTTGGTTAAAGTGGTCGTTTAGGTGAAAGGGCGGTGCAAAGATTTATGATCTTGGAACTTAGTTCCATTTGCACCGATAATGTTCGGCAAATCGCGTTCCCGTTCATATCATGTCCTTCCGGATATGACTCATGCGCTTTTCCGGGAAGGATCAACCGGGCAACTCGGGAACTTTGCGCTCAAAACTTGTTTTTACTTTGAGGCGCTTTCAAGAAGGGTCCGGCCCGAGGACAAGATGGGCTTTGGAAGCTCGGTCGGCCCGCATCCAAGGCCGGAATGGGCTTGGGCCCGGGGCCTAGATGGGTTTGGGCCCAAGGGCAGTATGGGCTTTGGAAGCTTGGTGCCGTACAACATTATTTAACCCAAAATACCAGTACAAAAAGGCCTAATAAAATTCTGTTATTAGTATTGAATCACTTCATAAGTCGCTTATATAATTGGACTAAGAGTTTTTGGTGTATACTTTTCCATATTTCTTAAACTATCCTTATTTTTTTAGTTCAAAAAATTAATGAAAAAAAAATGCTTTGAAAAATATTTAACTGACAAGTTGAAATAAAAAATAAAAAAGAATATAAAGGGTCAAATAATCAGATTGAAAAAATCTCTTAAATATATCTAATTCCCTACCCCATGTCTTATCCATAGTTATAACCACCAAACACTTTCAAAACTCTTTCACATTCAGACATTTACTTATTGTGACAATAAAAATAAAAAAAATCACGTAATGAGATTAGAAAACAAAAACAAAAAAACTTTTCAAGCACATGCATAATGCATGCACAAAGTATTAATAGTTTCTCATACATTATGCATAGAGAGTGATAATCTATTAATACATTCTTTTGTGGTTACTTATGTTTATGGTTTGAACTCTACCTCTATCTCGTCTATTTACCTATCTAAAAAATATATCAATCTATGGAAAACATATGTGTTTTTTATCCATTAAACAGATATCTTAGTTTCAAGTCTTACCCTTTTCAAAAAAAAAAAAAAAAGAAAAAAAGTCTTACCAATTACCATATCCAAAAGGAATTAAGAATCCTTATCAATGGACACATGGCTTATGCAGGAGATGCAACCATATATAACATACTATCATTATTCTGGGCCAACAGATTTTGGGCCCAGAGTGACCTAAAGCATAGCCAACTTAAACCCTCGAATTTTTTTTTAAAATAACAATAAATATTAAACTATTTAGTTAATTGTCATATTTCAAAACAATTTTGAAAATTAACATCTCGAGTATCTAAAACTCGAGTTCCGGATAGAACTCGAGTTTTTAAGTCTCGATTTGGAGAAAAAAATTGCTGCGCCTGAAAATCGAGTTTTAGAGACTCGATTTTCATAAATTGCAAAAACGCCGCTATAGGTCTATAAAACGTCACTATAGGGCTTAAAAACGCCACTATAGGACTCCTTAAACCTGTACTTATAAAAAAAAATTTTTGCAGGAAAACGTCGCTATAGGGTTTTAAAACGTCACCGTAAGTCTTAAAAACGCCACTATAGGTTAAATTTTTTTGCATGAAACTCGAGTTTTAAAGACTCGAGATCTAAAGCGAGTCTTTAAGACTCGAGTTCTAAGATGGATCTCGAGTTTCAAAAACTCGAGATGTTAGTTTTCTAAATTGTTTGAAAACGTGCCTAACTAACTAATTTGAATGGTTGAAGGAAGCTGATTTGCACAATACCTCTTAAACCCTCTATTAAGTCACCTTCGTGTGTTCTTTCCTTGTTCTCTTGAATCTATTTAGATTTTGGCTCTGGATATTGGTTCCTTCTAATAAGCATGTTATAATTTTTGTTTTTTTTTTTTTTTTTTTGGGCTCGAGTCCTAAACTCTAGTGGACTAGCACTACACGATTCCTGCACAAACAGAGACCGAACTGCATTATGTGTGTTGGGTCTCGATTTTTAACTACGGGGCAATGGCCACCCCTAATTGGGGTTTTTTTTTTTTTTAATATTAGTATATATAGGTATAAATTTAAGTAATTTTATTCTATAAAATTACACTTTAGCTTCCCCTTTAATAATATCATTTGATTCTTTAAGAGTAATATTATAGCTAGAAACTTTTTTACAACATTTTTACAAATTACTTAGATAGTAAATTCTTATTGATTTGTATCTAGGTTTATTTGTAACTCTTGCATTTTCCTCATTTTAAAAGGCATAAAAAAAATTTATAAACCTAAAATCTTAAACAAAATATACAAGCCCAAAAAAAGTAACCCAACAACAAAAAATACCAATAATAGCTTAAAAACAATTAAACTCAATTAACTAATTTTACCTAAAAAAAACAACCCAGCCCTTTAAAAATTTTTTAAAAAAATGGTTCTTACCTAATAGCCAACGCACACATAAAAAAAAAATAGTAAATTAATTTTTTTTTTTAAAACTTAGTGGTTAAGCAACAGAGCTAGAGGCTGGAGTAGCCACATGTAACCAATAGCAAAACCGCTCCTCCTAACTTCAAATTTTGGCTCTGTTCCTGTATGAGACACCACTCCCTTTTACTTAAGTATGTGAGGTTAGATTTCAAATCTATGACATTTATTTTATGATAATTACTTCTTCTTCTTTTTATCAAACCAAAATAATGTGTTTGAGTTTTGTGAGAGAGTGTAATTAAATTCATGTGTGTGTGTGTGTGTGTGTGTGTGTGTGTTTAACAGTTAGTTTGTTTCTCAAAAAAAAATTAATTTTTTTTTTTTGATGGGATTCAAACCCAGGTCTTAATTCTACAACTTATCAATTAAGCTAATTAGAATTTACATCCTAACTATTATTATTATTATTATTTTTTTTTTTTTTTGTATTATGTAAACAATATGCTCATATTGTTTACATAATACAAAAAAAAATAATAGTTAGGACATGGATTCTAATTAGCTTAATTAATAAAATTGATGCTTATACCATGTTCCATGTTAAAATGCATTCTATAAATGTACAACCTCGTTTTTTAAATGCATTCTACAAATACAATACAAAACCTCTTTTTTTCAACTTAATTAGAGGAAAACTAAAAGGACAGTTATAAATAAATGGGCAAATTACATTTTTCTCTCTTGAGGTTTGGAGGAATGATACTCACCCCCAACATGAAAGGAAAAAACACTCACCTCTCTTGAAGTTTGAAGAAAATGACACTCTCCCCGATGATGCCGAAAATCGTCGGTAAGTCACATAGTCTTCACGTGCTCAAAACAACACCTGCGAAACAACAACAAAGAAGACCTTGTAAAGGATATCGGTGTGGTACCAGCCAAATACCCTCTGAAGGTCAAGTTAGAGAACTTTCACAACTCTAGAGTGTCGTGGCTTGGGAAATTATGCGTACCTTGATTTGTGAGGGTCTTGGGGGTTTTTATAGTAGCATGGGGTTGACATACGCTCCTTGGCTTAGAAGATCTTTCCTTGTGGGAGACATCTTCTTTAATTTCACATATCTTACAGGATCCTTTCCTTATGGGACTCCCTTGATTAGGGTTAATCGTGGGGTACAAGATATTTCCTTATATACTCATACGTGAAGGCCAAGTAAGGCCATGTCGGACTCGTCAAAGGTTCGTTTATCCCCTTGAGCTTCCTTTCGTCAACTTCTTATTCCGTCTATATATTCTAGTTGTCTCGTTCGTGTGTTTGTTAATCTCAAGGTGCATCGTCAGCTTTGAGGTGGAACCATCGACTTTATCCTATCGTTGTTTGGCTATGAACGCGCAAGTGAACCTGACAAGTTCATTAGGACCGCCGCCTTTGCCTAATATGGACGAGTTTATCAATACTACAAAATTACCCTTATCACCCCCTTTCTATTAATATTAGTAACAGAATATTCCAAATTTTTTAAAAATCCATTTTGCCTAAGTTTAACTATGGTTAATAAAAAGAACATTCACATTAAAAAAGAAAAAAAAAAAAAAAGAGCATATTATAAAACATGTATCTAAAGTGGATTTTTTAGTTGCTTTTTGTAGCACCTTACCAACTGATATTATTTAAGTTTGCAAATTCTTGAATTTTTTAATTGCACCCTTCACCAATGCTTTGCACCAAAATTTATGAGATAAACATTAAGGGTAATTTTGGGTTTAGGAATTTTTTTAAGAATAAGTAGAGGGTAATTTTGGAAATTTGCCCTTAACCAAAAGGCAGATTAATACAACATTGTTAGCTTTAACTTAACATAGTATGGTCAAATGAATTGCAAGGGGGGAAAGTGTTTTTTCCCTTCAGGTGTGCAAAAGAGTGTTATTTCCTTAAATGTTAAGGGAGGGAAGTGTAATTTGCTCTAAATAATTTTTTTTTTAAAGGAAAATGTAAAAGAAATGCAAGTGAGGGCAATTCCTTATCGAAAGAGTATAATCTCTTTTATTTAATTTATCTCTACAAATAGGTCTAAACTTTATATAAAAGAAATGCAAGTGAGGCACTTCCTTATAGAAAGAGTATAATCTCTTTTATTTAATGGGTCATGTTACCGGATGCCCTTAGAGCAATAGTTAACAATCTATTTTAGAAAAAATTTAATACAACTTTTATGAGAAATAGAAAAAGTCACAAAACATTAATGTAGGGACTCAATTTGTAATGATCCTAAATTCGTATTGGGTTCGAACGTTAAAGGCCCAAACAATAGATTTGTAGAGTGGGCTAAAAGACTAGGCCTTGGTGAATGGACAACCGTTAGTCATGGTGTTTAAGATGATCGCACAAAGGTGAACTGTACTTACCCAAGAAGACTTTCTCCTCGGCACGGCCTGGATGGCTCTGGTTCTTGGCCACCCCCTTTTTTTGAATTGCTTCCTCTTCCTTTTATACTAACTTTTCCCCTCTCTCGAACGTCCACGTGTAAGTTCAGCTTTATAGGGCTGATACTTGTCCCATCACCCCATACCAAAAGTAGTTGGGGGTGGTTGTAAAAACCGAAAAGCATGGCTCTATCCGGCACTAAGTACTTAATTGCGATAAGGGGCAACCTTTCCTTGGCTCTTTTGTCGCCACACTGTTCAGGGGTCCTTTCCCCATTAATGCCGCCAGGATGTTTGTTGGCGCATTCAATGCGAAGGTGACAGCTTTTCCTTGAACCGCTCCTACACTGTACTCCCGTGCGTGTCCTACTGTCTCGCCCTTTCTTCTAGGAGCGCTTTGGGATGCTGAGGACAGGATCGTCCTCGGCTATATCTCTAAGCCATTTGGACTTTCGTTACATGTCCTCGGCAACGTCTCTCCTCGGCGCGGGCCTTGAGCCCTAAAGTAAAGTGGGTTGGGATCACAAATTCTCCGGCCCCACAATAGCCTCTCAAAATCCTGCTGTCCGGCTCCTCGGACAGAGAGGAGGGTTTTGGTGACGTCGGGCCTATGTCATGGCTTGCCAAGTCTTGTCTTTCATCAATGCCGGAGCCTCTTCGTTTGCCTGGGACACGATCCTAGTTATGAGACATTCTTTTAGTTTACCCACGCCACGTTCCTACCGTTTCGGTACACGAGGCACGCCTTTAATATGGTCTCTTTACGAGGCGACGCAAATCTGACGGTTGAAGACTGCTTTGGGAATTGGGCGGGACTCATCTCGTTTGTAATTTTTCTTGGAGATTTCTACTGATTAAATACCTCCAGGCTTGCCCCCCATACAAGAAGCACGGTGGGAGGTCATTTCCTTTATTTGCAGACCCTTTAAGCCTTTCAAATCCCTAACCCTCCAATTGTGCCCAAAGTCCCCATTACCAATGTGATTGAGCCTTAGGGAGTGACATGGTCTAGGCCGGAATGAGGGTGAAGGGACCACACCCTCTTCAGAAGCCTTGGGTATCTTCGAGACTCAAGATGGCTCGGTCGGGGTAAGGGAGACAAAGACTCAAGACATTTCTTCCCCTCGATAAGGCAAGAAAGGAGCTTCTTCTTCCTTTAGCCAAAATCTGAAGCAGGTGGACGTCGCATCAGATTTTTGGTGCGACAGCATTGAGATTTCCTATCGCCAATACCAGCCGTTCTCGCTCGATTGTCGCTAATATGATACTTGCTCAATTGCTGTTAGAGCTGGTACGAGGATTTGGCATTCCCACTTCTTTCACTCTTCCATCACCGGTGCCATCCGGACTTGCTTAGTTGTTGCTAGAGCAAAATTAAAGGATTTATCGCTCCCGCGTATCCCCTTTTCTTTTTGTTTCTGTAGTTAGCTTCCTGTATAGGCTTGTTTAAGCCCCTTTTTTGTACGTTGTACTACTTCTTTGTATAATAAAAGATGACTTTATCCCATTTTGCGTGTTCTTTCTTTTTTGCAATAATTATTTTGTGAATGGATATGCCGGTGTCCTTTTCTTTCTGGACAAAGATTTAGGGCCGATGCCCTTGTTAGCAAAGAATTATCACTTAGAACTTATCAAAACTGACGAGCACAACAATGTCGACTTCAAGTAGGTTAACCATATGAGACTAACCGGGATAATAGCTGAATGTTACTCAGACGTATGGGGTGATCTAAAATGAACTGTCCGAGGGGGACGCCGAGTACTAGGGTGCTTTGCCATGTTTCGTATGATATTCATAGCCTTAACTTGTCTTGGGCATCCGGTCCGAGGATCGAGGCATGACTATATCAGGTCTGAACACTTGGTTGTGTTAGTCTCTTTAGAGTTGGGGGTCCGAGGACCACGCGGGATTTCCATTCTATCCGGGACTTAAGTCTTTCTTGATGTAGTTAGTTTCCCGTAGGTTTGAGTCCGAGGACCATGCAAGACCTTAGTTCTGTCCGACACTTATATTTTTTAGTGACTAGTTTCCCCATAGGTTTGAATCAGAGGACCATGCAAGACCTTGGTTCTGTCTAACACTTTCTTCTTGAAGTAGTTGATTTCCCCAAAAGTTTGAGTCCGAGGACCATGCAAGACCTTGGTTCTGTCCAACACTTATATTTTTTAGTGACTAGTTTCCCCATAGGTTTGAGTCCGAGGATCATGCAAGACTTTGGTTCTGTCTAGTACTTTCTTTTTGAAGTAGTTAGTTTCCCCATAGGTTTGAGTCCGAGAACCATGCAAGACTTTGGTTCTGTCTAGCACTTAGATTTTCTTGGAGTGTCTAGTTTCCCCATAGGTTTGAGTCCGAGGACCATGCAAGACTTTGGTTCTGTCTAACACTTAGATTTTCTTGGAGTGTCTAGTTTCCCTATAGGTTTGAGTCCAAGGACCATACAAAACCTTATTTTTGTCTAACACGTATATTTTCTAGTGACTAGTTTCCCCATAGGTTTGAGTCCGAGGACCATGCAAGACCTTAGTTCTATCCAACACTTATATTTTCTAGTGACTAGTTTTCCCATAAGTTTGAGTCCGAGGACCATGCAAGACCTTGGTTCTGTCCAACACTTATATTTTCTAGTGACTAGTTTCCCCATAGGTTTGAGTCCGAGGACCATGCAAGATCTTGATTCTGTCTAGTACTTTCTTTTTGAAGTAGTTGGTTTCCCCATAGGTTTGAGTCCGAGGACCATGCAAGATCTTGGTTCTGTCCAACACTTATATTTTCTAGTGACTAGTTTCCCCATAGGTTTGAGTCCGAGAACCATGCAAGACCTTGGTTCTGTCTAGCACTTTCTTTTTGAAGTAGTTGGTTTCCTCATAGGTTTGAGTCCGAGGACCATGCAAGATCTTGGTTCTATCCAACACTTATATTTTCTAGTGACTAGTTTCCCCATAGGTTTGATCCGAAGATCATGCAAGACCTTGGTTCTGTCTAGTACTTTATTTTTGAAGTAGTTGGTTTCCTCATAGGTTTGAGTCCGAGGACCATACAAGACTTTGGTTCTGTCTAGCACTTTTTTTTTGAAGTAGTTAGTTTCCCCATAGGTTTGAGTTGGAGGACCATGCAAGACCTTGGTTCTATCTAGCACTTTCTTTTTGAAGTAGTTGGTTTTCCCATAGGTTTGAGCCCGAGGATCATGCAAGACCTTGGTTCTGCCCAACACTTATGGGAGTTCGGTGAATCGGCCTCTCGGACCCACGAGGATCAGCCCCTTAGCAAATATGTAAGGCATAGACTTGATGTTAGAAGCCCCTAGAACTCGCCGTGCAGGTGGCACTTTGAAGTGTAGCCCCGAGTGGGAATTGAGTTAGGGAAACAACCGCGTGCTGCTTGAAATGATGGAGAGGCTTTCGCATAGCTTGCACCACTGCCAAAATTATTTCTTTCGAGGGACCTTTGTTGATAGGGGCCTGATTTTACCATGACTAACCGCCGCCAACGCCAACGCACAAGCCTTCCCACAGACGGTGCTAATTGTAGGGACTCAATTTGTAACGATCCCAAATTTGTATTGAGTTCGAACGTTCAAGACCTAAACAATAGATTTATAGAGAGTGGGCTAAAAGACTAGGCCTTGGTGAACGGACAGCCGTTATTCATGGTGTTCAAGATGATCGCACGCAGGTGAATTGTGCTTACCCAAGAAGACTTTCTCCTCGGCACGGCCTGGATGGCTCTGCCCTTGGCCACCCCCCTTTTTTTGAACTGCTTCCTATTCCTTTTATACTAACTTTTCCCCTCTCTCGAACGTTCACGTGTAAGTTCAGTTTTATAGGGCTGATACTTGTCCCATCACCCATACCCAAAGTGGTTAGGGGTGGTTGTAAAAACCGAAAAACATGGCTCGTCTAGCGCCGAGTA